>JAZHEH010001243.1:3412850-4095420 GCA_036589455.1 Ateles fusciceps
TTCAATGGCAGTGTTGCTGTGTCATGCTACGTGGTAATATGCTGGAACCTCAAGCTTACCAGTGACAAACTGGTTTCTATTTCAATAATGGGTTTCAAGTGGTAATCTCAGAGCAAATGGATGTAGGAGCATTTTAGTTGTTATTTTCTCAACTCCCAAACTTTAAATAATCAACATGCATTATTTTTTTAAAAAAGCATTTTTTTCCCCCCAGGGAGTGTAGTGCAATTGCATGGTCTGATTGGATTCATCCATATATCTCTTTGGCAGGGTGCATCCAAGCATCCTCAGAACATGTTACCTTGTGACCCACCACTCTGGGCAGTCAATAAGGGCCTAAAGATCTCTTTGATGGCTACTATTCATTTCTAGATGATATTAAAAATACAGGTAAAATTTTTGAAATTAATTTTAACCAAATGCATCATAGTCTTACAGAGAAGACTTTGAATAAACATACAAGATTTGTAGCACAGAAAAATAGCTATATCTAAATTTTTCATTTATTCATTCTCACACACATTCTCTTAAAATAATGATGGGATTTCCATATTCAAAAGTAGGTTACTCAGATAACTAACCCTTTCCTAAACTTGCCTTTGACTTTATCAATGAGGTATTTAATTTGCTGAGTAGTATTTGAATGCCCAGGAAACATTTCTCTGTGTTCAGGAATTTTGAGTCTGTCTAGAGTCAGGCTCTTAAAGAATGCAAATGTTGTTTTCCTGACTGCCGATTGTCCTCCCAACAACTTAACAAAAACATACAAAGAGCAAATGTACTACAAATAATTTATGGATTACTGAGAGCATTTTTGTTATTTTGATAAGGCATTTCATAGCTAACTTTTTAACTGCAATTCACATGAAAGAGTCAGCCTGCATTAAACAGAGTTCAACTTTTCTGACAATCAAAAAATCTTTCTGTTCCTTAGGTCCAGCAAGATACATAGCAATATGGTGTGTCTTTATGAACAAAAATCAAAGCAATTATTAAAATTTGCATATATTTTCCAAAGCTTTCTGTTACCCTAATTACATAACTGTATTTGGGAGCTTCTTTTATCATCTAGAAGGGTGCTTTTCAAAGTCTGGTGGTATAAAGATTATCTGAGCATCTTGTTAAAGTGTAGATTCTGATTCAATGGGTCTGTAGTGAATCTAAGAACCCAAGAACCAAGATGCATTTCTAATAAGCTCTAAGATAGTGCTGGTGCTGCTGGTGTCAGGACCAACTTTGAGAAGCAGGGGTCTAAAAAACGAATAAATGAGGCTTTTCTATTTTTAGGGCATAGTCTCTGACTTTTACTACCATAATGCTGAGGGTTATAAGTTATTGGGGCTAAGAAATGTGAACACAAAAACATGACTGAATAGAACTGGCCCTCGTTTTCAGCTTCAATTTAAGAAACTATAAATAGATACCTCACACCAGTGCTTCTTCAGGTTCTAGATCAGATTTGATAGAGGACATATTTGAATAGATAGAAAATTTAGACCCACCTCTAGGGTGGTCAGAGGGGTCCTGCTGGATCCTTTTAGTGATATGAGGGCTAAGCCAGATGTGTTAGCTAGGCTGCGTGTGTGCAGAGGAAAAAGAGCAATGATTTCTGTGAATATCTCTACAAATATGGTTCAGGGCAGAGGAAAGCAGGATTATAAACATTTCCTGTAGCATCTAATTCACAATGCTAAATTTAATCCTCAATCTGAAAGCTCACAAACGTTTATGAGGTATTGCATTAGTTTATTCTCACACTGCTATAGATATACTACCAAAGACTGGGTAATTTACAAGAAAGGAGGTTTAATTGACTCACAGTTCCTCATGCCTGGGGAGGCCTCAGGAAACTTACAATCATGGCAGAAGGGAAAGACACACATCATACATGGCGGCAGGTGAGAGAGAGGGGGAGCAAAGCAAAGGGGAAAGAACCCCTTATAAAACCATCATATCTCATGAGAACTCACTCTCACTATAAGAACAGCATGGGGGAAACTGCCCCCATGATTCAATCACCTCCCCACCAGGTCTCTCCTCTGACACGTGGGGATTACAATTCAACATGAGATTTGGGTGGGAATACAAAGCCAAACCATCTAGGTACCTACTTGCCAGGCCACTGAAGTATGCCCTGGAGAAGGTACCAATTAGTACAACCTTGGGATTCCACCTTTGAAAAACTTGTGTATGATTGGGAAAAATACGATTTTTCACATACAAAATGGTTAGTAATGATGTGATATGGTGCTAAATGTCAAATTGTAGGTAAGGGCTAAATTTATGACTACAAAGTTTGAATGGACACTTGGTAAAGCTTAGAAATCCTACTATAATTTCCTAGTACATTTGATTTCCCATTCTCCAAGATAATTATTGACCTGTTTTTCTCTCCTCAGTGTCCGAAAGCTCTTTTCCTCATCAGTTGTGGCCTCCCTCATTCTTTATTAATAAAAAGGGGAGTAACCAGAAAAAAATCACTTAACTTCTCATCACCAAACTAACTCAAATTTACACTCCCTGCACCCCCATTCTACCCCTTTCCTCTTTTGCATGTTTCTGCTCCTGCTAATGACCAATTCGTCTACTTTTATCATTTCTAGTCCACTCAAGAATCTTGATTTTGTAATTGTCCTTCTCTCTTGCAAGGATAATTTCTTTCTCTCAACAACTTTGACTAGCAATCATGTTTTCCTGTGGTCTAGACATAAAATAAATAAGAAACTAAAACCTCCATGTAAACGACATCTTCTGGCCACTGCCTCACTTTTCAGCTCCTTTCTGTACAACTCTTCCAAGCAAGTTATTCCTTTTTCATTTTGTCCTCATCTCCCTTTGGCGAGAGGGATTCCTTCCAAACCCTGTGAGTTTCATTTCTTTTCTGTCTCTCTCTCCACACGGGCTTCATTTTGTCAAATCTGGTAGTCTATTTTCTAACCTTATGTCCTTGGAACTCCTAGTAGCATTTGACATGGTTGGTCACCTCTCTTCTTCTGGAATTACTTTATTCTCTTGGCCTCCATATCAACACTCTCTTTGTTTTCCTTATATTTCACTGAAACCTTCTTCCCAATGCAACCTCCAAATTTTGGAGTTCCCAGGGCTCAAATCTTGATCATTTTTCTCTTCTCTGCCTGCTTCCCTGTGTCAGTCTACCTCAGCCTGCAGGGATCTCACTCAGTTCCCTGACTTTAAATCAAAGGGCATGGTGTGGGGTTTTGAGTATTTTTTTTTTTTCTAATTCTAAGATGTGAGAAGAGTACTGAGATAGCACACTCACAGAAAAAGTTACAAATTTCTCCAGGGCTATTTTCCAGAAAAGGCTAGGGGTAAAATGGTCTGAATTAGTTTAGAATACACTTTACATTAAGAAAACAAAGAATGAGGCCAAAATTTTCTTTGGGAGGAACACAGAGATTGAGGAGCTTCCAGTCTCCTCTGTGCACATTTGGGATTACAAACATATCTACCCCTGTACTTAGAGAATACTGGTGGCTGAGGTACACAAAAGCTCTATTGGGGTTTAGGGAAGGAAGATACAGTAAATGGTTGTGGGGATCAGGGTTAGATCAATAGCATTAGGAATGAGCTGGTTTTTGTTATAAGTATTAAATTGGGGTAGCATTATAAAAAAGAAAGAGTATCAGCAATACTAATAGGTGATATCATTTTTGGCATTTGGGGTAAAGGGACGAAGATACATCCCAGTTCTGCACCTGTGCAATAGTTGTTCTCCTCATTAAATCTACTCCTCCAAGGGCACATAGACCTTATATCACAAGTTGCCAAAATAATACAGAAGATTTTGAAGGTTGGGTGTAAGTCAAATGTTGATGAAATATACCATATTCTGTTTCTAGCTTTGTTTGCCTCTCTGTGACTCTCATTTCAAAGTACTGCTCTGCAACACTAGTCCCTTTACATTCTACATATGTAGAATGTACTTCCCAGATTAGGAAACCCTGCCACAAAGATGAGGATTAACAAGAAAAATGGAGAAAGTGTTTTTTTTTTTCCAAAATGACAATTGTGAGAAAAATACTGCAGATGGGTTTTCAGTCAAAATTAGTCCTCCTCCCACCATCACTGCTTAACTTCTTATTTCCCTGAGGAGCCTGCAAACCTTATTAGCATGAGTCAAACATTCCCTTTTTTTGTAAGGTCTTTAAACAGGAGTCAAACAGTCTAGGAACACTCATAGTTGGAGGAAGTCACATTTCCAAGATTTTACATATTTCCACAAGGCAGAACATGTTATTCATATACTGTGAACTGTTGCACAGCTTTAGAATATTAATCAAAGTTATCAAACTGAATCAACTGGCAATCCCTTTAGGAATGAATGTAGAACTGCCATAAGTACATTTCTCTGCCTTTCTAGAATGGTGTTTATGAAGTGTTATAGGTAGAGGGGTCAACATAAAATGGGTTGCATAGCTCACCTCGTGGAACCTGACCTTAATGTTTCTGTGTTCTTATTCTTCATCTCCCCCTCATTGGTCTCACTCTCATGTGTGGGACAGAAGGACCCCACTCCCTCAGACACTGGAGGCATCCAGCCAGGCCCTGGGAGGCTTCTTCTGCTGTACTCTGCACCATCACTGTGAATCTTGTTCTCACATGAATTATTGACAAACACCCAGGAATTTTAGTACCCCCTGAACCAAACAAAGTAAGCCTGGAAGTCCATTTAGGCTCATCTAATAGTAGCTCTAAAAGACTATGGATTCCTAGAGATGGAACACCAAATGCAGATAGGGAGAACATTCCCTGGGAGCATTATTGCTTGGTTTCATTATTTTTTTCTGTGCAAGACACATCAGGCTGAAAGAGCTTCCAATTTCTCAGCAGTAAACTGATTAGTATCTCCTTACTGCAGTTAACTTGTGGGACCAGAAAAGAGCAGAAACCACCTGGTCCAGTAAGGTTTGCAGAGACAGGAGGCTCATTTATTTGCATGTGCATTCTACTGCCCAGGTGCTGTATTTCCTCCATGTCTAGTTGATCCATTCATTAAGGGATGTCACTAGAAACTCTGAGCAGCCTCAAGGATGTTCTTCAAAGATGCCAGGCAATGGAAAGGATAAAAAGGTCTTTGGATGAGATATTGAACTTTATTCATTTGAGGCAAATGTTTATTTCACACCTAGTTATGTCTGCTGTTAGATTTTGTTATTTAAAAATTGTTTTGTCAGCAGAGTCATAAACTTGAAACCATACCTTTGCAAAAAATAGTGGATTCCCACTTTTCAGAGAAGCCTGATAGCTGCTGTTATATATGTGAAATGAAAAAAAAAAAAGATTTTCATGTAAAATAAGGAAGTTCATTTACTACAAAAAAGCAAAAAATCAACTTTCAAGCATTTATAAGTGAGAGACTACAGAGTTACAGAGTTAATCATAATAAAATGAGTTTAGCTAACTATTACGTATTTTCAAATATCAATTTAACATCACTAATTACTATCATTATACAGTATGAACATAAGATTAATTGGGATTTCTGAGTTCTCTAATGAGGCTCTTTGTAGCAAAATTTATACCAGTGACATGATTTTTTGTTGTTTACAGTATCAGTATAAAATTAATTCAGCGCTCTATGTATGAGGAAATTCCTGACTAGAAAAAGAAGTTTCATCAATGAAAGTATTCCCACTAACATGCTCACCTGGAGGCAGTTACAATACACAAACATAAGATTATTATCTGCGAGACCTGTTTTTGTCTTGGCATTGCCATGGACATGAATTTTCAAGCTCAGCATTGTTCAGATATTTGTATTTTAAAACATGCGCTTTACTATTGTAAATTTCATCTTTTGAAGGTACAAGGAGAAATGTTATTGTTCATTTTACATCATTGCGAATAAGGTATACTAGGAAAATTCTGACAAGAGCTATTGGTATGCATGTGTGCCTAAGGGTATGTGTATGTGTGTGTGTGTGTGTGTGCGCGTGTGTGTGTGGAAGTCTTCATAGGCTACCTTATTTCTATAATTTTTGGAAACACAAAAAATGAGTATTTATCTTCTTTTAATTATTTAATCTCTTCCTTTAACCATCATGAGACACTGATATAGAACATTTTATGGATTGCTGCATCACAGACTGTGAAATGAGTATTGTAAATAGGCTAATTATTAAGAGTTGGAAACTTGCCCTTCTCAGAGCACAATTCTCAACTTCAATCTATTTTTGAAAGTGTAAGAAGGAATAAAATCAGTTATGTGTTTTCTCATTGCCACCTAGAATCATCCTCAGCCACCATCACTTTGATTCAAGTTTCTTATCACACGGCCCCATTCTGAACTTGGTGCAGACTGAATTTGTGTATGCAGACTGTCTGGGTATTGGTCTATTCTGTGTAGACAGGGCAAAGTCACCACTCAGATATTTTCTGTTGCATTTTCCCAAATTATAGTAAGGCTTCTGCTAAAATTCTGTCACTGTTGAGTATCAGTAAAAGACAACAATATGGGAATATGATGAAACTTTCTGTCTTAGTCCGTTCAGACTACTATAACAAAATACCATAGGCTGGTGGCTTATAAACAGCATAATTTATTTCTCACATATCTGAAGGCTAGAAAGTCCAAGATCAAGGTGCAGGCAGATTTGGTGTCTTGTGAGGCCTGCTTCCTGGTCATAGACAGCACCTTCTCACATGACAGAAGGGGCGAGGGAGCTCTCTCACAGCCTCTTTTATAATCACCTTCCAAAGGTCCCACCTCTTAATACCATCACCTTGGGGTTAGGCTCTCAACATACTAATTTGTGGGTCGGGGGGAGGAGAACAAATCTCCTGACCATAGCACTTTCCTAAGCAGTTCCCCAAAATAAATTTATTCAGGCGTGCTATGCAGAAGGAATTTCCCAAGGTCACCAGCTGGAGGAAGAGAAGACCCTCCTTTAAGAAACACAAGATTTGACTTTGCGGTTGCCTCAAACTTTTACAAATCAAGCCTTTTATCATCAGAATCTCTTCATATGCATATATGCTTCACACTACAATTTATGGTAAGCTCAGAGTAAAATAATGATTGAAAGAAGTCACAACTAGACACCATCTCATGTAGCATGGCATATATTTAGAGCATTTAGAATATTTTTCAGGTGTTTCCTCTGTTTGTTTTGTTTAATTTGATCTTTGATTTATTTTTTATTCTTTGGATACAATCCACACCCTCTCACGGTCCCTCCAGTGCCTAACGTCTTTGCAGAGGTGCTCTGCTTGTTTCCTCCCTCAAGCCCACTTTCTTGTAGTTGACCCTATGCCCCCGAACTCCCAGATAAACTAGAATCCCCAGATTCTCTCTTGTCTAGTCTGAATGTTGAGCTTTTATATTTTGCTTCTCTGAGCTGACCTTATTAGCATGAGTCAATCATTCACTTTTTTTGTAAGGTCTTTAAACAGGAGTCAAACACTCTAGGAACACTCATAGTTGGAGGAAGTCACATTTCCAAGATTTTGCATATTTCCATAAGGCAGAACATGTTATTCATATACTGTGAGCTGTTCCACAGCTTTAGAATATTAATCAAAGCCCCTGGAGTTAGTGAATCAACTGGTGATTCCTTTAAGACTGAATAAAGAACTGCCCCTATTGCCTGTATTAGTTGTACTCTCTTAGATTCGAAGGGACAGAGAAGTGGGGGAGGTTACCAGAAATGACAGACACCTCTTGTAGGAATGCCTGCCTTCTTCACATTCTTTCCCCCTCCAAAAGCTCAGCAAAGGCCTAATGGGTTTCTAATAGGTGGGGTTCTGCCAGTGTCCCTGCTTGGGTGACAGACACATAGGCCACCAATCAGGTGGCTGAAGTTGGTGGGGTCCATGGCAGACAGCGTGGCAGCTGTGCTCAAAGGTGAGCTGGACTTTTGGAAGATTTGTTCCCAAAAGGCCATGGGCACAATTTCACCAGGCATTTCATCGATTCTGCTGGGGCTCACTATTCCTCTCTGTTATCTGTGGTGTCCCTCTCTTCTGCAGCCACTGGTGCCTACCCTGTGGGGCTATTGTATAGATGAGAAATAATACATGCAGGGGCCTGGCACGGTAAACATCGTTATTGTCACTACTGTGTTTTACTGCCCAGTGGCTTTTTTTCATTGCAAGAAACCATGTGACTTGACAAGTAAGTCAGAACCACAGATGTATATATGAAACCCTCACACAAGAACAGAAGATTACTGAGATAGTAATTATTCAGGACCCTATGATGGTGATAGACAGGTTTATCAATAATGATCTAAAAGAAACAGTCATATGCAAAATAAGGTGAGGGTGAATCTTCAAAACTGGTTTTCTCATGTTCAAAATATTCTAAAATGATAATGTTCATAACAGTCCTTCAAGGTGCAAAGCAAGTTTTCCTCATGTTACAGATGTAGAAACTGAGGCTTAAAAGAGATCCAGTAATTCTCAATGATGCAGCTATTAGGTGGTAGTGTAAGGATTTGTAGTCAGGAGTATCAAGCTCCCAAGGCCCTGCTCTAATCCCATACTTCACAGTCTCTACACACCCAAAACAAGGAACCATCAATCCACCCTGCTCTGCCTCTGCAACCCAGTGCCGCTCTGCCTCCATTCCCGGGGCAAGCACTGCAGGGTAAGAGAGATGCAGCATTTCCCCTTGGCAGAAAAGAATATTTTAGAAGCATATTTTTATTAAATTTACTAAAAATCAGTGTATGAAATTACTCTTTCTGTGAGAAGCATTATCCTTCAGGAACACTTAAACTGAATTCTTCATTAAAGACATTTGCACACACCTGTAATCCTAGCACTTCGGGAGGCTGAGGTGGTTAGATCATCTGAGGTCAGAAGTTCCAGACCAACCTGGCCAACATGGTGAAACCCCATCTCTACTAAAAATAGAAAAATTAGCCAGGCATGGTGGCACACACTTTTAATCCCAGCTACTCGGGAGGCTGAGGAATGAGAATTGCTTGACGCTGGGAGGCAGAGGCTGCAGTGAGCCGAGGTTGCACCATTGCACTCCAACCTGAGTGACAGAGCAAGACTCTGTCTCAAAAAAAAAAAAAAAAAAAAAAAAAGACATTAGTAAATTAACTGTCTTAGAAGCTTACTATTCAAATATATTTTCTACTTCAAACCCAGAGAAACTTTGTTTTCTGCTCAGATTTGAAGGAAGATAACCCTCCAAGGTTTATGATAATATCTGTAAAGTGTATCTTGATATTTTTATTTTATACCCTAGTCCAGCATTTCTAAGTTATGTTCCCTGAAGGATTAATAAGCACTTTAATTTTTTTAAAACACAAAAATTTCATGTTAGCAGATTATATTAAAATATATAAATGTCATGTTAGAAATACAGAGATAGATGTGAGAATCTACTAAATCAATATAAGTGGTTGTTCTTACATATGGGGTCGCCTTCCTATAAGAAAGAGGGTCATATCTGATAAATGGATTCAGTCACTGAGAGATCACCTCACGAAGGAAGCACCAGGGTTCCCTTAGGTGTGACCCACTTGCAGTATTTCCGAATTTGCCACAAGGGGCACTGTGCATGTCATTTCAGTGTTCCCTGGGCTACTGACATAGTGTTATAATTTTAATGTATATTATCCAGTGCCTAATCTGCATCAGACACTGTTATAGGCCCGATGATTAAAGCATCATTAAGACACTCTACTCACCCTTAAGTGACTTAAAACCTAGTCAAAGAGGGCTTCAAACAAGGTGTGTGAGCTTAATGCACAGATATTAAGATAGCAGTGCTGGGAGCTCTGAGGAGGAGATAAATTTTTAGAAGAAATAATTTCAGAAGAGGTGGTACTTGAATTTTGAAGACAATAATTTCATTAGGTATCAAGAGGAGTAGGATTGTTCTGGAGATGTGAAGAACAGAAGTCTCTGGGAGCTAACATAAGTTTGTAACAGATGGAGTGACAAATACATGTGCGAGAAGGTCAAGATGAGAAGTGAAAATTTAGCAAAGGCAAATTCATGAGGGACTCTGAGTATCTTGCTAAATATTTTGGCTTTTCTTTCAAAAGCTGTGAGAAGCCACTGAAGAGTGACAAATACAGAACTGACATGACCATATTTTCATCTTAGGAAGATTATTCTGACATCAGGACACTGTGGGCATGCAGAGTAGGGAGGGTATGAGAAGATTTTTCATGTTTGAAGATTAGGTGATGGGTGAAGGATGGCATCCCTCACCACGGTGAGAAATATCAGAGAAGGGGCAGGGTGGAGAGGGGATTGCAAGGTTAATCTCTGACTTGTTAAGACGTTACAGAGAAATCATCAAGGAATATAGGCCCAGCTGAAAACACTGGTGGGGGAGGTCCCTCTGGAGGTGTGGGTTTTGGAAAGAGTTGTTGGGAGTATGGTCAAAAATTTCTAATGCTACAGAAAGTTCTATAAGAAGGCACCTGACAGTGGAGAAGTGTTGGCTTGAATTGGCATAGAGAGGTCATTAGTGACCACTGAGAGAGCAGCTCCTTTGGAATGGCAAGAGCTCCTTTCTTTGAGTAGGAAATGGGAGGCTTGGAAATGAAAACAGTAAAAACAGATTTCTCTTTCCAGAAATTTGGCTGATAGAAGAGAGATACAGGATAGAAGCTGGAGGAAATTTGCTTTTCTCTTAATATTAAAGAGGAAACTTGAGGCCTGTTTATATGATGAAAAAGATCTAGCAGTTAGGGGAGAAAAACATGATGAAAGATATGATTTCTAGAGGGAGTTGAAGGTTTTGGGTGGAAGCGAATTTCTCTGAGTCAGAGTGGGTGTTTTCAGAAAGAGAAGGTAAGCTGAGGAAATTCACAACTGATTGCATGTAATTTCACTTTTGAAATAACAAGCAATGTCTACAGAATTTGGGGGTGATGAGAGTCTTGTGAGTGACTTGGGGAAAGCAATCAAGACGGAAGCACTGGAGTGGAGGGTGCGTGGTGTTCGGGACACACATCCCATCATGGTTTTCATCAAGCACGTTTTGGCGATTTGCTGAATACACTTGGAAAATTTAGGAACACTTTTTTTAAGGGTCAGATCTCCTGTCAGCCTAAGAACCAAAGCTTCCTGATTACATGATTATGAAGTGCTACTTTTAATGAAGACTCTCAGTTCTCCAATACTAATTAGGTTAAATCCCATTATAATTGTCTCCTGTACAGCTTATACCTCATTTTGTTGCAGAGCATTATTTGTGTTCAATGGGAAGAAAGGGCTCCATCCTACGTATGCTTTCATAGGGCAGGTTCTACTTGTTGCTCAAACAATTTTCTAATGAACAGTAGTCTCCCTTTATCAGCAGGGGATGCATTCCAAGACCTCCAGTGAATGCCAGAAACAGAGAGTAGTAATGAACTCTATATGTACTATGTTTTTTCTATACATACCTATGATAAAGTTTAATTTATAAATTAGGTATAGGAAGAGATTAACAATATTCTACTAATAAAATAGAACAATTATAATATATTGTAAGAAAAGTTATATGCATGTGGCCCCTCTCTCTCACTCTCTCTCTCACTCTATATCTTACTGTACTTATTGTACTCAGCTATTTTCAGACTACATTTGACCACAGGTAAGTGGAACCATGGAAAGTAAAACCACAGATAAGAGGGGACTACAGTAATTGCATCAGAATTATTAGTATGCACCTTTTAAAAAGTCCACAATGAATCCAACCTTTGAATACAGAGCCTTATATAAGGTTTATAAATTCATATGCCTAATGAAAAGAAACAAATTTGAAATACTGTGATTAGTATTTTCCAGTCTAAAAAATACATATGTTACCCCAAAATTCCTGGGTTCATCATAGTTCAACAATTATAATTTCTTGGGGTGATGATTTTATATTGAACTTTTTGTCTCCTTCAATTCCCTCAGAATCAACAGAAAACATTTATTTGTCTACTTAGTCTATGTACGTCTTTGCATGATAATAACACCTAGTATTTATGGAGTGCCTACTATGTGCCAATATTGTTCTTGGTGATTTTACTAGTATAATCTCATTTAATCATTCCCAAAGTCTTATGAAGTATGTGCTGCTATGGATGCATTATAACACCATGAAGGCAACAGCATTGTTTATTGTGGTCATTTCTGTATTTCTATTGCCTATAACAGTGCCTGGCATAGTAGGCATGCAAAATATATTTATTCAATAAATAAAACTCCATTTGGCAGATAAGAAACTGAACCATAGAGCGGCTAATTAACTTATCTTATTCACTAGGGTTATGGTGCATATTAGATAAGAACATATAAGAAAATCATTCAAAATAGGGTAGTGGTGAGGATGAAGTACATTCATACAAGTGAGGTGTTAAACAGGGGCTGGCACAGAGTCACCCTGTCCGGGTGATTTGCCAGCATTACTAGAATTATCTGATTACTTCCCATCAGGGACAGGCAAGACCTGATTCATTTCTCTAATGCCAACCCCTGGGGCTATGTCTTACATTAATTAGGTAGCACACAGAAATGTTAGGAGGGAAAAAATGTTTACAAATAGATATTTGAGAGCTTAGTGAATTATATGTTTTAATAAAAGTAAAATGAATTTCAGCTATATAGCCAATATTCATTCAACAAATATGTATCAAGGATGACTACATTACAGCCACTATGCTAGGTGTTCAGAATAAAATGTTGAAGAAATTTAAAAAAAGATAGTCTTCGCCTTCATAGAGGTTGCCATCCTGGGAGGGACATAGACACCAATATATGAGTTTTTAAAAAAGGTCATCCTGAATAGGAAGTTGTCTAAAACCATTACTTATGCATGAGAAATCTATAAGAACTTCTTGATAAACTGGAACACAAATAAAAGTGATAACAGTGATTAAAAGCATGAGCTATGCAAAGACATTAAGAACATAGCATGTGTATAGATTAGACATAAATAATACTGAGAGAAAAGGATAACTGCTTATTAATATTTGGAAGATAGTAACAAAACAGGCTAGAAGAATTACTTACAATGATTTAGCACTGTATAATAAGAAGTAACATTATACAGTCAAGAAATGAAACATTTAGATTGGAAATGAAAAAAACAATGATAAAACTCGTTAGATAATGGGATAATCCATCAAGAAACTTCCTATTTTCAAATACAGGTGATGACAAAATGTGCAAAATTTGCTATGCAAACCACGGATAAACCCAGAGGGAAAACATTAGCACATTAATAATGCATTTTGTTGTGAAGCAACATATACAAGCACGTAATTCAGTGTAGAGATAATGACATTTTAGCATGTGACTGACATAAGCTTGGATGTGGGCCTGCTTTCCTCTCCAGGCCCATGCCTTACGTGACGTTTTCCAAAGCTGATGTGTGAGGCGGCTTTACAGGTTTCATCAAGCCCTTTGACCTTTGTGGGCTTCAGCTTCCCCCTCTGTGAAGCAGTGTAATAATCCAAGTCACTATGAATGGAGCATAACTAGCATTTAAGATTTCCCACAGTGCTTCCGACGGCCAGATGCCTTGACAGATGCGGGTGGCTGTGATGATAATGGACTCCATTTACCGAGTGCCCGGAAGAAGGAGTGTTGGATGAAGAATCTTATTTAATCTTGATCATAGCCTTTGCAGTGGGTGCTGCTGTTCTTAAGGATGAGGAAACCATGTCCCAGTTGAATTCAGGAACTTGTCTAAGGGCACATGGCCAGTAAGGGGTAGAACCAGTCTACTTCTGTCTCTAGTACCCCGCTACCTTCTACCACATTGGTCTTTCCTTCAAACCACCATGAAACTAGCAACCTAAGATGACAAAAAGTGTATTTCCAGTCTTCTATTTTACCAGGAAGTGATGACTTTTTCAAGAGAAAAGGAGGTTTTTAAACTTGAAAAGGGTTGTAAAGGGAAGTTGTAATTACTGAAATCACCATCATTCTCTCAGTCATCTCAATGAACAGTTTTATCAGGTTTTGCATAAGCCACATGTCAAAGCATGTGAAACTCCCAGAATTCTACAACCTTTCTCTCTGGACCCTTTCCCATCCCAGCTCCAGAGTACCTCATGCTCCAAGAAGTCTTATTCTTTACCCTTACCATAGCAGAGGGAAAGCTCCCATCACCCACCATCCCTGGTCCCAGCCAGGTCTATGAGGAAAGCAGCCTGATTGTGAAGTAATTTATAACAGGCTGTAAATAAGCGCTCAGACCCTCCCAGGACATAAGCATTTGAATGATTGCATCAATATAGTAAATAATAGGTAGCACTTGCACAGGTCACCATTTGTTAAAAAGACATTTAATGACATTTAAATATATTTAGTTTTGTGAATGCTGTTATCTGTATTTTTCAAATAGAAAAATTAAATTTTAGATAGAGTAATTGTCACAGAGTTGTTTAGCTTTTAAGCGGTAGAGCCATAACTTGAACACCGAACGTCTCATTCATAATTGTTTATTTTGTCCATTATATCTCTGAGTTGCCCAAAGGCACTGGGGGAGAGACGCAGGAGGCTTTTTTCTGAGAAAGATAATTTTCTTCCTTGGTTCTTTCCTAGTTCTGGCTACCAGCACATCCTTTCTTTGAGCTTGGTATGTACAAATCATGCAATTAGTAATCTGGAAAACACTTTTAAAAACTTGCTAAATTTCTTTGTATTTCACTAACATGTTAAACAGATTTAATTGTTAAATTTGGCAATGTAGAGATAAGAGTGACTGACTTACTGTCTGAAATTAAAACTTAGGTCCATGGGAAGGTGCATTCAGCAGAAGTGAATTATTATTTTGCTGTTATGTTTAAGGTGTGCTGGGTACTATTTTCCACACATATTATCTAATTTAATATTTATTATCACCTTAAGATAGAAAATGCTATTATTATGTTCTTTTTATAGATTAAAGCACTGAGGCACAGCTAAGTAACTTGGCTGAGAGTTAGCAGGTGAAGCTGGAATGCGAAGCCCAAGGGTCTGTCCCCAAAGCCCCTGCCTTTAGACATGTGTCATAGTGCACTGTTGTATCTCATTCCTCCACCCTGGGAAGCGCTGCAGAGTTTAGTGTTGAATGGGACTTCTGGAACCAATTTCTGCATAGTCTGAAGACAACCATGACCTCATGCCTCTGATGCTTTTTTAGTATCTGTGCCCAACAGGCCACACAATGTGTTTGCTTGGTAAGAATAATCTCTGGATTCTTCATTGATCTGAATTCAGCCTCCCCACTCACAGCACTTACCGAGCGCAGCATGAAACATGAGTTTATGTCAGGAGCAAATAAATCTTTCTTTGCTTTCCGTCTGAATAGGGCTTTTCTCTATGAAAATCAATGGGAGTTGAATCGCTCTCATGGGCCTGTCTGAGATATGCTAGCAGTAGAATCAGTGGATACCCTTCCTAACTATTTTGATGATGGGAAGAATCTCCAAGTGGTCTCTTCACCCCAGTGAGGAGAGAGTGTGTAGAAATTAATGAACAGAGAAATGTCTCAGAGTCAAGAGAGCTCAAACATTAGCCTCTTCACAAATAAAGCACACATGAAGTACAGAACTCATAAACTATGGTCTTCATGCAAGTCTCCGTTTCCTCGAGGCCACAGTTTCCTTAATTATAGGACTGTTTTGTCAATTATGTTGTGTTAACACATGAAAAGTGCTTACAACAATGTTTGACATCACTGTAGTGAGTGTTCAATAATTATTATTTGCCTTTCCTGCTCTGAGTCTCTTCTGTGGATAGTAAGAATGGTGAGAAAACAGTGGTTATGGCCTGAAAATAATCCCAACAAAGGAGACAGGAGGAGAAAATGGCAATTACCAATTCCTTCTCACTCTTCCACTCCTTTGCCACCTGTCTCATCGTTTTAGGTTCCCTTCTCAATGCTTATGCAAACAGAAGTATTTTCTCTTGTGTGACGCACACAGTTAATTTCTTTGTCAGAGTTATTGTCACATTTATCACAACCTGCTGAGGCAGGGACTACTTTTGCAGATCAGAAACCTGGGGTTTGATGTTAAGCAAGCTACCTGGGTCACAAACTTGGTAAGTAGTGGAGATGGGACTCAAATGGATCAAAAATGTAGTTTCTGGTTTTACATAACTCAATGTAGCACAATGCTTAAGCAGATTTTGAGTCAGAAAAACCTGACTGGGAGTCTAGGTGTCTCCATTACTTAGCCATATGACTGCAGGCAAACTCTAGCTTCCTGATCTGTTACGTGTAGATAATGGTGCCTATTTTGGGGGGCTCTTCTAACAATTAAATGGGATAGCATTTATGATAACACTTAAAGTCAGCCTTGAAAAGAAGCTAAGACTAGCTTTCCCTTCCCCTACACCTTACTACTACGTTACTAAAGGCCACTGCTCCTTTTAACCAGTATATAATGTCCATATTTCAACAAAAAGTTATAATAACTACTAAAAGGCAAAAAATACAGTTTGAAATAGGTTGAATAAGCATCACAGGCAGAATCAGATATGGCAGGAATGTTGAAATGATCAGACCAGGAATTTTTTTAAAATGATGAATATGCTAAGAGCTTAATGAAAGAAGTAGAAAACATGCAAGAAGAGACAGACAATGTAAGAAGAGCAATGGAAATTCGAGGTTTAAAAAAAATTTCTAGTGATTAAAAGACTAAAAGAAATGAAGAATGCTTTTATGGACTCATTAGTAGACTGGATACTGATGAGAAAATAATCTCTGAGTTTGAGAATATGAAAAAAGAAACTTCCAAAACTAAGAAGCAAGAGAGAAAAGATGGAACCAAAAAAAAAAAAAAGAACAACTCAGAATGTCTAAGAACCATGGGACAACTACGGAAGCTATAACATTTGCATAATGAGCACACCAAAGGAGAAGAAAAAGAGGAGAAAGGAGCAGAAGCCATATTTGAAATAAAAATGACTGTGAATTTCCTTAAAATTAATGTAAGACACTAAACCACAGATCTAGAAAGCTCACAAAACTTCAACAGATAAACACCAAACAAACACACAAAATCTACAACTGGGTATATCATATTCAAACTACAGAAAATCAAAGATTTAAAAAACCTAAATAAAGATGGAGGAAATAAAAGCTCATCTGTAGAGGAACAAATAGTTACATATGACTTCAGGAAAGTCATGAAAGTAAAAACAGAGAGTGGAGTTAGATGTTTCAAGTGTTAAGACAAAAAAAATACCAACCTAGAATTCTGGATCCTGTGAAATTTTCAGAGGCGTTTGAACCAGAGCAACTCCATCTTGAATAGGGGTTGACTAAAACAAGACTGAGACCTACTGGGCTGCATTACCAGGAGGTTAGTTATGCTTAATCACAGGATGAGATAGGTTGGCACATGACACAGGTCGCAAAGACTTTGCTGATAATAAAGCATGTGGTAAAGAAGCCAGCCAAAACCCACCAAAACCAAGATGGTGATGGAAGTAACCTCTGGTCATCCTCACTGCTCATTATACAATAACTATAATATATTAGCATGCTAAAAGACACTCCTGCCAGCACCATGACAGTTTACAAATGCCATGGCAACCTCAGTAAGTTTCCCCATATGGTCTAAAGGGAAGGAACCGTCAGTTCTGGGAATTAGAAATTCCCAATTCGTCAGTTCTGGGAATCTGGAAAACTCATGAATAATCCACCCCTTGTTTAGCATATAATCAAGAAATAACTATAAGTATAATCAGTTGAGTAACTTACACCACTGCTGTGGCCATTCTTTTATTTCTTTTCTTCTTAATAAACTTGCTTTCACTTTACTCTAGGGACTCAGGACTCACCCAGAATTCTTTCTTATGTGAACTCCAAATAACTCTCTCTCGGGTTCTGGATTGGGATCTCCTTCTGGTAACACAATAATCTTTCAAAGGTGGAGGAGAAAGAAAACCTTTCTTATACAAAGAAAGATTCAGAGAAGTTGTGGCCAGTAGACCTGACTTACAAGAATTTCTTTAGAAAGAAGGAGAATCATTTAAGCCAGACATTTGTACCTACATAAGAAAAGAAGAGCATCAGAAGGTGAATAAGTGAAGGTAAAATAAAACTTTTAGTTTTATTATTCTTAATTGATCTAATAGATAACAGTGTGTTCAGAATTATAATAGCAACAATAGATTCGAACCTATACACACGTACAAGCATATGCTTATGTATGAGTGAAAGGAATGACAGTAATGATATAAGGGATAGGAAGGAGGAATTATTACTGTAAACAAATACTATTTTATTTAAGACAATTTTATGTTTGCCTAGGAGGAAAATGCTACAGTGGTTATATATACAAATTTTGTTTATAGTGAAGTGTTCCGTGATCTTAGGTTGTTTATAGTATTCTTTTCTTGGTTGGTCAAAGATCTCTCCAACTTAAACGAATGAGGGAAGAGTAGTGAAGTGATTAATGTACATACTGAGCTAGATCTTTGAAGAACTGGCAAAAAAAACGTAGGCAGCCAGAAGGGTCTGTGATCCCTCTGAAGCTGATTCAAATGGACTGTAGTTTATTTGCACTCAGTATGTTCAATCATGTCTCTTTTCTCCTGGCCTCATTTCATCAGCAAATTTCTTAATTTCTCTCTCTCTCTCTCTCTCTCTCTCTCTCTCTCTTGTCTCACACACACACACACATAATCCTTCCCTTGTGACCATATTCATTCCATCCTGTATCAGTAATAAAAATACAATTTAATTAATTAACTCAAAATGGATCATGGACTTAAATATAAAACATAAATCTGTAAAACTTTTAGAAAAAAAGTAGGAGAAAATCTTCAGGATTTAGAGCTAGTAAAGAGTTCTCAGATTTGACATCAAAAGTACTATCTATAGAAAGAAAATAATTTGGATTTTATAAAAATTAAAAAGATTTGCTCTGTGACAGAGCTGGTTAAGAGGATGAAAAAGCTACACACTGGAAGAAAATAGTTGCAAACCATGTATCTGACAAAAGACTAGTGTTTAAATTATTTAAAGAACTCTCAAGACTTCACAATAAAAAAAAAAATCCAATTAGAAAATGGGTGAAAGACAGGAAGAGACATTTTACCAACAGCAAATAAGCACATAAAAAGATATTCAACATTAGCCACTAAGGAAATGCAAATTAAAGCCACAATGAAATATAACTACACATCTATTAAAATAATAATAGTAATAACACCAAAAGCTGGCAAGGATGTAGAGAAACTAGATCACTCACAAATTGATTGTGGGGATGTAAAATGATACAGTCATTCTAGAAAATGGTCTGGCTGTTTTATATAGAACTAAACACACAAATATCAAATGACCTAACAATTACACACTTAAGCATTTATCACAGAAAAATGACAACTTAGGTTCACACAAAACCTGTATATAAATGTTCATAGCAGTTCCATTCACAATGGCCATCAGTTGGAAACAGCCCAGATATCTTTGGTAAATGGTTAAACAAACCATGGCACATCTACCATGGAATACTACTCAGTAATAAAAAGGAGTGATCTATTGATACATGCAACTTAGAGGAATTATGGAGAGTTATGCTGAATGAGAAGAGTTCATCCCTAAAGGCTATATACTATAAAATTTCATTTCTATAACATTCTTGAAATGCCAAAATTATAGACATGGAAGATGCATTCTTGGTTTCTAGGGGTTAAAGATGAAATGGCAGGGAATTACCTGTGGTTATAGAAGGATAACTTGAAGGATCTTGTAGGAGGGAAATATTTTGTATCTTGACTCTTCGATGCCAGTTTCCTTGTTATGATATTGCTAGAGCTTTGACAGATGTTACCATTGGGAGAACTGGATAAAGCGTATACAAGCTCTCTCTGTATTATTTCTTGTAACGGCATGTAAATTTACAATAATCTCAAAATAAAGTTTAATTAAGTAAGTTTTCAATTAATATTTATGACATAGAAAATGTTTTTATTATATGAAAAAGTAAAATATGAAACTATATTTTAAGTAATAAAAAATTTAAAGACAGTATATATCTATATTTATGCTGAACTTAAGAAATGGGAGTACTAAAATGTTAGGTTTACCTTTCAGCAATAAAATAAAGAAAAATAGATTTTTCTTTCTTCCTTACAATTAAATGTATTTTTCAGTTTTTAACAGTACATTTTTATATTACATTTATTGATAAAATCAGTCACAACAAAACAGAACTGCAGAGGTCATGTTCATCCATTCAACTCACAGTTCAAAACTTCATAACCTTTCCTAGCACAGTGTCAGAAGAAATGGCAATTTATTGAAAACCTGGATTTGATATTAAATAAATGATCCTTTCCTACTCTCCAGAATGATGACTTTTATAATTAATGGGCTAATTTAACTGCAAATCTTCCAGTCAGTAATATTAATTAAAAAGAAGACATGTAAATGACCTTCTGAAAAGGACTTATCTCTTAATTTGCCCACAAATGAACACTTGCGATTACTTCTTAATCAATACCAGGAAGCCAGCTAGAATTAATACCAGGCCTCTTAGTTTCAGCCACTTTTAAGAGCACTCAGGATCACCACATTCAGACTCTTCAAGGCCAGCCCTATATTTTCCTCTAATTTACCTGACCTTTCAGGCAGTAAGTGAATTTCAGGGGTTTATAGGCTTGGCCTGAATAACTGGCAACTTTCATTACTTTGATAATTGACCAAAAGCTTTGGGAAATGTCAGCCTTTCCTAGGTTATTGTTTAATATGTTAATAAGATCATTAACATGTTTCTTAGCGAGAAAAGGACCTGATACATAAAGAAAGTTGTAGAAGGCTGGAGAGGGATGAATAAAAAACTTTATTTTATTTCTAGGAAAAAAGTAGAGTTCTTTCCAAACTACTTTTCTTTTTGTGTTAGATGTATCATAAACAGTGTCTAATAGGTTTCAAAGAATTGATACTTCAAGACAAAACGTACTTGCCTCATTTGGGGAGGTCTGGGTCTAAATTAGCATATATTTGAAATTACTCCTGTATTTCTTAAATTGTAGGTCGAGGAAATTGCTAATATACTTCTGTATCTATGGGGTTCAGGACACACTACCCCCAAATATGGCGTATGGCATATTAGGTCTGTTAAGCTGACAGAATTTAAGAAACAGCATGTGGAGGAAGAACTTTCTGACCATCCCTCTAAGCAGGTTATGAAACCTAGGAAGGGCTTTCTGACCCTCCTGTGAAGGTCATAAGACCCTCATGTGAGAGGTGCCTATTCTATACCTGGATTAAAGAAGCATCCTTATATCTGAAGACACAGGGACACAGAGGGGATAAAAATGAACCGGCATTGCTAAGTCTCCCCAGTTTATTACCATGAGAACATACCTCTTTGTCCTATCATATTCTTTCACGACTATTCACTCTTCAACAAACCTAGCATAAAAACACCCAGGTTTAACTGTTTCTTTGGGTCTTCATTTTCTTATAAAGACTCCTGTGTCATGTAAAACTTATATGAAATAAATCTACGTGCTTTTCTCTTGTTAATCTTTCTTTTGTTACAGGGACCCCAGCTAATGCACCTGAGTAGGAGGAAAAGATATTTTTCCTCCCTTACAGTATACAGCATATTCTTTCCCTTCAGAAACAGTGCTCAATTAATTCAGTTTCTCTTACAAGGGTGTTGATTGTTTTTTTGGACATCTTAACCAGCATTTCAATGATTTGTCAATAGTTAGGAAGCTCCTTAAAACCACAATCATGTTTTTTCAGTGGTTTTACCAACACACTTTAGCAATTTCAGACCTGAATGCTTCCAGCTCTTCTTTAAGGTAAGTGCCCTAGTATGGGATCGTCGAGTTGAACTCAGCTAAGGTAAATGAAAACTTGTATCATGTGACAAAATAGGTACCAATGAACCTGTAGTCCTAGCCACCACAGTGTTTTCACAGATGAAAGCAGGTGATTGTATCTTTACATGAAGTCACCTGTTACATTGCACTGGTTTACATTAGGATCCAGTTTCTCCAAGTTGGAATCTGAGGCCTCCATACACCATTACCACCAAATCAGAATACTTAACCCAACAGCATCACAGTGGAAACAAATGTAGGGTCTCCTCTCCTCTCCTTTCTTGTCCTGTCCTGTCCTGTCTTGTTCTAACCCGTCTTTTCTTTCTTTTCGTGTTTGCTTTTTTGAGACAGAGTTTTGCCTGTGTTGCCCAGGCTGTAGTGCAGTGGTGCGATCTAGGTTCACTGCAACCTCTTCCTCCTGGATTCAAGCAATTCTCCTGCCTCAGCTTCTGGAGTAGCTGGGATTACAGGTGCCTGCCACCACACCTGGCTAATTTTTGTATTTTTAGCAGATAGGGTTTTACCAGGTTGGCCAGGCTTGTCTTGAACTCCTGACCTCAGGTGGTCTGCCTGCCTCGGCCTCCCAAAGTGCTGGTATTACAGCCATGAGCCACCATGCCCAGCTTTCTCTCTCTCTCTTTTCTTTTTCTTTCTTTCTTTCTTTCTTCTTTCTTTCTTTTCTTTCTTTCTTCTCTTTTTCTCTTTCTTTCTTTCCTTCCTTCCTTCTGTCCTCTCTTTCTTTCTTTCCTTCTTTTTCTTTTCTCTCTAGTGGAGGGGAAAGCAATGCAAAATAAATGAATACATGGGAAAAGAAAAAACAGCCACCACAACTAATTGTCCACCATGAGCAAGGCAATCATGAAGGATTACATCAGTTTTCAGACAGAACAGGATGAGACAGCAGCTTTGAACTGGCTTGACATTGTGATTCGACTTCCTCCCTTCCCTGTCTGCTGGGTGGACTAATGTAGCTCCTGGATCCTGATACGCTTATCCTGATAAGCTCCTGGATCCTAATAAATGCTTCCAACCCCAAACCTGAATCCCATCCCAGAAAACATCTATGGATGTGGGTGCTGATGTTCTAAATTTGACTCTCCCTTTAGCCACTCATTTTGTGCGTCTTTACTAGAGATTTTAATTTCTCAGAAACAGGACTTCCTCAACGACAGACTAGATGAATGGTGCCATGAAGGACTAAGCAGGGAATGTGAGTTGAGCTGCTGCGATCTGCAAGGTCCCTTGGCAGATGTTATGATAAACACCACCAAAGAATGCAGCACGTGGAACGACCCACATTTCAGATCCTAATGACAGAGCCATGAGAATACAATCTTTCAAGTAATTCAAGGCAAAAGCCTGTCTGAGGTCTGAAAATATGAATGTTGGTTTACAGTCTTTGATGCTTGAATTCACAGGATTACTATGCTAAGTCTTCCTATCGCTTTGTATTATGTAGCTCTGGTGTCACCTACTCGAATAGAGTATTGTTTAGTCATAAATCTCTCATGTCTCAGGCTTTCCTGCTGCTTAGATAAGACAGAACACTCCTCCTGGGGGAGGAGAGGAGGTATGAACACAGTAATATGTTTGTCCAGTTTTCTTTTATTCCATTTGGTGTTTCTCTTACATACCAGAGACAACTGTCAATAATGACTATAATCTTAGTCTTGGAGTGAGCAGCCCAGGATTAGACACATTTTCCAGATATCATTTGGCTGACCAGGATTAAATTATCTACTTTCTATAAGCTTCCATTCTCTCTGTACAACAGGAGAAGGGCACTCTTCGAGAGATTGATGTTAGGAGAAAACAGGCTCCCTGAGTCAATCTGCCTGGTACCCAGTAGTCCTTCAAGTTGTTGCCTTCGTTTCACTTTACTTGGCTTTAATCTCTTTGTGCTTACATTCAGTGTCTTCCTCATTCTGGTTTAACTTCATCACCCAGTGTCAGAGTCCTTCCAAAATCCCTTTTCTCAATGGGTCAGTAATTAAACATTTCATGATTAGTGTGGTCTAATAAAAATGTACATATTTGTTTTTTGTCCCATTCTGGACACAGAGCTTCTAAACCTTGGGACTTCCTGCATGACAGGAGTGTCTTTTATTGTTAATAAGGAACTACTTTTTGACCTTCTCTGAGTGTGTTAGGCCATTCTTGCATTGCTATAAAGAAATATCTGAGACTCGGTAATTTATAAAGATAATAGGTTTAATTGGCTCACAGTTTTGCAGGCTGTAGAAGCATGGCACTGGCATCTGCTCAGCTTCTGAGGAGGCCTCAGGGAGCTTTTATTAATGGCAGAAGAAAAGCGGGAGCAGGTGCATCACATGGCAGGAGCAAGAACAAGGGAGAGGGAGGGAAAGGTGCCACACATTTTAAACAACCACATCGCCCAAGAAATCATTCACTATCATCAGGACAGCACCAAGGGGTTGGTGCTAAACCATTCATGAGAAATCCCTCATGATTCAAACACTCCCAGCAGACCCCACCTCCAACATTGAGGATTACGTTCCACCATGAGATTTGGAGAGGACATCCAAACTGTATCACCAAGTTTATGTTAATGAGGTGACCTTTGGGGATCGTGGGGCTGGATCTCTTCAAGATGGGAGGTGGTTGTTAAGGAACAACCAAATAGAGGGTTGGAACTTTCAGTCATTTAAGGGAACTTTCAGCCTCTACTGAAGTGGGGGCCGAAGGGGACTGGAGATTGACTGAATCACCAGCGGACAATGATCTAATCAAGCATGCCTATGCAATGAAACTTAAAAAACAAATAAACCTCTTGAACCATGAGGTTCGGGAAGCTTTTGGGTTGGAACAAATCAATGCATCAACACATCAAAGTGCTGCCTGTGGTACACAGGCAAGAAGTCATGGAAACCTCACCCCCATATCTTGTCCTGGGCTTTCTTCGGTTTGCCTGCTCCTGAGTTGTATCCTCTGTAATAAACCAATAATCTTCAGCAAAGTGCTTTCCAGGACTCTGTGAGTCATCCTAGGGAGTTATCAAACCTGAGGAGTGGTCAACAGAACCCCTGAATTTTTAGTTTGCTGGACAGTAGTGTGAGTAGCCTGGGGACCCTGTTTATAGCTGTAATAAAGTCTGGGGGGCAGGCTTATGGAACTGAGCCCTTAACCTGTGGGGGTCTATGCTAACTCCAGCTAGTGTCAGAATTGAAGAGAGTTGTTGGACACTCATTTTGTGTTGGAGAATGGGTTAGAGTCAGGAAAAAACCCACAAAATTAGAATTTTCCCAATAATATAAATGTGGACTTTCACATAACCAATGCTCATTGAAATTCAAAGAATTTCAGGAGAGGCAGAGTACGATGGTGAAATAGAAAGCTCCACCCATCTTCCCTTCAAGAACACCAAGTTAACTCGAAACAGAGTAAAAGCCTTCATAAGAACCAAAAATCAGGTGAGCCCTCAAAGTACCTGGTTTCAACTTAATATTGCTAAAAGAGGCATGAAAGAGATTTAAAAAACAGTCCAGAATAGCAGATGCCACCCTTCCCTTACCCCTGGCGGCAGCAGCAGTGTGGTGCAGAGAGCATCTCTGGGCACTGGAGGAGGGGACAACACAGCAATTGTGTATCATTGAACTCAGTGCTGTCTTGTTAAAGCAGAGAGAAAAACCAGACCAAACCCAGCTGAGGCCTAAATCAGCCCTAGCCAGAGAGGAAGTGCGGATCTCAGAGGTCAGAATTTGAGTGCCTGCAAACCTCCCCGCTGAGGGGTACTACCCTCTGTGTTTCCAGGTAAACTTGAAATGCAGTCTAGGCCACAGCACTGCAACTCTTAGGTGAGTCCTAATGGTGAACTAGGCCCAGAGAGAATAGACGAGGGGGCATGGGACACACTGAGACACCAGCTGGGGCAGCCAAAGGATTGCTGGCATCACCTCTCTCCTAACCCCACACTGCACAGCTCACCACTCCAAAAAAGATCCCTTCCTTTTGTTTGAGGAGAGGAGAGGGAAGACTGGGGGAGGACTTTGTTTTGCATGTAGGAAACCAGCTCAGCTACAGCACAATAGGGCACTTGGCAGAGTCATGAGGCCCTACCTCCCAGACAACATTCCTAGAGACACCCTGTTGCCTTGAAGAAAAGGACCCAGTCCTGGCAGCATTCATCACCTGCTAACTAAAGAGCTGTTGGGCCCTGAATAACTAGCAGCAATACCCATGTGCTACCTTAAGTGCCTCAGGTGAGCCTCTGAGACTTGCTGGCTTCAGGTGAGACTGAGCACATTATTAGCTGGGGTGGCTGTGGGGCAAAACTCCTTCTGCTTGAGAAAAGCAGAGGGAAAAATAAAGGGGACTTTGTCTTGTACCTTAGGTACCAGCACAGCCTCAGGGTTACAGAGCACCAAGCAGGCTACTGGGGTCCCTGATTGCAGGAATTAACTCGAGTAGCATTTCTGGACCTGCCCTGGGCCAGAGAACAGTTTACTGCTCTGAAGGGTGAGTGCAGGGCCAGGAAGCATTCATGACAAAATGATTTAAAAGACCTTGGGTCTTAAGGGAACATTAGAGGCAGTTTGGCAGTACTCCACAGGGGCCTGTGGCAGCAGTGGCTGTGAGGTGAGGCCCCTCTGCCTTTGAAAGGGGAGAGAAGAGTGGAAGAACTACACCTTGTGGTTTGGGTGCCAGCTCAGCCACAATACAATAGAACACCAGATAGACTTCTAAGTTTTCTGACTCTAGTTCCTGACTCTCAGATGGGACTTCTAGACTTACCCTGGGCCTGGGGGAGCTTGCTACCCTGAAGGGAAGCTCACAAGCCTGGCTAGTTTTGCCAACTGCTCATTGTAGATCCTCAGGGCCTTAAGTAAACATAGACAGTAGCTAGGGAATGGTTACAGCAAGCCCTGGGTGAGACCCAGTGCTGTGCTCACTTCAGGTCTGACCCAACAAAGTCATAGGAGTGATGGCCACAAGGTCCTTGTACCACTCCACCCCTAACTTCAGGTGGCTCAGAGAAGAGAGAGAGTCTGTATGTTTTGGAGAAAGTAAGGGATGAGAACAAGAGGATCTATCATCTTGAGAAATCTCCAGATTTGATTTAGGACCAGCAAGGCTGTATTCCTATGGCTCTGCAAGAATCACAGAATTACTTGGCTTGTGGTGCCACCAGCTTAGATCACAATGCCCAAGTCTTTTCAAATATCTAGAAAGCCTCCCCAAGAAGGATTGCTGCAAATAAGCCTAGACAGTGAAGACTACAATAAATATCTAACTTCTCAATGCCCAGACACTGAAGAACATCTACTAGCATCAGTACCATGCAGAAAAATATAACCTCACCAAATAAACTAAATAATGCACCAGGGACCAATCCTAAAGAAATAGAGATGCATGTTTTTTCAGACAGAGAAGTCAGAATAGCTGTGTTGAGGAAACTCAAAGAAATTCAAGATAATGAATAAAAGGAATTCATAATTCTATCAATAAATTTAACAAGGTGATCAAAATAATTAAAAAAATAAAGCAGAAATTCTGGAGATGAAAAATGCAATTGACATACCGACATACCGAAGAATGCATCAGAATCCTTTAATAGAAGAATTGATAAAGCAGAAGTAATAATTAGTGAGCTTGAAGACAGGCTAATTGAAAATATACAATCAGAATAGAAAAAAATAAAAAACAATAAAACATGCCTACCAATCTAGAAAATGGCCTCAAAAGGGAAAATCTAAGAGTTATTGGTCTTAAAGAGCAGGTAGAGATAGAGACATGAGTAGAAAGTTAATTAAAGGGATAATAACAGAGAACTTCCCAAACCTAGAGAATGATATCAATATCCAAGTACACGAAGTACAGAACACAAAGCAGATTCATCCCAGAGAAGACTACTTTAAGGCAATTAATATTCAAACTCCCAAAGATCAAGGATAAAGAAAGGATTCTAAAAGCAGCAGGAGAAAAGAAACAAATAACATACAATGGAGCTGCAATACGTCTGGCAACAGACTTTTCCATGAAAACCTTACAGGCCAGGAGAGAGTGGCAGCATATATTCAAAGTTCTGAAGAAAAATAACTTTTTCCCTAGAATAGTATATCCAATGCAAATATCCTTCAAACATGAAGGAGAAATGAAGATTTTCTCGGACAAACCAAAGCTGAGGGATTTCCTCAATAACAGGCCTATCCTACAAGAAAGGCTAAAGAAAGTACTTCAATCATAAAGAAAAGAACATTAATGAGCAATAATCACCTGAAGGTAAAAAACTCACTGGTAATAATAAGTGCACAGAAAAACATAGAATATTATAATACTGTAACTGTGGTATGTAAACTACTCTTATTAGAAAGGCAGAACAATGAGCCAATCAAAAATAATAACTACAACTTTTCAAGACATAACAATTACAATAAGATATAAATAGATACAATAAAAAGTTAAAAGGAGGGATACAAAGTTAAGGTATAGAGTTTTTATTAGCTTTCCTTTTGCTTGCTTGTTTATGCAAATAGCACTAAGTTGTTATCATGTAAAAGGAATGGGTTATAAGATAGTATTTGCAAGCCTCATGGTAACCTTAAACCAAAAAACATGCAATGGATAATGGATACACAAAAAATAAAAAGGAATAAACTAAATCATGTCACCAGAGAAAATTACCTTCAGTGGAGAAAGACAAGAAGAAAAGAAGGAAAGAAGAGGAGACCACAAAACAACCAAACAACAAATAACAAACTGGCAAGAGTAAGTCCTTGCTTATCAATAATAACATTGAATGTAAATGGGCTAAACTCTCTAATCAAAAGACATAGACTGACTTACAGGATTAAAATAAAAACACAACCCATTGATCTGTTGCCTGCAAGAAACACACATCACCTATAAGGGCATACAAAGACTGAAAATAGATATTCCATGCCAATGGAAACCAAAAAAGAGCCAGAGTCATTATACTTATATCAGACAAAATAGATTTCAAGACAAAAACTATAGGGAGTGACAAAGAGGGTACCTATGTAATGATAAAGAGCTCAGTTCAGCAAGAGGATATAACAATTTTAATGTATATGCACCCAACATAAGAGCACCCAGATATATAAAGGAAATATTATTAGAGCTAAAGAGAGAGATAGGCCCCAGCATAACAATAGCTGGAGAAAACATTTGCAAACTATCCATTTGTCAAGGCATTAATAACCAGAATATGTAAGGAGCTCAAACAAATCTATAATAATAATTTAATAATTTGATTAAAAAATAGGCAAAATATTTGAATAGACATTTCTCAAATAAAACATGCAAATGGCAAACAGGCATATGAAAAGGTGTTTAGCATGAGATCATCAGGGAAATGAAAATCAAAACTAAAATGAGATATCATCTCACAACAGAAAAAGTGGCTTATTTCCAAAAGACATGCTATAACAAATCCTAGCAAAAATGTGAAGAAAAGAGAACCTTCATATGCTGTTGGTGGAAATATAAATTAGTACAACCATTATGAAGTACAATTTGGAGGTGCCTCAAAAAACTAAAAGTTGAGCTACCATATGCTCCAGCAGTCTCACTTTTGGGTATATACCCAAAATAAAGCAGATGAGTATGTCAAAGAGATATCTGTACTCCTCCTACGTTTGTTTAAAAGTGGGAAGATCTGAAAGCAGCCTAAGTGTCCATCAACAGATGAACAGATTTTAAAACATGGTACATATACATAATGGAGTACTATTCAGCAGTAAAAAAGGATGAGATCCAGTCATTTGCAACAACATGGGTAGACCTGGAAGTCATCATATTAAGGGAAATAAGCCAGGCACAGACAGACAAACATTGCATGCTATCACTTACGTGTGGAATCTAAAAATCAAAACAATTGAACATATGGACATAGAGAGTAGAACAATGATTACCAGAGCCTGAGAAGAGTAGCAGGAGGCTGGTGGGGGAAGTGGGGTTGGTTAATGGGTACAAACAATAGTTTAAAAGAATGACTAAGACCTAGTACTTGATAGCACATTAGGATGACTATAGTCAATAATTGTACATTTTTAAATAACTTAAAAGAATGTAACTGGATTTTTTTAACTCAAAGCATAAACGCCAGAGGAGATGGATACCTCATTTTCTTTGATGTGCTTATTTTATATTTCATGCCTGTATTAAATCATCTAATGTTTCCCATAAATATATACGTCTACTATATACCCACAAAAATTGTTTTAAAACAAATTAGAAGAATTTCAAGGTGAACGTATATAACTGGGTAGAATCAATTCTAAATTTCAAAAGTATTTTCATTTTTTTTCTCAGTGCTAAAAGCTATCTGGCTGATAACAGAAGCACGTATTCCATATTTAGTTTTTTTCCCCTCACTGAAATTTCAGATGTATCTATTAGAAGTACATCAAATATTATGCCAAGAGTTGTTATTGGAGTCTAAAAATGTGGAGTGATTCTACTAAAAAACTAAGAAAGGTAGTAGGCCTCACTTCAACCAACCCCTTCTGTATTCAAAGAAAACCATTAACAATATCTTGGCATCCAGAAATAAGACATTAGGAAGGCAAGGACAATATATGATACAACAAAGTAGGAAACATAAGGGAAAGAGAAATAAGCACTATGAAGTTATAGAGAATAGAAAGTAAGAAAATAAATGGCTAGTTGAGAAGTGGGAGACAGGATATATATTTAAAGCCTCAAAAGTATACTCTGCACAAGGTCTCAGTTTTCTCATCTGTACATTAATTTTCTCTGATGTAATTATTTTTGCAATTTTACTGGTGAGAAAACTTTGAGTCTGAGACAACAGCACATGTGGCAGAGGAAGCATTTAAAGATTTCTCATATACCGCTTCTACTACTATCTACTATCACTATTTGCTCTGCTTTGAAATTGATTATTCAAACTGATTATTCAAACTGGTTATTCTCACTTCGGCCACTGCCACCCCCTGGGTCCAAGCCACTTTTTTTTTTTTAGACAGAGTTTTGCTCTTGTTGCCCAGGCTGGAGTGCAATGGCGCCATCTTGGCTCACTGCAGCCTCCACCCATGGGTTTAAGCGATTCTCCTGAGTAGCTGGGATTACAGGCATGTGTCACCACGCCCAGCTAACTTTGTATTTTTAGTAGAGACGGGGTTTTGCCATGTTGGTCAGGCTGGTCTCGAACTCCTGACCTCAGGTGATCTGTCTGCCTTGGCCTCCCAAAGTGCTGGGATTACAGGCATGAGCCACTGTACCAGGCTCTCACCTTTGTTTCTTACCTGGACCACCATGATAATTTCTTTGTGGATCATCTTGCTTTCACTCTTATCCACTACACAGTGATTTCTGATCCTGTCAGTCCCCTATGCTCAGTAGCCGCCAATGGGTTTCCATTATACTGAGACCTAATCCAAATCCTTTCATGACATACATGAGGTTCCTGTAGTATCTTGCCATTGCCCTTTCTTCTGCTCTCCTCTAGTGGTTCACAGCATGCTGGGTCACAACATGAGTCAGCATCCCTTCAGTTCCTTGTGCATGCCAAACATGTTCCTATCTGGGAGACTTGGCATTCCCCATATCTGTGCATGACTTGCTCCCTTCTGCCACCAAGGCCTCTCAACTGCTTCCATTCCCATGAAGTTACTCTCTATTCTTTTATTTCCCTTTATTTTGTTGTGTTTTTTCTTGATATCACTTAACACAACAAGCTATTATAGTGTATATTTACTTATTTATATGTTTCTTTCACCAGAATAAAAGCTCTGTGAGAGCAAATTCATTTTATCCCCCAGTTATATTCTCAGCCCCTACAAGAATACTTGGCAAAGAGCAGATGCCCAATAAACTTGTTGAACAAATGTGTCTGATTCTAAATCCATGAAAAAAAAAAAGTTAATGAAAGTTGGAACTCATTTTAAACAAAATCACTAAAAAGATTATATCTAACAAAATATGCAGAAAATAAATATTTTTCCAGCAAGTACACAATGCCTTCAGCACATTTATCACAGCATTATTTCCACTTTACATACCTGACAAAGTGTTTTGATGATGGCTGTTATGTTCTATAAAGCACCTCGAGCTACTTGAGGGGAAAATATAATATAGATGCAAACTAATAATAAACCAACTCTACATTTGGTGTAACAAAGGACACAAGGTTTTGGATGATTTCGTGAAAAATAAAGTAGGTAGTTTCTAAAGGTAAAGAAATAGATCTAGTCGAAATCATTATAGTCTGATATGAGCAGCAAGAGGCCAATAAAGTTATCACAATTTAGACTTAGAGATTAATTTCCTGATGTTTGCAACAAAAGTCAAAGCTTACTATGTTGAAAACATTCTGTTAGGCTGCCACCATTATCATATTCGAATCTAACATTTAGTCAAACACTCAAACACAGAAAAACCATGATTTTGTTGTCTATAGCATAGCTATCTCTAAATCACTGAACATTTTCCCCCTTATGAAAATATATCTTAATTGTTCACTGCAGCACTGTTTACAATAGCAAAGACCTGGAACCAACCCAAATGCCCATCGATGATAGACTGGACAAGGAAAATGTGGCACGTATACACCATGGAATACTATGCAGCCATCAAAAACGATGAGTTCGTGTCCTTTGTAGGGACATGGATGAATCTGGAAACCATCATTCTCAGCAAACTGACACAAGAACAGAAAATCAAGCATCACGTGTTCTCACTCATAGCCTGGTGTTGAACAATGAGAACATGCAAACACAGGGAGGGAAGTATCACACACTGGGGTCTGACTGGGGGGGACTGGGGAGGGACAGTGAAGGGTAGGGTGGTTGGGGAGGGATAACATGGGGAGAAATGCCAGATATAGGTGACAGGGGGGATGGAGGCAGCAAACCACATTGCCATTTATGTACCTATGCAACAATCCTGCATGTTCTGCACATGTACCCCAGAACCTAAAGCACAATAAAGTGTGTGTGTGTGTGTATGTATGTGTGTGTGTGTGTGTGTATATATATATATATATATATCTTAATTTACATTAAAATGCTATAAACAATGAATAGGTGATAAAACTATATGATTTCATTGATTAGACTCTCCCAAAACCAAGACTGTATAAATAATTTAAAACTTTCTTTTTGTAATAATTATAAAAAATATTTGTTACTTGTAGGATAAGAAAGTTAGAGTTTAAATTTACATGCTATAATTTCAGAAGCTTGCTTGTTGCATAAAAGAATATTTTGGAAAAGCCAAATGTGATTTCTACTGCCATTCAAAATCTATGCTTCCCACACTCACAGGTAAAATAATGCATGTTTGCCAAGAGTGGTAAGGGTATTGTTTGCCATAGATCGCAAAGTGAGGGAAGACTGCTGAGCCACTTCAGAGTTGTGGCAGTTTTCAACACAATGTTTTAAAATTAGTCCATTCATATAAACTTTGATTAATTTTTTAAAATTAAGGAAACACCACAAACTTTTGAGCAAAATCAGAATGATGGTCTAATACTAATCTCTATTATTAAACAGTTCAAATTTTGGCTTTTATTATCAATTTTTAGCAACTTAATGTTTCACCTTTAATACTTGACATAGGAGACCAAAACCAATTTATCAATGTTTTTCTCCTTTTGAGAAAAAGAAAAGTATGGGTAAGAATGATTAAAGCAAAACACAAGAACTACCATCACTTTTTAAAGGAGCTTAAAGACTCAGCCAGGTGGGTAAATACATAAAGAGTGAAAGATGAAGAAAGAAAGTATATCTCTTAGTTTTTAGATTTATTTTATTGCTAACAATGACACACATAGAAAGTCTTGATTTGTTTCTCATATTAAAAGCTAAACTCAATTTAAAGAAATAGTTACATTGGCATATGTGATTTCAGATTAGGAATAATAATTAAAATTGGATTTGCAAGACTTCTGCTTGCTAGGAATCCTTGGAAAGTTAATAAATTAATGTAAATATTGAGAATAAGTTTCAACATATATAAAAGGCCTACTTTTGGTAACACTAAGAAAATGGTCACTCATAGGTTATACTTTATCGTGTCTAAATATGAGATGTGGCATTTTATAAATATTCTTTCAATAGCAGTCATTCTTCAGGATACTCTATAGTTTCAAATTTCTCTGGGGGCCAAGGCTACCTTCATTTCACTTTTTACAAATTCAAATATGAAAAAAAAAGAAAACATTGTTACTGACTTAATGCCAATAGGAAAAAGAAGTGGAAAGAAATTACACTAATAAAAAGTGGATTTCCCTTTAATCATTTTCTTATGAAGTACTGCAACATAAATTCCTGGTGCAGGAAGAAAGTGATTATAACCATCAGAATTGCACAGTAAAAAGAAATATATAGACAACATTTTTTTTCTAAGAAATAAAAGCTCATCACCATGCTGTCACGAACACCAAGTGCATTCAAGCACTGAGCAATGAGAAAGTGCGGAAAGTTCCCAAGAGAAGGTGCAGCACCCTTCCATGACATTACCCATTTGTATACACGTAGTTAGCACCAGCAGGGGGTGTGCATTCAGGGATCTTCCAGAGAAGAAATATAGACATTCTCAGGGAAAACCAGTTCTTCATAAACTTTATAACCTCATTCCAAACTCCAGGTGTCAGTTTACAGCTTTCCAGATTGACATCTTAAATCAAGAATGTGTCACACATGTACAGTAACTGGCCTAAGCTTTTCTGTAAATTGCTGCCTGTGGTTTTCAGAAAACATAGCAAATTGCTGGCAATTGATAATGTGTCTCCCTGTATGGCTGACTTCAGTTCTGCATGGTTAACAAATTAGTCTTCAATTATTCATGGAATCACCCAATGTCTAGGCTCTTCTTTCAGTCATTAATTTCAGGGACCAGTAGCCTCCCTGCCTTTTATACTGAACCAAATTAATATAATGCTCTTGTTATGCAACATTAATTGTATATAGGAAATAATAACTATACCCACTATCTCAGTATCTCAGTTAATGATGAGCACAGCTCACTACACAATCACTGCTTCTGATGTTCTATGCTGCTTTGAAGCAGGGCAGAGTATCTTCTCAAACTAATACTAAAAATGACTTGATGGCCTTAATATTTCAAATACACAGAGGAAGTGTTTTCTTCATTAATTCTATAATTACAGGATAAAAATAAATGGTGAATTATATCTACAAACTGAAACATCAGATGGCCCATTTAAAAATGATGCACATTGTTCTGGAAACAGGGTCAAATCAAGTCCCTAGACAACTCAACCAAATTGAATTTCTGTTGCTAAAATAAGTGTAGGGGATACAGTGCTTGTTCTGAAAGGACTTCTTTACACCATTTTTATTTCAGCAGCATACTTTCTTAAGGAGATTTTGCAGGAAGGCTATTTACCTTTCCTTAAAATACTTTTTAAATCAGTATTGACTCTAAGCTAAATAGTGCAGTCGTGCAGTGAAATGGTCTTACAGTTGAGGAGTAAATTTGTCTATTTATGCTCAGGAAAATTAATTCCAGATAACCTCAAAAGGACCTCCAGTAGACTAGCATTGTTTTCCTAACTGTGCCCAAACTGATATTTCCAGGCCACTGATTGTTATAATTTGTAACTTGATACCTCCCTTGTTTAGAACATGTCACTACAAGATCAGCTCTCAAGGGTAGTGGCCTTAGTCCTGATCCATGTAATCTTTGGACGTTCTCTCTTTAATATGTGTTTGCCAAAGGAAAATCTGAGAAAAGAGGGTAAGATGGAAATGGGTGGATTGATGCACATTCATCATAAGGAATTTTTAAGAGTGGCAATGCAAAGAATTTTTCTCACTGAAGGTTGGTCACACCATACCTGTGAAGGTGAGCATGTTATTTGCAATAATGCTCTTTGCTCTTAATTCTGTCTTCCTTAGGAAAGCTGTGACCCCTGGTTTAAAATATCAAAGTTTTTTTCTTCCATTATCATAAACTCACTACATTTTATTGTGAATTTTCATTTAATAGAAAATTTGTTTCTATTACAGTTGTTCCTCAGTATCCATGGGGCATTGATTCCAGGCGCCTGCAGGCACCAAAATCTGAGGGGTGCTCAAGACTCTGATATAAAATAATTATAGTATTTGCCACATCACCTATGCAAATACTACAATTATTTTATATCATATACCTACCCTCCATATACTTTGTAATCTCTAAAATACCTAATATGGTGTAAATACTATGTAAATATTATGCTGTATTTTAAATTTTGTGTTTTTTTATTTCTGTATTGTTACTTTTTATTGCTTTTTTTCCAAATGGTTTTGATCTGCAGTTGGTTGAAGGCATGGATGTGGAACCTGTAGATTCAGAGGGCACACTGTATGCTAAATATTTTATGGGGGTAATAACTGGATGTAGTACTAGTTCCTGGTACAGTGCTTTGAACCAAGTCAGAACTAGATAAAATAGACTATAGAATAATATATAATTAGTTAGGTACTATTTTCAGTTGCATATTTCAAACCCTCAAACAATGGCTTGAATGCATTTTCTAATGTGAAAGAAATCTGGTCATGGACAGCTCAGGGCTAGTCTCAAAGTGCCGTAGAGTTATTAGGCTCATTTTGCTTTCAGCTCTACTATTCTAATGCATAATTGACATCCCCAAAGTCACCTTAGAACCTCCAGAAAGGAAAGCAGTCCCTGCTGACACCTTGATTTTGAGGTGTCATTAAGACCTACATCAGACTTCTGACCTGCAGAAGAAATGCAAGATAAAAGATTTGTATTCTTTAAGTCACTAAGTTTGGGCCTGCTTCTAATTCATTAGCTCTTCAGCAGCCTTTCCAGAAGATCCTCACAATCCTTCTACATGTATTGCAATGGCCAGAACTTAGATGACCATACCTACTCCTATAGAGACAAAGAAATAGAGCTTTTAGCCCTGCCACCTGCAATGAAAGCAGGATTTTCCTAGACTCTTTACCAGAAGAAGGGGAAATATATTATGGATGATAACCAGAAACTTCTGCCATCATTTGTTTAGTGAAATAATAATTAGCTGAATATACTTGAACACTTAGAAAATTAGGAAAATGATATAATTTCTACAGAATGCTCTGCTTCCCATTTATAAATTAACAAATGGATATTCTTTCTTTTCCTTTGAAGTTTGCTAAATTTCATTTAACTTTTGTCCTTCCTATCCAATTTTAATCCTAGAAATATATGCTTTTAAATTTCTCTAGTTTTAGAAAATTAAAAATTAGTAATATTTGAGTTCCATAAATAAGTTCTCAGAGACCTTGAGTCAAAGTGGCTTCTACAAGAATAAAGTAGAATTACATGTTAAAAGTTTTTTTTTTTTCAGCTTCACTTGTTATTTGATTGTGAGATATTCCATGTGGTTTCTGTAGCAGGATCAAAGTTCCCAGACAAAAGCTAACCTTTAAGGGAGCATAGACAGCTGGGTGCTTCAATGTGCTGATTTTAACGTGCAAGCAATTACTACACACACAGCTGTGTACTGCATTTTTCCTATACTACCCTTATTCCTGAATCAGAAAGCAGGCAAACGTGAATCAATCCTGAGAGCTTCCAAAGGGCAAAGGCAATTCTAGCTCATTCTTATTATTAGACCTTGGATGCTTCCTCTTTATAATTCTGTCACCTCATTGCCTCCATTCAGTGGCCTCTACTGGGACCAGCCACTTCTGCCTCATTTCTGGACAATCTTCACTCTAGTAACTTTTTCACTATTTTCCTCTCTGTCAGTCCTCAGATGGGGCATGGAAGACTGGAATCTCTCCTGTTTCCTGACTCTCTTCCTGGGGTAGTTCTGTGCTGCAGCAGACATTCCAGGCAGCCCTACTAGGGGGCAGACACTGGCTTGTTAGGAGGTTCATAACAAAGGGCATCTTGTTACAAGGGTTTCTGTAGAAACTGTTATTCTCTTAGTGATTTCCTGCAGAGAAAACAAAATCTATCTCTCTTTCCATCTCTCTCAGCTTTGACACTAATCTGGCCAATTATTTTTCACATATTTCTTCATATATTTGATTTAATTTTCTCACAATTCTTCCTACTTGTATTTTTAAACATATCCTTTCTGAGCCAGGGATCCAGACTCTTGTGCTAAGGTAGCTTGTACAATATTGGACTTACAGGGCCTGCCATAATCACAGGAACCACAAATCAGATGCACAGATACTTCTAGGGCCATCTGTGTGCAAGACACTAATTAAGTTCAATCTGAAGCCTCAGCCTATAATTCCTCATGCCATTATAGCATGTTGGCTCAGAGAGAAACTTCTCTATGCAAAAATAACTTTTTGAAATGATTAATATTATCTGTGATTTTTCCCTTCAACTGTCTACATGGAAAAATTTTATCCAATGCATTTAAATGACTTGCATTTTGCCTCTGTAACATGCTTGGAAGTAGCACTGAGTAATTGTTATCTTAGGCTCCTCTGCTCCTGCGGGGCACTTCAGCTTACTGTTCATCAATCATAATCTTGCCATGTGGTGGTTTTATTTTATAAGGCTAACCAGTAGTACATACTGCTACTCTGGATTTAAAAGTAAATAAATGCAACAAAACATGTTTATCAGGATTTCTTTTACAATTTGTGAGCTGTTGCAATGTCACCAAACGGTGCAAATTCTTCATCATCAAGACCGTACTCTTAGCTGACATATCACAACCCTAAGATTTTGCATTCAAAACAAATTAACATCACAAGAAAATCCAAAATCTTAATGGGACTTACAAGAATAATGGTTCTACACATTGTTCTTCTACAATGATCTTATTTTCAATTGACTGCATGAAAAATTCTGCAGCAGAAGCTTTAAATTGTCTTTGAAAACACAGAAAAGCATTTGAATATAAGCTATGAAAGTGTGATTTCTTCACAGGACCAAGATTCTCTTGATACTAATGCTTACATGAAAATTTAGCTCAGCAGTTACAATCTACTCAGAATGGCAAATGTTATATAATCAGTATCTTAACAGATTTTCATGTATTAGAATAATTATAGACTCATTAAAAATAAATATTGACTTATTGAAGTTAGTGGAAGAATGTGCCATGTTTGGAGATTGTAGAGGCCACTAGCAGTAACTGGAACAGACCAATGTCAATGTGACATCAGGATCCCTTACACCCTCCAGCATCAGCTTAAGGCTGGCTATGTAAGAAGACCCACCACCTCCTGTTTCTTCTCCCAGAGTAGAGTTGGGACCAGGGGAGAGAGAGGTATGTCAAGGCCTAAAACAAGTTCAACTTTGGTAAGGGGAAAAGAATAGATCCAAATCAGACATGAAATGGACTTTTTATGATCAATGTTGTCATAGAATCTGTATACAATGTATAATGAAATGGGAAGAGGATTTGGGACAGAAGACTGGGGAAGCAGTTTATTCAAAGAAATAGAACCATTTCATGATTATTATCCCATGAGTTGAGACAATAAACTAGATACACAGGTAAAATGTTTATCTTTACATATTGATCTCAGGTGTATTTTCATTAGAGGAAGAAAGGATAAAATACAAAGAGCAAAGACAACATATTTCTGGGTAATGTTTCAATTATATTTGCATAGGCTTTGTTCAATAAGTGATTCTAATCATATAATAAGAAATACAGCTACTGTTGATAGAATAATATATTCATATGCTCCTTGGTAAAAATGATTTGAACCCCCACGGAAAGGCATAATATTACAATACAAATTTCTGATTTAAAACTCCTAGTACTACCCAGGTTGCAGCAATTACTTAGTAGTTTAGATTGTGGTTTATATATGTCATTGGCCTATAATGTAGCTTCAAATTGGAATTTTAGGATAAAGATTTTCAAAGTATTTGTATATGATGAAATTTATGAAAAATATAAGACAGTTTAACCTTGCTTGTAATTTTCTTTATTGTGGAATCAAATTATCTCACTATACAAAAGACACTGAGGACTGTATTTTCAGAAGTCATGTTCACTTAGACTCATGCAAAAGGAAAAGATGTAGCTTAAATTTTTAGAATAGGAAACTCATTCCTATATTTGCATTGCCTTGCTATTTTTTAAAAGAATATAATTGTTTAGCTTTGGAAAAAGATTTTGCAGGAACCAAACATAAAAATAAACATTTGCAGGCCTTTGGTTCTCATTTAGATTCAGTGCCTGGCAGATTGCATACCAGCAGATTATGATAATCCATCTTTTATAGATCCTTAATAACTGGGCAGTTACTCTTAGCCACTACCACCACCATCAGTCAATACTACAGATGAAAGTATTCCTTTAGGTCAGCAGGATACATGCCTACTAATATATTAGTTCAGAACCTGAAACATTTTGATATTCTAGTGAAATGACTATGTATCTTTCCCCGAAGTGTCCATTGACACAGATAGATATACCATTTACTTCATGATATAGTATAGTGCATAGGATATCATTCCTGTAGTTCCAGAAGTAGGCATAGTTTGGCTGTGATTCTAGGATGCTATTTCTGTATAATTTGCCAGATACATTATTTCCGAATATAGATATTCTGTACCCTATCTTCATTCCTCTTTAAACATCACATTTTAAGATTCCTTTTGAAAAATGTTCAGGTAGGAAGATAACAAAAGGAAAAGATAAATATTAGTTAGAAACTCATTACTAGATTCAGTAGGTTGTATTTGTTTAAATAAAAAAAGAAAGATACCATATATCCTCGATTTAATTTCAAACTACCACCAGAAAAGAACTCTATGAGATGCAAAAATATTTGAAAGTTTATAAAAGACAATGGATAGATTGTAAGCATGTTAGATATAGTGAACCCCAAGTTTGTCTTCAAAGAATCAGTATGTCAGTGTGTTCAGCTCTCTTATTCTTTAATTCTCCATTTTAAAGTTTAACTTCCTTGTAGTTTCAGTAAACAACCTTTTCCACCAGTTACAATCAGTAGTTCACATCTGTTCCCCTGGTCTTCTGCTTCGTCCTGACTCATTCCAGTCACCTGCTTTGACCCCTGGTTACCTGCTCTGACCTGCTTGTAACAGTTCTTCCCACCCACTCTGCCACTTTGGCTTATATCCCCCTGCTCCCTTTAAAATAACCAGTCGGAATTAGACTAGACTGTGCAGTCTAACCCTAGCCAAAAGCAGAATGATACAGCAGTAAGGGTGACCTCCATCAGGAATAAGTACCCCTTCCCCTCCCTTGTCCAGGTGTGCACTCACCTGTGCTAGCCATTGTTCCATCTGTGAGCCACACCTTTCTATAGAAGTAAATTGCCTTGCTGAGGAAATTTACGTTTGAGTGCTACTTCTTTTGTGGCACCAAAAATTTTAATATAGATATTCTATATCCTGCCTTCATTCCTCTTTAAACATCACATTTTAAGATTCCTTTTGAAAAATGTCCAGGTAAAAGTATACCAAAAGAAAAGATAAATGTGACTTAAAAACTCATTACTAGATTCAGTAGGTTGTATTTGTTTAAATAAAAAAGGAAAGACAGCATATATCCTTGATTTAATTTTAAACTACCACCAGAAAAGAACTCTATGAGATGCAAAAATATTTGAATGTTTATAAAAGACAGTGGCTAGATTGTAAATAGCTGAGGGAAACTGAGAGTTCTGTTTCCTCTGCAATTGTTCATATACTGAACTCTGAATTGACTGCTGAAAATTTTCCTACTGGAAATAACCTGGTCCAAAAGCTAAAGTTGATAGAAGAATCCAACCTTGAAGGAAAATGAATCTTGATCAAGAAAAAGAATTTTCCCAAGAAGTACAAAGGAACAGTTCAGGGTAGGTAATAAGAATGAGCCTTGAAAAGGAAGAACTATTTCACTGATGCTGCTTGGCTACTCAGGTGAACTATTCAACTGAAGATTTAAAAAGAAGACCCTCATGAATGATGGTGTCAGTTTAAGTCAAAAGAGGACAATAAGGTGCTATTATTGCTTTCTGGGAAAATGGCTTAAATTTCTCCAAGAATCAAAATGGCTGCAAGTTAGAAAAGGCATAGCTGTTAAAACATGACATAGAGAATCAAATGAAGGTGAGTTTTCCTTCTGTGTAGGAAGCAACTTGCTATAATGGGAAATGAAGCAGGCTTGGGAAGGAAGCTTTAAGACATGGCATCTCAGTTTACTGCTGTGTGCCTTGAGCAAGTTAGCCTCTCCTAGCTGAGGTTCTTCATTTATAAAATAAAGATACTAATGTCTACCTCTGAGGTAAGGATAAAATGGAAAAAAAAGTGATGGAAAGCCCCTGTGCTATATAGGAAATCAGGAAGAGTTAGTCCATTTCCCTCCCCTGTCCCCTGCATATAAGTTTTTGGAAGGCCCCTGATCAAAGCTCATGAATAAGATAAAATGAATCTTTGTAGAATGTCTTTGCATTCATTTTTATGTCAAAGTTATACTCATACAGAGTTGTACAGATTCAGGATTCTATGAAAATGTAATGTATTGAAAATCCTCTAAGATTACTAACATATAAGTACCACATCTTTTTAAGAAAAGTCAATTAGGAGAAATATTAACCTAAATTTTCTACATAAAATGTACCTAGAAATTTTCAAATAATTTTAAATGTAAAATAATCAACAGATGCCATTAAGACAGACTGGACTAATTTATTTGGAATAAAAGTATTACAACTTGGGTTTTCAACATAACTTATTTTTCAGTATCTTAAAGTATAGCAAATAAGATGGGTTTTCATATTTAATTCCAAATGTATTCTTAGGGAGGAAAAAATTATTTCACGTCTTGTAACTTCCAAACAAGCAGTAATAACTATTAATTGTGCCCTTGGTGATCTTAAAGTGTGGCATGAAAAGCAGCCTTGGAGACTTCCAAAGATGCTTAAAGTACTCCTGCGGGAAGCAGTAGGGACACCAGGAGAATCTGGCTGCAGATGTATATCAAAAAGCTATTTACATGTTGAAGGAAATGATTTAATTAATACTGTTACAGCTGTGAAGTTAATATGCAGCTCCGAGTTTCTATCACAAGGGACTCTTTCATATTTTTAAACAAGTCACTCAGTCCTACAATTTTTCTCTTTTACAGTTCTTGCATAGTAATAAATATGTCCCAAAGGTTTTCAGGATGAGAATTGTGATGTCTGTTAATTTCTCCAATAATAATAAAGATGATGATGTTGATAGCAATAATAAGAGCCACCATTTACTGAAACCTCACAATATGCCAAGATCATTTCTAAACCCGGTATAGGTATTATTTAATCCTTTCAACAACCTGATACGATTATTACTGTGGCTTTCCTCATTTTGTAGAATAGGAAATTGAGGCTTCAGAAGATTACACAAGTAGAGACAGACACTTTTAGTTACCTACCCACAACCATTCCACACCCCACCATACATATACACATTCCTTTAAAACAATGCATCCATTACCTTCAAGTGCTGGAAGGCAGGGGGAGAACCAGAACACTCAAGCCCACAATCATAAATGCCTGTTGCAGGGCAGGCTGGCAGATGAGACAAAAGCAAAGGAAATAGCTAGAGGCTATGATCAAGAATCCATAATAGGCAAGAAGCATGATTGTTTATGCACATGAGAATATACACTACTAGCTGTTAAGAATGGTTAAGGCATGCTCTGTGGTGGCCATGGTTATCTCTCTTTTCTTGAGACTACCCTATTTTCTTTTGTATTAAAATTAGCTTTCTCCCAGTTGATGGAATCAGTGAGACCCCTAATCTTGAACCTTGTCTTCCTCTGGCAAAGAGACACATGTTGATCCAGCTGGGATCATTACACCCTCCTTCTAACACACCCTAGTAATTTAAATTGTGAGCAGGTGGACAACAGCTGGATCCTGTTTACATCTCAGCTGTGCCTTTCTGACAAGACTGTCAGTCCTCTGCACCTCCAGTGTCTACCTAAGCTCCTGGCTGTCTCAAACCCAATCCTTCTGCCCCCTGCTTCTATTGTCCCTCCTACACAGTGTCCTTTCTAAAAGAATTAGCTAGAAATATGGAGAGAGGAGGCAGTTAGAGGCTGGCTAGGCAGCTAAAGAGGAAGGGTCTCAGGAGAGAGACAGAGCCTGCAGGAATGCTCTCTTGGTAGCAGGTGGAAATGTGGTAAAGAACTTCCTCTTATACCAAGATGTCTGCTCAGAAGGGACTGTCTCAATTTAGGTGAAGGCAAAATAAATCAACTAAATGTCCTTAACTTGACCCAGAGCCAATTGCAATATTATTAACATTGCGGTTTTGCCCCCACCCACCCTCTGCAGGTTTCGCTTAGGCACTCATGAGTAATAACTAAGATGGAGTCACTCTGGCCAACCCTAAGCATGCGCAGATGCAACATCCACAGGGGGAATCTTTACCCCTCCCATTAAGGCAGAACACACAGACGTCTTCCTTGTTTCTGGCACAAAAAGACCCAGAACTCAGCCCCATTTCTGGCAATCTACTCTGGAAGCCCCTCTTGCTGTTGAGAGCTTTTCTGTTGCTTAGTAAACCCTACTCTGCCTTACTCACTCTCCGGTGCCTGCGTGCCTTATACTCCCTGGTCATGGATCGAGAACTCGAACCTTGCTAAACTAAGGAGTAAGGAAACTGCAACAATAATTTCTGTCAAATGACACCAAGAATCTTAACACAATCTGTGATGACTAGTTTATAAGAAGTCTGATTTTTGAACTTTTAGTTCACATCATCTATGATTGATTCTGTTACTCAAAATTTTCCTCCTGAATTCTCTAACATAAATTTTTCTCAGTCTTTCCTAAGTTAATTAAAAGTTAAATATAATGAATAAAACCAAAACTAAAATGAGATATATAATATACATTATATATATTTGAACAGATTTATTCTAAAATCATCTGAAAAAAAACAATGTATGAGGTTTAATTATAGAGTTGGGAAGACTGGATTGCAGAGAGATCATTCCTATTATAAGGTATATACAAACTAATATAATTAAAGTAATATGTGCCAAAAATGATGGATGATATTCTAGAAATAGATCTTACAGAAATTTATTATATCATAAAAAATCAAAACAAATCAGTGAGAAGCCTACTAAGTATATATTGTTTTTGCCATTGGTCAGCTGTTGGTAAAATATCTATTCAGATTTTCACCTTGAACAATAAAGCAAAATTATGCTCCAAAGAGACTGAAGCCTAAAAACATCATTACTAAAGCAGAAAATAAAAAAAGACAAAGCCTATTAACAAAAAGTGAAAATAAAATCTGATTATCGAGCACATTAGCAGGTATTTAACTTTGAAGAAATTTTTAAAAATTCTACTTTAAACAAAGAAATAAGATTTTTTTTCACCATGAAAATAGCCCCGAAAAACCCAAAATTATGAAACTGGTAAACTTGTGCTAATAACACCCTAGATATTCAAATTTTGCAAATAATGGTATACTTTTTGGAGAGGAAATTTAGCAAAGTGTAAAAGAGCAGAAGAAAATTATTGATGCTTGATGTAATACTACACAAACATTAAAAATATTAGCCAAGACTTCAGTAACAACATTAAAATGTTATTCATTAAGCTTAATTATTAAAAAGTCAGAATGCCAATTTTCTCTGTAGTATTATTTCATCAATAATAAGAAAACAGAAAAGAAAAACCACAGAGACACAGCAGAAGGAGAATAAATTGGAATCAAAATATTCATGGCAGTGGTCTTCAAATGTTTGAAGCAGAAGTGATGTTTCTTCTTGTCTGTCTAGTTTCTGCAACTTTTATATGTAATTTATATTTTTTGTTATGAAAAAAGAACTCTAACAAAAAATGCCCCTTACCCTGTTGACAAAAATAGGGAAGGGGAGGGGTGGAGAGGGGAGGGGAGGGGAAGGGAGGGGAAAGGAAGGAAAGGAAAGGGAGAAGGAAGGAAGGAAGGAAGGAGGGGAAGGAGGGAAGGAGGGAAGAAGGGAAGGAAGGAAGGAAGGAGAAAAGGAAGGAAGGAAAGAAAATGAAGTCTCAAGTCATTGTCTGTTACCAGTAGAACAAACAATTAGGCTTAATAATAACTACCACTTCACACTTCAAAAAGTACTGAAATGTAATGGGAAATTAAAAATCAGTCTTTAAATACAATCTGACTGTAGATGCTTTTGTTATGTGATAGAGTGACATTTCTCATCTGCGTGACAAAGAGCTCATTTTTAAGGAATACATTTGGTTGGGCCTTTGTAGATAAGAAAAGTGAGGATGCTTGCAAATAGCCTGGATTAGTGAGGAAAAGACAAAGGTAGAGCTGATTTGATTTGATCTATAAAAGAGCAAGAATTTTGATCTTAGCAAAGAGCCTGGGAGAGAAGAGAAGGGAAGATAAAGTGGTCACAAACAAGTCACCTTGTGGAGTCCCTTTGGCAGAATGGCTAATGAGGAATTTCCTGGAGAGATGGCCAAGGATGGCTAAAACATAGAGGTCAATTTGGTCAATTTAATTATTGTCTATAAGGTGGTATCAGAATTATGTTAGCTCACCAAATTATTTGTGAAACGGTCCCTTCTCCTGTATTTTCTGTAAGAGTTTGAGTAAGATTAGTATTATTTATTTCTTATGTTTGATAGAGTGATGCTGAGTAAAGACCTCCACCCTGACCCCCTTGAAGGCCTGCAAAACTCCAAGCAGGGAAATAAAGGAAAATCCCAAAATTTTTTAAAGAAAAATTCCAGGCATCTAGCTAGCCCCAGAGGTAATTAAGTAACTTGCTAAACAAGAAGATAATAGTAGCCTTAACGATAGTGAAGGTAGTTAAACCTCCAGGAGATGTTTGCGTTCCCTACAGAAACTAAAGATGACACCTGAACAGATGTCCCTGAGTTGTCTTTCAGAGGCTTGGACACCCACTGAGGATCCCCCACCTAACAGATCTGCTGGTACGTAGAGCCCAGATTGGAGGGAAGTGAAGACTAAACGTTAACTATTGCCTTCTGTTCTAAGTTTTTTCCTGAGAGGCTTGGAGAAAGTCACTCTCTCTAGCAAGTTGACATTTTTCTACTAACTCCAAAATTTTTAAACAGAAAACTCTGTTTCTTAACCAATTGCAAACCAATTGTTTCTGCTTTGATTTTTTTCTTTTGTAGAAAGATTTTTAATTATAAATTCATGGCTATCAATATTGATTTTTAATTTTTTTTCTATTAATTTTAAAATTTCTGTTGAATCTGTAGTTATGTCACTTCTTTCTTTAATGAATTGATCATTTGTAATGTTTCTTGTTTTTTGGATCAATCTTACTACGTGCTTATTGGTTTATTAATCTTTTCAGAGAACCAACTATGGGATGTTAGTCAAATTGCTCTTCTTAAGATGGAAGTGTATATCATTGATGTTTAACTTTTTTTCTAATACCAATTTAAAGCTACATTTCTTCCTCTAAATACTGCTGGAAATTCATCCACAAATAATCGTTTTTTTAATTATGTGTTTTTCAATTTTCCTCTAAATTTCTTGTTTGATTTGTAATTTATTAACATTTATAAATTATTCTTATGTTTGTGGTGGAAAAATATTGTCTTTATTATTTCAGTCATTCAACATTTATTGAGACTTGCTTATGGCCCAGAATACCATCTTGGTCATTGTTCAGCACACTAATAGAAAATTTATCTTGTAATTTTAAGTGTAATATCCTCTATATGACAGACAAATTGTTTGATAGTATTGTTCAAATATTTTATTTGTATTGAATTGTGCCTACTTTTTCTCTCAATAAGCAAGAATGGAGTATTAAACTCTCCCCCATGTTAATGGATTTGGCAATTTCCTCTTTTAATATTTCCAATTTTTACCTCATATATTCTAAAATTCAGTTATTTGATGTAGTTTTGAATTATTGTGTCTATTTAATACATTGACCCTGTTATCATTATAAAACATCTCTGTTTATGTCTATTCATACTCTTTATTTGAAGTCTACTTTTTTTCTGACATTAATATGACCACAGAGGTTTTATTCTGATTATTGTTTGCATAGCACATATTTTCCATCTTTTTAATTTCCATACATATATGTGTTTATATTTAATGTGTATTTCATATAAATAACATAAAGTATTGTCTTCTTAAAAATCCATTGTTCTAATCTCTGTCTTTAACTGGAGTGTTTAGTCTATTTACATTTCATATAATTATTGACATGGTTGTGTTTTAATCTACCATGTCGTTATTTGTTTCTTATTTGTACCATCTTCTTCGGTTTCTTACTGTTCACGTTATTTTTATTTAGCTAGTTAGTTATACTGGTTACTCTATGGGAGTTGTTCTCAAGCTTCTTGGCCTATACTCTTAAATGTTAATGAGTATCCTAAACAGCTTTTGCTTATGTAGATTACATCTATCAGTATTTATCTTACTAGGAATTAAAATGATCTTTTTAAAACACAAGAGTACATAGCACTGTTAGCCTACCCAGCATTGTAAGAATCTCAGTTTCCAGGCCCTCCAGCCCATGAGACTGCTCACTACCTTTCATGTGAGACAGAACGGCTGTCACTCAATGAATGCAAACTGTTAGCAAAAGAACACCATAGCGTACAAATGTACTATTCATAGGCCATATCTGTCATTGGAATAACACCCAAATCCACAGAGATGTTGTGGAAGTTACTATGGATCCCATTTTTAAAGAAAGATTCACTATACAAGAATGCATATTTTGGATGAAGTTGACAGTATAGGGAAGTTTCTATTAATTTATCTGAATGAATAATTCCAAGAAAGACATTCATGAACTAGCAGGAGAGAGAATCTAGAAAGTTAGTATATAAGCCAACTCATACGGACAAGAAGTTTCTTACACAATCGAACCAGTCTGGAAAAGTGGCTAGGTATTTGTTTGTCAAGGGTCCTTAACTCTGCTTTATTTTCCAAAATAGATTTCCTACAGATTGGAATTGAGGCTAAACTGTGGCTAATCAGGGAGATGTTACCAGTCTTCAAGGCAGTAAATAGGAGACCAACAGAAAATCTTTAGGATGTTCCTTTTGGGGTCATCTATCTTTTTAATGACCTAGACTACTTGATTGACTGCTTAATTGCATTTAAACAGGTAATAAAATAAATAACCAGGATAACTGTGTCCATGTTTTCAACCTTGCACCCAAAGAAATGAGATAAAAACTTTTAGATATGCACATGGATATTCAAAAAGCAGTTACAACAAGCAATTCACAAAAATAATCCCGAGCAGCAGTGGGAAATCAGAGTTATATGAAAAATATGACTGCTGATATTTACTTATTTATCACTTTACAGATTTGTTTTAAAGCTTACCTGAGTTACCACATATCATGTGTATAATAAAAGTTGACTACTATTATTATGGGGAAAGCTGATCTTACTAGTTTTCACCAAGACTCCATGGAGCCAAATGATTTGCTTCAGAGTTCACAGTTAATAAGTGCTAAAGACAAGATTTGAACTAAAGACTTATGATTCAAAATTCAGCCTTCTTTCAAAACACTGTGATGCCAATTGCATAGGACAAATTTCTTTGGTTTAATTTATCCCAAATTAGCTTATATAGAAGAAAAGATAATAATTTCTACCCAGTAAAATAAAAAAATTAATTAAAATGACCACTCAAATCACAAGATACAAAATGCAATGGGTTGAAAATGTGCTTAGCATATTATTTTTAATTATTTTATTCATAAGATTTGCATTTGAAAATTATTTATAATCTGCATTTATAGAATATAACTGGGCATTAATTTAAGTATTTTTTTTTCTGTCTTAGAAATTAGTGGTGAGCTACAGTCGATAGCACAATTATTTAAGTTAGATGTTAGTCCAAACGTATGGAACTCAATTTTGGAAATATTACTTCTGGTTTCTGAATATATTTGCCAGTGTGAGAAAATGGTGACAAGTTCTAATTACAGTTATTACAGTGGAGAAAAAAAGAGTAATCACCTCTGGAGGCTCTGGAAAAAGTCCTTCAGGGATTTTTGCTGCTTGGTGGAATCAAACATGTTTTGTTACCACATGAACTTCAATGGAACCTAATTCTAAAAGTATCCTTGCTGCTCAAGACACGTTTTCTAAAATCTAAACCACAAGTACATTACTTAGAAAATTTGAGACTGATATAAAACAGTAGAATAAGTTAGCATAAATACATTTGATAATGGGAAGTTTTAAAGGATGACAGCTTTCTTCAGTTTTCTTATGCTTTTTGGAATTACACTGTTAAGTTTCCTCTCTAGGGTGAAAATTGTGCTAGTTCACACAAAACCTGTTTAAGAAACACAACTAGAAACTTAACTCAAGTTGTTCTTACATTTGGGTGGTGACATACTTTTGTAGGAAGCATAATAAAATCATATGCTTTGCTTACAGTTCTAGACAGGCAGAAATAACGTGTGCATCATTGCTCCTTTAAGACAACTGTCTTCTGCGTGATTAAAATTTCAAAATAGGAATCACCACACTGATGCATTTACTTCTTAGTAAACGTGGGCTTCACTTACCTATATAAGGATTTTATTCTTTGTCAATGTTTTCCAGAATTAATATTCCAGCAAAGATAGAAACTTGCCATTTTGTGTCTGTTATGTTAACATCTTCGTTAATCCCCTTTTCTACTTTAAACACAAGCATGTTCAAAACCATTTTCTACTTAACATTTAGGCCTGCAGTCACTATGACATTATGTCTTTTTAAAATGGACAAGAGGATACACTGGAAGTTGAGTCCCACTTCAATTTAACAAACTAAACCAGAAGGCAGTTGTTTTGAAGTTCCATTATATTAATGTAATCCCAAGATGATTCTTTCCTAAAGGGTACCTAAAGTCTTTTTTGGATAGTATTTCATTATTCTATACCCACACACATGTAAAATATACGTATATATGGATGTAGTCACGATACTTAGAAGTGTACTCATTTTAAAGTGTATTTTAAAAGCATGATAAACTCACCTTAGAGAGCCCACCGACTTCCAAATAAAAGCAGATAATGAACACATTCCCAGGTGACCCAGAGGGCAGTCCACACTGTATACTAGATAGGTGGGAGGGAGAAAGAGAAGAAAAATGTGGAGATAAAAGGCATGTATATCAAATAAATAAATAATAAAAATGTCAATAGGTCTATCTTCTGGGAAGAAACAGACAGAAAGCACTCAGAAAAGAATGCTCTCTGTGTGGTCCCCTAAGCTCTCCAGAAATTAAAAATCCAATAGTTTCTACTGTTTTCAGTAGATACCAATAAAGCTAGATTTACTTTTAAAGTGCTCTGCTGGCTTGCAGGTACAAGTAAAACTCAAGTGTTGATTTGATTTCTGTTTTCTGAGTATTATCTTTTCTGAGGAATACAATTATGCAAATCATTCTGTGAGCTCTCTATCATCTTTAAGTTATAATATAAAACTGTCACATTTTAAGAAATGTTTATTGAAACCTGGCACTGAAAGAAGACCATGTTTGAAAATAAATGCATGGAGCACAAAATTAACAAACTTTCATCTGTTGGTCTATTTTATTAAGAGTAGAACGTGTGCATCGAATATGATCATATAATAATAAAAATATAATCTTATAAAATAGTTTTAAAGCAGAGAAATTAATAAATAGGATTAAGAATGAGAAAACAACAGATTTCCATATCTTCCAGTCACATCCATTCAACAAATTTTAAACCTACGGGTCTTACTGATTAATTGATTTTATTAAGATATTATGTATTAGGAAACACCTTCTCCCAGAGCATTAGTCAGTCTCAATTAAGGTAGTCCTAGATTGACAGACTCATCAATAGAGAATCAATGATCGGACTAGGGCGTCCCTCATCCAGTCACTTTCTTATGCAGACAAGAAATTGAGGCCAGAAAACTGACATACAGAACAGCTAGGATGACTGAGAATGGTACTTACTGTAGAACACAAATAACACATCAAATACATTAGTTTCCCTATTCATTTTATTTTATCACAAAAATGCATGAATTCTTAATGTCTTAGGTAGACATTAATTGCATTATTGCTATCAATGATTATAATCATTGCATACTATTCTTAAATTGAAATATTAAAATCATTTCCTTAGCTTATTCTGTGTGGTCAAATAATCAAATTATAAATTTTAGACACTGTATAATATAGCCATGTTACTAATACAGACTTTATCAGAAGCTTTTAACTATTTATGAAATTTAATTTATATTATCTATTCTGTCATTTATGAATTTTTAAGGGCTTTCAAAATAATCTCATGTAGTAGTGTAGTCCTATAATTGGTTACATTTAATGTTCCATCATATAACTATTTTTCTGACAGAAGATTTGCTTTCTATTTATTTATTTAGAGATGGAGTTTCGCTCTTGTTGCCCAGGCTAGAGGGCAATGGTGCGATCTCGGCTCACCTTGACCTTCACCTCCTGGGTTCAAGTGATTCTCCTGCCTCAGCCTCCCCAGTAGCTGGGATTATAGGCATACACCACCACGCCCAGCTAATTCTATATTTTTAGAAGAGACAGGGTTTCTCCGTGTTGGTAAGTCTGGTCTCAAACTCCCGACCTCAGGTGATCCACCTGCCTCGGCCTCCCAAAGTGCTGGGATTACAGGTATGAGCCACTGCGCCAGACCTGCTTTTGTTTTTAAGAATAATACAATTATAATTATGAGTTAAACCTCAAAATCACTGGAAATTTAGTTGGAAAACATGTTAAAAATTTAACATAAGTAAAAATATATAGTGAGATTGTTGGTATATGCAGATATTGCTGATGTTGCAATATATGCTGTTCATAAAGTCTTCTAGTATGAGTGGACTTGGTAAATTCGAACTTTCAATAAGTTTTAAAACTCTTGCTAACAAGATGGTATCTAGTATCTGCTATCTTCCATTCTAAATAAATCTAATTATAAGTATATTGAAATGGGAGAGCACTGCTAACCTCTAAGTCATGAGAAAAAAGCCACTGGAAAAGGTTAGGGAAAGAACATAAAATAAAGCAATATTAAAGTAAGGTAACAAACTAATTAATTACAAAGCCATACGATATAACTTAATTATTAGGACTAATTCCTGAACCTACAGGTATTTTTTTAGAGAATCAATTCATAGTGATAACAAATGCATAATAAAACACATCTATTTAAAGATCATAGCACAAACTTGGTGATTGAAGTATATTCAGGATCTCTCAAAAGTTGTACTATTGATGGTATTTCTGAACTTGCAAAGGCAAAATTACCAGGCTAAGTAAACCTTGACTGTCGGCTCCTATGTTTTTGACAGTAATAGGGTTATTATCCTGGTTCTTTCTGTGTTCCTGGTACTATGCTAAATGCTTTACATAGATCATGTCATTCAATCATCACACTAAAACTGAGGTAGAGGGATAATCATGTAATCACTTATTTAGTGTCTGAGTTAGGATTTGACACCTGATAGTTTGATTCCAGAACTGAGATGCTTAAGCATTACAGGGTAGGCTTTATTCTAAAAGATTTTAGTAAAAGGCTTATAGCTTCAGGACAAGATAATATGTCACCCAACTAAGCAATTTGTCAAATGATCAATTCACCAAATTACCAGTTTGCCTCAAATTTTTATTCATATCTGTTCTATAATTGGCAATTTATTTTAGAATGACAGTATATTTTATATTCTACAATTAGTGTGACATCCACAATATGGAAATCATGTGTTGTTTGTTTTAGCAATATTGTGTAATATCTTCTAATACATTTACATCACAAGTTTTTTTCTAATAAATTTGTGTTTCTTTGCTGAGAACAAAAAAATACATATTTTTGATTTTTAAACTGTTATAAGGTATAAACTGTATCTCATTTTGCACTTGAGACACCAATCTGATCATGGGTGCAAGAGAGAAGAGATATCTAGAGAGATAAATATGGTCATAGAGATTTAGCTAGGCAGGAAGTATTGGGATAACCAATGACCCAAGAGACTGCCTATCCTCCCTATCATCTTTTTGAAGTGTATTATTTTATTTATAATTCAACTCAAGCAATAATTTAAAAAATAAGACTCTCCATTTTTAACAAATACCCTATGGTTATTATAAAGCAGGTTTACATCATATATTTAGGTAGATTAAATATACTTGTAGTAAAGAAAGCTTTTCAATATAAGGAAAAAAAAATCACTCTGCATAATCTCTCCTTCTCTATTCTACTTTGCTTATGTTTAGTACATAAATTTAAAATCCAAATCCACACAAAGTATATAATAATGAAAAAAGAATGTTTATGCATTCTATCTGACTTCTTAAATATATTCTAGTTTTACAAGGATATTTCAGCATTTTTTAATGGAAATGGACATCTTCCTGCCTATTTCTTCTGCATGGAGCAATTAGTTTATAATATGAATTATTTTTAATTTCTGAGCTTGCTTATTTTCTAATTATGAGAAAGGCCATTCATTCATTCTTTCATCTACAAATCAATTTGCTATAATATTATATACAATATGCTAGACTTGTAATAAAAAAGTAGAGTAAGTTTCTTGCTTAGTCATTGTTGTAACATTTTCTAGCAGAGTAAAGGGGAAAAAAAGACACATGGGCAGCTCAAACATTTGTCAAGCATTTACTCTGTATTTGGCTATTGTAAGCAAGTCACATACATTATATAATTCTTTAAAATGATCTATGGGTCAGGTTTTTACAAATGGGGTAACTATGGCAAAGAGAAAGCAAATAAATGTCCCAAGGCTTCACAGCCAATAATCAGTGAAGAGGAATTTAAGTGTGATGTTTACCAATTGAATAAAAACCTAACACTCAACTTCATGTTGAGCAGTGACTCTGGAATAGGATTTATGCTGACATGGTAGGAAAATTTTGCTATACAACAATTCAGATTAAAATGAGTTGTCCTTTGTATATAAACATTTGAATAAAAGTCCAAATAACTAATTTATGGACTTTTCAAATTTACTTGACCCTTTAAAATTTTTTAAAGGATGTTGAATTTTGTCAAAGGCCTTCTCTGCATCTATCAAGATAATCATGTGGTTTCTGTCTTTGGTTCTCTTTATGTGATGGATTATGTTTATAGATTTGAATATGTTGAACTGGCCATTCATCCCCAGGATGAAGCCTGCTTGATCATGGATAGCTTTTTGATCTGCGGTTGCATTCAGTTTGCCAGTATTTTATTGAAGATTTTTGCATTGATGTTCATCATGGATATTGGCCTGAAATTTTCTTTTTTAGTTGTGTCTCTTCCAGGTTTTGGTATCAGGATGATGTTGATCTCATAAAACGAATTAGAGAGTATTCCCTCTTTTTGTATTGTTTTGAATAGTTTTAGAAGGAATGATACCAGTTCCTCTTTGTACATGTGGTAGAATTCAGCTGTGAGCCTGTCTGGACCTGGACTTTTTTTGGTTGGTAGACTATTAATTGCTGCCTCAACAGCCCTTTATGCTAAAAATGCTTGATAAACTAGGTATCAGTGGGACGTATCTTAAAACAGTAAAAGCTATTTATGACAAACCCACAGCTAATATCATACTGAATGGGCAAAAACTGGAAGCATTCCGTTTGAAAACTGGCAATAGACTAGGATGCCCTCTCTCACCACTCCTACTCAATATAGTATTGGAAGTTCTAACCAGAGCAATCAGACAAGAAAAAGAAATAAAGGTATTCAGTTAGGAAAAGAGGAAGTCAAATTGTTTCTATTTGCAGATGACATGATTGTATATTTAGAAGAGCCCATCATCTCAGCCCAAAATCTCCTTAAGATGATAAGCAACTTCAGCAAAGTCTCAGGATACAAAATCAACATGCAGAAATCACAAGCATTCATATATACCAATAACAGACAAACAGAGAGACAAATCATGAGGAAACTCCCATTCACAATTGCTACAAAGAGAATAAAATACCTAGGAATACAACTAACAAAGGATATGAAGGACTTCTTCAAGGAGAACTACAAACCACTGCTCAAGGAAATAAGAGAGGACACAAACAGATGGAAAAACATTCTATACTTATGCATAGGAAGAATCAATATCATGAAAATGGCCATACTGCCCAAAGTAATTTATAGATTCAATGCTATCCCCATCAAGTTACCAATGGCCCTCTTCACAGAACTAGAAAAAACAACCTTAAACTTCATATGGAACCAAAAAAGAACCTGCATACTCAGACAATCCCAAGCAAAAGAAAAACTGGAGGCATCACGCTATCCGACTTCAAGCCATACTACAAGGCTACTGTAATCAAAACAGCATGGTACTGGTACCAAAACAGAGTTATAGATCAATGGAACAGAACAGAGGCCTCGGAAGTAACACCCCACATCTACAAGCATCCGATTTTTGACAAACTTGACAAAAACAAGCAATGGAGAAAGGATTCCCTATTTAATAAATAAACGGTGTTGGGAAAACTGGCTAGCCATGTGCAGAAAGCTGAAACTGGACCCCTTCTTTACACATTATACAAAATTAATGCCAGAGGGATTAAAGACTTAAGCATAAGACCTAACATCATAAAAGCCTAGAAGAAAACCTAGGCAATACCAATCAGGACATAGGCCTAGGCAAGGACTTCATGACTAAAACACCAAAAGTATTGGCAACAAAAGCCAAAATAGACAAATGGGATCTAATTAATCTTAGGAGCTTCTGCACAGCAAAAGAAACAATCATTAGAGTGAACGGGCAACCAATAGAATGGGGAAAATTTTTTACAAGCTACCCATCTGACAAAGGGTATCCAGAATCTACAAAGAACTAAAACAAATTTACAAGGAAAAAATAACCTCATCAAAAAGTGGGCAAAGGATATAAACAGACACTTTTCAAAAGAAGACATTTATATAGACAGCAAACATATGAAAAAATGCTCATCATCACTGGTCATTAGAGAAATGCAGATCAAAACCACCTCACCCCAGTTAGAATGGTACTCATTAAAAAATCTGGAGACAACTGATGCTGGAGAGGATGTGGAGAAATAGGAACACTTTTACACTGTTGGTAGAAGTGTAAATTAGTTCAACCATTGTGGAAGACAGTGTGGTGCTTCCTCAAGGACCTAGAAATAGAAATTCTATTTGACCCAGCAATCCTATTACTAGCTATATATCCAAAGGATTATAAATCATTCTATTACAAAGACACATGCACACATATGTTCATTGTGGCACTGTTTTCAATAGCAAAGACTTGGAACCAACTGCAATGCCCATCAATGATAGAATGGATAAAGAAAATGTGGCACATATACACCATGGAATTCTATGCAGCCATAAAAAAAATAAGTTCATGTCCTTTGCAGGGACACTGATGAAGCTGGAAACCATCATTCTCAGCCAACTGACACAAGAACAGAAAACTAAACACCACATGTTCTCATTCATAAGAGGGTGTTGAATAATGAGAACACATGGGCACAGTGTGGGAAACATCACACACTGGGGTCTGTTGGGGGTTGGAGGGTTAGGGGAGCAATAGCAGGGGTGGGGAGATTGGGGAGGGGATAACATTAGGAGAAATACCTAATGTAGGTGACGGGGGGATGGATGCAGCAAACCACTGTGGCATGTGTATACCTATGTAACAATCCTGCAAGATCTGCACATGTACCTCAGAATTTAAAGTCTAATAAAAAAAATTTAAAGGCAGTTTTGAGCTCATTTTAATTTCAAGGTTAATCTTACTTCAAAAAATGTTTAACAAATTTGCTAATTCATCCTTATGTGAGTTAAAACCTGCTTGATTAAATTATCACCCACGAAATAACAAAGATTTAAGTAATTCTAGGGCAACAATCTTATTTTGAATTTTATAAGTAAAATAAAAAATGAATATATGACTGAGGAGTAAACAGATAGGAAATCATTTATTCTGCAACAATGCCTTGTGACTGGTAAATATGATTTCACTGCTTCATATTGTTTATAGCCAAATAAGCACATTGGTCCATTTAAAACCCAAGACTGAACATGGTATTTTCACAATGCAGGGGTCCCCAGTCTCTAGGCCACAGACCAGTACTTCCTGAGCTCTGCCTCGTGTCAGATCAGCATGGCATTAGAGTCTCATAGGAACACTACCCTATTGTGAACTACCCATGTGAGGGATCTAGGCTGCGGCTACTTAGAAGAATCTAACTAATTCCTGATGATCTCAGGTGGAATACTTCATCCCCAAACCATCCCGCCCAGCCTCTGGAAAAATTGTCTTCCACCAAACCAGTCCCTGGTGTCAAAAAGGTTGAGGATGGCTGCCCTAATGTACACATTCCACCTTAGCCAAAATAAACTTCTAATGAGTGAAGGAGTACTATGTGGCAAGGTTGTTTCTGTATTCTAAAAGTAAATACAGAAATAGTAAACTGTACCTTAACAGTGTGATAACATCTGGAAGGGAATTATTGCTTTCTGAATCTGTGAATTGGGGAGGTTTTTCTAACAGTTTTTGTGGAGAGGGCCTCCTCAATTACAGTGGCAGGAGCTTGCAACATTATATTTCTTAGAAAAAAAAAATAAGTCTTGAGGAGTAAGTCAGCTAATGGTAGGTGAAGGTAGCACAGCACATACTATTTTATCATATAATTTCCTCAGCCAAGTTCAGGCTGAGATAAGCAAGGCAGTGCATTGTTGACATGTTCTGAGATTCAAACATTTAAAAAAAAAAGTCCTGTCCTGTCCATTCCATCTTGTAAAATCCTTTCATCCAATAATACTTGATTCATTTATTGTTCGCTCCATCAAGTATGAAGCATAGCTAACGGTCTGTACATACAGGAATAGGCCTAGAATACTGCAATAGCTGGGCACAGTTCTGCCTTCCAAAAGTACACATTGTTGAATGGGGGAGAGACAGGTAGGGAAGCAATGATAGGTGGGGCAGGTGCTGGGGTAGAAAGTTACCAGGATTTACAGCAGCAGAAGGGAAAAGGCACTTTGCCTTGCATTCAGTGGTCAAGTAAGACTTTTAAAAGGTGACTATTTAATTGAGGATTATTAAGGGTTTTTCCAAAAGGATGGGGGAGATTAAGGTATTCCAGGCAGAAGGTGTAGTATGTATTATCTGAAGAGTCAAGAGCAGCATGTGGCCTTTGGAATATACAAATCATTTGGCATGGCTGGCACAAGGTGGGCAAATGGGGGAATGCAGGAGGTGCTGGAGAGGTAGATAAAGAAACAATTTTCATAAGATTTGATTTAGACTCTGAGAGTTTGGGAAAAACTATAGGCATTGGAAAGCTTGAGATTCATGGTCCTTTACCCAAAACAGTTTCATAGGGGTGATCAATTACCTAAATTCAACTGTGATAAACCCTGTTTTTTGTCCAAAATGGTAGTAAATTATCTGTGTTTTTGTAAAACTAAAGCTCTATTAAACTATCGCAGTGAACATACATATTTTATTAATCTCTGCATGAGAACTTAGCACATACCTGGTGCTCCAAAGTGTTTGTTAGTTTGAAATGGATTAAATTTAATTGAACTATCTGTGTGGTGGTTTCAGCCAATAAAGGAAGCCAACACTAAAAATAGCAGAAGTGATTTCGAGAGAAAATCCCTTGCAATCAAAAAGCTCTTTCTCCTCACAGTGAAAAGTCAGTATGGATTTCTGCTCTAGGACTCTGCTTACTGCCATTGAAAAGCTGCTGCCTCTAATGGGACATATGCCACATTCATCTTCCGTTTTATCTTTTATACCAGAATTAATTCCAGGCCACAATTGTGGCTTCAAACCAAAACATTGTGACTACAACTCAAGAATGAATTAAAAAAAAAAAAACAAAACCTAATCAAATAACAACGTGCCCTTTTTATAAAAGGCAGTGTTTGTCAACGGATTTCCCATACTCAAAGATTAATGATTCCTTAGGTACTTTTATCAAACAGATAATTTATACCCATGTTAGAATAAGAGGTAATCCAGTTTCATAAAGGTAACAGTATCTGACTGAGAGGCAGGTCACGATTATTTCCTATATCACAACTTATACTGACAATGGTAACATTATCATCTGAAATCTGGCAGTGAAAATAAAGCACAGATTTGTTTACAGCAGCTTTTTGAACCTAACAATCACAGGCCTGTACCCACCCAGTTCTGCTGCCTATTACCACCTAGGCTCCTTGGGCTAGTCAGTCAACCTTTCTGACCTCTTTTCTTGTCTGGTAAATTACATAGGCTGACACATGCCCTGTAGGATATTTGTGAGAATGAAACTTAATGACATGCTTGGTGTGGAGGGCTTTCCCAACAATTCATTGCTTTCTTTCTCTATCCTTCCTGAGAGAGGATCTTGAATAAGAGAGCAAATAAAATGAGAGAGCCTTGGTTGGCATAACCCGTTAAAAGAGACCATCAAGATGAGCAAAAGTGTGGATTGTTGGTCTTATTGATGCTTTTCTTTGAAGTTTTTGAAAGACCTAAAACTGACTTCCTCTACACACAGGAAGGAGAAAGGAGAGAAAGAAGCAAAGGAAAGGGTACCAGCAGAGGAGTGACAGCAGTTTCATCATGGGTGGACTCTGTGAACTAGTAGGGCACTAGATAGGATAAATAATCAATAAACATGTATTGAGCGCTCATTACATTCTATGCTCTCAAAGAACACTTTGCCTAGAAGACATAAACATGAACAAATTACCAAACATACTCAAGACGCTCTAGAGGTGAAGCAGAGAGTGATTCCTGATTAAGGTGTATGGAAGGAGGTGTGCATGAGAGACTGAGAAAATGTTGCTAGACTGGGACACAAACACCAGGCCAGGCTACCAGAGCACAGGACTGGTGAGGCAGGTGCAGCAGGAGGCCCATGACACTGAGCTGTGCAGACTCTTAGCCCTTCTGGGTCTCCACACCTGGCTCAGGGCCTCCCCCAGGCCTTGCACCACTTCTGGTCTCATTCCTCTTCACTGCCATTCCCCCACCTCTAGAGAGCCCCAAAAGCTGCGCCTCCTCACTCCTTACATGTTACCACCGGCAGACAGGGCCTTTGACATTTGAATTCTTTCCTATTTTTCCAACCTTAGCACAGTATAGGTCCTCAATAGATGCTTAATGAATGAATCAGAACAGCGGTGAAAGTCCCCCTTCTATGGGCCTGTGATGCCTCCTGCCCAGACTCCCCTTCACTCCCTTCGTCCCTAGTGGACTCACTCTCATACTTGTACTGCAGACCTCAACCTCACCTCCCTGCAGGGTGACTAACCCCATTGCCCTGCTAAAGTCAGATACCCCATTAGAAATCTCATGGCACAGTGTGCTCCTTCATATCACTTACCACAGCTGCAATTTAACATTTATGTGGATAACTGTTTAGTAAAGGCACACTTCTCTTCACTGCACTGTAAGGTAAGCACCCAGAAAGACAGAGAATGTGTCTATCTGTTTTTGCTCACCAGTATAGTCCACACCTAAAACAATGTCAAACACAGGGTAGAAGCTCAGTAAATATCTTTTGAATTAGTAAGTGAATGAAAAAAAAGGGAGAATGAAAGTTAGAAAAGAAAGAAGTGAGTAAAGGAAAGAGGATGAGGAGAAAAAGGGAAGGAGGAAGGAAGGAAGAAAGGAAGGAAGGAAGGAGGAAAGGAGGCAGGCAGGGAGGGAGGGAGGAAATGAGGGAGGGAGGGAGGAAGGAAGGAAAGAAGGAAGAAAGGAAGGGAGGGAGGGAGGAAGGGAGGGAGGGAGGGAGGAAGGAAGGGAAGAAGGAAGGGAGGGAGGGAGGGAAAGAGGACAGAAGGAAGAAAGGAAGGAGGGAGGGAAGAAAGAAGGAAGGAAGGGAGGGAGGGGGGAAAAGAGGACAGAAGGAAGAAAGGAAGGAGGAAAGGAGGGAGGAAAGAAGGAAGGAATGAGGGGAGGGACGGAGGGAGGAAGGAAGAAAAGGAAGAAAGGAAGGGAGGGAGGGAGGAAGGACAGAAGGAAGGAAGGAAAAAAGGAAGGAGGAAGTAAAAAAGAATTGTGAGACATGAGTTTGATCAAGTACATCAGGCAAGAATATTCTTAGATTTTATCCAGCTAAGGAGCCAGTGGCGGTGTTAAGCCAGTGATTTGAGAAAAGCACAAAGAGCGAGTTGGAAGGGAGGAAGGCAGAAAATAAGAGGCAAAGGCCACCTATAGAAGAGAGAGGGAAAAGCCTCAACCAAGGCAGCAGTTGTGTAGATAGTGCATAGGGTTAACATTTAGTGGGTAAAATCAACAGAACTAGATGTCACTGGTATATACCCACAGCTTCATTCTCTGGAAGCTATCTATGGTTTCAAAGCCACCAGGCATTTTGTTTATCAGCAGAACACCAACATCATAAAAAAAAGTCTGTAATGAGTAAAAGTGCTCTATATTCATAGTAACAAACTGGAAGGCATTTAGAATTCAATAATAGCTTGACATTATGCATGATATGAGAGCATCTTAGGCTGCAAGTCCAACTCCATGAAATCCCCTTCTAGGAGATCATGTAGTTACTTAGCAGAGGCTATCTTTATGTATTTATTTTATTTTATTTTATCTTATTTGAGACAGGTTTCTCTCTGTTGCCCAGACTGGAGTACAGTGGCATGATCACAGCTCACTGCAGCCTTGATTTCCTGGGTTCAAGGGATCCTCCTGCCTCAGCTCCCTGAGTAGCTGGGACCACAGGTGCCCCAATGTTTGGCTAATTTTTGTACTTTTTGTAGACATGGGATTTCTAGAAAAAACCTCAGCTGCTCTTCAACTCCTGAGTTCAAACAAACCTCCTGCGTTGGCTTGTCAAAATGCTGGGACTACAGGCATGAGCCACTGTGCCTGGCTGTGGTTTTCTCTAAGAGAAGGAAAGTAAAGCAGAAATTGTTTAGTCCCTGCAGCAAATTAAAAGCCATCAAGTGCTCCCAAGGCCATTTGAGTGTGGTACATTCAGATACCTACATCTCTGTGAAACAGTGAAAGATATCAAAAATCCAAGTTTAAAAATCAAAATAGAGAATGGATGCATTTAACAGAGAAAAGTTATAACTTTATTATTAGGTGGAATTAGATTATGACAAAATAGAAAGATGGCATGTTTTTAAGTCTATGATTTTCTTCTAGTGAGGCAATGTCAGTGTGTTCCAAGAAAACATACAGTAATTCTACTGAACACTCTATATTTATTCAGGCTCAATGAACATTTTATAGCATGTTACTCCAATTTACAATACTTATATACGCATATTATTTCTCACAACCTTCTCAAGTGTGTGGCCTACAGTATTGCCCTCTTTTTATATTATAGGAAAGACAACTAATTACTGTAAATAACTTCCATTAGATTGTGGATCACAGCATACACCTCATTAAACTGTCCCATAATAGAGTGTGTACTCATCACATTTTGGATTTACATTTCAAATTCATCTTGACAAATGAGAAACTGAGAAACTATTCAATAACATCTAGTATGAAATACATGAGGGATGTGTACCAAATATCCATCCATACATGCACTTGTAATGTCCTAAATCAATTAAAATTAAAATATATTATTGTTTTCAGTGATTAAACAATTATGTTAGATAGGTTTGCTTTTTGAAGTTAGTGACAAATGTCACTGAAAATTATGAAAAGTCAATACATTGATAGTTAATGTACATTGCATCTAACTTTTCTATAACCAAGACTATAAGCAGGCCTCCTACTCTATCCAAAGAATATATCCAAGAATATAAGCAGACCTACTCTATCCAAACCCTATTTTGAATTTCCCTATAAAACTTGAATTCAGTTACACTGTGAGTGACACCACGCCATAACACACTTATGAGCATGATGCTTTGATCTCACTGTACAACACTCATTATGTTATATTTTCTGCAGATAATCGCTTCTTAACAAAATTTAATATTTGAAGGCTATAAAAGCAATGCCACATCATATCAGAAGGGGCCACTTAGAATTATTTTATTTATATCCTGATAGAAATTTTGAATTATTTATATGAAGAGAAATGATAAAAATAAGACTTACCACCATGATGTATCGAGGTCTGTACTGAATGGTTCCAAACAAACCCAATATGACAACTATTATGTGCAGAAAATTTCCAAGAATAGGCGCCCACTGGAAACCAAGGAAGTCAAAGATCTGCCTCTCTAATGCTGAGACCTACAACAAAAAAACAAAGTTCATTAGCGTCTAATCCAAGCATCGTGATACCATTTTAATCTTTATCTCACTGCTGGAGGAGTCTGCATATTCAATTTCAATCACACTTTTTGTCACCGTTATTATTAGAATTTTCATTTTTATTTCATGTGCTGTTTTATGCATCATGTTTCAGAAAATACTAAGATAGCTTTGAGCATTATAACTTCAAGTATAAATGGATTTTGAATCTATCTGGAGAGTTAGAGATATACCTCTTAAATAATTTTCTACCGTAGAAAATCCAGACAGATTTTTTATGTTTTAAGCTCATCATTTTTATTTTTATATTAAAAAGTTGTGTTTAACTATTAGGGGAACATAATAGGTAAATATGTATTTATGGGGTACATGTGATGTCTTGATATAGGCATACATACGTAATAATCACAGCAGAGTAATCAGAGTATCCATCACTTCAAACATTCCTCTTTTCTTTTTGTTAGAAACATTCCAATTCCACTCTTTTAATTGTTTTTAAATATATGATAAACTATTGTTGACTATAGTCAACCCATTGTGCTACCAAATACTGGATCTTACTCATTCTATCTACCTCTATTTTTGCGTTTATTAACTAACCTCATTTTATCCTCTCCTCGCTCCCCTTCCCGGCCTGTGGTAATCGTCATTCTACTCTCTATCTCGATGAGTTCAATTGTTTGAAATTTTTGCTCCAGAAAATAAGTGAGTACATGTGAACTTTATCTTTCTGTGACTTGGCTTATTTTATATCATTATTTTTAATAAAACGATTGGCTTAGTATAACATAATTGGATCAAAAACAAAGAACTCCAGGCTTGGGACACTAGAACCAGTATCATTTTGGAAAACAGAAAAAAACAAAAACTTCTACCTATCCCTGCTTTTCTGTGTGAAATATACATTAGCCAAATCTGTTCTGTTTCCTTTCGTTTCCTTAGATTGCCTGTGCTGATAATGGCTAATCACCTGTTCAAAATGAAGCTTACTTATTTACTTACTCTGGGCTCAGGACCCTGATCTAAAGCTTAAACAACCCCTTTGAATCACATTTTATTGTGATTGTATACCTAACAAGAAAATTCACCTTAGGTTAGATAGCATCCTTTTAGAATACCCAATAGAAATTATGAGGCCATTACAATTTTAGACATGTCACAGTTTATTATATTTGTATTACATACATCTACATTTTAAAACAATTATAAAATGTGTCAAGATACACACAACCATTTGTGATGAAGCAGATGCATTTCATATGGTCCAGTGAATACCAAAAATGTCATTATCATGCACTAACAGTATTTCTGGTATTCTACAGTAAAAAATTTTACTATTTCACCTATTCTATTTGGACATGAATCATTATACATTTCAGGCATATTTTTCTAGATTTGTATTGATAAAATAGTAATTCTAATAAAATGATCCAGTGATTAGCCATACTGATGGCACTGGAAACTGCAGCTTTGAAATGAAAATGGCACCCTAGATAGTTTTCTAGTTATGTGGCAGGTGTATGGTTGAATAGCTTTAATTTCCTTGGACATAAAGAAATGTCCTTTATCCAGTAAGCTGAATTTACCTGGGTTAAGATTTGCCTTCAGCAAGCTGTGGAGGAAAAGGAAAGAGAGCAAATGCCTAAAGACAACCACATCAGATCGACATGCATTTCACGGGTATTTCCTGATCACGGAGTGGTATGAATCAGGATTCATTCACGATTCATGTCCTGAATCCCTCAATGTCCAGAAATGGTTGAAACGTAAAATATCAGAGCAAGGTAAGAAGCAGCACAGTGTTTTCAATCTCCTGCTCGTCTCTGCTTGTGACGCTAATTAGTCCCTAGGAACCTTTCCCTAAAAATCAGTTCCTCTGAACCTTTCTATGCAGTATTTTATTTATTGGTCCATCAGTGATACAAATATGTATTTTTTAAATGTCTAAACATAACTAAAATACCAAAAAAAAAAAAAAAAGAAAAAAGAAACCCTGAAGAGCAGCTATAGGCAATTCATTCTGAAAAACAACACTAGTTTAAAGCAGTTGTGCATGACAAAAACCTTTAAAGTGAGCTTTTCAAATAGAGAAAAACTCATTTTCTTTTCTGTCAGAAGATGCATGGAGAGCATTCTCTTTCACAAAATTAAAGAAAACACAGGTAATGAAAAAGAAGCCAAATTAATGACACTTATGAGAAAACATGCATTTTACATTCAAGGCACTCTCTCTATTTATTAATATTTATTCCCTGAGAACTTAAAAAATGAATTGAGGTGGGAAGAAATAAGAGCACAAATAAAAAGACATGAAAAACAGAGACAGGAGCATATCGAGAATATACAGAAGGGCAGCTATAACTATACAAACTGTGAAAACTAGATTTGAGTATTATACATTTAAAAAGCTAACTAACAACAGCAAAGACTTCAAAAATAAAATACCATTGTACTTTTTACTTAATTATTTCATCTAACTTCCATTTTAAGTTAATTAGCCATTTAGTTTACTGGCTAATATCTTCTCTCTAAATGTCAGAATCTCTTGAGAAACCACTTTTTGCCCTTGACTGTGTTGTTTATAATAATGACCCAGAGACGCCAAGTAAGATGAAATTATATCCAAGTTGCTTTGTTAAGTCAGAAAAAGGATGACTGTTCTTTAGGAATATCTCTGTTAAAATGGCTCTAATCTGTGGTGTTGGGGAGATGCTGGTCTTGGTGGAGGTGGGGGTGGGCAGCAAGAATCTCTTCCCTATTCTATGGTCGTGACCTCAAGTTGGGAACTTGATGTCTGCCATGATGGGAATATTTGCAAAATTGAAATCAGAAAATGCTGAAAATTAGAATTTGTTTGTACGTATGTTTGGAGAACCTATGTCAAACTTTTACCTGCACACCACTGAATACGGCACCTAGAAAACAGTGGTTGTGATTCAGGAGAGCAGGGGAAGGAAGTCACCAAATTATAATGTAGCATAAACAGAAAGAAGGGTAGAGGGCTGAAAGAGGATATCTGCAGAGATGCCCAAGCAAAGAGAATGAATGAGACGTCTACAGAACTTGAGATTAAATAAAGTTAGAGAAATAAAGAAAATATAAAGCCAGTAAGATGTTCCAGAGAAAGTGAAATCAACAGACCCAAAGAAAAATGTATCTTTTCCCCATTTTTGGATCAGATTATTAGATATTTTTGATAGAGATGTTTGAGTTCCTTATATATTCTGGTTATTAACCCCTTGTCAGATGGATAGTTCGCAAATTTTTTCTCCCATTCTGTGGGTTGTCTCTTCACTTTGTTGACTGTTTCCTATGTGCAGAAGCTTTTTAATTTGATGTGATCCCATTTTTCAGTTTGTGGTTTGGTTGCTTGTGTTTGTGGGGTATTACTAAACAAATCTTTGTCCAGTCAAATGTCCTGGAGTTTCCCCAATGTTTCATCCTAGCAGTTTTGTAGTTTGAGGTCTTAGATTTAGGCCTTAGTCTATTTTAATTTAATTTTTGTATATGGCAAGAGATTGGGGTCCAGTTTCATTCTTCTGCATATGGATATTCAGTTTTCCCAGACCCATTTATTAAAAAGATTATCATTTCCCTAATGTATGGCTTTGGCATCTTTGTCAAAAATGAGTTCACTGTAGATATATGGATTTATTTCTGGATTCTTCATGCTATTCCACTGGTCAATGTGTCTGTTTTTACGCCAACATCATGCTGTTTCAGATACTATAGCTCTATATTATAATTTGAAGTCAGGTGTTGTGATTCCTCCAATTTTGTTATTTTTGTTAAGGACAGCTTTTGCTATTCTAGATCTTTTGTGATTTCATATAAATTTTAAGATTGTTTGTTCTATTTCTGTGAAGCATGTCATTGGTATTTTGGTAGAGATTACATCGAATCTGTGGATTGCCTTGGGTAGTGTGTACATTTTAACAATACTGACTCCTCCAATCCATAAATATGGAATATTTTTCCATTTTTGGTGTCCTCTTATAATTTCTTTCATCAATGTTTTATAGTTTTTGTTGCAGAGATCTTACACTTTTTTGGTTAATTCCTAGGCATTTATTTTTATTTGTAGCTATTATAAATGGGATTACTTTCTGGGTTTCTTTTTTAGATTGTTCACTGTTGGCATACAGAAATGCTACTGATTTTTGTATGTTGATTTTGTATCCTGCAACGTTACTAAATTTATTAGTTCTTATATTTTTGGTGGAGTCTTTAGGTTTTCCCAAATATAAAATCATATCATCTGCAAACAAGGCTAATTTGACTTCTTCCTTTCCAGTTTGGATGCCCTCTATTTATTTCTCTCATCTGATTGCTCTAGTTCGTACTTCTGGTACTATTCTGAATACCAACAGTAATGAAAGTGGGCATCCTCGTTGAGTTCCAGATTTTAGAAAAAAAGACTTTCAGTTTCTCCCCATTCAATATGATATTAGCTGTGGGTCTGTTGTATATGGCTTTTATATGTTGAGGTAATTACTTTTATATCCAGTTTTCTTTTAAAGGTTTTTATCATGAAGGGATGTTGAATTTTATCAAACGCTTATTCAGCATCAATTGAAATGATCATATGGTTTTTGAGCTACTTCTCAAAAGAAGACATACAAATGGCCAACAGGTATATAAAAAGGTGCTCAACATAATTGATTGTCAGAAAAATGCCAACCAACTCTCCAATAAGATATGATCTCACCCCAGTTAAAATGTCTTATATCCAAAAGACAGGCAATAGCAAATGCTGGCGAGGATGTGGAGAAAAGGAAAACCCTGTACACTACTGGTGGAAGTGTATATCATTACAAGCACTATGGAGAATGGTTTAAAGTTCCTCAAAAAACTAAAAATAGAATTACCATATGATCTGGCAATTCCACTTCTCGGTTTATAACTCAAAGAAAGAAAATCAGTATGGCAAATGACATCTGTACTCCCATGTTTAATGCAGCACTATTCACAATAGCCAAGATTTGGAAGCAACCTCTGTCCTTAACAGATGAAAGGATAAAGAAAATGTGGCAAATATACACAATGGAGTACTATTGAACCATAAAAAGAATAAGATTCTGTCATTTGTATCTTGTCATTTGCCAGAACATGGGTGGAACCAGAGATCATTATGTTAGGTGAAATAAGCCAGGCACAGAAAGATAAACTTCATATGTTCTCACTTACTTACAGAGCTAAACATTGAAACAACTGAACTCATGGAAACATAGAGCAGAATGATAGTTACCCGAGGCTAAGAAGGGTAATGGGGGTTGGAGGAAGTGGAGAGGTTAATGAGTACAAAAAAATAGAATGAACAAGGTCTAGTGTTTGATAACATAACAGGTTGACTATAGTCAATAATAATTTAATTTTACATCTTAAAATAGCTAAAAAAGTATAATTAGATTGTTTGTAACACCAAGAATGAATGCTTGAGATGATGAATGCCCCATTTATCTTGATGTGATTATCACACATTGCATGCCTGTATCATAAAATCTCATGTACTCCATAAATATATACACCTACTATGTGCCCACAAAATTAAAAATTAAAAGCTTAAAAGGAATAATAAAATAAAATAAAAGCAGAAAATCATAGATATTTAAAAAAGAACAATGGAATTATTTCTGAAAGAAAGCTAAAGTAGGTAAAAGTCTGTACTCTATAAAGAATAGGATGAAAGTAAATATCTATCTTTTAATAAAAAGTTATAAAGTAAAGGCAATCAGGATCTTAATAAAAAGGAAGAAAGGAAGGCAGGAAAGAAAGAAGGTGGGGGAGGAGGGGAGTAAGAAGGGGAAGAAACCAAATCAGATACATAAGGAAAGCATGATTCAAAAAAATACCAAAAAATTAAAATGGGACATGATTTTAATGTACACCCGAAGAAACCATTGAAATAGTCTTCTTGAGTGGCACAGCAAAGGAAACATTGGAGCTGCAGTTAAGAAATGCAACCCTAGCTCATGCTAGGTGCTGCTCGAAAAATATTCCACAGTCATTATAACTGTCGTATTAGATTATACCTTTAAGAATCAAATTGTAAAAAAATTGAGAGTCTTCAACATGGTTATTGAACAAAATATTGGTGTTATTTGACCATATAAAGTATACCCAAGAGAGGTTGGGATAGGCTGAATATTACGTGTTTCTATTTTGTATGTTATGGCAAGGAGGAAGGAGCATGTTTTGAAATACTTCCTGCAGGGTCAGGTGTTTTCTTATGAGGCTCCAAGGTGAAATTAACATTTCCCATAACTCTATGAATCATTAGCCATAACTCACATTAGCCATCTATACTCCTGGTAACTCAATAAATGTCCCTGCTTGCTTATTTCATGCTCAAGCAATGTATATGGAGACAAACAGGAGTGCCTTTAAAATACAGTGTTTCTTATTGACCCATTGATATGGTTTGACTCTGTGTCCCTATCCAAATCTCATCTTGTAGCTCCCATAATTCCCAAATGTTGTGAGAGGAACCCAGTGGGAGATCACTGAATCATGGGGGCACGTCTTTCCTGTGTTCTTCTCATGATAGTGAATAAGTCTCACAAGAACTGAAGGTTCCACCTGGCTGGGGAGGCCTCATAATCTTGTCTGCTGCCATGTGAGATGTGCCTTTCACCTTCAGCCATGATTGTGAGGCCTCCCCAGCCACGTGGAACTATAAATCAAATAAACTTCTTTCCTTTGTAAGTTGCCTAGTCTCAGGTATGTCATTATCGGAAGAGTAAAAACAGACTAATACAGTAATTGGTACCAGTAGAGTGAGGCATTGCTGAAAATATACTCAAAATGTGGAAGCAACTTTGAAACTGGGTAACAGGCAGAGGTTGGAATAGCTTGGAGGGCTCAAAAGAAGATGGGAAAATGTGAGAAAGTTTGGAACTCCCTGGAGACTTGTTGAAAGTTTGGAACTCCCTGGAGACTTGTTGAATGGCTTTTACAAAAATACTGATAGTGATACGAACAATAAGGTCCAGGCTAAGGTGGTCTCAGATGAAAATGTGCAATTTGTTGGGAAATGGAGCAAAGGTGACTCTTGTTATGTTTTAGCAAAGAGCCTGGTGGCATTTTGTCCCTGCCCTAGAGATTTGAGAAACTTTGAACTTGAGAGGGATTATTTAGGGTATCCAGTGGAAGAACTATCTAAGCAGCAAAGCTTTCAAGAGGTGACTTGGGTACTGTTAAAGGCAATCAGTTTTGAAAGGGAAACAGAACATAGAAGTTTGGAAAATTTGTAGCCTGACAAAACAATAGAAAAGAAAATCCCATTTTCTGAGATGAAATTCAAGCCAGCTGCAGAAATTGCATAAGTAATGAGAAGCTGAATGTTAATTCTCAAGACAATGGGGAAAATGTCTCCAGAGCATGTCAGAGGTCTTCATGGCAGCCCCTCCAATCACAGGCCCAGAAGCCTAGGAGAGGAAAACAGTCCCAGGGTTCCTGTGCTATGTGCAGCCTAGGGACTTGGTGCCCTATGTCCCAGTTGCTCCAGCTGAGGTGAAAGAGGCCAACATAGAGCTTGGGACAAGACTTTAGTGGGTACAAGCCCTAAGCCCTGGCAGCTTCCATGTGGTGTAGAGGCTGCAGGTTCACAGAAGTCAAGAATTGGGGTTTGGAAACCTCCGTCTGAATTTCAGAAGATGTAAGGAAATGCCCGAATGCCCAACAGAAGTTTGCTGCAGGGGCAAGACCCTCATGGAGAACCTCTGCTAGGGCAGTGTGGAAGGGAAATGTGGGAGCTCCCACACAGAGTCCCACTGGGGTACTACCTAGTGGAGTTGTGACAAGAGGGCCACCAACCTCCAGACTCCAGAATGGTAGATCCACCAACAGTTTTCGCTATGTGCCTGGAAAAGCCACAGACACTCAACACTAGCCCATGAAAGCAGCTGGGAGGGAGGCTGTACCCTGCAAAGCCACAGAGGCAGAGCTGCCCAAGACCATGGCAACCAACGACTTCCATCAGTGTGGCCTGGATATGAGACATGGAGTCAAGAAGATCATTTTGGAACTTTGAAGATTTGACTGCTCTGCTGGATTTTGTACTTGCATGGGGCCTGTAGCCCCTTTGTTTTCGCCAATTTCTCCCATTTGGAACAGCTGTATTTGCCCAATCCCTGTATCCCCCACTGTATCTAGAAAGTAGCTAACTTGCTTTTGGTTTTACTGGCTCATAGACAGAGGAACGTGCCTTGTCTCAGGTGAGGCTTTGGACTGTGGACTTTAGTGTTAATGCTGAAATGAGTTGAGACTTTGGGGGACTGTTGGGAAGGCATGATTGGTTTTGAAATGTAAAGATATGAGATTGGGGAGGGCTAAGGGGTGAAATGATATGGTTTGACTCTGTGTCCCCACCCACATCTCACCTTGTAGCTCCTATAATTCCCATATGTTATGGGAGCAACCTGGTGGGAGATGTTTGAATCACAGGGGCGGGTCTTCCCTGTCTCACAATAGTGAATAAGTGTCACAAGATCCGATGGTTTTAAAAATGGGAGGTTCCCTCCCCAAGCTCTCTTCTCTTGTCTGCCACCATGTGAGATGTGTCCTTCACCTTCTCAGCCACATGGAACTGCAAGTCCCATAAACCTCTTTTCTTTGTAAATTGCCTAGTCTCGAGTATGTCTTTGTGAGCAGCGTGAAAACGGACTAATGCATCCACATATGATGATTAATGCTTCACATGGTATTCTGCTTAATTGCTCATAACAATTATTCTTAATTGTAAAAATTAATTTACACTTAAAACTAAAGAGCTATGAAAACTTCAGGTGACCAAACATGTTCCTTGCTATTTGCCCAAATCGGTCTACAGGATAAGCTTCTGCCCAAACAAGAGTTAAGAAAGAAGGCTCATTCTTGTGGCGTGAGTACCCCTGGAGATTCAACTTCACAATAAGAAAAGTGAGCTGTCTTTTACTCTAATTCCACTTGGATTTTTTCCCTGTTCACTAAAGATAGACACAATGAAAAAGATTAAAACAATACGTTTTGTCAAACGTATTGGCAAAATCATAAGAAAGCATTTGGTCAAACCATAGTTTCACAAAATAAATTAAAATGTTCTGTATGACTACCACTTTCTTGTGTGTAGTCTCTAGCCTGGGAGTTCATGTGATAGATATTTCATAAACATGAAGGATAACACTTTCCTTAAAGTGAAGTTTTAAAAGCTCTAAATATCATTCTTATTAGCTAAACTGGTATTTCTTAGGCCATTTCAAGTCTTGGGTTACTGAAGTAGACTTTTTGTTATTGTTGTTTGTTTGTTTGTTTGTTTGTTTTTTCAGACAGAGTCTCACTCTACCACCCAGGCTGGAGTGCAATGTTGCAATCTCAACTCACTGCAACCTCTGCCTCCAGAGTTCAAGTGATTCTCCTGCCTCAGCCTCCCAAGTAGCTGGGACTACAGACATGAGCCACCATCCCTGGCTAAATTTTGTATTTTTAGTAGAAAGAGGTTTCACCATGTTGGCCAGTCTGGTCTCAAACTCCTGGCCTCAAATGATCTGCCCACCTTGTCTTCACAAAGTGTTGGGATTACAGGCACAAGCCACCATGCCCAGCCTGAAGTAGTCTTCTTTATGTCTAGAAATTTCATGTAGGCCCCAGATCTACAACACTTTCTTTGCTCTAAAATTTCTTATCTGCTCAAGTCCCAAGGGACTTTTCATGCTTGAGGTTCATGAAGCCCAACTTCTGTGTACATCAGCATGGGTTAGGCCAAGTACAGTCTTATATTTTAAACTGTAATTTCAGAGTATTATTTTCAGGGCTCTGAAAAAGAAGTAGCATTTGTATCATGATCCTACTTCATCATGTCATACCACAAACAGTCCTAATAACATAGAGACTTGCCACTATGCTAGGGCAAGGCTATTCTGGAGAAGTTTCCATGTGTTTACAGCAAGGTGAATAAGCCTTAGGATGAACACAGTCTTTGAGATGGATCTAGGAATTCTATATTGGTAATGCTTGTGATGCAGTTCAACCTACAAGGACAGTTACAGTCTAATACATCACCTCCTTTTCCTATTATTTAGTTTTTGGTACCATCCCTGGTGGCCTGAGTGGTCACTAGTGCTTATGTAGTTAGGCAAGGTAGAACTGCACATGCTCAGAGAAAGAGTACTTTCCTTAATGTCAAGTGTGATTGTCTAAGTTTTTCCTTGAACTAGCTCTTCCAGGTGAAAGAATTGTCTCCAGAATATTTGAAAAGGCTACTTGAATTCTGTTTATACATTTTTGAGTCCCTATACCTGAAGGAAATCAAATGGACATTTTCTATCCTTAAAATTCAATAATAAAGATATAAACTACTTGGTCAGGTAAACAGTATAGGATCTCAGAAAATAGCTACACATTGTGCTGTAAATCTACTTTTTTTAAGAGATAAGGAACTGTGGATCACATCTTAAGGAAAGTTTTCTATTAAAAAAGGAATGAATATTACATTGCAAATAGACAGATTTATGGAAGCTGAACAGAAAAAGTACATGTGAAGGAAGGACATCTATGTATCACAAATTCACTCAGGAAAGTCTTTCGTTTTTCTTGTGCACTGACTCAGCATTATCAATTGGCAGAGTAAAAATGATTTCACAAATTTTTCAGTATGTCAGAAGAAGGCCAATATATCAAAGAAATATTCTAAGGCCTACAAAATGGTATACTATGGATATGATACTATTTGTCACTTCAATTTTTCATATTTATTAATCTAATTTGATGCTAAGAAAGTAAGAAAAGTATTATTATCCATAGTGGATATAGGAAGAGACTCAGAATGATCAAATAATCAGCCTCGGAACTGGGACCTAGTACATTTATGCTCTGACCATACCACTCTGAAATCATGCAATCAAAATGAACACTGCTTAATGAGGCTAAATTCGGAAATAAGCTTTATCATAAAATGTAAGAAATAATATAGGAAGCATGACGCTGTGTTTCATGATTTAGTCCTCTTCTTCTTCACCACACCCATATCTAGTTGGGGCCTAGATGGGGCCTCAAGCCTTTACAAGAGGCAAGTTGCACTTTTCAGAAACTTAGCTGTGCTATCTTATTCAACCTTCAATTTATCAAAAGTAGGTAACATTAATCTCTAATTTGCTGCTAAATATTAAGATATGCACATCAAAAACGTAGATGGCATTCAATAAGTAGAAACACTAGTATATTTATTTCCTGTTGTTATTCCGGTGCTCTAACAAATTACCAAAACTTACATTACCTTATTATCTTTTGTAGTTCAGAATCTAAAACAGGTCTCCTGGGCTAAAATCAAGGAATCAGAAGGGCTGCATTCCTTCTGGAGGTCCTAGGGGAGACTTCCTTTTCTTAAATTTTCCAGCTTCTAGAAAGCTGCCCACCTCCCTTTTCCTTGATAGGTGGCCCTCTTCCTCCATATTCAAAGCCAGCCACAGTGGGTTGAATCCTCATGCTATCATCACTCTGTTCCTTCTCACCTGTCTCCTTCTTCTTCCACTTATAAAGACCTTTGTAATTACATTGAGCCCTTCTGGATAATTTAGGAAAATCTTTCAATTTCAAGAACAGCTAAATACTTAATTCCATCGGTGATGTGAATTCTCCTTGGCCATGTAAAGTAAAATATCAACACATTCCAGAGATTGGGACATGGACATCTTTGAGACCAATATTCTGCCTACCACACAGTTATTACTTCTTGCTCTGTCAATTTGGAGTTCCCTTGGTAATGGCATCCTGTCTGCTAGTGAGCATGTGTGCACATTTCAGCCCAGCCCTCACCAGTCTAGGAGGAATTCTGAGTCTCCCCTTTTCTTCTCCCAATCCCAGAAAACCACATCTGAGCTAATGTTACTTTCTATTCCACTCCTGCTAGGACCAAGCCCATTACTGAGGTGACCAGGACTTCTCCCACACCATCCTGCATCCATTGGAAGGTTTCTTTCCAGAAAAATTCACTGAAGAAGCATTATAATTCAAAATTTGTAATATAGGTATAAGAATTTTGATGTAAAGAAATATAGCCTTAACTCTGCAAAAGTACTTATAAAGCTATATCCACAAGGCATAATAGAAAGAAAAAGATAAAGATTTCCAGTATATATCCTAGAATATATATATCCTGTATACTAGTAATATCCCATTTAAGATGAAAATATTATGAATAAATTCCTTTTCTTTGCCTAGAAAAATTACATTCATGTCTATACTAAGGAAAATCATTTGAGCTATATCTAGTGATACTTAATGATCAATGGTAACATTTAACACTTATGCAGCGATTTTTATTGTCAAGCCACTCTACTGACATAATCACATTCAAGATATTCTGACTCTTTAAAGATGAATCAATTGAAAAAAAAGTTGGAGCTGGTGTCTCTGGAGTCCAGGGTATGGTATGTTTTGTGGTGACAGGCATTATGAAAACCACATGATAACAGATGACTAGATTAAGAGAAAGATTTGGCATATATGATTAATGTAATGTGGAAAGATGGCAATGAAAGCATCAAAAATTTTTTTAAATACTTCTGCTCCAACCATTAGGATATAATTCACTATTTTCTTTTAGATTCAGTTTCACAAATGTAAAGCCATTAATTTATTTTTTTTCTTTCTTTTGTTCACTCATTTGTTCAACAACTACCATTTAACAATTACGAAGTAAGCACTAAGAGTATAAAGGTGAATGGCAGAATTATTGGTCTGAAGGAGCTAGTTATTACTCTAATGGAGAAGACAGGCATAGATGAAATAATTATAATAAAATATTATATATGCTACAGTAAAGGAATGTCCAAAGAGCCAAAGGAACAAAGAGTAAAGGTGTTTAACCTCTGCCTGACAAGACAAGCATATTCAAGATATTTTTACAAAGAGGCTGCTGTTGAACACCATTCTTAAGGCATGACCAAAAGTATTCCAGCAGAAAAGGGTGGGGGCAGAAAAATTAAAGCTAAAGGTAGAACAAAGCATTTTCATGAGCCATGCAATGTCTGATATGCCTCTCAAATAAACGCCTTAAAAACAGAGATGGCCTCTGGCTTAGAAGGGTGATGGTTTGCCTTTGGATTTTTTGACTTTACAGTGGTGCAAAAGCAACAAGCATTCACAGAAAGGGTACTTTGAGTACCTATACAACCATTACGTTTTTCATTTTCAGTATGTATATTCAATAAATTATAAGATATTCAATACTCTATTATAAAATAAGCTTTGTGTTAGGTGATTTTGCCCAACTGTAGGGTGATTTAAGTGCTTAATGTGAGGACATTTAAGAGAGGCTAGGATAAATTATATCACTCAGTAGGTTTGGTGTATTAAGTGTATTTTTGGCTTTCCATATATCCAGTTTACAATAGGTTTATTAGGACATAACTCCATCACAAGTGAATTAGCATCTGTATTCAATTTTAGCTTCACTAAATTTAAGTCGACTTTCAAGTCTTTATCTTAATTGCAAAAGTTGTAGAGGCAACATGATGTAATGGTAGATACTCAGACTCTTGGGTCAGACCATTTGGTTTCAAATCCTGGCTTTACCATTTATACTAACATGTGATCCTGAGCAACATTCTTAAACTCTGTGCCTTGGTTCCCCCCTCTGCAAAATCAGGAAACTAATAGAAACTTTAGTTGTTGTTTTGGTAATGAAATGAGTTAATGTGTATAAGGCATTTAAATCCGTGTGCAGCACTCTCATACACATGCACACACAATACACACACACGTGTGCATATGTATAACTATATACATACATGTATATTGGTACATACATGCATATGGACATGTTTCATCTTATATAATGATACAAAAATGACGTTTATAATGAGGTGACTGGAAATTAAATGTCTAATATTATAAGATAGTAAAAGTACATGTTGATATATCCAAAAAATAAAATACTACATACCCATAAAATAGTGTATCTCCAGTATGTATTGATATAAAAATCTGATCACAATATCTTATGTAGAAAAAAATCATGTTTATGTATAATGGGATTCTACTTAATAACATGAAATTTATATTTATTCATTCAATCAACAAATATTTTGAAATCTTTCCAAGTGTATGAAAACTTGTGTAGTTATGCATATAAATCATGTATGTGTATAGGTGTGTGTGTGGAAACATACAATATTAAATTCATGTACCTAAATTACCTCTGAATAGTAAAATACTAGTTGTTTAAAAATTATTGCTATTCTAATTTTTAAAAATATTTTAGTCAATGAACACCAATTACCTGTGTTAAAAAGAGATTTTTCTCCCTGTGTATGTTTGTGTTTGTATGTTTTATCTCCACTCACAATAGGAAATACATTTTATATCTTCTACCACATATGTACTGAAACAAAATATCAAGAAGCAATATTTAATTTCATTATGTGTGATATAATCTGATCTGTTCTTATTTATTTATTTATCTGAGACAGAGTCTTGCTCTGTCACCCAGGCTGGAGTGCAGTGGCGTGACCTCAGCTCTGCAACTCTGCCTCCTGGGTTCAAGCTATTTTCCTGCCTCAGCCTTCCAAGTAGCCGGGACTACAGGTGTGTGCCACCACACCTGGCAAATTTTTTGTATTTTTAGTAGATATGAGGTTTCACCGTGTTAGCCAGGATGGTCTTGATCTCCTGACCTTGTGATCCGCCCGCCTCCACCTCCCAAAGTGCTGGGAGTACAGGTGTGAGCCACTGCGCCCAGTCTTGTTCTATTTTATTAAATTTAATTATTTAATGCTAGCCTAGACCAACTAAATTGATTTTCCAACCTACAAATGGGCAAGCCAAGAACTGGAGTTTGTACAACTCCGTGTAGAGCACATATGGTGGAAGGTGCCTCACAAGGGGAAAAGAAATGTTCGGTGTCCCTCGTTAAAGACTTTGGAATTTACCTTGCAGGTGCTGGGAAACCACTGAAGGATTTATTTCTTGAATAAAGAACTTTCATAAACAGCATTATTCTTTAAAAACACCTCTGTCAGGTTTGGAGCTGTTTTGATCTTGCTCTGTAATGAGAGTGGGGTGGTAGTGAAGTTGAGGGTGGGACTTAGGCGGAAAGTAGGGAGCAAGGCAGAAGCTATTGCGATGAACAGGTGAGAGATGACACGGATGTGAACTCAAACCATGGCCAAAGGGATTTAGAAGAGGGACCTTGTGGAATTATTTTAAAAATTAGCATCTAAAGGACAATTACTTGTGTGAAGTGAAGAATAAAATAGGTCAGTTCTACTTAAGTCTTCACACTGACCAAGAAAACTTGCTGGATGAATATTGCTACAATCATTGAAAGCAGGGAAGAAAATCACAGTTTTGAAGCTAATGTGTTTGAATCCCTATGGAAGGTCTTACACAGCATCAGATTAGAGTCCAATTGTGGGTTTTCTCTGTCCTTTGATCTAAGGCAAATTAAAACCTAGTGCGTATGGTTTGTCTGATGATTGTGCACTTCAGTGCCTCAAAGCAAGGAGTTTTGAAATTCTCTGCAGAGCTAAATACTAGATTTGGAAGCTCTCTCCTCCCCATCTGTCAATGTGTGCATGGAGAAGTCAAGCATTTTCTTAATGCACATTAAACCAAATACAATAAGAATAATTCAAGCAATAGGTGAAGATTGGGTACAAAACATCCTGTAAAGAAACCTAAAGCCTGCTAAAAATAACTTATGGGTTATTCACTGTCAGAGATTATTGTGATCATTGCTTCTCTTATATCAACCCAGTTAGCTTACCTAAATATAAAGAGTTTCAAGCTATGGTGTTTAACTCTGTGAAATGAGGTTCTTATAATTAAGTAAACTTTTGAAATATTTCCTTTGGTGGTACACATTTAAGAAATAATCTTACATTTTACTAATAGCTTCTTGCCAAGTGAAGGGTTTTTATATTTGTTTTCAAGCAGCACTAAAGACACTGATATAGACATAAATAAATCATGCTATAAAAATTTAGGGAACAGATACTCTCCTTCTTCCCTTATACTAACTCAATAATGTTCTAGGTAAGAATGTCACAGAAAAATAGGCAAAAGGGAATAATCTGTTAATATTGCTCAAGGATATTCCTTGATCTCAAAGAGGGTGATTTCGTCATTTGATTTAGCTTCTAAGTATCGTTCCTTTTCCAAAAAATTGTCCCCCAATCTAACACCTCTCCTTTCTAACTCCCATGCAAAAGGCGACCTTAAAAAATGCAGTTATAGTTCACACATAGCTCAAGCCATGAATAAGGCAGCTATTTTAGCAAAAGCCTAACGTACCAATTTGTTACACACCAGTGATTGGAGATTGAATTTCAACCCTCCAGTGGAGCCATCATGAATCTGAGAGCACTAAAGTTGAACCCCTAGTATGGGTGACCCACACAATCCCACAAATAAGCTGGCAGGAACACACCTACCATGGCATTTAGGACTCCCATGGTGGTTTTACATAGATGGCAACCCAGCATGAGATGACAGAAGACAGGGTTATGGGCCAAAAGTTTCTTTAAGAACATTTTCTCATTTTTATTTGTGGTAGAGATGACCTGCAAGAAATTCTTCTTTTAAAAAATCTCTTTAAAGCACACATTTTCAGCAAGAACAAGACATTTTATTTGAAAATGCAATTAAATGTTTCCTCTTCAGAAAATAATATTTAGAAAAAAACCCTTGTCATGTGAAAGTACTTATGCCATAGATAAGTGATTCTCATTTGAAAGTCAGAATGTACAATAAATACTTATGTAACGCACAGTTGATGATGTTAAACAAGGTTAACACCATCAACTATTCTCTTTCTTTTTGTCTTTTTTCCTGCTATTCTAAATTCATTATGTAGCAGCTCCTTGAGTACCCTATTTCTGTTCATATCCTGGAAAGGGAAACCACTGACAGTTTCAGTAAACCACTGACAACAGAAGGTGTCTTTGGTTGAGAACTAATGAAAACATTAGACGAAGATTAGGTGTTTCTGGTGTAACACTGCATTTTATTTTATTTTTTTCTTCTTCACACTTACCACTAACGGATAGCTGTGACCTAACTTGGTGACTGGTCTTCATCAACTGTATGTGGGTGTTTTTACTCCTCAACATCTCGAGGGACAAGCTCTTTTAAACAACTCTCAAGGGACACTAATTTCTCTTCATCATGCGTTCATACTTTGTGGTCGTTGGAATGTTTCTTGATGGACCAGTAAAGCTTGATTAGCTTCTTAGTTTTCAGGGTTTTTAAAGAATATAAGTGTATAAAGAGGCTAAATAAAACAGAAGCTATCAAACGCTCTGTCTCTCAGCTTTCTGCTAGTGACAGAAAGCTTAACACTTAATCTACGTGTTAAGTCCTGGACCTGTGATGCAGGTGATCATATGGAGATACACTGTGAACACTCTGAGCTTTTATCTCAGCCACACCCCTCATTCTTGCTTCCAGTCAGAATCCATATTTGTAAGTTTCTTTATAGGAATAATACCTTTTCTGATGATTTATATGCAATAAGTGTAATTAATTACTGTTTCATACTCTAGCTGGAAGTATTGTTAACATTACAGAAACATGTTTATAATGCTATGACCTATGTTTCAATAAGCCTCATATTTTAAAGTAAAATAAAGACTCCTGTTTTTATAAATCTATTTCTATTTCTGATAAACTTAGGGGAAGAAGAGTTAGCATTTGCCCATCATTACTTTGTGGTTGGCATTACATATAGTAGCCCATTAATCCTAATTTAGAAACCCTATGAAGTGGGTATTTTTGTCCTCATTTTACAGAGATTTAAAGAAACACCTAACACAATGAAGAAATAAAACTATTATTGGAACCAGCATGAGGACCTTCTTCAGATTTTTACACACAGTATGGCCTCTCCCTGAAGGTTTACATTAATTCCTACATTGCTTAAATATTTTATTAAACTACATTTGGAGTTTATAAAGTGTTTTTACAGACATCTTTTTAGTTGTGCCTCACTCATGGATTTTTTGATCTGTAGTAGCAAGTTTATAGGAATAAACCCAACGAAACACAGAGAAGACTTGCACCTGCAGAAAGATTTAGTAGACATGCTTTTCTATAGTCCTCTTGCTAAGTACATCCAAAACCTTTAACCATCATGTATACAACAAACAGAAAATAACCCTGAAAAGTGGAGAGAAGAAGGCAAAGCATCTAGCAACCTGAGGAATGATAAGGTGGTGGTTTCCCTAGGTTTTCTTTTTGCTTCATATATACCATTTTTGGAAGAGGTAAAATTGGTAACTCAGAAATGTCAGTGAGTGCAGACAAAAAAGCCTCTTGCCTCCAAATCCTGCTCTCTTTAGGCAAAGGAACAAGAAAAGGGCAGCGTAGCAAGAGAGAAATCTTTTAGACAATAACCACTATATTCTAGTCAAACACCACATACAAACACGCACACGTGCACGCGCGCGACACACACACACACACACACACACACATGTCTTTGGGAAAATCTGTGATTTGGTTTGAATTTAAATAATCTCAGATAGGAATTTTATTTGTTTCCTCATTTTCATCTGTGTTTGCCTGGTGCCTTGAGGTACCAATAGCCTAGAACCATTTAAAATAAATTATTGCTTATATGTTTTATGAATTACTCAAGTGGTGTGAATTTGGTTTACAAATTCATGTGAAGACTGACATATTTTTGTGAATATTCAGGAGAAATCTTTCTGTTTCTCCACTTACTACCAAGACTGGAGGCAGACAATTTGATTTACCTTCTGGAAATGAGTTAGATCTAGTTCAAATTTACTTTGAAGTTGTAGATGTTTGGGGTTCCTACTTTATTAAAAGATTCTTCTGTTAGACTCCCAGCTTGAGTGTTCCTTTAGGATTTGACTCTTCTTTCCCATTCTTTGAATCTTGAAAACTGAAGCTCAAGTTCAGAACTACTTAGTTTTTTTTAGCTCATTGATGTAAGTAAAACTTTTTAAAAAGTTGATGTTTACAGTAGATTTTAACAGTAGTGATGTTTAGAAAATTATTCTCTCATGATGCCGTAAGTCTTCCATAAATGTTTCTAATCTCAAGCAAGATATTGCCCCTATTACATGTCCCTCTATGGAATTACAAAGAAAAGTGTCTATTTTTTCAAGGGAGCAAAATTTCACTAATATGCTTTATTAGGAAACTACTAACACATGTCATCTCTGTATTCTGAGGTGAAGTGGGAAATGGCACGTATCTAGTTTTCCATCAAGAGATATTGTTCCCCTAATGCTAAACACTGGAAAAAGTAAAAGTAGAAATCCTCTCTTTTAATAGTGATTAAAGTCTAAGTTTCCATTATTAAACTGTACATTTTTAGAAACTTATCAATAAGAATGTTTTCAGGGCCAGGCGCAGTGGCTCACGCCTGTAGTCTCAACACTTTGGGAGGCCACGGAGGGTGGTTCACTTGAGATAAGGTCAGGTGTTCAAGACCAGCCTAGCCAACATGGTGAAACCCTGTTTCTAGTAAAAAAAATACAAAAATTAGCCGGGCATGTTGGTGCATGCCTGTAATCCCAGCTACTCAGGAAGCTGAGGCAAGAGAATTGCTTGAACCCAGGAGGTAGAGTTTGCAGTGAGCCGAGATTGCACCACTGCACTCCAACCTGGGGAACAGAGCAAGACTCTATCACCAAAAAAGAAGAAGAATGTGTTCAGTATAAAAATAGAACATGCTCATTTTTATCATGTCAACATTAGAGGGAAAAACTATTCATAGGGTTTAATAATCCAAGGCCTAGATCAGCTTATATTTGTATAGCATAGCATATAAATAAGGAATATAACAATGGTTTGGATATTGTGGCTGCACAATATATCTGTATTAAATGATATTTTTCTTCAGAAAAAGAAAGGACAAACTATTTGAAAGAACTTGCAGTGAAAATATTTAGTGGGCAATCTTGCTTTAAATTGTAATAGAGTTAGTAAATAAAGTGGGTATTGACACAAGTTGAATAAAACAAGGGCAATGGTTTGGCAAGTGAAGTGAAAGGGATAAGTCCAGACCTGGGAATTAAGTAGGTGAATAATGTAATGATTTTAATAATACATTTCTGCACTAAAGTGATAAAAATAGTAATATAGGCCTTCCAAGTATACACAATGTCATTCTTCCCCCAAACTGCTGAATTCTATGTAACTTTTACTTGGAAGGAGATTTGGGGCTTTTATTTCTTTGTCTCCACCACAACCACCACCATCTGTTTTTCTTCTTATAGCCATCTCTCCATGGCAACCCATATTGACTTACCAGCATGACTGCAATTGTATGGCCAACTTCATGTAACCCTGTCCTGCCAACCATAGATCCAGCAATTTTCTCTTCTGCCTCTGCTTTCAGAATCACCTTCTAGTAATTGTGTTGCTGCACGTTAGGGCACACCACACACAGGGGAGAAGTGGCGTTTTTTAATGAAAGGTGGCTTTTATCTCAGCAGCTGTCTCAGGGCCAGAACTTCTCCAGTAGTTCTTTTGTGAAAGTTAAGACCTGGCTGGCAACTGAAAGTGTACATACTTGTCAAGAGCATTAACTGAGATTTCAACATACCAAACCAGAAAAAGAGAAGCAGGAAAATTGGCATCAATCTCAGAAATGCATGTTTTACTTCTCAATTGTTCCACACAGTACCATTCAAGATACAGTTTAACAAGATCTGGATGCCCCTTCCCTCATTAAATAGTGACATCCATAACAACAGAAAATGTGAATAGATTGTTCATTGAGTTTGGACTTTCTTTTTCGTTATGGTTTAACTAAGAAGAATTTGGAAGTGTTGCATTATGACAGATCAACACTGCAAATAAATCATCCAACTCTCCATGGAGGGATTATCAGATTCCTGCTGTGAATAGCTTGGCAAAATAATGAAATAGCAGATTTTCAGTGACGATCTGGAGGCAGAGTACTATTTTTCTTTTAACCGAGTTAATCAGATAACTTTTCTTAAAATAAATGAGAAATGGAAGCCATGCTTAGAATGTAAAACAAGAAATATTACAACTGATCATGATATGTAAATGTAGCTCAAACAATACGCAGTTAGGTCTTCGCTTTCTACTTTCTCAACGATTATATATGTGCTGCACTGCAACATATGGAAGACGTGGAATTCAATGGTTGTGTGTCTAGTAAATGAATTACATCTGGATCAAGGCATAAAGAACATAATGGAAAGACCCACATCTTTAATGACTTTAATATTTTGCATGAAATTTGATCTAAATTTGATCAAAAATATTTGTCAAGAAATGTGATCAAAGAGATACGTTTTCTACCCAAGTAGATTAAAAGTATAGCAAGTGTTTTCAAGAGTGGTTAATCAAGCCAAAGAAGCAGGATAAGTAAAATGTAGATGGCCAGCATTATCTCTGATATGATGGTTTATCTATCAGTTATTCCAAGAATAACATGTTTTGCATAGTTACCACCTGAGTACTGCATCTAAAAGTCTTTTGCTAAAACTACTGACAAAGTGACTGGTTGTTTTTTGTAATGATTTACCTCTACTCTCTGTGAATGGGACTTATTACAGATTCATTTTCCAAAGGTCTCAAAACAACTGTTCAAACATCGTAGTTTTTTGTCCTCTCTGACCTTTGTGGGCTAAGTCAAAAGTGTGTAAGTCAAAGGCGAGCCCTATTCCAGCACCAGACACACAAACAATACAATATCAATTTCTCTCCATTTTTAAGATTCTTTCTTATCTTTCTCTGTTAAAATAATTACTAAGGCACTGGTAGCCATAACTCCCACAACTCCTTGGATTTCCCCTCCTCACCATGGTTCAATTGCACTGATGATTCAAACTAAACCAGTCAGTTCTAAAAATCAAGACCAAAAAAAAAAAAAAAAAAAACACAAAAACTCTACTGCCATATGACTGTTCAGATTACAGAAGTAAATCCTAGGAATGAATTATGGGAGACTAGAGACTCCACTTTTACTCTTTCCTTTCCGCTGTTCCTCTCCACTCCCTCTCATCTACTTAGGAGAAGCACCATTAAAAAAATTAATGTAGCTATGGAAATTGTATTATTGCATTCCAGAATAGCCACCTGATGGAAATTTTTTCTCTTCATATCATTACTCACTCTGTGACTCGGATAAGCAATACTTCATGTGTTTAACTCTCTACTCTGCTTCAAAACCTAAGTGTGAGGCCAGGATCCATGCAAAGCTGTAACATTGAGGAGATGGGCAAAGAATTCAGCCATAAAAATACCGCAGTGCAGTGGCAGAGAGGAGCAAGAGAGTAGCAGAGGTGATCTCAGGACCTCTTAGTAGCTATCAATAGTTCCACAGTGCTTCTTGGATACCAGAGTTGGGATTTAGAAGTATACTAGGAATTTGTATTATTCTCCTTGTGTCAGACAAAACATATTTGAACTCTTCCTCTTGTACATACTCTTCTTCCCATTTCCTATAACAACGGAGATTCTGTTTCAAGAATCTATAAAATTCCTTAAAATGTGTAGCACCTCTAATTTTATTGGAACACATTAAGTACACTCAAGCTTTTTTATTTGCGTACAAATCCAATGTGCATTTTTGCCTCAGGGAGTTTTCCTTGAGAAATTTACTCTTTTAAACTCATTTCTACTCTCCGTCTTCGGATAAACACTATTTAATGTAATTGCATCTCGTTGTTCATAGGGAACGTGTCAAATTCCAAGTTCAATTCAGCCTATGTGAGTGATTTTGTAGGAGCCTATAGGTCTCTGTTAGAGATTTAGAGAAACAACAACTGAACACACACACACACAATCCCATAGAAATCATTATGTTCCTAAAATAAGTTAAAATCTAGTAAGGGTGATAAGTCTCCAAATGATAAGGCAGAATGGGAGAAATGACATATGAGAGTAATAAACCAAGTGCTGTCCTAGTTCAAAGAAAATGGAATTAAAGCTTCTGAATATTGTCATATTTATCAAAGGAAAAAAGAGGGGCAGGTATGAAAATAAAAAGGTAAATATCTTTTAAAGGCCATAGTTTGATGACAAATAGTAAAGTAAACGAGAAGAGAAATGTTTCCCAACATAGCTACATGTTGGACGATGCTAGTGAAATGGCAGTCAATGTGGAGCCATGTTTTATAATTTTAAGAGTTTCTAATAACTTGATCTTCAAAACTAGTTTCTATCTCACTAATAAGATCCATTCATTCTTTCATTCATGTAGTCATTTTCTGAGTAAACATAACAATAGCTACCCATGTCCAGTGATCTACTGAGCCCTAGAGGTACAAGGTGAGCAAAGAGAGACTCATTTATTCTTCTCATGAGTATTGGACTTCTCAAAGTGTAAAATAATGCCACAGCATACATGTTTAGGTATGCATGTGTATGCATTTGAATATGTAAATATAACCTTTGAAACTTTGGAATAAAATTCAATTCTAAAACTTTTATCTAGAAATATAGATTATTTAAGAGAGAAAAAGAGGCCTGGTGCAGTGGCTCAGGCCTGTAATCCCAGTACTTTGGGAGGCCAAGGCAGGCGGATCATGAGGTCAAGAGATCGAGACCATCCTGGCCAACATGGTGAAACCCTGTCTCTACTAAAAAATACAAAAATTAGCTGGTCGTGATGGCGTACACCTGTAGTCCCAGCTACTCGGGAGGCTGTGGCAGGAGAATGGCTTGAACCCGGGAGGCGGAGATTGCAGTGAGCGGAGATCGCGCCACTGCACTCCAGCCTAGCTCCTGGTGACAGAGTGAGACTCTGCCGAGAGAGAGAGAGAGAGAGAGAGAGAGAGTAGAAGATAGCGAAGAGAGAAAAACTGGCAGGGAAAAGTACAGGAGAAAGAATATTCACCTGGATAAGAGAAGGAATCAATAGGCTCGTCTAAGAAAAAGAGAATTTATGTCCTGCCATTACCCAAACTATTCCTGCAAGTACTCCTGCTGTCAAATTTCTAGGCAGAATATTTTTATACTACTTGGGCAAAAATGCAAAATGTAAAGTGATATTATCAGCCACTAGCTGGTTTTATGTGATAACCTTTTTAAATTTATCAGTTGTAGGCAGAAAGATGAAAAGCCATACTTCTTATTGAGGCTAAATTTTACGCAATATAACAACAACAACAAAAACAAAATTTTAAATTAAACAAAAATAACCTAACTATTTGAAAGACAGCCCCCCACCCCACCCCCCCAAAAAAAGAAGTGCAGCAGAGGAAACAACTGGATTTAAAGATGTCAAAGTTTTGCTATACTCTATTTAATAAGGTTAATTCCTAACAGACTATTTTTCATTTTACCGAGTTCCTGGGTGAGGAAATAATAAAATGTAGAGGCAAAAGCTCTTTCTTAAGGATCCTGTGAGTTTTACCAAATTTTAGAAAATACTACAGCATTCACAGCAAAAGGAAAGCATGAACATAATCTATAAAAATATATTCACTCTTATAGTTAATTAAATGTTTTTAAAATTTGCTTCAATTTCTCTGAAGAGAGTTATAAGAGCAGGCTTTTGAAATTAAGCATGTGGAGGGAAGCAAGAATGATACCTAATGATACTAAAACATCACTTATTGTGGCTTCTTCTTTACATATAACTTATTGAAAACTGTAATATAAAAAAAGGAATAACTTCATAAGGAAGTTAAATAATAATCAGTACCATGACTAGCCTATGTTTTCATTTTCCAATATTCCAGTTTGTTTATCATATTTTTATGTTTATAATTTTATATATGTACAATTATATATATATTTTTAAACTATATACATATATAATTGAAAACATAAACATGGACTGTTATGTCCAGCTTTTTACTTAACAAAATATAAAATTTCCATGTTAGAGTTCTCACAATTTTTATTTTCTGATGTACATTTTACTCCACTGGTTTGACATGCCATAATTTGCTTCATTTGTTCCAATAAGGATTTCTTTTCCACTAACATTCATTGAGCACTTAAAGGTGCCCAGAACTCTGTGGTGCCTGAGACGATGGAAAGCATCAGAGCTGGCTGTCAGTGCAGCGCAATGACCTCCAACAGAAGGGGAGCCGTGGCCCTGTGAGCTATAGCCCCAGGCCTGCAGAGAGGGACAGACTGAGCCCTGACACAGAAGTAACAGCTTGGAAACTTAAACATATTTGACCACCATTTTGTCAACATTACCATTCTTAACAAATGCTCCAAGTATTATATCTCTCGTTCAGTAAAATGTGAAATATGTTTGAAACATTTAAATAGTGAATATTTTCAGTTAATTTATTAAAGTTCAACTCTAGCTAGTTGAAGTTGTGGAAAATGAACGTATTCTCAGAAAGAGATATAAATAACCTTTTGGTCACAGTAGAAATTGAATTTCTGTTCATTTGCGTGCAGGTAAGAGTCCAGGAGGGCATAAGAGTGGACAGGTCTTATGAGATGAACAAGGCAAGAGATTATAAACCAAGAGAAGTTGTGTTTATACCTTCAGCTAGAATTAAAAGATTTAAAACATAATGCTGTGTATACTCAAAGTGTGGGCTGTGAACCAGCAGCATCCACATCAGCATCACCTGGGGAGCTTGTGAGAAATGCAGAATCCTGTGTCTCACCAAGAAGTACAACATCTGACTCTGCTTTTTAATGTAGTCCCATGGTGATGTGATGCATGTTCAAATTTGAGCAGCACTGTCTTGGAGGATGTCTTCATCTCCATAGCATGCCACATTGTGTGCCAATCAATATGGCAATGGGGAACAGTCAACCCAGACTCTCCTCACAGCCTGAAGCCCAGCAACAGCTGACCCCAACACTTGATATCTAAATACTGCTGGAAGTTGGAGGAGCAAACCTATTCTGTTTAGATCATCACTGAGCTGAGGGGGCAGGAACCATTTTAAATAGTGGCCTTGAAATTTTACAAGTATTTTAAAGCAAATTCAAACAGTGGCAGTTTTTGAAATCAGTAAAATCCTGAAATACAGATTTCTAACCTCCTAACTTGCCATCAGATTACTGGCCTCTGAATTTTTCAGTTTGATCAGAAATAAATAAACAAGATGTAGCCCCTGACAGTCAATTTAAAACACCATAAGCAAGAACCTTATTTTTACTAATTACTAATGATAGTCCTTCTTACACAAGTTTTCTTCTAGTTATCTTTGCTTTTGCCATACTCATATGGAAGAAAATTGAATGGAATGTCTCAGAGTTGCAGAAAAGATGTGGTCTTCTGTTAGTAACTGGAAAGGAATTATGAGAGAGATGTACCAGTGGAGATCTCTCTAAGGACAGAGTTGAAATCACCATGATACTAATGTAAGAAAATCCAGGCAGCTCAGATAAAATGCAGATCACTAGAGGCACTCTCAAGTCATTAAAATTTATTTGATCATAGCAATTGCTGATGTCTTTTTTGGACACAGTTGTAACTCCTTAACAACTTCACCCTTGTCTGCCTGCCTCAAGTGAGTCTCTCAATCCATCTTTAGACCATAGATAGACACCAGTAATGAAAAGGATTGTCTCTGGTGTAGGCTCAGCTGCACAAGGTCTCCACAAATCCACTTTCCTCCCTGGCATCACACATGAGATAATAGAATATTCATTGTTCACATAAAACCATATGCTACATTGGCACAAATCCCATCATTCAGTATTTAAAGCGGTGCTGCTCTCTTGGCACCTTCTGTCAGAATCCCAGGGAGAGCATGCTAAATGTAAGGCAAGCCCTAAACATCTACAATTTTATTTCCTTTTCTTACACTTTCCAACATTTTTAAAGCTTATGTTTAAATAGAAGTGAAATCATGTAGAATAATTTATCTGGAGGCATTCCAGAGACTTCTGGTCTAAAATAGTATCAGGTTTATACTCATGACATGGCCTTTCCAAATCTGCATGGTGATAATGATGAAGACACCAAAACAGTGAAAATTCACCAAAGTACTATACAAGCAATAGGCCATTTGAAGAACCTGGGAGAAATAATTAATGCCATAACTGGACCAAAAAGCACAATGGGTGGCTACTTGTGCTTTGTTATTAGAAACCAAGCAAGCTTGCAATTATGAGTATAGATACTTACATGCCACCTCTTCCCACCAATTGAGCATCTCATTATGTGCTCCTGAGATCAGAAATGCAAGAGCCATGGCAACTCTGAAACTAGCTTCTGCTTTTTTAGGTAGCCAGTGTCCTGCACTAGCTTTGCCCCTATCGGTGATTTTTCTTATATCCGCTCTGGAAGCGATGTGTGCTGGGGAATGTGGCTTTTCATCTGCTATGCAGAATGTCAGACAACCAGCACAAGCAGCCAGTCTACTTGCAAAAGATCATGTTTGGACGAATGCTCAAACTCACAGAAATGTATATTTAAATAAAACCCAGTATTTTTGAACTTCTCAGATTGGAAAAATGTTTAAAGATTGACAATATTTAGTATCAGTAAGAATGTGAAGAAACAGGCATGTTTATGTATTTTTGTTTGTTTTTGGAAAGCAAATGTTAGAATACAGGTTAACATTTGCATACTTTTTATTGAATAATTTTATTTTGAGGAATCTATTTGACTAAAAAAATTTTATATACCTAGGCAAAATGGTTTGTAAACATGGGTATATGCAGCAGTGTTTTGTGTAATAGTAAAAAAATGAAAAGTAATTCTGGAAACAATTGACAAGTGTCTGTCAATTGGAGAGTTTTTACATAAATTATTACACATCAATTCCATGCAGTCTTTAGAAAGAATGAGATCAATTTATATGCAGTGAGATAGAAGATGTGCTTATTTATTTATTTATTTATTTTGACAGTCGTGCTCTGTTGTCCAAACTAGAGTGCAGTAATGTGATCTCAGCTCACTGCAACCTCCACCTCCCAGGTTCAAGCAATTCTTTTGCCTTAGCCTCCCAAGTAGCTAGGACACACCCTGCTAATTTTTGTATTTTCAGTAGAGACGGAGTTTTGCCATGTTGACCGGGCTGATCTTGAACTTTTGGCTTCAGGTGATCCACCAACCTCAAGTCTACCAAAGTGTTGCGGTTATAGGCATGAGTCACTGCATCCAGCAGAAGATGTGCTCATTTAAAATGACCAAATTTAAATGGCATGTCGTGGAATAGGATGTATACTATAATTTTATTTATGTCAGAAACTTTAAAGTTTGGTGCATACATGCATTTATGTTAGTGTGTATAATAGACATTGTATTTTTGACTCTTAGGAAATATGTATAGTTGAGCCTTAAACAACATGGGTTTGAGCTGCATGGGTTCAATTTTATGTGAATTTCCTTCCAATTCAGCCTCCCCAAGACAGGCAGAACAACTCCTCCTCTTCCTCCTTCTTCTTAGCCTATGAGGCTGAAGAACTTTATGATGACCCACTTCCACTTAGTAAACAGCAATTGTATTTTATCTTCCTCATGATTGTCTTAACAATATTTTCTTTTCTCTAGCTTACTTTATTGTAAGAATGCAGTATATAACACATATAACATACAAAATATGTGTTAAATGACAGTTTATGTTATTGGTAAGGCTTCCGTCAACAATAGGGTATTAGTAATTACTTAATACGTTTTAGGAGAGTCAAAAGTTAAACTCAAATTTTTAACTGCAAGGGGAATCAGTGCCCCATATTGTTCAAGAATTGATCGTACTTTAAACAAATATTGTAAATCCCTAGAAGGATGTCTGGGAAAGTATAAAACAAACTTTAAAGAGTCTATACTTTGAAGAGTTTTGGGGAATAATAGGGCTGAAAGGGGAATCTAAATTATTTATGCTATATAAATTTATGTTACCTATAGTTTTTTAAATAAGTGCTTACTACTTTCGTAATTAAAAATAAGAAATAAGGCCTTAAAGAAATATATAAATATAAAGTTTTAAGGTGCTTTTATCTGAGTAGTAAAATTCTGGGTTTAAATTTCTTATATATTTGTGTACTTTTCAAATTTTCTGTAGTAAACATGCATTATAATTGCAATCACAAAAATAATCTTTTGAACATAGTATGTTTAATTTTGTTTCTATTCTCATAGAAAGAAGATAAAATAAGTTGAAAAAAATACACAAGGCTGGGTGCAGTGGCTCACACCTGTAATCCCAGCACTTTGGGAGTTTGAGGCAGGAGGATTGCTTGAGTCCAGGAGTTTGAGACCAGCCTTGGCAACATGGTGAGACTCTGTCTCTACAAAAAATACTAAAAATTAGTCAGGTGAGGTGGTGTGTACCTGTAGTCCCAGCTATTATGGAGGCTGAGGTGGGAGGATCCCTTGAGTCCTGGAGGCAGAGGTTGCAGTGAGCTATAATTGAACCACTGTGCTCCAGCCTGGGTAACAGAGTGAGAATTTGTCTCTAAATAAATAAATAAATAAATACAAGTACACAATATGAACAGCAATTCCCTTTGATTAATGGGACTTCAGATAATATTTTTGACATTTCTCCTATTTTACTGCAGTTAAAAGATTCTCTATAAGTTTTACTTTTTGCACTGATGAAAAATAAAAATAAGACATAATATAACAAACTTCCAAACCCTTGGGAGAAGAAGCATAACAGTTATATTTTACCAAACATCTAAAATGGTATGCTAACAGTAGAAAAGAATTACATTTCAGAAAATCAATCTGAGATTTTTAGTTTCTTATGTATTAAAAATATTACACATTGGCAAAGATTTTGCCAATAATTAATGAACTCATATAAAGCAGACAAAAGGTTAGCATTGGCTCTGGATGCTAAGAGTACAGTACCCATGAACTATTACACTCTAGGCCAATGCAATAGACAATTCAGAGCAGGTGTTGAAATCCATACTTCCACTAATCCCAAAGGTGTTCTGCAAAGTGATTAGAGTGTGCTCTACAGGGAATTCAAAGGTGTCACATTGAGGCTACTGAGCAACATTATCTGTGCTGCCTCTGAGCTACTATTTATACAGACATTGAAGACATGATTCACTAGAAAGAGGTTTACATGATTCCTTTGCATGTTACTTCTGAAATAGGCATGTAAGAGAAATGAATGATTTCTAAATTTTCTATAGGGCATCTATGAGCTAGGTGGACCAAAGGAAGGCTAATAGCCTGGAATGCTAGGAGAAGCCAGCAGTTGAAAAACTGGTCCAAAAAAAACAATATGAATGTGGAACTCTGAGGCAGCAACACCATCAGTCTCAGGCAAACAGATGGTTTGCCTGTATCCTCTAATATACACCTTTTGCTGAAGAAATCACCTCTTCAAGTATAGGTTTTCTCACAAAGAGACTGAATGTTGAGAGAAAAAACTTGCTTGTTTAAAAGCATGCAAATTACCACACATTGCTTAGCTATGTATGCATGTGGTAAAAATAAGTAGCAAAGCCAGAACAAAGGAAATCATGGAATGATATATGAGGAACATTTAACTGCATGGAAGACTCTTCTTATGTTTGGTTGTGGGTACTTGGGTAGACACTATCCCATTTTTAACATGTTCCTATGTGCTCTAAGTATTGCATGAGTAATTACGAATCAGAACAGTTAGAACTGAGAAACCCCTTTTCACTCAGTGCAGCAGAACGACTGTCCCTTCTTAATTTTGGCAGAAGATGGAGCATTTACCCTCTAGATATTTTGATCCAGAGAGAATTTAGACTGGACAACCAAAGCCTAATTGGGGGTAAAGCTTCCATAATGAAAGCTAGAGGGTTACACAAAAATCTATGGATTTAGTATTACAAACTGCCACTTCTCAGCTCTCTTCCCAGGTGTGGTTCCAGAACACTGGGAATTTTGTTTTTACTTTCAGGGGTAAGACCCTCTCTGAGGGATTTGACAAGACCAGGAGAAAAGACCTGCCTGTACTGTCATTTGAGTCTTCCCAGTGAAGTAATCTAGCCAGATTTACAGTAAAGTCCGCAGGCAGCAAGCCCAACTCACATGCATGGAGCTTTGTATTAGCTCACTCTTAAATGTGAGCATTTAGGAGTCAAAACATTACTTTAACATAAAAGACATTTTAAAAGTTTTAAAAGCAACAAAGAAGAAAGATTGTGCAGAGAGAGAAAGTTCAGCAATAATTAAGGACAACTTCAAATCCATCAGTTATATTTTTAGAGAAATAAGAGAAGATTACCTTTATGAAGCAAGGATATAATGCTATGAGAAGCACCATAAATGCACAAAAAGAGCTTGAAATTAAAAAGATAGTAGATGAAAAGAATAAGATAAATTTGAGAAAGTGTCTCAGAAAATAGAATTAAAAAGCAAAGAAATGAATAGAAAAAAAGATGAGTGACGCAATATGGAATTCATAGAAGTTTTTAAGGAAATAACAGAGAAAACAAAATAATTTAATGGACTTTCTTAGAGCACAAGAACAAGTTTTCAGATAAAAGATTCTTCCCCGCACAAACAAGCATCCAGAAAAATGAATGAAAATTATCCTAAAAAGCTACATCATTAGGACATTTCAGAACACTGGATACAAAAAGAGGATTCTATTAACTTGGGTTGGGAGGGGAGATGTTCTACAGATAATTTGAAATCAGAATGGCATTGAATTTCTTTTTTAAAAAACTTTATTGTTTATTTATTTATTTTTTTGTTTGCTTTCTGAGATGGAGTCTCGCTCTGTAGTCCAGGCTAGAGTGCAGTAGTAAGATCTCAGCTCACTGCAACCTCCCCCTCCCAGGTTCTAGTGATTCTCCTGTCCCAACCTCCTGAGTAGCTGGGACTATAGGCATGTGCCACCACACCTGGCTATTTTTTTTTCTGTATTTTTAATTGAGGTGAGACTTCACCATGTGGGCCAGTCTGGTCTTGAACTCCTGACCTCAAGTGATCTGTCCACCTCAGCCTCGTAAAGTGCTGAAATTACAAGCATGAGCCACCGTGCCCGGCTGGCATTGGACTTTTTCATCCAACACTGGAAGCTAGGGAACAAACTAGTGTCTTAAAAATATGAGGGGAAAACAATTTTGAAATCACAGTTTTGTGTATAGCCAAACTCTCATTTGAATGTCAGGATGGAATAAAACAATTTTAGACACAGATTCTCAGAAAGAAAATTACTTCTTTCACCTTTCGTTTTTCAAGATTATACTGGAGGAACATTTTAATGTAATAGTTAACCAAAAATTCGACAGACATGGGATCTAGACAATAGGAGATTCTTTATATTAAAAAGAAAAAAAAAAGACACACACACACACACACACACACACACACACACAGAGGCATCACACACCCTCAACATGATGACTGAGGGAGCTCTTCAGATGACAGCTCAAGAGTAGGCCTCTGTAAGCAAGAGAGTTCTGAGAAACATGTCTCCAAGAAGATAAAATTTATAGATGAGCCAATGTGTTTGGACATACTGACCAATTTATATTATGGAGGAGAGTTGGAGGCTAATTAGAGACAAAAGATAGAAAACAAATAAATGAAAAGATACGATTATAAATATGGAAATGTAGTTGTAATACACTACATGGCTCAGTTATGAATCATGCTTACACAGTCATGTAAACACTGAAAACTGATCCATCAAAAATTATGAGGCGGGCGGATCACGAGGTCAAGAGATCGAGATCATCCTGGCCAACATGGTGAAACTCCGTCTCTACTAAAAATACAAAAAAATTAGCTGGGTGTGGTGCTGCGTGCCTGTAGTCCCAGCTACTGGGGAGGCTGAGGCAGGAAAATTGCTTGAACCCGGGAGGAAGAGGTTGGTGAGCCGAGGTCGCGCCACTGCACTCCAGCTTGGCGCCTGGTGATGGAGTGAGACTCTGTCTCAAAAAAAAAAAAAAAAAAAAAAAAAAAAATAGATTTACTTATACTGGGTAGGCAGTAGGAGGTTAATTATGAGTGTGTGGGCTTGAAACTCGTAGGGAATAATGAAAAATGCTAAATCTCTTTCACAGTGAAAATTTACTAGCTAATTGCATAAGGCTGAAAAAGAGGAAGCAGCTAAAGCACATTTTTGAGTGATGTGGAGGTAAATGACGAAACAATGAGAGGGTTGTAAATTGTTCCCTTTTGAGAGCAGAAATTAGGAAAGGTAGACAGACAAGAAAATGATGTTTTTTCTATGATTGTTGAACTAAATGATTGTTAAATTATGTTAATGTATCTAACTTCGGTAAAAATAAAAATAATAAAATACCATAATAGTCACCAAGAGTGTTACATTTCTTCATGATGTAAGGAGGACACAGTATTTATTAACACAAAGTGAAGGAATGCATAGACCATTTAGTGACTTTTGTTTGAAAGTGATTGACTGACTATGCACAACACACTTTCGAATGCTTATTTAAAAAATGCACCTGCCTGGGTAAAGTGGCTCACATCTGAATCCCCAAGACTTTCAGATGCTGAAGTGGGAAGATCACTTGAGCCCAGAGACAGATAACAGCCTGGGCAACACAGTCATACCCTGTCTCTACTAAAATTAGCCAGGTGTGGTGGTGCACACCTGTAGTCCCAGCCACCTGAGTGGCTGAGATGGAAGGATTGCTTGAGCTCAGGAGATGGAGGCTATGGTGAACCATGCTTGCACCACTGCACTCCAGCCTGGAAGACAGAGCAAGACCCTGTCTCAAAACAAAAACAAAAACAAAAACAAAAACCCACAACCCAAGTGTTATTTAATGTCTTTGTGTGACTGATCAGAAGAAACTCTTTGAATCTTTTTAAAGATCTGCATACCATATACCTTTAATTTTGGTGATTTGTAGGAAGAATCTATAACAAATGGCCAATTTCATACTACAGTAAACCTGAAATAAATTCCTACACTTGTTTTCTGTTAGTTTTATAATTGACTTTTTGATGTTTCAGGTAAAGCCTTTAGTTTCCTTCATTGTTTTGGATGTTTGAATTTTGCAATTCTGATAACTTTCCCCTTAATGATGCAATCATTCCTACTGAGTTATCTTTCAAGAAATTAATTCTTCCTGATGTCACATTTGTAAAATGATGTTGCTCATTTTGCACTCAAGCTCAAAAGGAATGGATATCATTTCAGACAGCTGCAGCACCAATGTGAGAATGATACACACATTTCAGGGCATAGACACAGGAGTTGGTAGACGGTGTATTAGGATTCAAAGTTCAGAGAACCGGATGCCCTTCCAGTATCAAGTATTCATTTGCCAAACATTCACTGAATGACGCTTCCGAGTTGGGCACTTTTCTAGGTGCTTTAAAGATAGTGGGAGCAGTTAAACAAACAGACAATTATTTAATATGTAAAATAAGGTAAGGGGATAAAGTGGTAAGCAATGGTATTATATATTTCATTACCTGCTTAAATGAACTTGCATGTTTTCAATTTTTCAAAATTAGAAAAAGGAGACATCTACTAGGATCCAAGGTAGTAGGAAAAACTCGTTGTAGAAAAATTGTATGTAATATATAGGAACATACTGACAAAACAAGAACACAGAAACCAATAGTACATTCACCTGAGACGACAGAAGCTGAAACCATATTTAGTGATATAAAATACCTGAAATTTGTTACTAGTAGAAATCCTCTTATACCATGAAATCCAACAAGAATTGTTTATGTGGCTGAAATTAATCCATGTGAAATTTATGGCAATAGGCCCTTTTTTTAAATATATATATTTTTTATTGCATTTTAGGTTTTGGGGTACATGTGAAGAACATGCAAGATTGTTGCATAGGTACACACATGGCAGTGTGATTTGCTGCCTTCCTCCCCATCACCTATATCTGGCATTCATTGCAGCATGGTTTACAATGGCAATAGGCCCTTTTAAAACCACTCTCTTTTGGAAGTCTGTGTGATATTTACTTTGGGAGAGGGGGAAAACGTTAAGAAAACTATACAGCTACTTTATGACCGGGAGTGGTGGCTCACGCCTGTAATCCCAGCGCTTTGAGAGGCCAAGGTGGGTGGATTGCTTCAGCTCAGGAGTTTGAGACCAGCCTAGGTAACTTGGTAAACCCCACTTCTGCCAAAAATACAAGAAATTAGCCATGTGTAGTGGTGGGAGCCTGTGGTCCTGGCTACTCGGGAGACTGAGGTGGGAGGATTGCTTGAGCTTGAGAGGTCAGGCTGCAACGAGTGGAGATTGCACCACTGCATTTCAGCCTGGGCGACAGAGTGGGGACCCTGTCTCAATGACAACAACGAGGCCAAGAACAACAACAAAAAGCTACCTCATTGTAAGAACAACCTTTCCAAAGTACTTGTGTAGAGATCAAGCTAGACGTAGAATTTTTCGCAGCTCCTCAGGGCTTTGTTTTCCTGTCCCTTTCCCTGGGCTCTGATATCTGCTTTCTGTCAGGGGAAGCAGCTCCTGGCATGGACTCCAGACTCTGGGGATAATCACAGTTGCCATACACCGTGAGGCCAGGCACACAAATGATGCAGCACTGTCATTGAACTTGGTTTATCTGAGTCTGGGTTTACAAATAAATATTCTCCTGCACCAGATTCTCCAAATCCAGTGTTGAGAAGTAGTATCTTCCAAAAGCAACCTGACCAAAGTGGCTCAGAAAGTGTGGCAACTTTGAGTCACCAGCTCCATTTTTCATGTGATGAGGTTCTTGCATGTTGTCAAATAGGATTTATTTTCTGAGATTCCTGAAGAATTCATAACTGATCTTTCTGCCACTACACATTAGTGCTCAAAAATTGCTAATTGAGAGTTGTTGGCTAAAATTATAAAAACAAAAGGAGGCAATAAAGATTTACTAGGGATAACAAAATGCAGTTAGGGAGAAGCGGCTTGGAGTAATATAGTCAAAATAAGAAAAGGAGAATCTTCCTGATTCTTCAGAAGTAAGATTGGAGAAGAGTTTGCTCCTGATCGAAACCAACTTATCACTTATGAAACCTTTAAACATGCTAGGCACCTTGCAGCAAGGTGAAATGCTTTAGAGCCCCAATAACTTACATTGGCTTCCTCTCCCAGCCCCTATAAAGAAAGAATTGCTTAAGTAGAAAGAATATTATGTAAAATGTAAGTAAAGGCATTTTTTAAACCTTGTTGGTATTCCCTAAATAAAATCAGTGCCTTTATTTAGCAAATCAGCTTCAAAATGAGTCTTTAACCTCTTCCTTCTAACAACACTGTTTTTGAGCTGGGCTGATGTAGAAATTCGAGATTAGACCTTGCGTGGTTAAACAACAACCAGTTACATAGTGAAGTCTTCCTAAGTTTAATTGCCAAGATATTGTTATCACTTTGTCCTTATTCAAACTATGCCTGTACTCAGAATGTATCCCAGAGTAAAGGCATAAGGTAACTGGTTGTCTTTTCTTTCTTTTTCCTGAAGTGCTATAGTGCTTGATGCAAAAATCCAACATTTCAGTGTATGTTGCCATGTCTGCATGTCCTTGCTTCCTGAGTTTCAACTACTGTGGCTGTCTTTTTGGTCTTTTTTCTCCTGATGGGAGAGCAGAGGCTCTCAGTGATATGGAGCCGAGTCTACAGATCATGACTTCCCCACCATAGATTGCTGGAATGCAGGCTGAGAACTGTTTGGAGTGTATATAAAAATGTATTTCAGTTTGGAAGAAGTGAACTAAGGTTTATTGCCAGTATTCCAATATAATTTAAGAGAATATGGGCAAGTAACCCGTCTGAACTCTAACTGCTTCACTTGTCAAAAAAATTCAATTCAAGTGACAAGAAAAAGTAGCAAATATTTCAAAAAGACGTTATAGTTTTGTCCAGAGACAGCCTCATAGTCTCAGAACCTGCCCCTGTTTGTCACGTTTTCCTCAGGCCTTACTAGGTGTATCCCTACAGCCACTACTTGGGACATTCAGGAAACACTTGCTTTTGTTATAACATTGGGTGTGTAAGGACTCAGGGGTAGGCCTCTGATTTCTGGCCCTCCTTTTATCTGCCCCCAAATAGGACTCTAATCTTCCCTGGACTTTCTGGTTGTGGGTCCTAACACTCTTTCATTAGAGGATCCCACCCTATTCTCTGGAAGAAGGGATGCTGAAGTCACGAAGCTTTCATAAAACTCAAGAGGACAAGGTTCCAAGAGCTTCCAGAGAGCTGAACACCTGGAGGCTGCTGGAGGGTAGGGCACCCAGGGAGGGTATGGAAACTCCGTGCCCCTTCCCCCATACCTCACCCTATTCATCTCCTCATCTGGATCCTTTGCAATATCTTTTATAATAAATCAGCAAATGTAAGTAAGTGTTTCCCTGAGTTCTGTGTGCCACTCCAGCAAATTAATGAGCCCAAAGAAAGGATCATGGGAATCCCAACTTGAAGCCTGTCCGTCAGAAGTTCTAGAGCCCTGATCTTGGAACTGGGGGGCAAGCGGGAGGCAGAGCAGTCTTAGGGACTGAGTCCTCAACCTGTGAGATCTGACACTGTCTCCAGGTAGATAATGTCAGAACTGAATTAGAGGACACCCAGCTGGTATCCACTGCTTGGTGTGTGGGGGAAAAAACACACCACACATATGGTCACAGAAGTCTTCTCCTATATTGATGATTGTTGTAATGTGAGAAGAGATAGAAAACACAGAGTTTTCCCAACGTAACATGAATATGTGCATAACTGAAGCAGCACATGGACTGCGGCACGTGCTGTCAGTTCTTCAGTGAGACAAACGGTGTATGAAATCAATTCAGTGCTCATCTGCTAGTTCTGCCAAATTTGGATGCAAAGAAGAATCACTTAGTGTTGAACTGAATGGTAGTAATGACTCCATAAAGACACTCCAATTCCAAGTTAATAAATAATGCCAGTCATAAAAAAGCATGCACACAAATCAATTTGAATTCCAATTATACATCTGCATTGGGTAGAGTGTTATTTGTCTAGTTGTGTTTCACAGGAAGCTGCTCATGAACACTTTCTTTGGGACCATTCTGTGGAGCTTTCAGAAAATCAGAAACTATAGGAAGAAAAAAACAATAAATGTAATGTTTTTACATTTTTATTGCGAGAAAGAAGCACTTCCCTGGCAGGCAGAGGCAGCCATGCGGAGAAGCAGAGGTCTCTGCTAGACCAGTGGTTCCAGAATTTAGCCCATAAGCAGCAGCAGCATCAACAAATTCAAATTCTTCTAATTCTGTTAGAAGTACAGATTCCCAGGGCTTCCTCTGGATTTACAGAAGGAAAGTCTGGGGCGGGGCCAGGTACTCTGATTTAGCAAGCCATTCAGGCCCTCTGGCTGCATGCTGAAGTATGAAAACTCCTGTGTTATGTTTTCAATAAGAAACAGCTGATGTCTTTTACAGTTCACATGTGAGATTCATTTTATGTTGGTTTTGGAGGGTGAGAAATAAATTGAATGATGTTCAAAATGACCCTTTCCAACTAACAAATGAAGTGCTGGTGGGGGATGATTTCGTGGTTCGACAATATCAGGACTGCGAGAAGAGATTGTACTACAGAGTCAGCCCAGCGGGTGACCTGTTCTATTTATGAGCATCTCTGTTGTCTGTATTTCTTCCAGACAGGTGTTTCATTTCACCTAGTTTGGTTGTCATTAACTTTCAAAGGAAGCAACTCAAGTTTTCCCACGTGTGGTCGCTGTTAGACTCGGGCTTCCTGTGCATGCCCATTGGAACACACGTATGGGAACAAGACTAGCCAGGGGCAAAGCTCTCATCTTGTGCCCATGGTGCTTAACAAAAAGTAGGATATCCCAGACAATAGAGAAAGCCTCAGAAAAATTCAGTAGCTGGGAAGACCTCAGCCTACCCTCCTTGTTTCACAAAGTTGCCGTGGTAATGTCGCACCTGAAGTCAGCCGGAGACAATCACAGAAAGGGACTTGCAGTGCCCTCAGCAGACCCCACGTTCTCCCTCACGTTCCAGTCCCAGTTTGCTGTCTTTCTTTCATGTCTAGCAACTTGCAAGTCTGAATGATATTGCAGGATAAGTATTATCACAACTTTGTTTTCCATACTTTCATGGTAGATGAGTTCTATTAATATTTACTCAAGATCTGAAAAAAAACATTTAAAAAATCCAGGCATAATTCCCATTCCTATAAATATAATATGAATGACCAATTTATTCACTGGACTTTTTCCTGTATACAGCTAGTGACCAAAGATTCAAGGAAAAGGGAGAGCAATTTTATAAATTTAAGAAACTTCTGAAAGATCTACTAAGGAAGAAAGGAGCAGAGAAAAGAGGAAATCTTTCCTGGGCCTTCCAAGTGGAGGGGAACTCAGTCTCCCAAATGTAATTCATGTTCTTCAGAGGATGAGTGTCCTGGTCCAAGCATCCTGAAGCCCTGGTTTAGGAGGTAGGATGAGAAGATGAGCACATAAGGCCCTGCTCAGTCATGGGGCTAAGCCTGCTCCAGGCCAAACTATAAATTAGGAGACTTCTTTTTGGTGTTACCATACAGAGCCTCAATCTAGGTTCTACAATATGTTCCATTACAGCTGGGCCATTCTGTAAGATTATCTTCCAGAAGGTATTGACTGTTAATAGGTCTAGTTATTACTGGCTAAAATTCCATGTTTTTACATTTGTCATTTTGAGATACTCATTATTTAACAGAGAGCTTACTCAGAGTCACATTTTCAATGAGGCCTTTCCTGATCAAACTATAACTTACAGCTCCCTCCCCAAACTCCTTCATTTCCTGTTTTATTTTCCTTAATAGCACATATCATCATTCCACTACTGTGTATTTTATATATGTATCTGATTTATTTCTGTTGCCTCCCCCACACAGCTAGAATGTCAGAGTGTTTTGTTTGTTCGACAGTAGCATCCAAGTGTCTAAATAGTGAGTGACACAGGGTAGACACTGCAAGACTTGTTGAATGAATGGATAAATGAATATTCTAGAAGATAGTATCTTCTAGGTCCAAAATATTGGCTCATTAGTCCTGGAATGTAAAGTGCCACTCCAAGCAGCAACATGGCATGTGGAGTGGTCGTTTTCATTCCTAGTCCCTCAATCCATGTGTAAACTTAACCTAGAGTGAGGGGGGAAATCCAGAAGCTGCTGGGGAAAGCTTCCCCAGTCTCAGGTTCTAGTAATAAGCCTTTTCATAAAGTGGAATTGCAAGCAGAGCAGGATCACGATGAGATTTTAACAATACTCACTTCTAATCAGACTCATATACAAAAATATGTTCAACATGGTGTTCATCCAGATATTGCTAAAACGCTGAGACAGACAAATGCACTACAAAGCCATGCATTATCACAAAACAAATGCAAAATGCTGAGCCTGCCTGCCAGGGACACTAATTCTTAAAGAGATTAGCTTCCCAGCTCTATGAAAACATGCATAATTATAGCATCATATTTATTACTCTATAGTTAATGCACACATTCATTAGAATGCAGTTTTCTTCCCTGGGGGCTTCAGGACAAGTATAGATGTTATATTTAGTATTGGATCATGAAGGTGTGAAGCTTTAGGGGACTGGGCAGGGGATGGGCAGTGAAACCGGATTACAGTCCTGGCATAGATGAGTGGCTTTCTTCTGTCAGGTTTTGATGTCTGCTACCCTGGTAGCATGAGGCTGTCCTTGACCTTCAGATAACAGTCCCTATCAGTGTGATGGCATGGTACACTTTCGATGGTCATCTCATTTCTCATGGACAACACTGACAGAGAGTAGTTTAATAGAGCCCCTGTCAAAAATAAGCATGTTCAACAAAGCAAGCATCAGACCAGGAACCTTAACCCAAGAATAGGAGCCAAAGTTAGTCAAAAGAACACGTCTGCTGGGGGCTTCCAAAGAGATTATAAATGACAACGTGATTCCCCAGGCATGCTGGGGTAAAGTGTATGAAGTCTTTTCTTCATTACTGTCATCTAAGGGAGCTGGGCAGTTATGATAACACTTGGCAGGAAGCTGGGGACATGGGCATCTAGATTTCCTATTCCCTAGGAGACAGCATGATTTTGCACAGCTGAAAGCTGGCAGTCACGTCTGGAGAGTAGGTGGTGGTGTGGCTGCTCAGCAGTACAGATAATCCAGTGATTCCCCTTTCTCTGAGTGAGTGCCCAGTTAGTTACTTTAGACCATCTCTAGGTCATTCATCTTAAATGACACTGTGGGTTGATTCATTTCTTCATTCCTTTAGTCAGAAACAATGTATGCACCACCTACTCTGCACCAGAGAGTGGGCTGGGGATATAAAAGAAATCATGTCTCAGCCCTTGAAGGGCCCAGTGGGAAAACTGACATGCGATCAGCTCCTTAAAGTGCAAGATGAGAGTGCTGCAACTGTGATTTTTTTTTTTTAAAGTGAGAACCAGTGGGGCTTTCTACTGAGAATACAATCAGGGAGCAACCAATATTATTGAAGTCTTAAACTGAAATAAAGGGAAATGGCTAAGGAAATATAGGCAGAATTTATATGATGTTTCAGGGAGAGATAAGTAAGTTAGTTTCAACCTATGAGACATGTTAAAGATTTAGTAGAGTGGGGGATTTTCACAACAGGTAGAAAGGAATGGAAAGAACAAGAGACTCCTATTGTTCATAATCACCAAATATCCATGATGTACTAAAAAGACATGAGAAGCACCACTGGGTCTTTGATGAGCTGTAGATATGGCCAGGAGTATTTGCTGATGTGTCCCACAGAGACAGCACATATGGTTTTTCACCTTAGGCATTTTTTGTCTCAGGTCCCCTGACTCTGGCTCTCTGAAATACACCATCTGTGGGAAGGTCAATGTGGGCAGAGAGAGAGAAACATAGGAACATTATGCAAACCAGGATTCCTGGAGTATGGTTGCTTTTTAATGTGAATAGACTACTCATAGGGAGTGAGTTGGAGCAAAATTGCAAAACCAGGAAATGGTCAGGGCGCGGTGGCTCACGCCTGTAATCCCGGCACTTTGGGAGGCTGAGACGGGCAGATCACCCAAGGTCAGGAGTTCGAGACCAGACTGGCTAACATAGTGAAACCCCGTTTTTGCTAAAAATACAAAATACTAGCCAGGCATGGTGGTGCACGCCTATAATCCCAGCTACTTGGGAAGCTGAGGCAGGAGAATTGCTTGAACCCAGGAGGCAGAGGTTGCAGTGAGCCGAGATTGCACCATTGCACTTCAGCTTGGGAAACAAGGTAAAACTGCATCTCAAAACACACACACACACACGAAAACAGGAAGTCTAGAGTAGAGAAAAAAGACTAAATGCAGTATTGTCCACATGTTCTTACCTCTTAAGTGAATTTATTTGCAGAGGAAAACAAGGAATTTTCTATGTTGCTTTCAAAATTAGTCCAACATATCCAAGAACCACCAGCAGCAGAGTCAGTGAATATCATTGTGTCTGGGTATGATCTCACATGGTTCCCCAGGCAACTGCCAAGATATCAGTTCTCAGGGTCACAGGATAAAGATCTAAGTTTTAAAAGTTACTTGATTATGAGTTGTGATTAAGTTCTGGTTTGCCAACCCAGGTAACTGAAGTCGTGTATTAAATATATTTATAACATCAACATGCTAAAGATTTTGGAACTATGAGGAAGAAAAAAAAATGAATCTGGTGTTTGAATCACATTTCAAAGCTGACCCTTGTCCTGGCCTCTCTTCCAGGAGCCTAATTATCCCCTTCTCTGTTGATTGCTTGGCTCCTAACTTTATACTGTTGTTCCCATTGTTTCTATTATGACTACAAGTTCTATGACCTTACTGAAAGTGTCTCAAACTTTTTTGAATTGGGTGAGTACATTTAAAGAAACCAAACTGAGTCAGTGCAAAGGCAACAGAACAGGGCAGTTAGCCAAGCCAGAAGAAATCTCGACTGGATGGTGCTAGAACTTAGGGGAAGCCTCTAGTACTGCTACCAAATATACTGTGAAGATTTTCCTTTCGTACAAAGATAACAAGAGCTCTGCTGGACACCTCTGACCTAGAGTGCTCATTTCCTTCGTGGGTAACAATTTCTTAGCCCTCCAGCATGCTCTGAAAGTAAAGAGAGCACATCCACTTAGCACTGCCTAGCCTGTTTGGCTTCTATAGCAGAATACCATACACTGGGTGGCTTATAAACAACAAACCTTTATGTCTCATGTTCTGGAGGCCGAGAAGTCCAAGAACATGCCACTGGCGGATTCAGTGTCTGGTAAGGGCCTGTTGTTGGCTCTTAGATGGTTGGCTTCCCAACTTCTCACTGTAAGCTCATATGGTGGAAGGGGGAAGGGGCACCCTAGCTCTCTGGGTCTCTTTTACAAGGCACTAATTCCATTCAGGAGGGCCCCACCCCCATGTCCCAATCACCTTCTAAAGGCCTGCTCCCTTCTTATTATCACATTCATGGTTAGGATTTCAATGTCTGATTTTTTTTTTTTTTTGAGTGGAGCAGAGAAGAAAAAAAAATGTTCAGTCAATAACAAGCATAATGAAAAGCAGAAGGGAGCACTGTGTCAGTGAGATTTGTCAAAAATAATTTGAAGTAAAACTACAGACAGCCTCAGTGGGTTTACAGTAGTTTTTTGCCATTTAAATTAAAGAAATGTCAAGTTATCCTGCAAGAAATGTCACTACACCTTGCATTCTGATTTGCTTTCTTGAATAGCAGATAAACAGGTTGAATTGCTGGAAGAGGACAGGATTACTTTCAGCTCTACGTATGCCCATGGGAGTGTCTTCCATACTTGCACCTTATCTGCTATGGATGATAAAGAAGAAACAGGTTGAGAGCTGCTTGTCTAGCAGAATGAAAACGGGCCTTGGTTTCAGAGAGTCCTGATTATAATTCTGCTTCTACCCTTATGACTTCAATCAAGTTACATAGCTTCTATACATCTCATATTGTCTTATGCATAAAATTAGGAAAATGGTACCTATCACTTAGTGAGATAAAATGATATAAAGTCTAGGCACTCAATGTATTACTTAGTTCCTCTTCCTTTCTCAAGTATTCCAATTACTGTGCCAGGGAGCAAGCTTATGGTTACAAATAACAGAAAACCATATCACACTGGCCTAGACAACATGGAATGCATTGGCCCAGTAAGTAAAAAGTTATAAAGGTCAGGTTTCAGGGATGTAGCATCTGATGGCTAAGAGGGGTCACCAGGGATATGTTTCTTTTCACCTCTGAACTCTGCTTTTAACAGAGGCTGACTGCCCTCCTGGTTGCAAGATGGCTACCTATAGCTCTCAGAGCTATGAGTTTCTTAAAGAGAGAGGAAAGTAGAGAGAAGATTACTAGGAACAATGCCAAATGCCAATATTGGGCAAACAACATGAATTCTACACAGAGGGAGAAAGTAGTGGAATAGATTTGATGCTTGTCAGAAGAAACGACAAAATCCACCACAGTGACAGAGTGGCATTTTAAAGTCCTTATAGAAACATTTCATGTTACATTTATTCTACAACAAAAATGTTATGTATGTATACGTATATGTATATGTATATCAGGAGAGTAGAGAGAAACCATGAATTGGGGGCCACCAACTCTGACACAGCCTCATCACCTCCTGGAATAGAAGTGTGGGAGTCACAGATAGTGTTTATCTTCTCTTTAGCATTCATCCAGTTGTTTTTTATTTTTATAAAGCCACACAGATAAATTTAATGGACAAGAAAGAACTAGATATATTTTCCTCAAAAGATCTCTCTCTCTCTCTCTGTCTCTCTCTCTCTCTCTCTCTCTCTCACACACACACACACAGAGAGAGAGAGAAAAAAAAAACTTATTAATTCCTTCATAAGCAACAAATTTCATATTGATATTATTAAGTCAAAAGTCAGACCTAGGAAGCATCCTTAGCATCCTTAGGATTTATTTTACTCTTGACATTTCTGAAATAGTTTTGTACATAAAGCATGAACACTTCTGATTAATATTGATTACTGGATCCTAACTGGATTGGAGATATACACATAATAATACAATTTCTAAAACATTGCTTCTTAACTTGTCCATAGTGTTTACTAAATGGCAAATATTCTTTATACTTCAAATATAGGAAAGTAAACTGATGGTCAGTGAATTAACTCACAAAGACAGTAAATTCTCTGCTAATTATATAGGAATGCGTGTTCTTAAACTTTTGAAACAGTCACAAATTTAAAAACCTTACCTTGCTCTTTCAAATGGATGCTGTATATCCATTATTATTTTATAAACGTATACTTCATGAGGTTATCTGGTCTGTTGTCCTGACTAAGGAAGAAGGTTTGGTTAGCCTCAAATTCCATGTAATTTTAAATAGATACATTTTAGCCTTTGGAGTCACATAACTTATATATTTAAAAAAATTTTTTTAACAATAGAAGAAACAGTACAACTCACAGCAATGCTTAATCTGATTTGACTTCTCTGTTTGGAAACCTTCAATAGAGGGGCCAGTCTGAAGTATTGAGTCATTTTGCTGAGACTGAGTTGGGAAATTCTGGTGTACCTCTCAGCTGAGGACAGGAGGCTGATTGGATGGGATTGACACATAGCCTGTCATGAGCTCCTCTCTCTTGGTTTAGGGACTACGATGGGATTCCAGTCTAGGGACCATAAAGACAGAGGTTTTCGTCTTATAGATGCTGATATGAGAATATGCAGACAAGATAGAAGCTACCGTGGGGTGGAGCAAAAACTGGGGGATTCGTGCTGAGGCACAGGCTAGATTCCTGATGCTGCTTATTTAGTGTGTGCAAGCCAGCAAGGAGGTGAGTAGTGGGCAGATGCAGGATGGTGGTGTCAGAGACTTTGTTGTTACTGCTGAACTGCAGATTGCTGTGGGCTAAGCCTCAACCAAATGAGTGGAAAGAACTGTGAAGTGGAGAGATTATCAGGGACAGCTCTTCGCCTATTACTGACCAAGTATCCATAGGAAGGGCTGAAAACTGGGTAATTATCTCTGATTTCTACAATGAAGTTCATTTTAGATCTAATGTCCCATAACTCTGCAGTTACACAGGACCATCGCGTTTTTGTTTTCTTCATCTAGTATGATTTTGAGCTTGCTTCTGACGCTAAATAAACACTCCTAGATGATAATATTAGAAACTGATGTTATTTCTGTGAAGCATGTGTAAAATGTAACAAAAAATCAAACTAGTAATCTACTATTTAAAATGTTGTCTTTTAAGTAAATAGATGTATAATTTCCATAGGCAATTTAGTTCAACCTCTACTCTGAGGTAGAAATCGAGTCCAAAATATTCTCGACCAGGTAGCAGTCAATTTCATGCTATGATGGAAATTTTGCTATAGGGACTTCATTTTGGGAGATTTCTAAGTTAGAAGGTACTGGTTTATGTGTTTCAGCTGAACTCTGGTTTTCCATCAAATCCAAAGTTTTGTTATTATTGTTCTTTGTAATAACCCTGGAAATATTTACATTTCTACTGTGTACTGTATTATGTCATTGTTATTTATGTTCCTCCCAGCTCTTCCCTTTCTTATTCTAATTCTTATTTTTTTCAGCCCTTCTCTCATTCCATAGTTTCTGGGCCTTTGATTGTGCAGATTGTCTCCTCTGCTCTACTGTAAATTATCAATGCTTTCCATAAATGTACCAGATACAATCTTCCAGATGGGATCTGGTCCCATAAACCTGAGTATGACCCCAAAATATGAGCACCAAACTGGGGGATGTGATGTTTTTTTAAAAACCATGCTGTAACCTGTATCCTGTTAAAATGCCCAGTTATTTAATGCAAAGTGCAGCTTCCTTCCTATCTAAAAGTTTAGAGTGAGACACATATATTTCGCTAATTATAGATGGCTAGCCTGTCCTCACCCTGTGTCAGCCCAGAGTCAGACTCAAATATCTCTGAATCACAGAAAAGACTATGTAATAATGGTTCTATAAAATAACCCTTGAATATTTAACTCAAATTTTTGAAACTTTAGATAGGAAGACTACTAACAATCTTACAAGCATCTATAAAAGTTTTACTATAGATTTTGCAGCCATACCAGACCAACCTGGCTCAGCTTCCATGTAACAAAGTTGGGAATTGTTTTTCAGTTGACATGGACCCCCAGTTTGAAGGTCTTATAAACTGAGCATGCCCAGATCAACCAAAAGTGCAGCCATGGGTGGAACTTCAGTGCTCGACTAAGGGGCAGGGACTGAATTAAGAAGTAGACACCTGCATACGTCTTTATAATAGAATGATTTATATTCTTTTGCAGGGATGTGGATGGAGCTGGAGGCCATTATCCTTAGCAAACTAACACAGAAGCAGAAAACCAAATACCACATGTATTCACTGATAAGTGGGAGCTAAATGATGAGAACACATGGACGAGAAAATCAAGAAGCTGGTGTACAAAACACAAGAGAAACAGTAGGATTACTGCATGCAGTGCTTTAGTATATTTACGAAGAGCGAGGCCTCCTTCTGATATCCTTTCCTGAGGTTATGAAATTGCCTCTTCTACTGCCTCCTCCTCCTCCCACTACTCAATATTTGTTTCTTTTGAAATGTCAATTTTGAAAAGGTTACAATTCACTTTTAAGTATGCATCCTTGTGTAAGCACTTGAAAAAAATGTAATCAGCTCTCATTGGGGGGTTCTGTGGCAGGACTCTTGGTTCACAGTTTCCCCACTAAAACCAATCTGAGTGTAGCTGATGGCTCACAGCAGGAATTATAAAGCTGTTGCTAATTGAAGAAATTTATATGAAATCATTTACCCTTCAAGGGTCTCTCCATACCAACCCCTGCCACAGTAGCCTCTTCAAAGAGAGTTGACAGAACAATAGATGGTTTGGTGTGGGTTTTCTCTCATGACCCTTCAGTAAAATCAATCCTGATGTGCAATTAATACATCTTTAATATGATCATAGAGAGCACCAAACTAGTGTAGCTATTAAATCCAAGTATCTCAAGAATTCTCTGTAGACTTGTATTCATTTAAAAAATGTCAAGATGTACTCAGTAGTGAGTACAAAGTAAACAAGTAACCAACATTGATGGACAGAGTGCTTTTAAGAATAAAGAGTGAAAATATCACAGCTGTTCGGCTTAAAACCTTTGCAAAGAAAGCAAAACAAACTTGAAATGTTCTGAGTAGCCACCTCAGAAGGATGGGTATGCCTGGAGACTTCAAATAATTGAAGAATGCCATGAGGGTTAATTGATGTCAGTAGTGCAAGGCTGAGGAAACCACTCACTGTGGATTGAAGGTGAATAATTGGTTCCATCCAGGGCTATTTTCTAAGTGACCTATGCTGATTGCCATCAGCGGACAGAATTAGTTATCACTGCCAATGTGTCCCTTCAGGGTCTGCTCATTTTTCAGTTCACTGCCATTTGGTTGAGTTATTCCCTAAATGAATCAATCATTAATTCATAATTAGATCCAATGACAGCATAAATCTCTGTAGTGGAAAACTTTGGAGATGACAACATGAATCTTTACAGAAATCAGAGATATAGCCTGTTTATTATTCTTAAAACCAATTGCTTGCCTTAAAATCTTTTTTGTCCAAGACATATTTGCTAATATCTTTTTGGGTAGGGGGTGGACTTAACTCAGTGAACTTTATACTTCTTTTTCCATCTTTCCTTGTTTTTCATATACATGCATGACCAGGAGTCTAGAGTAGTGGATTTGCCATTAACATAAAGTCTTGTCTTCAGCTCTACTTTATAGAAAATATTATATAAAAGTAATTATTGTTAATATAAGATAGATCACCATCCTTGAGGACCAAAGCAACACAGTAAGAATTCCCTGTGGCTATGCTAAATGTCTAAAATAATAAGGATGGACCAGACAGCTGGATTTCTAATTTATCCTCCTGTCCCTGAGGCTTGGAAGAGCACTGGCTCCAGGTAGGGCTACTGGCATCACAGTCAGAACTCAGTGCTTCTTACCTTGCTCCACTGCACACTCCAAAGGAGAGCTGATGTACCTGTAAGCATGAAACATACTTGCTCTAGGTGCATTATCTCCTTCCCCCTCTTTAATTTTCAGAGCCCTGGTGTCTTTATGGTCATACGAAATCCAGAGATCCCCCACTGTGGTAACTTAGGAGGCCCCACAATGTCCCATGTTGTGCATCCTATAGTGTAGACCTAACCATGTTCCCTCTCCTGCTCCTAAAAACATATTCCAGTCCTGAACATGTCGATTTCTGGTATACAACAGTGAAACCCAGTGGGCTATTTAATTACTCTGTCTTACAAGTTTCACTAGTCATTCACTTTTCCCTGAACTGCTTTAAAGTTTTGTATTTATTTAGGTAAGTAATTAAAGAATATTGAGAAATGTGGTCAATATTGAGAAAATTGCTTACTGTGTTATTAGGGCCCAAGGTTAAGTGTTCCTCAGCTCTCTCAAGCACAATAAAATCAGGCTTTGTTTAATAATGAGATTTGTTCTGAGAAATGGGTTATTAGACAGTTTTGTTGTGAGAATATCACAGAGTGCACTTATACTAACCTAGATGGTATAGCCTGCTACACATCTAGATTATACAGTATAATGTATTGCTCCCAGGCTACAAATATGTACAGCGTGCTATTTTACTGAACACTGTATGCAACTATAACAAAATTATGAGTATTTATGTATATAAACATTGAAAAGATACAATATAAAAGAAAAAAAATGACACACCTGTATAGGGCATTTATCATGAGTGGAGCTTGCAGGATGGAAGTTACTCTGGGTGGGCAGCCGTTTCGACTAGTGCCTGGAATACCTGGGATACAGAACCGCCCACTCAACTGAAGAAAAGGGGGCTGAAACAGGCAGCCAGGTGATCTGGCTCAGCGGTTCCCAATCCCACAAAGACCAGCAATCAGAAATGCTCTGGATTGAGAGTTTCGCAGCAAGCACAGCTGGTTCCAGGATGGTCCAGCTCGGTGGGGGGAAGGGCGTCAGCCATTACTGAGGCAGTCCGTCAATACTGAGGCAGTCCACCATTACCAAGGCACTCCGCCATTACCAAGGCAATCTGCCTTTAAAGAGGCAGTCCACCACTACCAAGGCAATCCGCCTTTAAAGAGGCGGTCCACCATTACCTAGGCAGTCTGCCATTACTGAGGCAGACCACCATTACTGAGGCAGTTCTAACTGCACCTCTGTAAACAAAATTGCAAGGAGGTTCACACAGCAGCTGGGCAGAGACCACAGCAGCTCAGTAATGCCTCTGCTGGCAGACTGTGACTAGACTACCTCCTTGCTGGGCAAGGCATCTCTGAAAAAAGTCAGCAGCATGTCAGGAACTTATAAATAAAGCCCCATCTTCCCAGGACAGAGCACCTGGAAAAAAAGGCAGTTATGAGTTCCGCTGCAACAGACTTAAACTTACCTGCCCAGCAGCTCTGAATGGAAGAATGGAGCTCCCAGCTCAGCACTTGAGCTCCTATAAGGGACAAACTGTCTCCTTGAGCAGCTCCCTGACCCCCATATATCCAAAGAGACACCTCATAAAGGACAGCTCAGGCTGACATCTGGCGGGTACCCTTCTGGGACAAAGATAATAGAAGAAGAAACTGGTATCAGCCCTTACTGTTCTGCAACCAGCACAAGTGATCCCCCAGGAAAGCAGGGTCTGCAGTGGACCTCCAGTAGTCCTACAGCAGAGGGGCCTGATTTTTAGAAGGCAAACTAAAAACCAGAAAGAAAGAACTTCAACATCAACAAAAGGACATCCACTCAGAGACCCCATCCAAAGGTCACCAACTACAAAGACCACAGGTGGATAAATCCACAAAGATGGGAAGAAACCAGCACAAAAAGGATGAAAACACCAAAAACCAGAATGTCTCTCCTCCTCCAAATGATCACAATCCCTCACCAGCAAGGGAACAAAGCTGGATGGAGAATGAGTCTGATGAATTGACAGAAACAGGCTTCAGAAGGTGGGTAATAACAAACATCTCTGAGCTAAAATAACATGTTCTAACCCAATGCAAAGAAACTAAGAACCTTGAAAAAAGGTTAGATGAAATGCTAACAAGAATAAACAGTTTAGAGAAGAATATAAATGACTTGATGGAGCTGAAAAACACAACACGAGAATTTTGCAAAGCATACACAAGCTTCAATAGCCAAATCTACCAAGCAGAAGAACGGATATCAGAGACTGAAGATCAATTCAATGAAATAAAACAAGAAGGCAAGATTAGAGAAAAAGAGGGAAAAGAAAAGAACAAACCTCCAAGAAATATGGGATTATGTGAAAAGACCTCATCTATGTTTGATAGGTGTACCTGAATGTGAGAGAGAATGATCCAAGTTGGAAAACACTCTTCAGGATATTATCCAGGAGAACTTCCCCAACCTAGCAAGGCAAGACAATATTCAAGTCCAGGAAATACAGAGAACACCACAAACATTTTACTCAAGAAGAGCAACCCCAAGGCACAAAATCCTCAGATTCACCAGAGTTGAAATGAAGGAAAAAATTCTAAGGGCAGCCAGAGAGAAAGGTTGGGTTACCCACAAAGGGAAGCCCATCAGACTAATAGCAGATCTCTTGACAGAAACTCTACAAACCAGAAGAGAGTGGGGGCCAATATTCAACATCTGTAAAGAAAAGAACTTTCAACCTAGAATTTCATATCCAGCCAAACTAAGCTTCATAAGTGAAGGAGAAATAAAATCCTTTATGAACAAGCAATTGCTGAGAGATTTTGTCACCACCAGCCCTGCTTACAAGAGCTCCCAAAAGAAGCACTAAATATAGAAAGGAACAACCAGTACCAGCCACTCCAAAAACATATCAAATGGTAAAGACCATTGACCCAATGGAGAAACTGCATCAAGGGCAAAACAGCCAGCTAGCATCAAAATGGCAGGATCAAATTCACACATAACAATGTTAACTTTAAATGTAAATGGGCTAAATGCCCCAATCAAAAGACACAGACTGAAATTGGATAAAAAGTCAAAACACATCAGTGTGCTGTATTCAGGAAAACCATCTCACATGCAAGGACACACATAGGCTCAAAATAAAGGAATGGAGGAAGACTTGTCAAGCAAATGGAGAGCAAAAAAAGCAGGAGCTGCAATCCTAGTCTCTGATAAAATAGACTTTAAACAAACAAAGATCAAAAGAGACAAAGAAGGGCATTACATAATGGTAAAATACTCAATGCAACAAGAAGAGCTAACTATCCTAAGTATATACGCACCAAATACAGGAGCACCCAGATACATAAAGCAAGTTCTTAACAACCTACAAAGAGACTTAGACTCCCACACAATAATAGTGGGAGACACACTCCACTGTCAGTATTAGACAGATCAATGAGACAGAAAATTAACAAGGATATGAAGGACTTGAACTCAGATCTGGACCAAGCAAACCTAATAGACATCTACAGAAGTCTCCATCCCAAATCCACAGAATATACATTCTTCTCAGCACCAGATCATACCTACTCTAAAATTGACCACATAATTGGAAGTAAATCACTCTTCAGCAAATGCAAAAGAATGGAAATTATAACAGTCTCTCAGACCATAGTGCAATCAAATTAGAATTCGGGATTAAGACACTAATTCAGAGCAGCACAACTTAATGGAAACTGAACAACTGGATCTTGAATGTTGACTGTATAAAAAATGAAAGATCAACAAAATAGACAGAGCACTAGCCAGATTAATAAAAAAGAGAAGAGAGAAGAATCAAATAGATGCAATAAAAAAAGATAAAGGGGATAACACCACCAATTCCACAGAAGCAAAACTACCATCAGAGATTACTACAAACAACTCTATGCACATAAACCAGTAAACCTGGAAGAAATGGATAAATTCCTGGACACTTGCACCCTCCCAAGCCTAAACCAGGAAGAAGTTGAAACCCTGAATAGACCAATAACAAGGGCTGAAGTTGAGGCAGCAATTAATAGCCTATCAACCAAAAAAAGCCCACATCCAGAGTGGTTCACAGATGACTTCTACCAGATGTACATAGAGGAGCTGGTACCACTCCTTCTGAAACTATTCCAAACAATCCAAAGAGAGGAAATCTTTCCCAAATCATTTTATGAGACCAACATCATCCTGATACCAAAACCTGGCAAGGACTCAACAAAAAAAGAAAACTTCAGGCCAATATCCATGATGAACACAGATGCAAAAATCTTCAATAAAATACTGACAAACTGATTGCAACAGCACATCAAAAAGCTTATCCATCACAATCAAGTAAGCTTCATCCCGGAGATGTAAGGCTGGTTCAACATAGGCAAGTATATAAAGGTAATCCACCACATAAACAGAACCAAAGACAAAAACCACATGACTATCTCATTAGATGCAGAGAAGGCCTTCAACAAAATTCAACAGCGCTTTGTGCTAAAAACTCTCAATAAACTAGGTATCGATGGAATATATCTCAAAATAATAAAAGCTATTTATGGCAAACCCACAGCCAATATCATACTAAATGGGCAAAAACTGGAAGCATTCCCTTTGAAATCTGGCACTAGACAAGGATGCCCTCTCTCACCACTCCTATTCAATATAGTATTGGAAGTTCTAGCCAGAGTAATCAGGCAAAAAAAGAAATAAAGGGTATTCAAATAGGAAAGGAGGAAGTCAAATTGTTTCTATTTGCATATGACATGATTGTATATTTAGAAGACCCCATGCTCCCAGTCCAAAATCTCCTTAAACTGATAAGTAACTTCAGCAAAGTCTCAGGATACAAAATCAATGTGCAGAAATCACAAGCATTCCTACACACCAATAACAGACTAAAGAGAGCCAAATCAAAAGTGAACTCCCATTCACAATTGCTGCAAAGAGAATAAAATACCTAGGAATACAATTAACAAAGGATGTAAAGGACCTCTTCAAGGATAACTATGAACTACTGCTCAAGGAAATAAGAGAGAGGACACAAACAGATGGAAAAACACTCCATGCTCACGGTTAGGAAGAATCAATATCATGAAAATGTCCATACTGCCTGAATTAGCTTATAGATTCAATGCTATCTCCATCAAGCTACCTATGACCCTCTTCACAGAACTGGAAAAAAACACCTTAAACTTCATATGGAACCAAAAGTGAGCTTACATAGCCAAGACAATTCTAAGCAAAAAGAACAAAGCTGGAGGCATCACTTTACCTGACTTCAAACTATACTATGAGGATACAGTAATCAAAATATCATGGTACTGGTACCACAACAGAGATATAGACCAATGGAACAGAACAGAGGCCTCGGAGGCAACTCCACACATCTACAACCAACTGATCTTTGACAAACCTGACAAAAACAAGCAATGGGGAAAGGATTCCCTATTTAATAAATGGTGTTGGGAAAACTGGCTAGCAGTGTGCAGAAAGCAGAAACTGGACTCCTTCCTGACACCTTACACTAAAATTAATGCCAGATGGATTAAAGACTTAAACATAAGACCTAACACTATAAAACCCCAAAAGGAAATCTAGGCAAAACCATTCAGGACATAGGCATAGGCAAGGACTTCATGACTAAAACACCAAAAGCAATGGCAACAAAAGCCAAAATAGACAAATGAGACCTAATTAAACTCCTTATGTACAGCAAAAGAAACAATCATTAGAGTGAACCACCAAGAAACAGAATGGGAAAAATGTTTTGCAATCTACCCATCTGACAAAGGGCTAATATCCAGAATCTACAAAGAACTAAAGCAGATTTACAGGGAAACAAACAAACAAACAAACAAAGAAACAAAAACCAAACCCATTCAAAAGTGGGCAAAGGATATGAACAGACACCTTTCAAAAAAAGACATATATGAGGTCAAGAAACATATGAAAAAATGCTCATCATCACTGGTCATTAGAGAACTGCAGATCAAAACCACATTGAGATAGCACCTCATGCCAGTTAGAATGGTGATCATTAAAAAATCTGGAGACAACAGATGCCGGAGAGGATGTGGAGAAATAGGAACACTTTTACACTGTTGGGAGTGTAAATTAGTTCAACCATTGTGGAAGACAGTGTGGCGATTCCTCAAGGACCTAGAAATCGAAATTCCATTTGACCCAGCAATCCCATTACTGAGTATATACCCAAAGGATAATAAATTGTTCTATGATAAAGACACATGCACACATATGTTCATTGCGGCACTGTTTACAACAGCAAAGACCTGGAACCAACCCAAATGCCCATCGATGATAGACTGGACAGGGAAAATGTGGCACATATACACCATGGACTACTATGCAGCCATAAAAAATGATGAGTTTGTGTCCTTTGTGGGGACTTGGATGAATTTGGAAACCATCAGTCTCAGCAAATTGACACAAAAACAGAAAATCAAACCCTGCATGTTCTCACTCACAGGAGGGTGTTGAACAATGAGAACACATGGACACAGGGAGGGGAAGCATCACACACTGGGGTCTGTTAGAGGGGACGAGGGAGGGACAGTGGGAGGTAGGGAGGTTGGGGAGGGGATAACATGGGGGAGAAATGCCAGATACAGGTGACAGAGGATGGAGGCAGCAAACCACGTTGCCATGTATGTACCTATGCAAGAATCCTGCATGATTGGCACATGAACCTAAAGTACAATTATATATATATATATATATATATATATATATATATACACACATACACACACACACACACACACACATATAAAAGACAAATGCATTTACAGCTGTAAGTAATGTCTTCTTTTCTTATTTTATAATATTAAATATATTATATTTTCTGTATTCTATAAGCTTTTTTCCTATTTTAGCTCTTTTTAACTTTTTAAACTTTTTTTTTTTATCAAAAATTAAGACAAGAGCACACCCATTAGCCTAGGCCTACACAGAGTCAGGATCATCAATGTCACTTCTTCCACCTCCACATCCTGCCCCACTGGAAGGTCTTCAGGGTCAGTGACACACATGGAGCTGTCATCTCCTGTGATGACAAGGCCTTCTTCTGGATACCTCCTGAAGGACCTGCCTGAGGCAGTTTTATAGTTACATTTCTTTAATAAGTAGAGAAGTACACTCTAAAATGGGGATAAAAAGTATAGTAAATAAATAAACTAGTAACATAGTCATGTACTATCATTATTGAGTATTTTTGCTGTACATAATGTATTGCTATACTTTCATATAACTAGCGATACAGTAGATTTGTTTACACCAGCATTACCACAAACACATGAGTAATGCCTTTTGTGACATGATGTCATGATGGCTACAGTATCATTAGGTGACAGGAATTCTTTCAGCTCCATTATAATCCTATAGGACCATCATTTGTATATGTGGCCTGTAGTTGGCCAAAATGTCATGATGCAGTATATGACTGTATTTAAATGAATACATGCTTTATATATGGATATGATTAGATCTATCCTCAGAGAAAATCCCACACTGCTGTCTTTTTAGGCTTTTGGCATCCTATTCACTCTCATCTTCGTGAGAGGACTGGGGTAGCCAGGCAATTTAACTGACATTGCCATCACTGTCTGGTCCAGAAAATTCATGCCAAATCTCAACCAACACACTGAGAGCTTCTAGTCCCTCATTCCTAATGTCTTAAAAGTATTATAGCATTTAAGAATTCAGACTTTCCTGGACTAAGAGATAAAACAATTTAGGGGGAACCTTAACTAAATCTTATTCAGGAAAAAGATATTTGATGATATCAGCCAGAGACATTTGCCAGTTTCCAGAATCATTCTTTCTTGAATTGACAGCCCCTTAGTAGTCTGCATTAATGAGTCTTCAGAAGTAAATGGGAAATGATATTGTAGAGAGCTAGATGCTGCAATCCAGGTCCAGATCCAAGATGCTCCTTTTGTACATGATTCAGCTACTTTACCAGCAACTAAAGCAATTCAAGATTATTTGTCAGCAGGGGTCATGGGTCTACCCTCTACATTTATCTGAACATGGATGTGTCCTTGATCTCAGCAGTTTTCTGAAAACCATTTAAATAGGAGGAACGTGTGTGTGCCCCTCTGAAATACACATGGGATTTACTGCCCATTGAACACACTACAGCCATAGTAAGGACTCTTCCACCAATCCACAGCTTCCCAGCATTCATAGTTAAGTGCTTGCTCAGTTTTCAACACATTCCCAGACAAGGGGAAAGACAAAAAGTTTGAAAACTCTATAGCACTAGTCATGTAATCACAAAGATTAATTGTCCTTGCAAAAACGATATTTAGAAACAGCTGGCAGTGTGGCCTTTCTACCCATGGGGTTTTCCTAGAATCACAGCATCACAGTAGGAAGAGACCTTGAGAGAGGATTGGTGCAATCCCCCATCCTTCAGGAAAGGCTGCAACTAAATCATTCCAGACAGAGGCACATTTGCCCTAATTTCAATGAGCTCCAGGGACACAGTGCTCGTGACTTTTTATTCTGAATAGAAAGAAATTTTTTCTTACAGCTAAACCATCTCTCCCATTAGAGCGTAAGTCCATTCATCTGTGTCTGGCTGTCATCTGAGATGGAGAAGAGCCCCTCTAACAATTCCTATGCCACGCACTCTTTCCACACAAACAGAAGACAGCTATTTCCTTGTGAATCATATTTTCCCAAAACTTTAAAAATATTTAAAAATAATTTTTGTGACATTTCACTTGTCTCTCAAAGTTACCTCTATTTCTTCTTACAAAGCTCAGATCCTTGCTGGTAAGGAGACATTAAGCCACTATTATTATTAAATCTATAAGTGAGCATATAACTTGTTATACTTAATCCAATGGAACAGACTCAACACAAATACATTCTTACTACACAAATATAGTTTTTGATGACTTGTAGAGAAATTTATGTGTAGTGCTAGCTATATTCCAATAAAAACATTTGGTTTAGAAAAGTCCAGGCCTATATATTGTTTTCCAGTAAAGTCTTACCAAATCTGAGTAAAATAAAAGGTCTTTGGCTGTCTAAGATGGGAGCCACTAGTCACATGTATACTCAAAATGAGGCCAGTGTGACTGAGAAACCAAACTTTAAATTTTATTTAATTTTAATTTATATATAAAAACCCATAGTTATTTCATTGTTTCAAAGACTTTAATTATGTTTGAAACTACTTGCGCTTGTAAATCTAATAAAATATATTATAAAAATTATTTTTACTTTATGTTTTTACCATTTGTAATGTAACTAAATCACAATCCTGAAAGAATCCTTTAATGGGAGTAAAATCTTTTATTATACTTCCCTAAGTATCATAAATCTGGCACAGGATTAAAAGGTTGAAAGAGGAAAAGAAGGAAGTCAGAACTGCAGGATTTTAAATAGTACACCACAAGGTCATGCTGAGAAGCAGCCCAACGAAGAGGATTTTAAGCATATCTACATAGTCCCAGCACCCCAGTTTGTTACAGATCTAAGGTGGGTGACATACATCTAATGAATACAAAAAAAAGTTAAATTTAAGGTTTTTGTTTGTCTTGTTTCATACTTTGTGTATGAGAGATATGAAGCAAAGTCTGCAAAAAAAGGAAAACACTAAAATGAAAATTTGCAAGTCCATCAGGACACATTCCTAGTCCTCAGGTGGCCTGGCTGGTCTGGGAAGGCTTCTGATCTGGTCCATTGGCACAGGGCTGTGCTGAAGTATGTGTGAGATCATGGCTTGAGTCTTCTAGTATAAGGCTACATTCAGAGAGCTAAGATGCCCCAGCAATCTGAAAACTTAGAAAGCTATTTTGAATGCAACTAGCTATGAAAATAAGAGCAGTGTTATAACTTGAAAATGATGTTTTTAAATGTTTACTCATGGATTAGTGTTGAGAAAAGGTCCCTTGTCAGAACCAACTCTGTCCAGGAGAAGCGATCATGCAGAATGATCATTCAGATGATCATGCAGATACCCACAGAAAGCTGAATTTCTTGGGATCAGCATTCAATTCTATCACTTCAAGTTAAAAGCAGTTTTTTAATTTCTTCTTTGAATCCCTTTCAGGTGTCTTTTAATGATACTGGAAGAAGATGCTATACCTGTAATCCCTGTGATTACAGCCATTTGTACTGAATATATGTTCATAGATTCTGAGCTTCTAAGAAAGTAAAATATGCACTAAACCAGAAGCTTTTCTTTGATGTGACATTTGCTAATGACAGCACCATTTTAAGAGTCAGGGAAAGTGAGTCTGGCCTGTATAAACAGTGTAGCATCCAGAAGGATGAAAACAGAAGACATGAGGTTTCTGCTTCCAGAGTTTCTAATGAATCATCATGAGAATTTTAGCAAGTCAACCCTTCCTCCATCTTTTCCTTGAACTTTTGAAATATAAGTCTCTGGTTACTTCATCTGTTTATAACATGCTAACACTGCCAGGAATTTATCCACACTGGTATTAGAAGCTCTCTGAAGGCAGGGATGATGTCTCCAACTTCTTTTTTGTGTCCTAATGTTTAACATGTATAAATTTGGTACAAAGATCCACAGGAAATATTTTGGAGCATTTATTTTACCCTTAGGAAAAATATATCCACTTCACACATTGTGAAAGCTATTCAGTATTAGAATTTGAGTGCTAAAATGACTCTGAGAGACTGCCTAGTAAATCCCTTCATAGTAGAACCTGCAAAACTGGGACCCAGCCATTAATGCCACTTCTAAATCCTAAAGCTAGTTAGCAGAAAACTGAGCTAGAATCCAGGTCACTAAAAGATTTGCTTCCTTGTGTTATCTTAGCAACAGCTGAGATGATTTGTGAACACCTCAAACACACAGACAAACTATTTCAAGGTTCATTTTTTCTCTCCCTTTTTAAAAAACCATAGTTTTAAAAAGCAATGTTTATGTGTTTTTAGGGAAAAAAAAAACAATTTTTTCAATCTTTTGATACCTAATGTGTTTGATGCCAAAAGTTAGGACCAAATGTTTAAACCATGATGAAATCATATATTCTCAATACCCATGATCATTTAGCATTTACTATGTGATGGGAACCACGGAAACGCTTCACATGCATTATCCTATTTAATGCTCCAACTCCAACAACCCCAAAATCAGACACAAATTCAATGATTGAATCAACTGGGTATCTTTTATTTTTTGAAATGGAGTCTTGCTCCATCACACAGGCTGGAGTGCAGTGGCACAATCTCAGCTCACTGCAACCTCTGCCTCCTGTGTTCAAGAGATTCTCGTGCCTCAGCCTCCCAAGTAGTTGGGATAACAGGTGTGCACTACCATGCCTGACTAATTTTTGTGTTTTTAGTAGAGATGGAGTTTCACCATGTTGGCCAGCCTGGTTCAAACTCCTAACCTCAAGTGATCTGCCCACTTCAACCTTCCAGAGTCCTGGGATTGCAGGTGTGAGCTGCTGTGCCTGGCCCAAGTGGGCATCTTAAGGTGCTGAGTTACACTTGAGTTTACAACATTTTCCTCACAATTAATTCACTTCGCTAAATATGATCATAGTCAGGGCAGCTCATGCTATGATTTCTAGGCCATTTGAAATGGAAGATATGGATATGAACATATACACATAGCTCTAGATAGATATAGTTTCTCCTGGATAGTTCTCCTTTCTAGTGAAATTCTAGAAAGCAAACATGAGAAGCAGAACCATTCTGAACAAACTGTAGACCATATTATCTCAGAAGAACTTAAAATAGATGGTTCTGAGACAATAAAATGTCCACATCACAATATGCTAATGCTGGAAGGAAATGTGAAGGATTTTGTGTCATGGGTGAGGAGATTTGCTTTTCCTTTATTGGTCATACACGTTGTGGGGGTGCAGACTACTGGTGCTCTTCCACAACCCATTCTTCTTGGGGGGGATTAAACTGTGCTGCCTCTTTGTAGTTAGGTGCCGTTCCAGACAATGATCTATGAGTAGAAGTGCAATGTATCACTTCTAGCCAAAGCTTCTCATTGCTGATGAAAAATCATACAATGTTCCCTTTGCCTTCAAAGTCAACGAACAAGACTGTGAGTTCCAGATAATGTGTCTACAAGATGGTAAAGATTCCATCCACTTGTATCACTACCAAAACTGGGATGAAGAACAATTGCCCTAGAGAGTTACCTATACCCACAGCAGACTTTGCTTAGTAAGAAATAAACTTTCAGAGTTTGGTGATATTTGTTATAACAGCATATTTTATACTATTCTTATTAATAACCACTTCATTTTAAGGGCAAGTTTATTTTAAAAATTGTACTTGTGTCAACTGTATTATATTTTATGCTTATGCAAGAAAAATATTGCTGCCATGATCTAAAAGTCACCACCAACCTCTGCAATCAGAGGAAAAAATATTATAATTTATTCATTTATTCAGTCAATATTCATGTGCTAATTTTGAAAAGACTACTTTTATAATCAACTTTAGCATTAAAGTAGAACTTAATGAGGGGGTCAAATGAAATGGTGAAAAAGAGAATAATGCAGGTAGGAAATCAGTAAAAGATTTATAATCAGATATCTGGAAGAAACTGAAAGTGGTAGTTATTATTAAAATAGTGGAAGACTGAAGGGGGACTATTCTGGAAGTGGGGTGGAGATCAAATGCACATTTGAGTACGTGTGAAGTTTTAGGTAATGAGAGATGTTCAAAATGAAAATATCAAATGGACAGTTTTGTTCATATACAGGGAGAATCTCAAAAAGAAAGCCACAGACTACTGATGTAGATTTACAACAGCAACAAAATTAATAAATTTCTAGGGAATAACTTAGCCAAGAACCCATAAAATTTGTACAGAGTACATGTTGAAAACTCTGTTAAAGATCATAAAAGATATTTAAGTAAAAAGAGAGATAAGTTTTGTTCGTGGGCGGGATTTCACATTTTAAAGATCTTAAATTTTCTCAAGTTTACATATAAATTTGATACAATGTCAAACAAATTTGCAAAAAAAAAAAAAAAAAAACTAGCACAATTTGGAGAATTTTGGAAAACTTACTTGAAAATGACATGAATAAAACCAGCTAAGGTTATTTTGACAAAGAATAAAAACAAGGATTTTGCTTTGCTATATTTGAAGACAGATATTAAGGTCCTGCTAATAAACAGATGCATGGTGCTGGTGTAACACAGAGAACTCCGAAAATACTACGTGACAAGGTTAACTTAATATATGATAGTGCTGACACCATTAACACCATTAATCAATGGTGAAATGGTAGACTGTTTAGCAGAAGGTACTGGGAACAAACTCCCAATTAAAGTAAAAACAGAAACCTGGAATCCTTACCACATACCATACAGAGGAGAAACTTAAATGTGAAAAATCTTCTATTATACAGTTAATAGAAGAATATCTAGAAAACATTGAGACAGCCAAATATACAAACCATACATCTAAATGTGGGATTTTTAGCACTTGAATCTCCTGTTACCAGTTTATCTCTCTTCCATGTGTGCTTTACTTCCTTTCTTAAAAGAAAAAAATGGAGCTATTTGTTCAACAGAGAATACCTTAGACAATGTTCACAGATCATAGACTGGGAAATATTTACAATCAATAAGGAGTAATATCTTAAGAATCTAAGGAAATACCCCAAATCAAGATGACAGGAAACACAATAGAAAAATAAGCAAATAATTTAAATATGAAATTTATAGTGAAATCTAAGTGGTTAACAAGTATATGAAGAAATATTCAGCCTCACCAGCAATCAAATAAATGCACGTTAAAACAAGGTAAGACTTTATTTTCACCAGACTGGCAAAAATTAGAGAGCCCAAATAATACCAAGTGTTGGAAAGATGCTGGGAAGCATAAACTCTAGTGGATTCTTGTTGAGCGTATAAATTAATATAGCCTTTCTGGAAATCAATCCGTGGTGCAATTGATTAATCACACACCTAGGATATAACAGCTCTACTCCATGTATATACTCAATGCATTTCTCTCTTGAGAGTAGTGGGTGTTGAACAACAAGCTCTAGTGACACGAAGTTTACCCATGTAAACTGCACATGTATCCCCTCAACCTAAAATAAAAGTTAAGAAAAGAAAATAGGAAATGTGCATAATGATACTCACCATAGTGTTGTTTGTGGTATGGGAGAGATAGAGGCGATTTAGAAAAAGAAGAGCAAATGTGCAAGGTTTATGCTGGGAACTCCAACTAGACATCAGAAATAGATTAAAATCTACTCATATATGCCAATGCATCATTTTGCACACCATAAATATATATATATTTTTAATTTGCTAACTGAAAAATTTTTGAAAATTACATCTAGAAACGTGAATAGTTTGAAAAGTGTTGAATAGAAAAAAAAATAAGATCAGAATGACTCTTTAGCACAATTTTTTTCTTAAAATTTAGCATAATTTTGTTTTTGTGAAAAAACAGCCAGACAAAACAATATTCTCATGATATATTACAGTCAAGGTGATATTCATGACTATGAGGGTAGAGCCTTTGGAAGTGGACAGGGGCAAAGGGTAGTGGTCAGGGAGGACTGGGGGAGAAAGAGAAAATTATTTCACAAACTAAGGATTATGATTATTTCAACACTTAATCACATGTTACTCATACATCATTATAGATAATTTTGGGGGTGGAAGGACCTGAAAGCTGAAGGGAAAGTGAGATCAAAGTAGAATTTCTTTCAAAAGATGTGGGATGTCACTGCAACTTTGAATGTTGACAATTCAGGAGAGAAAGAAAGAGAGATGGGTGGAGCTGGCCCCCAGCTACATGCTCATCCCTGAAGTCAGTATTTCCACCTTTGCTGTTAGGTGTGTTAACATCCCCTACACTACACCCATCTGAAAAGGGTGAGGAGTAGTAACATATGAATTATTTAATCACTTTGCTATGACTAACTCATGCAGAACATGAACTTCTCAAAGAAGTGTGGACTCTGATTGGACTTATATCACCCCACATTTAAGTATGTAACTGTTGTTCATGGTAAGGAAATCATGTGACTAACAATCTCATATTTTGTTCCCCTTTTTATTTGTGAAGTATCTGTGAAAAGTGAGGAAATATAGCAATATTTTACAAGTACTATTTCAGTTACTGATTTAATTTTACCCTCTTGTTAAGATGTTCTTATATATAATTTCATCTATTTATAGGATATTTCAGGTTTCCATTTTATGGCATTTTCATCCATGCATTTATGTTTTAAAGCACATCTCATAGGTTGAAATATTTCAGAGAATAAGAATTGGTGCATATCTAAAAATTTTAAAATAAAAAAACTAGCAGAGAATTATGACAATTTTACATATAATAAACATGTTTAAGATGAAGGACAAATGAGAACCATTAATGTAGGTATAAATTTCATTTCTCTTTTAGTTTAACTTACATGCTCAATATATTTATATGCGATTAATCAACAGATTTAAATAATTGGTCAGAATGGGCTGACAATTACTTGTCAATAGTAAGTGTTCTTATTAATTCATTTAATCACACAATGATTAAATACTTAGTATCTGCATGGGAATATAAAGAAAACTCAAATCCTTGCTGGTAAGGTGTTCACAAAGAGACACTAAGCCACTATTATTAGTAAATCTATAAGTGAGCATATAACTTGTTATACTTAATCCAATGGTACAGACTCAGACACAAATACATCCTCACTACACAAATACAGTTTTTGATGACTTGTAGAAAAATTTATGTGTAACATTAGCTATATTCCAATAAAAACATTTGGATTAGAAAAGCACAACTTAAAAATTCAGAATGTGGACATACAAGTGGATGTGTACTCTTGTGTCTTGCTACAACTATTCTTGTGGCTTACATCTAGATTGAGTGCACACTCTGATGCTGAGCATGAGTTGATGTCATAGAATGCAGCTTTGCAGATGTAATGCCTTTAGTTGCAATATGAGCTTTTCAAACAATGAGAGTATGCTGGGTTTTCTCTGCTGAAAACACCTGTCCAAGGATTCCTGTTAGTCTCAGGAGAAAGAATAACAGGAACTCATGGAAGGACCTAGCATTTCATGTAGAGCCCTAGAAGGGGCCTCTCTCTTCTACACTGATGCATACTTTTCTCCCTCTTGCTTTCTCTGCCACAACTCCACTAGCCTTATTTCATTTACTCCTAAGTGCCATGCCATCTCCTTCCTCCACAGGATCTTTACAAATGCTTTTATACCTATTTTGTTTTTTTTTTTTTTTTTTTGAGACAGGTTTCACTCTCTTGCCCAGCTGGAGTGCAGTGGCACCTGCAGCCTTGACCTCTTGGGCTCAAGTGATCCTCCCACCTCAGCCTCCCTAGTAGCTAGAACTACAGGTGTGTGCTGCCACAGCTGACTAATTTTTGTATTTTTTGTAGAGATGGGATTTCGGCATCTTGCCCAGGCTGATCTCAAACTCCTTGGCTCAAGTATCTGCCCACCTCAGCCTCCCAAATTGCTTAAATTACAGGTGTGAGCCACCATGCCTGGCCACAAATGCTCTTTCTTTTACCTGGAATGTTTGTCTGTATTCTCCACCTTTACCACACTAGCTCCTACTCACCTAACTGATTGCAGCTCAAGAATCACTTCCTGGAGGAGGCCTTTCTTATCATTCAGATTCATGACTTCATGGAGCTTTGTCTCATTCATCATGCTTATCTTTATGAGCATGTTTTTGTGATTGATTAATATCTGTCTTCCCCTCTAAATTTCAGTCTCTGTGAGAGCAGCAACAGGGTCTATTTTGCTGATGGAGATAGTTGCATTTAGCTTCACTCCATCTAGTTGCAGTCAATGGTCTCAGAATTTTTCTTTCCTAGAAAGGTATGAAGCATCTATTCATCACAATGCATTATGCTATTTCCTTGTATGAGGCTAAACAGAACTCTGCTGTCTTCTAGGAAAGCAAATACTTTGACAAGAAAAGATTACTTATTTTCCCCAATAATTGTGTTTGGGGGAAATATATATGATATAACTGATCAGTCTAAATCAGTTTCTTTGACCATTTTATATACGTTTTTTCAAAAGTGGATCTTATGATGCCAGTAGGAAAGCAAATCATGTGATAAACTCATTTACTTTGTGAGTTTCCTATGCATCCTGCTGCCATATTTCTTGTGGTTAATTTTATTTGTTTCTAAATACTTGTTGGGAGAATACTCATTTGTCACTTGTTGGTAATGCACCATCTGTTCAGAGAAATGAAAACCATGATAAATAAAATATTTTCTAATCATAAAGGAAAGGCAAGACAAGAGGATACTGAAGATTTACCTGCACTTAAACATATGGTCACATAAATGGACTCCACAGATGAAAGAACAGCAGCTTAGGTGCTAACAGTTTGACCAGCACTGTTTGTTCATTGCTAAGTACACATTGTCATTTAGGATGTGGGTCCATGAAAGTGTTCAACGTGCCTCCTTCCCCAGTGTCCCTTCTAGATGAAAGGACTGAGTAAGTAGAATAGTGAAATTTGAGATTAACAGAGGTGGTTGTGAGGATTAAATAAACGCAATAAATAACAGACAGAAACAGAACCTATTACAAAGTTGGCAAGACAGAGGCAATCTTAGAACATCAAATCCCTCAAAACTAAAGAGGCTATGGTCACATATTAGAGAAATTCTGCTTCCTTGGTCTGATCAGAGGAGGCAGAAGGGAGAGCATGCTTCCAGGCCCTCACTGACCATTTAAAAGAGAAAACTGGTGTAGAAAGAATGGATTAGAACATTAGAGAGAAATGCTGGGTGAGGGTATCTGGGATTGGCTGGTTAGGGCAATAAATGCCTACAAACACACAGTCTTCCATCGATAATCACAAATTCATTAGCTTGATATCAACAATCACTTCTTAAATCAATCATTTATCATAATTTTAGCAATCTTCGTAGATAAAAACTCTTCAAGGTCCTGGGAATGTAACATTAAACCAGGCTTGTCTCAGTTTCCCAGAATTTCATGGTATAAAATAGAAAGTCAGTTCATTTTGCTAAAAGCACTATATTTATTAAGCCTCTATGATATGCAAAATACCATACAAGACACTGGGAATAAAAGCACCAGCAAAATAGTCCCAGCTGCTGCTCTTACAGAGATGACTATTTACAGAGGTAAACAGATATTAATCAAACAATCACAAAAACAATTCCATGGTCATAAATAATGGCAAGTATAGTGAATGAGTGGGACAAGGCTCCATGAAGTCAGGGATCCAAATGTTAAGAAAGGCTTTCCCAAGGCAGTGCCTCTTGAGCTGCAATCAGACAGATGAGTAGCAGCTAGTGTGATGAAGGGGGAGAAGATAGACAGACATTCCAGGCAAAGGAAAGCATTTGTAAAGATCCTGTAGAGGAAGGTAGATGGCATGCCACGTTGGAGTAAATCAAAGAAGGCGAGTGGAACTATGGTAGAGAAAGCAAGAGGGAGACAAACGTACATCAAGGTGGAAGAGAGGCCCCTTTTAGGGCCCTGTCTGAAATGTCAGGGCCGTTGTCTTTCTCCTGAGAATATTAGGAAAACTTGGAAAGGTTTTGGGCAGGGTATAGTCATGACACTACTATTGTTTAGAAAAGATCACTTTGCTGCAACATAAAGCACAATTTGGAGAACAGCTAGAGGGCTGCCAAGAAGTTAATAAGACTCTTGCAGAGATCTGGTTGGGATCTGAGGGTGGCCGGCAGCGGGCAGGCTGCTGTGGTCTTGGAGAGACCTGGAGAGTCGCTGGTCCCTGAATTGGTGACTAAGTGCAGTGAAGTGAGCATGAAGAGAGGCACTAAAGAGGTGGGAGAGGGCACAGGGAACACAGGGGAGGGCCATAAACAGACTGCAGGGCTCATCCTGAAAGACATTCCTCTTGAATGAGAAGTGATTTGTTAGACAAAACCAAGGAAAGGATGTGGCATTCCCGGGTGTGGAGAAAGCTTGAGGGGAAGCCACAGAGGCTGAGCTACATGGGGAGGTTGTGGGGAGCCAGATCCAGGGCAGAAAGAGCAGTTAAAGATTTGTGCTGGAGGTTTGAGAGCCATGTGTGTAAAGCTGTTGAGTTTATGTGGGTTTTCTTAAAGGACTGAGAAGAGACGAACTGGACAGAAACCTCGGAGCACTGCCACTTATATGGGAAACAGAGGCAGGGCACCAGCAAACGACCTTGAGAAGGAGCAGCCAGAGCTGTAGGAGGAAAACACAGGAAAAAGCAGGACAGAGGGGGAAGGTGAGTCAAGAGGGTCCAAAAGGTGAAAAAAAAGGTGAAGGAAAAAGACTGAAAGCTGACTATGGGATTTACCGGTTTACCCATAATATGGTCCTCACTTTGTAGCCAAAATGATCTCACTGTGCCCCTAAAACTCAAGTTTTCAGCCATTTTCTCCTTACTCCTCTTCCACCTCCTCCTCAGTCATTTTCCTTTTTTTCTTATTAGCTTCCATCTTCTGCTTCCTTCCTCCTTCCTCTTCCTCGTCTTCCTCTTCTTTCTCTTCTTTCCTTTTGTTAACAAACCTTATTTTCATAAGGTCCCTGAGTACAGTTGGTCCAAGACAATCATAACAAACCCATTGCCTTCCCAGCAATTGATCTCGAGATGGACATGTGTTTCTGCACCGCCGTGAATTGCCACGGTAAGCTGACATGAAGAGCCAATGTGCTAAGAATGGAGTGGAGGAAGAAGAGAAGGCTAGCCCCTGATGACACAGCTGTTCCTGAACAAAGAATGAAGGTGGTGGTCAGTCTGGGACAAAATACCTCCAGGATTTTTGCAAAATACGCCCTTAATGGCCTTTCAGTTAGAGCTAGTTTGGTAGCGTTTGTTGTTTTTGATGTTGATGTTCCTTTAATCTGCAAGCATTTCTAACAGGTACAATACCTAACTATTGGCTGTTCTTTATACACACTCAATTTGGTCTTCAATTTTCTCTTATTCATCCTAATTCCACTGCCAAGAGATCCTTTACCGAATCATCGTTTATTCCAAACCAACCCAACTTTCAAGGCCCTCTTAAAGTGTCAGTTCCTTCACAAGGTTTACATTCATCCCCCCGGTCCTAAGGAATTACTTCCCCATTTCTCCTCTTTCAGCCATCCATATCATCATCTGTCAATCCTTTTGGTCACTTAAAATATACATATTTATGCACATGTCCTAAGTCCCTTGGTAATATGTTCAAAAGCAAGATCCATATGCAAATATTATTTTGCAGCATCTGATAAAATGCTTTGCCTATAATAGATGCTTTGCCATAGTAGATCTTCATGGAGTGAATGACTTAATGAAATGTCTAAAAGTTCTCAATATAAATGAGGCTAGTAATAGAGAAATATATAATATTTAGGAAAATTATGATAAGAAAGAAAATTCCTAGTAGAAGGACCATAGTCAGAAGAAAGAGTTAACAGCAATTTCAGATACAACTTCATGGCAAATGGCACATTCCTGGAATTGTGGGCCCGTGTCTCATGGCAATTTAGTGACCACAATATACACTTGGCACTCGTATGCTAATGGTGTTTAGAGATAAGGATGAAACCACTGCCGCGTTTCATTAATAGCCCATAGATTAGACATACAAAACCCAAGGCTATTTTTATTAAGTCGGAGACATGCACCATTGACAATAAAGGAAGGGAGCAGACAGGGGAAGCTCAGAAATAAGCAAAGCTGATAGATAAAGAAGGAGAAGAATGAGGGCTACACATCTTGCCAGATGGAACTCTCCCTGGATACATGGGTGCGGCAGATGGTCAAAGTTAACATAAGACAATAAAACAGGATCTGGGGTGCAAAGTGTAGAGTGAAAGAAGAAATGTCTCTGTAATGGCTTTCCCAGTTTTTGACAAAGCTTTGCTTGGGACCCCCTCCCCCACCCCACATGATTATCTCCTACTCTATGATCAGTCTCTTAGTTGTCACATGTAGAGTTCATGCTGATTTTGTACACATAGGAGCTCAATCCTTTAAATGTCCTTCACTTGTTGTAGGTATTTTTGCTTGCCCAAAAAATGATGGGCAAGCAAAAATACCTACAACAAGTGATGTAGGCTACACCCTGCAGAGAAAGTGACCTTCTCACTAAAGACAGAGCCATGCATACTGGGGAAACCACAGATGACTACGAAGAGAAGTCACAGGATTCTTAAAAGATGCTGTTTTAGAAACCTGTTGAATTGTGAGGGGCATGAGGTGTGCATCGGGCACTGACAATGGTAAAGTCCTATTTCTTGATTTGGGTGTTTGTTATATGGGTACCCTGACTTCATGAATAGTCATTCCATCACTCACTTGAAATTGGTCTATGTTTCTGTATTTATGTTACACTTCAATAAACTGTAACTTAAAAAATACATATTAAAAATGTCATGCTAAAATACCAATATTCTGAAAGAAAATCCATAATAAAACTCACATGAACTCAGAAGCCTGGCTAAGAGGCGAAGACACTGAGGGACTAGATCATCATCTTTACAGAAGATTGATTCTGGCATCTTTGAAGAACACTTTGGAGCTGGCCATGCATGTCAAACACGTTATTTTATCAAGTTCTCCCAACAAATCACATAGGCAAACCAAGTAGGCATGTCTAACTGGTCCCCAGACAATGAGGGGCTTGGCTGGTGGCGCTGATGGTTGTCACAGAAGCCACATCCTAACGTGATGGTGGATGGGGCTTTTGTGATATGAAGCAAAGGAAAACTAATGTTTGTAACTTGGCTTGAGTGAGCTGGAAAGTGAAAAGATCCAAGAAAGTGATGGCCAAGTTGGAGGGGGGAAGGGCAAGAATGGGTCTAAAGCAAATTGTTGCAAACGGGGGAACCTGCCATAGCTGAGCAAAAAAAAAAAATGCCGCGTGGTTGTAAAGGGTTGGACTGGAATGATTCAGGGTCCCCACCAGAAGGGACTGCCTTCCTCTTCCTTGTGCTTCCTCTGCATTTGCAGGGAGGCTCTTCACTGCTCTCTAATCAAAGTCTCCCCCAGGTTTTCACAGAACTACTTTCTCCACAGCCCAGCACACACATTTCAATAGCTATCCAGGGAATGGGACATATAAAGAATTATTTCCTGCAAGTAGTAACATATCATCTTCCCTTAGGAAGCCCTATCACTATAGGACAAATATCTGTCTCAGATGAGCCTAAAAGACAACACACATTTTTTTTGTCTAAGATGTTTTTCAGTACATTTTATATCATGAAACTAAAACACAGAACTTTCACACACCAATGCCTGAGCCTGCAGAATCTCTCCAAAGGTCATCTGAACCCATCTCAGCCTGTATCTGTTTTTCCACATCCTTTATATCATCCCTTGCTCTATCGCAGTGAGCAGCTGAGTACAGGCATCACTTCTTTTACAGATTCCACAAGGAAAGTCTTTTAATCTGCCTAATAATGTCTTCCTATTGTTGGAGAGGGAGATAAGTTTGTAACAGAAAGCAAATGGGTCATATAAATCATGGTCCCTTTATCTATCCTGGGATACCATTTTTTAAAGTGAGAAAGAAATGATGGCAGCTTTGTGGTTTGCAATTAACAAAGTATAATTATAAGGCTTCTGGGAAGGTATAGCATTTGGCAAAAAGGCTGAGTCATGTGTTCTCCAAAACGATGTAAGAAATTTGAGAGTGTGTATTAGTTTTAGGTATAGGATGAACAATTGTAGTATGAGGCACTGATTGGGAAGAATAGAATCGAGCAACTATTGACAGGAAGAAAAATAAAATTATTCTCTTATTCAAATAATAAACATTTATTGAGTGCCTGCTGTATGCAGAACTAGATAGCTGCTGAGGTACGGATCACATTGTTCTAAGATAAGTCCTAGTAAATAACTCATAATCCACAGACAGCACTTTACGCTTTGTTCATATTCCAGACTTGAATCAGAAATCTTCATCCATCTGGTTGTACCCATCACTTCCAAGATTGTTTCAATTTTGTATAGTGAAACTGACAGCCATATAATAAAAATATTTTTTCTAACTACTCATGCACTTTGGAAAACAAAGGGAAATTATTCACACAGTGCAAAATTATCTTTATTCAGAAGATCACATAGCAGCATGTTCACAATCAAAAACATTTTACATTAGCAATAAACACCAGTCATATATCCAAGAGCTTCCCAGAGTTGGTAGATATTTTTATAGCTTCATTTTGCTCGAGTCAAAGAAATGGAAGAGATGCTTTTAACCCATTATCAATTCTACATCAGGTGTTGAGAAATGCAAAGCATTAGAAAGAGAGAGGGGAAAAAGGGATCGCCAATGTTGTCTGTAAAGGAACATATTCTGACATGGTCACCTCAGACGCCCTCTTTTAATTCCAAAGTCTAACCTTACAAACACAGAAAAAAATGCACAAGTCCTAAGTTGCACATGCACAAATAGCAAGCACCCATGAATTCTAAGGAAATGTCATCTTTGTTGCTGTTGTTTTAGGGGAGGAGGGTAGAATTACATCTTGCAATTTGCTTCTTTGAACTGGAACTTTGAGATTCATACTCTCTATTATAAATTAGAACACCAGTAAGATGTATGACAGGTGAAATAATGCCCCCCCAATATTCTCATATGGATCTCTGAAACTTGTAAATATATTACAATATATGTCAAAAGAGACTTTGAAGTTGTCATTAAGCTAAGAATCTTGTGATGGAGAAGTTATCCTTAATTACCCAGATGTACTCAGTATAATCATATGGGTCCTTTAAAGCAGAGAATCTTTTTTAGCTGCAGTCAGAGAGAGATGTGACTATGCTGTAATGATCAGAGTGATGCGATACTATTGGCTTAAAAGATGTAGGAATAGGGCCACATGCCAAGGGATGTGGGTTGCCTCTTGAGGCTAGAAAAAGAAGGGAAACAGATTCTGCCTTAGAGTCTCCATAAAGAATCCAGCCCTGCCAGAGCCTTGATTTTAGCCCACTGATAACTATATGGGACTTCTTTTCTTTTTCTTTTTCATGTTTTTTTTTTTGTACTTTAACTTCTGGGGTACATGTGCAGATCTTGCAGGATTGTTGCATAGGTACACACATGCCATGGTGGTTTGCTGTCTCCATCCCCCCGTCACCTACATCAGGCATTTCTCTGAATGTTACCCCTCCCCACCCCACCCCCCACTGTCCCTCCCCTAGCCCCCCAACCCCCGACAGACCCCAGTGTGTGACATTCCCCTCCCTGTGCCCATGTGTTCTCACTGTTCAACACCTGCCTATGAGTGAGAACATGCAGTGTTTGGTTTTCTGTTCTTGGGTCAGTTTGCTGATTCATCCATGTCCCTACAAAGGACATGAACTCATGCTTTTTTATGGCTGCATAGTATTCCATGGTGTATATGTGCCACATTTTCTTGTCCAGTCTATCACTGATGGGCATTTGGGTTGGTTCCAGGTCTTTGCTGTTGTAAACAGTGCCACAGTGAACATACATGTGCATGTGTCTTTATCATAGAATGATTTATAATCCTTTGGGTATATACCCAGTAATGGGATTGCTGGGTCAAATGGAATTTCGATTTCTAGATCCCTGAGGAATCACCACACTGTCTTCCACAATGATTAAATTAATTTACACTCCCACCAACAGTGTAAAATTGTTCCTGTTTCTCCACATCCTCTCCAGCATCTGTTGTCTCCAGATTTTTTAATGATCGCCATTCTAACTGGCATGAGATGGTATCTCAATGTGGTTTTGATTTGCATTTCTTTAATGACCAGTGATGATGAGCATTTTTTCATATGTTTGTTAGCCTCATAAATGTCTTCTTTTGAAAAGTGTCTGTTCACATCTTTTGTCCACTTTTGAATGGGTTTGTTCGTTTTTTTCTCGTAAATCTGCTTTAGTTCTTTGTAGATTCTGGATATTAGCCCTTTGTCAGATGGGTACATTGCAAAATTTTTTCTCCATTCTGTTGGTTGCCAGTTCACTCTGATGATTACTATATGGGACTTCTAAACTACAAAGCTATCTTAAAATAACCAAATTTATCTTATAATTCTGTACTATATGGGACTTCTAAACTACAGAACTATAAGACAAATTTGGTTATTTTAAGCCACCTATTGTGTGATAGCAATGGGAAACTAATACATACAGGCCATCACATAAAGATTCTTTGGTGCCAAGTAAATTCACAAAGCCATTTTGATTAAGACACCAATGATACTACTAGATACGGATCTATCTGTATTTGATGAAAAGACTGACAAAGTCAGATTACAGTGCTTGATTTCAACAATGATTTAGCAAGTCCCCAGTATGTAAAGGCATTCTACAAACTAGGGAATATAAATTGATTTTCAATGTTACAAACCTCAACAGTCATATAAGACCATGCTTCTATTTTTATTATAAGACTATTATTGAGGACCTTATACATTATTTCACTCAATATCTCCCACATAATGTTCCTAATGAGAAAGACTTCTCAATCTTTAGTACCAGGAGAAATTTTGCTTTCCATCATGAACCAGGTAGGCAATCCTGTTGTTGTATATATTCCTCTAAGGTTGTTTGATTTATATAATATTTTTCCATAATATTTTTCTAAGTAGGAGCCAGAACTGTCTTATTAGGTACTTTTCAATACTTAGTGCTAGACACAAGGAATTTACCCCAAAGTTATTTGTGAACTGAATGAATTAATAACCAAATCTTAACTGATGAATGTTTCAGAGCCAGGTTTTGTGCATAGCCACAGTAATTGCCCTTATTGCCATATTGACCTTATTGCTGGCATAATTACATTTCTTGGTTCTTCCTTTAGCATTTGAATTTCTTTTTTACTAGCTTTATTGCATTTATCTAGTCTGATCTCAAAGGACTTAGCTTGTAGGGGAAGACGCTTGCATATTAACTATAATAGAAGGCAGAATGAAAAAGTACTGAACAGAGATTCAAGTAAATGTTACAAGAACAAAAAGAAAGAAATGACTAAAAGTAACTGGCATTTTGTTCAGGGAAGAAGGGCATTCCAAACTGAAAGAATGTCATTAACCTGGATAGCTTGTTTGAGGGACATTGAGTACTCTGGTGTTACTAGAGCAGAAAGAGTAGCAGTGAGGGAACTGTCTGGAAAGACAGTAATTATAGCACTGTAAGGGACATTGACAGCTAAAGGAGTTATGGCATCATGCTATAGGCAACACGGAGCTACTGAAGGGTTTTAAGAAGACTAACCTGAGTATTGCTATGTTTCCAGAAATCAAAAACAGCAAAACTCTAATAATGAAATAATGGATGGTTTGGTTTTTCATTTATGAAAACAGAGAAATCAATTTGAAAGTTATTGCAACAATCCAGGAACAAATAATAAGAAGCAAAATACAGACAGCCAAGGGTGGACTCTATGGAACTTAGAGAAGCAGAATCAACATGACATGACCAGTGATTGGATGTGAGAAGTGGGATAGAAGAAAGAGGAAATGACTATGGGATGATGACATAATTAAAGGCAATAGAAATACAATAAGAGGGTCATTAGAGAGAAGGGAATATAGGAGAATATCTCATATGTATCCAGGGACAACCATTTATCAGGGTTTGTTTCAGATATTTTATATTCATAGTTATTCTGCAAAGCAGGCTTTATAGAAGTGGTCCCCCATTTTGGCACTATGGACTGGTTTTGTGGAAGACAATTTTTCTACAGACTGGTTGTTGGGGGGATGGTTCAGGATGAAACGGTTCCACCTCAGATTCAATGGGCATTAGATTCTCATAAGGAGCATGCAACCCAGATCCCTCACATGCACAGTTCACAATAGAGTTCACACTCCTATAAAAATCCAACGCCACCTCTGATCTGACAGGAGGTGAAGCTCAGGTTGTAATGCTAGCCCAATGCTCACCTCCTGATGTGCAGCCAGGTTCCCAACAGGTCATGGTTCAAACCAGTACCAGTCTGTGGCCCAGGGGTTGGGGACCTGTTTGGTAGTCTTCATTTTACAGCTGCACAAGAAGTTCAAGTATCTTTTTCAAAGTACTGTAGCAACTAAGAACCAAAGATCTCACCCTGGTCCATCTGAAGGCAAAGGCCATGCTTTTGCGTGACGTCCTCATAGTCCAACTGTGTTTCAAACACCCTGAATTTGGAAGTTCAGAGGAACATCTGTGCACACCAAGCTGCTGCATATGTGAATGTCGAGCATAGGAAAATAACTGGTGTATACAATAAAATTTCAAATCATCTGAGGGTAGATGATGGCTGGGGAAGTGTCTGAGATCATTCAGGGAAAACACATAGGGACAGCAAATACCAAGAATTCTACACTTGAAGGGCAGGTGAAGAAAAAAAAGTTTGGAAGTAGATACTGAGAGGAAGAAGAAAGGAGAAAAAGAAGAAGAAGAAGAAAGAAGAAGAAGAGGAGGAGGAGGAGGAAGAGGAGGAGGAGAGGGAGGAGGAGGAGGAGAGGGAGAGGGAGGCGGAGAGGGAGAGAAAGGAGAAGGAGAAGAGGAAGAAAGGAGGAGAAAAAGGAGGAGAAGGAGGAGAAGTAGGAAGAGAAAGGAGGAGGAAGAGGAGATAAACAATAAAAGCAGTGTCATAGAAATTAAATTAAGTAAGGGAAAGAATGGATGTTTAACCGGAAAAGTACATGGGTGTGAGAACTGAGAAAGGGGCGACTGGATTTTGCAATAGGATATTCATTAGGGACTCTGAAAGAGCAGCATCATATCAATTAGCAGGTATTGTTAGAACCAGAAACAAGATTGTGGAGTTGGGAGGTAAGGAGTAGTGAAGATGTGAAGCCTATTTTTCATGACATTTAGCCATGACAGGAAGACTACAGATAGGACAGAAGATAAAAGGGCAAGGAGAATATATATATATATATATAGACATATATATATATATACAGAGAGAGACATATATATCTCTACCGCATTTTAATGCTTACTCAAGCCCTCCTATAGACTATATATATATATAAATATATATATATATATGTCTATAGGATTTATGTCTATAGTAGGACAATATTCTCATCCTTTCCTGTCCAAACCCATTTCCCCTCCACACTGGCGTCAAATACAGCCTATGCTTCAAGGTCTCATTAAGGTGTTGTCTCATATATCTATGTCTAGAGAAGGGCTTGATTGAGTATAAAAAGGAGTAGAGAGAAAGGAATGAATTTATGAGAGACTTTTCTTCATTGTCTTGGCAAATTATATAGCAACAGTGTAAGAGATGAGTCATAAGTGCTAAGCCACTTCTTAGATGACCATCTGCTGTGACTGCATGAGTTGCTACATAGTGCGCAGCTCTCTGGCACACCTAGAAAATCTGAAACACTTTAAATCTATTTTTACTTAAACATAATCTCCAGCTAGGTTGTGTTGATATTTAAAAGGCATTCACTGAGAAAAATGCGGTATCCCAGACATGACTCATCACTTTGCATAGGTATATTGTTAGTAAATACCGAGGATAGTCACTCAAGCCTATGACTTTATTTTGCATACATATAGCAGCATTGATTTGAATACTTATATCCAGGAAATGTAAGCCCAGTGGCTTATGTTTGTTACAAAAATCGATTTCAGCTTTTAAGCTGTGTAATCACTAAGCAAACATTTAGGGTACCATAGGAAGAATAATTGTGAAGGTTGCAGGCTGTTTGGTCAAGCCTATGTTATACAGAATGCACAACAGTGGTAATGCACATTTTGCATAATTACTAGGCATACAGGGTGGAGAAAGTAGAATATACTTTGACTCCACAAGAGGAACAACAAGAGCAACAACACCTGTGGAATCAGCAGCAAACAGAAATGAGACGACCAGAAAAAGACATGAGGAATAGAAAGCCTTGTAACTTGGAAGGTATTGAGAGAGCAAATGAAACATAGCAAAAGAATACCAGCTCTGAAGAAAAAGCCCAAAAGGAACAAAATCAGTGTTGCATCCTAGATTATTCTGTTCCTAGAAGAGTGATTTTTTTTACAGGAGAGAAGAGACAGACTTTGGAGGATTTAATAAGGTTATGAGGGTGGTAGTGAAGATGGAGCCTCCAATAGCTACTCATGGATAGTCAGGGTGTGATTTCTTTCTCTATTTCCCATGTTTTCATATATTCAATATAATTTCATATTGTAGCCATCAAATAATATTAGGAGATTTAGATATAATATGGTTACATTATAAATAATCTTTGCTTTTCCAAAATTCACAATTCTATCCAGTGGAAATATGTTAATAATAACATAAATGGAATAACTAGAATAAAGGAACATCTATAAGAATATGTTTATGTTAATATAATTATCATAACAAATAATAATGGATATTTTCTCAATTATTTTTGAGAAACTAAAACGTTAGCAATGACATTTGGCCTAGTGACCCCCAGATCCCTGTCATGATGCCGTGTGTCATCCCTGCAGCTCTCTAGGTGAACATTGGGACATCCAGGTTCTCCCATAGACATGGAGAGTAGAGAGAGAATATAGTTTGACTGCATAAGAGGAACAAAATAAGAGCAACAAAAGCTTTGGAATCATTCCCTTCTTGGTGCCTTTGAGCCTTCTGCCTTCTCTAGTTCTGCATGAAAACCTCCCTCTCACTCCCGGCAATATCCTTGTCCCTTCCTGCCCAAACCCATTTCCCTCCACACTGGCGTCAAATACAGCCTGTGCTTCAAGGTCTCATTAAGGTGTTGTCTCCTTGATGAAATTCTTCTCCACTGCTAAGTGGCTCTCTTCAGTCCTCCCCACCCATTATGTACTACCACAGAGGTCACATCTAATTGTCTTCTGATTGTTTCTTTTTTCTTTTTCTTGTTTTAAGAATAAAGTCTTATATTTTCTTGGTACTTAAACCCATGCAACATTTTTTCTTTGGTAATAGGAGACATGTTGTCATTATCTAAAACCTCCAACTGCCAAAAGAAATCTCCAAGAAAGCTGACAAGATTCAAGGAACACAGGTTATAGACAAAATATTTGGGTTCAAATCCAGGCTCTGCCACTATCTCACTGTGTGCTCTGAAACAGCACATTTAACTTCTCTGGGTCTCAGGTTGCTGGAATGCAAAATACAGGGGTTGAGGATGATAGAAGTCTCTGGTGTTCTGCGATCAGGAGCCCCTGTGACCTTGCCCAGTGGTAAGTGAAACTCATGCTCAGACCCACTTCAATAAAGAAGTTCACTGAAGTTGGTGTCAACCTTAAAATTCTAGGTCTGATCTTCCTCTTAAAATAAATAATCAGTTCTCTTCTTTTGTTATCAGTTATTATAAGTTGCTTCAACCATGACAAGACATGATAAAAAGAAAGAATAACTGGTGGCCTAAAAAATTCTTGCTGTGACAAGGACACAAGAAGTAAAAAAGAAAGAAAGAAACCTGGCCCCAATTTTTTTTTGTAGTACTTGTTTATCTCCGGTTTCAAGGTGTTATCAGTGGGATGGCCAAATCCTTAAAAAATATACTGCCTAAACTGTTAGTAAATAAAGGGGAGATACATAAGTCCTAATCTTGTCACTATCTAACCTTAATTAAAGCACCTATTTACAATGACTTTAAATCTCTTAGGAGATATGATACTGTATCCTTTGCCTCTTTATTTCCCTCCATGGTGCCACATGAAACATAATTTTTCTCTAAGTTTACATAAATAAAATTTAAATTTGTTTGGAGACCTTCAGTGAAATATTTCTCTAATAAATTTCAGATATCATGAGTATTGCAAAGTTGGTCTTGGGAATCATTCAATGGCATTCTATCCTAGACAGGCAGCAAAAAGAAAAGAAGTACAATAACTATCTCCAGAGTGTGATACTTGCAGCTAGCTTTTACCAAGGTCTTACCATGGGCAGGGAGTACCTTTTCACATGTATGGCAGTCTATGCCTAGTCCTATTCCACTGTTACCTCCATCTGAGTTATGTGTAGACCAATCACATGGCACAATCTGACAACTACTACCAAACTCTGTATCAACAAGGAAACCCCTCACAGCACCAAAGAATCTGATCAAAATAAGAGAATACAGAGTAGAAAGGGTTATAGTTAGAATCAGCTCACACAGATGGTGACCTTTGAGTCAGTCTTGATATTATTATTAGATACAAATATATGGTTTTAAGGGGGAAAGATATCTCAGAAAAAAAGGAATACTGTATGATAAAGGTCTTATCACAGTAATTATCATCCCTATTATTTAGTTGCTCCATGTCAGTCTTCCCCATTACACTGTGAGATGGATGGGGTCTGAGATGCTGTCTTGCTTCTGACTATAATCCCAAGTCCTAGTATATAGTAATAAAGGTTGAATGGAAAAAAAAAAAGACATATATCATCACTTGGTTGATTGGATTATTTGTCCCAAATCTGTATTCCATATGTATCCAGTACCTCTGCCATGTAACTTTTCAGTCTTCCTTAAAAAGCCAGCGTGTTCTTTATCATTCATTGACTTTAAACTTGTTCATGTGATTTGTTTTAGCCAATGAGATTATAGTAGTTATGATCCAAGCAGAAGCCAAAAGCATGCGTGCATTTGGTAGTAGAGTGTGAGAACTGAGGAGGCAGTTATACAGGGTAATACAGCTAAGGTGAAGCAATACAGTGCTGAATGTGTCAGAGAGGGTGGAGCTGAAGGTAGGGAATGAGGACATTTAAAAGCTTAAATTTCAGTAATTTATTTCTAACTCTTATCTATAGATTTTTTTTCCTTTTGCTGGTTTACTGACCATTTTTTCTGACTATGTAACAATACTCTTATTCTAGTAATTTCAATTTCTCATTCAAATCTAGCTTTAATTTTTGACTCAAAAATTATTTTATCAGAATTCATATAAACTACATGTAATCGGTTATGAGATAGTTATAGAAAAACTGCAGTACAGCAAGCAGAGAGTGTGAACTACAGGTGCTGCAGCTAGACATGAAGATGGATAGTAAGAGACAGGAAGTAACCACAGAATAAAGGGCCTCTGATAATGAAGGGAGTGATTTCCAAGTAACCTTTAGAATAGACATTGTTTGTTCCCTCCCAAATTGCTACCATACAAAAAAAGTTCAAAAGATCAGCATGTCTAGGACTTTTTTTTTTTTGAAAAAGTTAATAAAATTGGTGGGCTGCTAGCTAGACTAATAAAAAGAAAAGAGAGAAGATCCAAATGAATACAATTAGAAATCTCAAAGAGGACATTACCACTGACCCTATAGAAATACAAACAACCATCAGAGACTACTATGAATACCTCTAGGCAACAAATTAGGAAACCTAGAAGAGATGGATAAATTCCTGGAAATATACAGCCTTCTAAGACTGAACCAGAAAGAAATTAATTCCCTGAACAGACCAATAATGAGCTCCAAAATTGAATCAGTAATAAACATCAACCAATAAAAGCCCAGGCCCAGAGGAACTCACAGCTGAGTTCTACCAGATGCACAAGGAAAAGCTATTACCATTTCTACTGAAACTATTCCAAAATATTGAAGAGAGGCACTCCTCCTCAACTCATTCTGTGAGACCAGCATCATCTTGAAACCAAAACTTTGCAGAGACACAACAAACAAACAAAAAAAAACCCTTCAGGACAATATTCTTGATGAACACTGATGCAAAAATCCTCAGAATATTTGCAGACTAAATCCAGCAGCACATCAAAAAGCTAATCCATCCTGATCAAGTAGTCTTTATCACTGGGATGCAAGGTTGATTCAACATATACAAATCAGTAAATGTGGTTTATCACATAAACAGAACTAAAGACAAAAACCACAATTATTTCATAGATGCAGAAAAGACTTTCAATAAAATTCAACATTATTTCATATTAAAAATTCTCAATAAACTAGTTATTGAAGGAGCATACCTCAAAATAATAAGAACCATCTATGACAAACCCACAGCCAACACCATACTGAATGGGAAAAAGCTAGAAGCATTCACCTTGAAAACCAGTACAAGACAAGGATGCCCTCTCTTACTACTCCTATTCAGCATAGTATTGGAAGTCCTGGCCAGAGCAATCAGGCAAGAGAAAGAAATAAAGGGCATTCAAATAGAAAAAGAGGAAGTCAAACTATCCTTGTTTGCAGACATGATTCTATCTAGAAAACCCCATAGTCTTGACCCCAAAGCTCATTTACCTATTGAACAACTTCAGCAAAGTGTCAGGATACAAAATAAACATACAAAAGTCACTAGCATTCCCTAAACACCAACAGACAAGCCGAGAGCCAAATCAGAAATCAATCCAATTCACAATTGCCATGAAAGGAATAAAATACCTAGGAGTACAGCTAATAATGGAGGTGAAAGATCTCTATATTGAGAATTACAAACTGCTGACCAAATAACTCACAGATGACACAAACAAATGTAAAAACATTGCATGCTCATGAATAGGAAGAATCAATATCATTAAAATGACCATACTGCTCAAAGCAATTTACAAATTCAATGTTACTCTATCAAATTATTGATGACATTCTTCACAGAACTAGAAAAAACTATTTTAAAGTTCATGTGGAATCAAAAAAGAGCCTGAATAACAAAGGCAATCCTAACCAAAAAGAACAAAGTTAGAGGCATCACATTAATTGACTTCAAACTATATTACAGGGTTACAGTAACCAAAACAGCTTGGAACTAGTACAAAAACAGACATAGACCAGTGGAACACAATAGAGAGCCCAGAAATGAGGCCAAACACCTAGAACCATGTGATCTTTGACAAAGGTGACAAAAGCAAGCAATGAGGAAAGGAGTCCCTATTCAATAAATGGTTCTGGGATCACTCTATAGCCATGTGCAGAAGATTGAAACTTAAGCCCTTCCTTACACTGTACAAAAAAAATCAAATCAAGGTAAGTAACAGACTTAAATGTAAAACCAAAAACTGTAAAAACTCTGGAAGATAACCTAGGCAATACCATACTGACACAGGAACTAGCAAAGACTTCATGACAAAGTCACTAAAAGCAATCCCCACAAAAGCAAGCATTGACAAATGGGATCTAATTAAACTTGAGAGTTTAATTAAGTTTAAGTAAAAATAAATACTTAAGAAACCATCAACAGAGTAAACAGGCAACTCACAGAATGGGAGAAGATTTTTATAAACTATGCATCTGACAAAGGTCTAAGATTCAGCAGCTATAAGGAACTTAAACAAACTGCAGAGAAAAAGGAACACTTATATACTGTTGGTGAGAGTGTAAATTGGTTCAACCATTATGGAAAGCAGTGTGACAATTCTTCAAAGAGCTGAAAACAGAACTACAGTGGACCCAGAAATCTCATTACTGAACTTAAAAGTTTAAAAAAGACAAACTGCTACTGATTAAATTGCTGACAGTGTTTTTCTGTTATTCACATGGAGCTGCAAAAGAAAAGCATAATTTCAAAATTGGTAGAAAATTGTATTGCTGACATTTCCACAGATTTGTGAAGTAACAAGTAAGAACATTTGAATTAACTACTATAATAGAATAGCTGAAAGATATGTGTTCAGGCCAGAAGTTGAGCAATTGCAGACAGAGTTGGGCACCACCTTGCATTTAGTATGTCAGTGCTGACATAAAGAAGAAAACAAATCAATAAGGCAGGGCATGGGCAACAGTTACAGTATCCAGTAAATAAGAAGAAAATCAGGACCAAAGAAGACTCACTATACCCATGAAATGTTGGTTCAGTAGAATTGAGGTTGGTTCAATAGAATTGAGGTTGGTTCAACAGAACTTGTAAATCTACATTTACAAAGTTTCACAGGTAATTCAAGTGTACTACCAAGACCAAGTGTTTCCAAATTCCATTAAATAAATGGGATCTATTAAATAAATACTGCACTCTACACTTCTGGAGAAAAGAAACTGTGCCACATTTTTCACTGAACACAATCATGGATCACTAAGCTCTCCTAAAATCTCTCAACTGGCTCTTTCTTCATTCTTTCCTGCTTAAATTCCTTGAAAAAGTTTTCTACAACTTGCTATGATTGCAATCCAGCTTCTATACTCACAACTCTAATGAAACTGTTCTCTTTAAGGTTATTGGTGATTTCTCAATTGATAAACGTGATGGGTAATTTTAGTTCCCATTTTTCTTGACTTATCCTCTCAGGAACAACTGTCATTACTGACCACACCCTCTTTAAAACAATCCCATTTCTTCATCTCTTCTTTCGGTGTCTTTAAGGGCTTCTCTTACTCTTCTTGAAGCTTGATATTTGCTGTCCCCAGGGTTCCATTCTCAGTCCTCCTTTTCCCATTCTCACTCTTCTCCTTAACTCATCAAGGATATGCTGACAATAGCAGTTCTCTTTAACCTAGTCTTTTACTTCCTACAGCTACTTAATTAAGACTTAAGGTCCAAGCTGGAATTATCTCCATCATCCTCACCCTCCCATAGCAGGACACCTGCTTTTCCTCCTCTATTTACGTAATTTGTAAGACTTTTAAAATTGTATCCAGGCTACAGTTAATTGCTAATCTCTGTCTTTGTCATTAACTCCTCAGAGGTCACTATTTGTATTTGCCCCTATTAAGAAATAATGAAAGGAGAAATGTCTAGAAGAAAAGGATAGCAAAGTCTTTCAAAAGATAACTCACGTGTGGGGGCTAGTTTGAGAGGGCAAGGGAAGCTCTAACACTCAGTTACTTCTAATACATCTAACTTTTGAGTAGGTAGGAATCAAAAAGTAATCTAGGCAAAATAACAATGAAGACTGCATGGACAAAGGCCAGAACAATATCTGACCACTGCCTATGGGACCTATTTGTAGCGTATCTGTAATTTGATGTGTCTGATAATGATGTAGAGAAAACCATACGTTGCCAGTGGAGGTGATTAGGGGTCCATTTCTTAGGAAGAAGTATATTGAGATTTATAATGCATGTTTCTACACAATTTCGGAAGTCAATGTGATTGTTTTTCTGGACATTCGCTATTTCTCTTTCCATATGGCACAATAGGTAGGAAATATGTGAATGTTCATAAACAGTAAACATTTACTACTACTGAAGATGCTTGTTCATCCATATTGGTTCTTACTAAGATGATTAGAAAATGAGCAAGGACCTGGTGTTGAGAATTCATGTTTCAAGGGACATCAGCTACTACTTATCAAGTGTTTGTTTGGCATTGGCACTGCACATGAATTTATCTCTTTTGATTCTCATAACTTCCCTGAGAGAGAAGTATTATTATTTCATATCTGCATTAAAGTTAATGTAATTGAGCTTCAGCAAGGTCAAATAACCTGTTCAAGTTCAGGCAACCAGTAGCGATTCTAGGTCTGTTTTGTTCCAAAGCCTTTGTTCTTTCCTGTATGAAGGGATATGCTGCCTCTTCCGTGATACCAGCACTGTGATTTAGTTGATGGGCGAGGCCATCATTTGGTACCCATGAATCAGTCCTACACTTTATGAGGCACACATAAACATTCATGAATTTCTGTTTTCTTGATAAGTAAACATCTCTATATTCCGCATTTCTGAATGAGGACATATTATTTCCCATAGTTTTCCTTTCTATCAGACTTTCTGAGGAAGATTTATATTAACCAGAATCCTTGATGTCCCTAATGTGATTGCTTCATCTCTTATTAGTATTTATATTTTCTAACATTCCTTCCTTTCAAAGAAGGTGGCCATGTAAATTGCTACTATATCAACCAAATAGCAGAACTGTGATGTATGTATTGAGAGATTTATTGCATGGAATGTGTTTACACAATTGCAGGACCAGCTAAGCACATCTGAACTTCATAAGGCAGACCACCAAGAAGGGCAGGTTAGAACCCATGGGTGTGGGCACAAATGTAATTTCTTCTTTCATGGAAGTCTCACCCCCAACTTGTCTAGCCTTCCAGCTGATTGAATCAGGCCTGGCCACATTAAAGTCAATTGGTTATGGACTTAAATCACATCTACAGAAACCACTAGATTAGTATTTGCATAAAGATGAACTGTACTGAGCCAAGTTGACACACCAGAAAGACTATCATAGTTACTATTACTACTTTTAACATAAGTAAATAACATTTATTGTAGTACTTTACATATTTCAATTTATTTAACATCTGTTGGTTACAACTCTAGGAAAATTGGATAAGGGCTTATTTATAAAAGAAAAAGCTGAGGCTCAGATAACATGAATTTATCTAGAATCACACATAAGCAAACAATGAAGTTGGACTGGAAGCAAGGTGTCATGACCTAGTCTTGTCATCACACATTGGTGAAGGTCACTGCTCCACTTATCCACCAAATGCACAGGGTAATATTCATAAAGCAATAATATTAGAACATCAATTTGCAAGGCAAGAAAGTTTAATTTCAGACAACTCTTATGAGTTATATTAAACTCAGTATATTAAGTACTTGCTTATTGATTTCCTCATTGATACTTGTTAGGAATAAAGAACATAATTAAAAGAAAATGCGAACTCACAACTCTTTTAAATATGCTGTTTTGTCATCATTTTAAAATTTGTTATATTTTAAAACGTATCTATAATAGAATTCTACTTTTTTAAAATCTTGGTTACCCAGATATTAGAAACAAGGCATAGAGAAGCTTAAGACTGACCTTCAGAGACCCTTAGAGTTTTCATTTATTCTGAGACATATTCTTATATAACATATAACAGATAATTGAGGTTAGTGTACATCTATAATTGAAGGCTATACATAATTTTATAGATTTAAGAATATATTTTTTATTTAATGGCTATGATTGCATAATACATTTTAAGACTTAATATGTGATAAATTTTAAATTTTCAAATCAAACAGATGATTATCCTATGATAAATGGAATAATAATAGCTAGCATTTATTGAACACTTAGCATGCCTGCCATTTTGCTACAATTTATAAAATATGACTGAATCTTCCCAGAAAACATAGGTGGAAGCTATAGTAACCACAGAGGTTAAGAATATACAGCTGATAAGTGGCAGAGGAGCAGTTGAACCTATAGTCTGTAGTCCTGCAAGCTAACTACCCCTCTGATTAATGCAGCTCTACACACAGTTATTCTTCAACATCTCAAGCTTTGTAAAAATTTGGTTTTGCTCACAATAACATTTTTTTTTCTATTAGTAGTAGCCTCTTCAGATGTCATTAGCTCCTTCCACTGATACTATTCTACTAATTCCAGGCTAGTAAGAGACTTATACACTGGTAACTAAAAAGGGCAATGGAACTCATATTAAATAACCATATATCTTCTTCATTTCCTCATGTATTCATTCATTCTCAAGAAGTATTTATTGAGATGATATACTACCCATTCAGCTAGGCAATGGGGATATGAAGATGAAAAAGAAAGAATTTTGGCTGTCAAAGAGCTTGCTGCCTATTAGGGATGGGGCAATGAACAGTTTCATAAAATGATGAAGCAAGTGTAATAATAAAGAGGCACAGTGGTGCTATGGTCATGGAGATCCTTGATGGATAGGTCAGAATTAGCAGAGGAAAGAAGGAATGCCTTCAAGGCACACAGAACACTATGTATGGTGGCAATGAAGTAAAGCAGAGCCTGGGATGTTTCCAGAGCACTGAGATGTTCTCTGTGGATGAACCAGCAAAATCAGGGAAGGAGGTGACGTCTTTGGAATAGGAAAAGGTTGAGTTAAGACTTTCTTGGGTTATAGCCAAATGTATTGCAGCACTGAATTCTATTCAGCAAAAGTGATCTCCAACTTTATAAAACTTCAGTTTAAAAATGCAATGTCTAACTCATTAAATTAAAAATCAGATTTTAAGGTAAAACATTGACAATAACGAAATGGACCAATTAATCCATCTGGTGGTCCAGTTACCTTTTCAGAAATCTAATAAGCTACAAAACTCACTCAAAGTTCTCACATTTATTGATAACATCCAGACTCCTTGACAGATTTACTCTTTGTCATTTTCCTGGTATACTACCCCAAACTCCACTTGCACTTGTAATTTGTAGCTGGCAATGAAATAGCCTAAATAGAGCTGTTAGAAAGAATGACAATGGACACATATGAGGATAAAGCAATAGGTTTGCAAGATGTGTGGTGATAATGGGATTGAATGACACTACTATTAGTAGCTTTCAACTCATTCCCTTCTACCTAGCCATAAACTGTTGAATTTTCAACGTATTTTGTGATTATATTTGACAATGCAGATATTCAAAACTCTCGAAAAAATACAATTTCAAATGGAAGTATCACTAAAAACATTAAGGCAGTAAACCAGCTATTGAGACAACATGGAAATTCAATCATGCCTCTTCATGATAAAATCACTATTGGCATTACAACATGCAATGCTGTCTTAACCTTTAAAAATAAAAAAGAAGAGTAAATTTTCATTTTAGAAACCATCCCAAGAATGACAATATCCATACTGCCTTTATCTCTTTCCCTCAGTGGGTAATATTTATTCAACATTCCAACTGCTGCCATCGATGAAAGTGCAGTCCCTTATCCAGTGAGTGAACCTCATAATTCTGAGTTTCTGCTGATGACAAAGAAAGCAAAAAGTCTCTCAGTTCCTTAGAACAACCCATGCCATTTTGGAAACTGAATCTAGTATACCAGCAAATCTGCTCTACAATCTCAAGCTCATTGGTGACCATCGCCAGTGAGTGCCTGGGTAAAGGGGGAGCCAGCAGTCCTCAGTGCCGTGAGAAAAAATAGCACCTTTTGTGATATTTTAAATGTTCAGGCCTTTATTTTTATTATAGTGAACTCTCTGCTCTGGCACGGTCCACGAATTTGGCATTTCAGTGCATAGCCCCATAAAAAAAAAAAAGAGAGAGAGAGAGAAGGTAATGGTGTCAAAGCTGTCAGTGCTTATGAGACTCAGGGAGGGTCTGCATGAGATGAGTGTTTTTGTGGGCGTTAGTGCTTCCATTTCATTGCACTATCAGATATCTAAAAGCAGGAAGAATACTTCCAAAACTGCTTCGATCACATTTTAAATGCCACCGCCTCACACTTCCTTCATTCTTCCACCTTGCAGTCTTCCCTCAGAAAAAAGGAGGCAGAATAAAGTTGTGGCCAGTTCCCATTTACTAAGCCTTAAGAAAATTGCAAATGGTAATAAGAATGGCAGGGGAACTGCCCAGCAAAGATTAATAATGTCTTCTTCACTTTTCCTATCCATGGTGAGTGTCAGAAGTTTTCTCTCTGTGTTAGTAAAACTGTAATAAAGGTTATTACTTTTTCACATTGCCTTAGGTCAAGAAAAACAAGTCAAACGTCACATACAAGCGCACAGGATGCCCCACTCGGCTTGTGGTTAGCTACACCAGACATAAAACTTGCATCCAAGCAATATTTTGAATTACTATAGGGAAACATTCCGAATATCTAATATACGAACTTTTTGAGCACCTAACATTCAGATGAAAAAAGTTACACAAAGAATTTTTTTGAAAAAGAAAGAAACTCTGTGACTCTGAGCTCAGCATGCAATAAATTAAAATAAATTAACTTAAAAGATCATACTTATTTGAGCTAAACAGATACCAACATATTGAGTTTCCCTTCCTTCTTAACTTTTGATGCCGGCCTCCCTTACTGAACTGTCTTCAATTAGAACTATCCACTCTATCAGTCTCAACCAACTGTCCACTCATCAGATTTTCTCAATCTCCTTTGCTGACTCATTTCATTTTGCCTCTAAAATGTTGGTGCCCCTAGGACTCTGTCCTCAGCATTCTCTCTTTTTGTTTTGTTAGCCTTGATTGATTTAATTATCTCTCACAGCTTTAACTATACACCAGCAATTTCCCACATTTTCTCTTTCTCTGACCTTGATCTCATCCCTAAACTGACACTCTCATTTGTACTGCTTGTATTCAACTAAAAAGCCTACAACTATTTTTCTAATTAACATGGACTTGTTGTGATCACTCAGCCCTGCCCCATCCCTATTTCAAAAATTAGTTAATACACTGTCAGTCTTCTGCTCACTCAAGCTAATACGCTTTCCTGCATGCCTCATATCTGATCTGTCATTCAACCTCTCAAATCGACCTCCAAAACTGCTCTCAAATCCATTCCCTCGTCTCTTTTCCCATGATCATTGTACAGTTTAGATTTTAGTCTCTTCTCCCTGAAAGAAAACTACAACCTCTTACCTGATCTTGGCTCCTAACATTTCTCTCCCTTCACCCCATCCTCAGCACTGCCGCCAGAATCATCTGTATGACACAAAGTTATGTTCCATTCAGTTGTGCTTTTTGCTCCACAATCTTACAGAATAAAATTCAAAGTTCTTGGCATAAAAGGCCATAGAAAGCTGACCCCAGATATGTATAATTTAAGCACTGTTACTGGCTTTCAAATATAAGAGCTTACACAAACATGCCAGGCACACAGTAAATATCTACTGAAGGAATAAATGAATGAGTATTTTTTAAACAGGATTTAGCATATTAGTGCTATAAAATGTTCTTTTCTGCTCAATGTGGTGAAAGCAAATAAAAATAATCTAGCACATCTAGCTTGAAATTATACATACAGAGCCCATGTAGCTTTCCAAAGCTTCTCGAGAATGGACCTTCAGAACATTTACCTCAGAGTTGACCCATGGATTCTCACTGCCACCATCACCAACCTCTCTCCATTGGGATTTGTCCCCATTGTGATGTTGTGAGGGCAGCAAGCAAGCAGGAGGCACCAGAATTTAGCATACATCATGACAAGGACTCAACCCTTGGGCATTCATGACCATGCCTCTCTCTGGCCCCTGGGAGGGTCAGGGCTCAATGGTCCTGACAGTTAGGGACTACGCAGTTCCTGTTTGAATCAACAGAAGCAGTAAATAATGTATAATGTGGTAAATTTAAAGACAGGGTTATGTACAGGAATGCATTTGTTGGCTGGATGGGAGGGGCTGCTGCCACTAAATCCACAGCCCAGCAAATGCCTGTCTACGCCTGGGCTGAGCCTTTCCCTGCACCATTGCTGTTGCTGCCCAACCAAAATCTGTTCCTGGCTTATTGTGATGGAAGCTACAACTGCGTGACCCTTTGTGCTGCCGCAGTGGCTACATCAGAAAGTGATGGCCCAAGACCTAAGTTCCCCCACCTTTGATCCCTATTCACATCTAAGCAGAGGAAATCCCATGCGGAATCAGAAGGAAAGGAATAGGCTTCCGTTTATCCAGAGGGGATAACCTAGAGTACATTTTTTTTTTTTTCCATTCACCATATCAATGCCATAATGAGTGCAATCTGTAGCAGATTGGAAAGTTTGTAAACAAAGATTTGAGATATGAATCCAGAAAATCCAGCTCTGAGCAGATGCTTCAAACCAAGATGCAATGCTGCCTCTCTATTAAAAATCACAACAAAAGGGCTTTTCATAACTAAGATCTGCACACGCCCCAAATCCCGCAGAGCAGAAAGCAGGAGCAGTTCAGCTAATGGGGAATGAGGAAAGCCACCATGGAGATGCAGACCTTCAAGCTGAATGATTACAAAAAAATGAGTAGATAGTTACCTAGTGGATGAGCGGCATGGGTGGGAGTTGGGGTAGGAAGAAGACTGGGGGCAAGACATCCTGGGAAGAGGAAAAGACTGGGGTGAAACAGACATAGAAGGATCCCAGAGTCTGCTAAGAGCATCCTGAGGGAGATGAGAGGTGACAAGAGATGAGTCCAGTGAGGAAAACAGGAGGAGCCCATCAGAGAGGGCCATGAATGCCACTCTGGAAAAGACTGACTTTACTCTGAGTGCACAGGAAGCAACCACAGAGCTTGAAACAGGAGGGCAGCACCTACTGACTTGTGTACCTGCTGTAGACACATCAACCTGTGTTTCTGTGTTAGCTCTTCACTTGGAGTGTCTACTGACAGGTCTGTTTGCTGACTGTGTGTGCAAGGTAGACGATAGATCCAGGGGGCCAGTGTTGAAGTGGTGAAACCAATTAGGAGAGTACTGTTGTAATGCTGGAGCTTGACTTATAGGGATGGAGAGCAGAGGACCATTTTAAGATGGGTTAAGAAGCTGGATGCTAGGTTCCAGGCTAGGGAAGCGGGCAGCCAACAGGAGGCTGGTGGAGGAGCTTGAAGAAGCTGTAAATGAGGAATAAAGACTCCCGCAACATCTGGGTTTGCAGAAGCTAATTTATTGACTCAGCAAGGGCTTATTGTCCCTGACAACCTCCATAGGATAAGGAGGCATACAGAATTGATATCAACTCATCAGAGGATTACCCATTTAAACCACCAAAGACCAGATTTTAAACAAAGATCTATCACCCGAACATTGACTACAAGTGGAGGTCCATCTGCCGGGGGATTACTGCTAGAAGAGGAAGCCAGCAACCAGGCTTCCAGACCACACACTCCAGTCCAGCACGGGTGACCGAGCCCGAGCATCTGCTCAACCTGAGACTCCTTCCTCTACGCACTGTCAAAAGTTCTGTAAAATCCTGAAGAGTTTAAAAAGAAACACAGGAAAAGTAACCTGCAGATAAAATCTGCCAAGGTGCATTCCATCACGTGTGAGCAGAGCCCCAGCAGTGCACTCCAACACTCTGCAGAGCAGGACTCTGGAGAATGGACACATCCACCCCCTGCTTTTTGTTTGTGGTAGTGACTTAACTTTCTACAGTTTTCTTAATCAACAGTGGTTACTTAAATTCTTTATTTAAGTAACCTGTAAGTTGGGGAGGGATAGCATGGGGAGAAATGCCAGATATAGGTGATGGGGAGGAAGGCAGCAAATCACACTGCCATGTGTGTACCTATGCAACAATCTTCCATGTTCTTCACATGTACCCCCAAACCTAAAATGCAATAAAAAAAATAAAATAAAAATAAATAAATAAATAAATATAAATGAACAACCAAAAAAAAAAAATGAAAGATGCTGCTTTCTTTGTTTTAAAAATGTTCTGCTTTCTTTGTTTTAAAAATCACTGCTGCAATTTCCTTCAAAACAACAGTGTTTCTTTTCTTGTCCAAATTTATTCAAAATCTTCAAGTTATGTTTAGCCCAGAAGGCTAAAAACAAAAAGAAAAGAAGGTAGTATTTCCCCTTCTTTCCCCCTGCTCTTGCAATTCCCACATTCTCTCCTTCAGCTTATTTTTCACTTACTCTCCTCCCCAGACCCAGGACCATATCCTCTACAAAGGAGAAGAAACTGCTCTGGTGTCTCTGGTGGGTTTTCTTCTCCCGTACTGCACTGCTCAGTGTGGGAGTTAATGCAAATTCTCCTGACTCCAGATTATAACATCCTTTTGAAAAATTTAAAAACAAGCAAACAACACCCCCTCCCATCCTGACTCCCCCTCTCCAAAAATAACAACAGAAAGCCATAAAAAGGCAAAGCCTTGCTCTGGTGTAAAATCCTGCAATGTTACCACAACATCCATGAAACGGGCAAACCCCGATGTCCGTGTGTGACTGAACTTTAGCCAGGCCAGCTGGGGCAGGGAAACCCTGGAAACGCAGGTCTGCGGTGACTTCGAAGGGAGGGCCCGGTAACCAGGGCCACTGTGCACACTGGGTGTGACGAATCTCTCACCAGAAAGACTCCTGAGGCCAAAGACTGGCACTCTTCCCTGAATCCATGTTGGAAGACTTGCTAGTCTTTGCAGGCAAAGCTAAGCCAGATCATCCATTTAAAATTCCAATCTGTCACCAAGCTCCATCCCACTGTGCCACTGAGGTTGCTCCCCCAACTCCTCAGGGTGGCAGCCCCACCACAGCTCTCCCTGAGTACAATTTGACCTTTTGCATGATTGAAATTGGTGGAAGTAAGATATTAGCCACCACCAGTCTGGGATTGCTGTCTCCTTTACTCTTTCCTTCAATGCAGTCCAAGAGCAAGATGGCCTTCCCTCTCCCCTCAGACCCACTGCTTTTGCAGACTCAAGCTCCACTTGAAGCTCATTCAGTATTATCCTTTAAATGTGTTTTATATTGTTTTGTCTGCCTTCTTTGTGTGAAATAAAAATTAACATTAGAATTGAAAAATAAAGAGAGCAAAGGCATGTGTGAGAGGGAATAAAAGAGGTGGCTAGAAAACTATAACCAACGGTGAAAGGTAGGCTTTGTGTAGGAATGAAAAGTGTCTTCCTAGAAGTGATGATGGTGGGGAGAGGGGGGAGAATCCCGACAAGGCCTCAGGGCCAGTAATATGTGTGAGTGCAGAGAAGCAGCAGAGAGGTATTCACAGGGGAGAGAAGCTCAGATGCATTATGGGCTCCATCGGGTTTTGTGGGCTGGTGGGCTATTGTGGGCACATAACCACCATTCACAGCACAGATCCGTTCAGTAAACACACTCTGAGGTTCAAATAAATTAGATTTTCAATTGAATGGAGTCTAACCTGTTCACAGTTGGGAATTTTCTATCCAATACAGGATTTTATCATACCCAACATTTAACTGTATCTCAAAGCATATGATAATTTATTTGATTAGTGAACCCCTTGTCTTGTGTTCTGCCAAGTCATAAGGAGAAGGGGAAATTATTTTTAAGCTTTGGTTATTGCTATCGATTTCCAGATGACCTTTTGTAATGGTTTCCTATACATTTCATCCTTTTTTAATTCAATCAGTTATCAAATCAACAGACTTTTACTATGAGCCTGCCTCTGTGCTAGCTGGTGGGGATTTAAAGATGAGCAAGATCCAGGCCCAGCCCTCAAGCAGCTCACTGGGCTAGTCAGGATAATAGAAATAAATAGATAATGAATGTATGACGTGGTAAGTCCAATGATAGAGTTATGCACAGGAACATCTACATCCACACAAGAGGGATACATAACCCGACTCGAGGCTTCTCAGAGGAAGTGCCACTTGAGAGGTGCCCTCCAGGCTGAATGAAAGACCTCTAGACAAACAGAGGAGGAAGAGTGGAGTGTGGAGGTTAGAGGTGGTGAGGGGTATTCCAGGAATTACAAGCCATTAGTATTGCTAGAGCATCAAGGATGAGATGAGGAATGGTGCAAAGGATACTTTGAACACTTACTAACATTCTCCAGGTTAGAGGAAATTAAAATGAAAGAATCTGAATATCTAGATCAGGGAAAAATTTAGAACTACATATGACAAAGGCAATCAGTAAACATGAAATGACAATGATATGATGATTATAAATATGAGAAGCACGAGGTGTTGGGTTTTTAGATGACTACTCAGCTATCTTATAGTAACCGGCAGTTCGGGAAGGTGAGGCTATTTATACTTTCTTGGGATTCCAGTTACTTCCCTGTCAAGGTGCCCTCTCCTACCTCTTTTCATATCCCTGGAGAATGATTCCATTCTGATCACTACTCAATTTTGTCTTTCCACTTTCCATACCCTAAGACACTGAGAAAATGCATGCACCCTCCCTTCAGTTCCCTCGCAGGACCTACTGCTAATCACTATTCACTTGACTCCATGAGTACTTGGATTTGGTTTCTAGCTTTAAAGAAAGACCCAAAGTTATACAGGAAATGATTTCTGAGTACAACTCAGGACTGCCTTTTTTCCATCAGCTCTGAAGCATCCCCCTCCTAGGACCATTTTGCAAATATCTTGGTCTGACTTTTCCCCACTTGTTAGGACTCTTGGAAATCACATTTATTCTCTATCCCTTAATTTTTTTTCTCCAAACATTGCTTCCTTTATAAATAGTAAAGTTAATTACTTTATTCTCCCCCACCTTAGCCCAAAAATACTGTAACATGATGGCAAGTCATGCAGTGATTTTCCTCCAGCTTTATTAAAGTATGATTGACAGATAAAAATTGTATATATTTAGAGTATAAAACATGATATTCTGATAAATGTATACATTCTTAAATGGTTACCACATCACGCTAATTAACATATCCTCACACAGCGTCATTTTTGTGTGTGTGGTAAGAACATGTGAGATCTACTCAGATGATCTCAGGTATATGTGGCATCTAAAAGAAGTCAAATTCATAGTAATGGAAAGTAGCACAATGTTTATTAGGGTCTGGGAGAGGGGGAAAGGGGGAAATATTAGTCAAAGAGCAGAGACATTCTGTTATGAGGAAGTACTGAAGTACATGTACAGCATAATGGCTATGCAGTGACTAAATTCCCATTTAAATTTTTGAGAAAAGACATACTATATAAATACAAAGTGTTGCTTTAAAAACATCTTTGATTCAAAATAAAATCAAGCTAAATTCCAAAAATATTCTGGGGAAATGCTGGGATTTTTCTCATTTTTTCCTAATCATTTACTTTTCTTGTTTCCTTATTATCTAGAATTTCTCTGGAAAACTTGGGGAGCAGAAATATCCTTCAACTATTGGAGCTTGTTAAATAACATCTCTGAGGTCTATTTACTTCTGGACATTTACTCTGGGTCCCTGAGGGCTGGGACATTCCTCGTCGCTTCTCCTAAAAGCCACGATCCTCAGGATCACAGAGACCATAGATACCTTTTGTCTCCTCTCTCACCTTTGAAAATTTCCTCTTGGGCACATCCAGTATTTCTAGAACCTTCTTAGTCCCTACATGACACTCCTCTCCCCCTCAGAAACCAAAACTGAACTTTTATTTTCAAGACTGAGGACAATCTGGGGTGAATCCAGATCTGACAAGAAGCTGTTAACAGTTTTAGTGAGAGCTGGGCAGTCTTAGCCATGAGACTATGAACCCAGTGGAGGGAGCAGAGCCTTTGGAACTCAGATTTGGGTTCAAATTCAGGCTCCACCACGTAGAAGCCATGTGATTTGGGGCAAGTTGAAGTGGCTCTGCATCAGTTCCTTCCCCTGCAGAATTTGGATAACAGCTCCGATCTTGCTGGGTTGCATCAGGGGCCAATTGAGATAATGTAGGTAGAGCACCTGTTAGAGAACTCATGCTATAAGAGCTGCTTAATAAACTACAGTTCTAATAGTGATAATAATAACACAATTAATCCATAAAGATTTAAAGCACTTCCCACTGAAACGCTCATGTCCAGGAATGAATCTCAAAGTCCTCAGGTTTGGTAAACAATGAGCCTGAGTGACATATCAAGTACAACACTACATTTTATGGTCTTATGAGGCTAGCACCTGCAGGTGACATTAGACACACAGTAAGAAGCAGAAACGGTGGATTAGAAGATGAAACAGTGGAGGCCCTGGCTGCTTCCCAGGTGCATGCCATAAAGCTTTATGCTGAGAGCTCTACAGGGCAGGGTGCTGTGTCCTACAGGAACCTCCTTGGCGCTCAGCAAAACATCATACCCAGCACACTACCTTGAAAGTTCTATAAGTGTTAGGTGAACAATGCAATTTTTATTCTTGTCTGTAACTTAAAATTGTTTGAGAAGTTTTAGAAAAATACTGGTGTGCAACCCCCTAACCCTGACTCCATCCATGATAATCTGATTTATTTGGTTTGGCGTATGGCTCAGGAAATAAATATTTTTTACAACCTTTCCAGATGACTCTAAAGGACTACCAGGTTAAGAAGCACACAGGAAAAAGTGTTACTTTATTTATATGGATAATAAAGATTATTAATAATGATAATGATAACACTGACAGTAACACTTATCTTCATGCTGCAGACTATGGTAAGTGTGTGGTTGCATGACTTAGTGTTGGCAGAGTAAGGACAGGAAGCTAGATCTAAAGGATTTCAAAGCTTATACTTTAAATTCTTCTGTGAATTATATATTTTATGGCACCGTCCATACAGTTATGGCACAATGCATGACTTTAATTTCTTCCAATGTAACAGATAATCATTTCAGTAGTGGCCATTGGAGCTCATGACCTTGGCTTTGTATAGAGGCATCATAGTCTAATAGTTAAAAGCATGAATAGATTTTGGACCTGGGTCATCTTGATTTAAATACTGGACCTACTACTAACTAGCTGGATACCTAATTCTACTAGTTACCAGTTGATTAACTCTCTGTGTCTCTTGGGAATAACAACAATGATAACTGTCATCAATTACATGTTTGTGTTCCTCAAAAACACATATGTTGAGTCTCTAATCTCCAATGTGATGGATTTTGGAGATGAGGTCTTTGGGAAGTTATTAAGTCAGGAGTGGGGGAGCCCTTCTGATGGGATTAGTGCCCTTTTAAGAACAGACAGAAGTGAGCTTGCCTTTTCTGGGAATAGACACCTCTATTCACCTAAAAATAATTCTGTTTATATATGCATTGATTTTAGCTCACAGATGTTAGTTTGCTCGCCAGGTTCAAGGTTGGCTCCAGAAACTACGTATTGTTTGAATATTGCTCTAATCCTCTGACTTTTTAAGGCAGTTCTGCTTCTCCTATCTGGGTCCCAGAATGTCATTCCTCTTATGCCCAGTTTCTGGCCTGTGCCCACAGGGTTCTTGCCTTGTTGATTACATCTTGACGGAAACACACTAGAGCTTCTGTTTTAGTGCTGAGTTGTTCCTTTCCATTTTCCTTCTCTGTGGTACTTTTTAGGTACTGAAATACACACCTCCCAGCAGCCCTCTCCACATAATGAAGCAAGCTTCCTAATCTCCTAGCAATACTATTTCTATCACCCAAGGAAGCTCCATATATACACATATAAAAGGAATGGCCATAAGCAATCATCCTGTGAGGGAATAGTTTCCCATCCTCTGAGGCAGGGAGGAGAGAACATACCTTCTGAGAGCCATGAAATAAATGAAAATAACAGCCTGTTCTGCTCTTTCCCTCGTTGTCTGAGCCCTGGCTCACAGAGGGAAAGCCTACTGTCCTCATTCATCCCATTCACCAGGTTCACATTTTTTTACCGCCATTGGAAAATACATGTGCCATTGTCACTGTCTTTGGCAAAGGGCTCCAATAAACATGCATTTGTGTGTGTGTGCATAGTGTGTGTGAATTTGCAGGTGTGTGAAGTATGTAAGTATGAGCTCATCTTTGCCCTCATTCCTGCAAGGAGCCTGCACTCTCACCTGGCTCAGCTCCATGTGTGTTTCCCTACGTGACTGATACGCTAACATTTCACCAGCTGTTTCCTCCCCCATCTCTCTGCAGGAACATTTCCTGCACTGACATTTCCTCTGCCCAGGAGATCTATAATAGTTTTTTCTGATTGTTCCTGTGCCTTCCTATATTTCCCTCAATCAAAGCTGCCTCTACATTTGTAGTCAAACCACATTTCTTTCCATCCTGAAGTTACAATATTTTTCCTTCCTCTCATTTCCCCTGTCTCGGTGTCACAAGCCACTTTATTTGTTCTTGCTAACAACTTAAAGGGGTCGCAGGAATTTTACATTATTTTTAAAGCAAGAGACAGGGACAAACCAATAGAAGTAAAAATAATGGTAAGTTACTCAAAAAAGCTGTATGAGGGAGAACACGATGGCTTTTAAATCACTATAGAAACAAAAAGCCTCACATGCGCATGCATCTACAATTCTTTAACAGAAAACAAAACATGGCTATAGTCAATGTTTCCACAATAACAGTTTCACAAATGTGCAAACTCAACTTTTCTAAATTCTATCTGAAGAAGATGAACAATGTACTATCTTGCCACTTCCCTCTGTGCTTTTATATAACTATTTTTCAGTCACTGTATTCCCTTTAAATAAATGCCATGGCTATAAAACTTAAGCCTTCTTATTTGTCTTAAAATTGAGCAGCAGAATGCTCCAACTTCATCTTAGTACAACCCTCGCTGAAATCCTTAGCGATTAACGAGAACGATGATAGTAATAATTAACATTAGGGGACTTGATACGTACCAGGTATTTTTCCAAATTTACTTATTTTATTTCACTTTATTCTCATTATGAACCTTATGAAAAATGTGTTATTTCACAGAAGTGGAGGCTCCATGTATAAGAGAGCTGTAATTTGATCCCATCCCACCACAGTACTTGTTCTCTACTGTGCTTCCTGTAAACTAGATAACATGTTTGTTAATATTCTTTAGCAAGAACTTTTTATTTTACATCAACATGGGTTTCCTAGGGCCCCTAGGCTGCATCACACCTGGGAGCCCATCACAAACATGTGCCTTTGGAGTCATCAAACGTTAGTGTTCTCTAGAATCACTTGTGGGATCTTGTTACAGTGCAGATACCTGGAGTCTACCTGCAGGGGGTTCAGTGAGTTGAGGGAGGATTCCGGGATGCTAATTAGTACAAGCTTTCTTTAGGGATGATGAAACATTCTAAAATTAGTTTATGTGATGGCTGCAAAACTCTGTAAATATACTAAAAATCATTGAATCATACTCTTTAATTGGGTGAACTATATGGCATGTAAACTATATTTTAACGAAGCTGTTGAAAAAAAGTCTGGAACAGAAGTAAACACGGAGGCACAGCCTTCTAGCCAAGTCTCACGGAAGGGCCCACAGAGAGCAGAGTTGGTATGGGAATGTCGTGGTTTTCTCATTCATTCATGATATTGAAGTCATTTATAGCAAAAATAGAGATAGTAATAATTAGTATCGTGAGGACTTAACATGTGCGAGGCATTTTTCAAAATAATGTTCTTCTTTTGTTTTACTTTATTCTCATGAAAAATGTGTTATTTCACAGAGGACAGCTCAAGTTCTATGAGTGGGACACATTGTCTTTATTCTTTTTTAATCTCTTCTGTTCTTTGTTTCTTTGTTTTTACTTTCCAGTTTGTAGTTTTGGGAGGGAGGAGGGGGTATAAATGAGTATGCTTTATTATCTCTCTACTGACTTTTTAGCTATGACTTTTAAAATTATTTTTATAGTCATTGCTCTGAGAATTACAATTTGCATGCTTGACTTATCATGAACTACCTTGAATTAATATTTCATATATATCTCATATGCTGTAAGAAATTTTAATTGACTTTTTAAAAATTTAGAAGAGAAAATAACCTTTTATATTTACCCTTTTTTGGCATTATTAGGGTTTATTCCTTACTGCAGATCTGAATTTCCATCGGGCACTTTATTTCTTGTTTAAGAAACTCTCTTTAGCATTTTTGATGATGCAGATCTACTGGCAACAATTTCTCTCATCTTTGTTTTCCTGAAAATGTTTTCATTTCACCTTAATTTTTGAAACGTATTTTTATAGCATACAACATTTTAGGTTGATGATATTGCTTAGTTTTTGTGTTTTAGCACTTAAAATTTTGTTATATTATCTTTATGCTGTCATTGTTTTTTATGTTATATTTATGATTATTCCGCTGTAAGAACTTTTTTTTTTTCCTGGCTAAAAGACCATGTGGTCTTTCTACACTTGCCAATCCAGCTGACAAACTTTGCTTATTCAGTAAAATTCCATGAAAGGGAAGTAGTAGCCTCCTTCAGATTTGAATGTGACCTGCCAGCACACGGATTTGTACGGCGTTTGCTGGTTTCTGTTTGTCAGAGCAAAGACTGCCCGTCTCTGGCGGGTGGCTTCCCTGTGCTCCCTGACCACAGTCTTAGGAACTGTTCTCACCTCCAACAGCTTGTGCCTCTGGTGCTTAGTTCATATAAGATTTCTTTGTGCCCACCATTCTTCAATGTCTTTAAGAAAAATTATAATTTTTTTTTTATTTCTATGTCTGGTGATTTCTGGGGTTTTATCACATGAATGAAGATCTTTTATACCTTTCTGTATCCTAACTGAAAGTGGGATTCCACTATGTTTCCAGTGAGCTTAAAATCTAACTAAAGACCACAATAAAACTAGGTTGGAAATGCCAGGTGACAAGTAAATCGTGAGGAAAATAAATCTCTCAAGAGTTCAGAGAAGGAAGTAAGGTTGCCTGATACAAAACAGGTGACACAGTAGAAAAAATTCAGATGAAGATAATACATATTTAGTAGAAATATATCCTAAATATTGCCCAAGATAGACAAGATAGACTTATATTAAAATTATTTTTTATTTATCTGAAATTCAAATTAAACTGAGCATTCTGTATATTTATTTGCTAAATTTGTCCCTGGGAAAGAGAGACCATTAGCAGTGCAGGGAAAAGGACTCAGGAAGGAAGTAAAAATTGAGGTAGGCTATTAAGGAAAGACAGAGATGTTCAAAAATTGCCACATAATGTATATGCAGACAAGTACCAGGAGAAATGATCAGAGAAATGTGTCAAGTTCAAATCCCTCAGCGTTCTGAATGCCAATCTAAGAAGAATGGACTTCATTCTGCTGGTAAAGATGAATAAGAAAGATTCTTTCTAAGTCTCCCATTTTTGACCCCTTTAAAGATAACGGTAGCAATAAGAATCAATTTTATGGTATAGGTCTTCCATAGAGGAGTCCTTTTCAGATTTTATAGGGCTTTTTGCTTCAATAAGGTCCCATTTTCCTTTTTATGTTTTTCCTCAGGTTTTTATAGTCTTCCTTTGTTCAAGCATAAGAAATAATGATGGCTGTACCTTCAGGAATGTGAAACGAATAAGATTTTTCTATTGCTGCCAAATAAATGAAAATGATAAATGATCATGTAAAAACTGATAAATGTCAAACAATAGACTTTAAACCATGTTTATCTGAAGCAACTTGCTGTACTTCAGAGCACAATTACAAATCATCCTTTCAAGCTCTTCAGAAGCTAAGACCTGCCAAGAGCTAATTAACTGCTCTAACGGCAGGAAGATGTGGCAACAGAAGGCACAGTTTTTGAATGACTGCAAGGTATTTAATTTGAATAAAAGGAGAATTAAACAACAGCAGTGAGCAAACATAGCAGCAGATAGAGAATGCCTATATTAAAGATTCTTATTTGTCTTCAAAATCGACCACTGGAAATGTATATTGCAGTGAATGTCTTGCAGCATAAGACAGCCTCGCAGAGCAGAGAGCAGAGACAAAAGAGTTTGTGTTGGTGTATCTCAGGCAGCAGAGATTCAAGTCTCCCCCCTTGAACACCTTGCCTGCACTGCGGATCAGTGTCTGGAACATGAATGAGGATCCTTGGTGCTTAGTGTTATGGTCAGACTGCTAAGCTTTTCCTAAACATGTGTAACTGACTCGAGTGGCTGCTGCATCTTGACCAATTTGGGGAATGTATGCATAATCTAATATGTCCCTTCCTCATTCTTTTGCAACTCTTTTCAGTAACTGCATGGCTTAACCCTTCCCTGGATCTGACTGCCAGGTCTGAGGAGTGGAAGCATCACTGGGATTTTTCTTGGATACCTTCTAAGACAGTGCTTGAGATAACTTCCACTAAAGCCTGCCAGTTTCCCTCTATCCTCTGCCTGACCTACACCTGAAGGCATGTACTCTACTGAGTAGAGGGGATACTAACTTTTATTGAGGTGCCAAGTACTTTCATATGTTATTTCATTTAAATTTCGTAAGAATATATTCAAGACAGTGTTGCCCTTGTTTTGAGATAAAGAAACTGAGTCTCAGAAAAATTGATAATTTGCCCATCGCTCAAACCCAGGCGTGCTGATTCCCCCCTGCAGGGACTGCCCGCGCAGCTTCCCCACCCAACTTTGCTTTCCTTGCTTCTAGGATCTTCTGCTCTGGTTTTCCTTGTAACCTATTCTTGATTCAGTTTTTATTTCATGTGGAATTAAAGGATTCTGTTCCTTCCTTCCCACACAAGGGTTGAATCTTGTCTGTAACCAAGTTCAGTTCATCCCAGGACGGAGGCTGGGTTGTCACTGTCAGGTTGCACTTGAGTCAATTCCCTGAACTCCTGAGATTTCTAGACACTTAGACACTTTTTCCAGCTCCCTTTCACCCCAGTGAAGTCAGTGAGCTGAAGACTGTTTTTGTTTTTTGAGTCAGGGTCTTGTCTTGCTCAGATACCCAGGCTGGAGCAGGCTGGAGTGCAGTGGCACCTAGCTCACCACAGTCTTGACCTTCCAGGCTCAAGCAATTGTTCCATCTCAGCCTCCTGAGTAGCTGGGACTATAGGCACTCTCCACCACACCCAGCTATGTTTTTTTCTTTAAATTTTGTAGATGCAAGGTCTTCCTATGTTACCCAGGCTGATCTCAAACCTCGATTCTCCCTTTTTGGCCTGTGAAGTTCTGGGATTATAGGCATGAGTCACTGTGCCTGGCCCCCAGTAAGCTGAAGTAGAAAGTGCCGTTTAGGTTCATAGTTACGTGAAGCCTCCTACTAGCTGGAATTCGACAATTTTTCACAGCTGGTTTTCTAACTCATATATACTTCTTCCAACAGGAGACAGCTGAGTGTTTGCGTATAAGACATTGTACCAGTAATTCTAACATACTTATGGTACACACAAGATTTTACCTTTTTTAAAATAGCATTCACAACTTTTTGTAAACTTAGTTTTCACAGAACTTACAAAACACTTCAAGCATATTTAAAAATATAGGAAAAATACAACATCTACATAATTATCACACCAAGATCAAACAGATGTTAACATATTGCAATTTGCTCCAGATCATTTTTTTTTAGAGACGTAAATTGTTACAGATATTGCTAAAGTGCTCCTCTCCTCCCTTAACCCGCCCTCCCCGGTAGCATCCAGTCTCTTGAAGATGGTATGGATTAGTTTCATGCATGTTTATGAACTTCTCTAGTATGAATAAATTCATCCATAAACAATGTTTGTGAGTTTTAAAGATTTAGACAATTGAAATCCTATTGCACTTTTTTTCACAACTTTTCCCCCCCCACTTTTTATGAGTGTCTATCTGAGAGAAACTAGTAAGCACAGAAACTATGTACAAAATTTTTCACTGAATTTCTGTGTGTTCCAGTTTTTTTTTTTTAAAGGAAAACATCCTAATTGTCCCTCTGTTGTGCAATGTTTACATAAATGTGATTTATTCATTCAGTGGAATGCTATCAATGCTATCCAGCAGTTAAAATGAATAAACAAGATCTACACATATTTATACAACCTTTTTTTTTTAAACTGCATTTAGGCCAAATAAAGCAATGAATATGAAATGATTTTCTGTGTGTATGAGAGTAGGTTTTCTGCTTGCTTCTTTTTAATATTGTTCCCTTGGTAATATAAAATAATGAATAATGCGATACATAAAACATCTTAATGTTGTCACTGGTGGGGGGGAAAACAATGTTTCAGTATTTTCTTCATCTAAACCTCTATTCAGCCTTCAGGTCATGTGATGAACACTGCAATGCAGGAGAACTCTGCAGTGCATAAGTTTGTGAACATGTTGACTTAATTTAGTGTCTAAATCCTGCATCTGCAGTTAGCAAAAAGATTCAGGATTTAGACACTAAATTAAGTCAACATGTCCACAAACTCCTTCATTCCCTGACATTCATTCCACTAGAAAACTTAAGATAATGGAAAACATGTCTTTCATTCCAAAGAAACTGTTCACATTTACTGTATTTGTGGATGGCTATCTGATCAGCGGTGGGCTTTCTTGCCTTCCTGTTTTATCAAGTTAGTTCTGAAAAGACTTTAAATAACTCATTTGTATGCAGACTGGAATTTCCAAATTGGCAGCCCTAAGTACCACAGCACTTGAACTGCCATCTATAGATGACAGTAAATTACTTTCGATATTACCTCCAGACTATTAAAGCTGTAGTCGTATAAGAATAATGCATGCCTGCATATTGCTACCGTCAGTAGGTACTCAGTCAATAAAACAATATTGCTCAGTATTTTAGCAGAGCAGAGGTCTGATAAGGTAATGGTAGCTTGAAATATGTTAATAAATATATTTAGTAAAATCTCTATTAGTGAAGAAGAGGCTGCGGTGAATTGGGAGAGCTGCAAAGCACACCAGGATCTGTGCAACTCAAAGCTAGAATTCTGCTAAAGACACTGCTGTAGCTGAACCTAGAAGGGAAGAGTTGTGTGAATCAGACAGTAAGTCCTGAGTCATCCATTGAAGTTGATGAGGAAAGCAGCAATTCTCTGACCTGCCAGAATAGATTAGGTCATCCTGTTGCAGGCTTTTACTGTACACTGCAATCTTAGCAGAGCTTATCACAACCCCAGATATGCAATTCTTTGTAAAATTATGTGATGAAGGTTTCTTTCCTCTGAAAGCCTCTAAGGTGGATGGAAGGGACCATGCCTGCCTTGTGAGTTACATATCCTCAATGCCAAGCAAAGCTCTTTGTATACATTTAAAAATAGAGTCATACAAATAGTAAATGAATATGAAAGGGGAAGAACCCAATGTAGAGGTCTTGTTGGACACCAGTCCTAACAAGGCAGATCTTCTCTGTGTCTGCGCTCTGCCTGAAACCTGTCCAGCAAGAGCAGAATGTTAGTAAGTCCAGGGGGGGCAGTACGGTAGAGAGCTCAGGTTTATATTCAGGTAACTTGGTTCATATTCAAATGTATCATTGACCTGCTTTGTGACTTTGGAAAAGCTACTTAATTTTCCTGTGCTTTCATTTTCCCACTTGTAAGATGGATAACTGTTTCATACATTGTTTTTAAGGATTAGATAATTCTAAGTATTGCCTACCAGCCTAGAGTCTTTGTTGAAAACATGTTTTCAACTATTGTCATTATTGTGCAATATTAGAATCTATTCCTAGGGAATGAGAGTTGATAAGATATCAGAAGGCGTGACACAGAACACTAAGCCATTGGTACTGTTTTAGAATGGGATTTTAGGCTCAGAGGTGTCAAGTCTCAGAAGAAATCAATAGCATATTTCAGGAAACAATAAAGACATGGTCCAGGCCAACACAGGTGACAGGCCAGGGGTGGTTGGAGAAATCCTAGGCATTCAGGGGTTGAGGAAAAGTAACAGAACATTGGGTTAGAGAAGAATAAATCTGATTATTGGGAACAATGCAGAAATCTAACCTAGTAGATTTCTACTAGGTGCTGGGATTAGGGTTGCTTTATTCAGAATCAGTTCACTCAATTTTGAGAAGTTTGCAAAGAGATCGGAAGCAAGACAGGGGATGACAAATTCATTCTGATGATGCTAATTACTTTCAGAAATCTTATCCAGGAACATAAATACGACATTAAGCAGAACTCAAATTATAAGGACATTGGGAAAGGGAAGTGGTGGCCATACATTCATAATACATGTATTAAAATTAAATAAACAACAATACTGAAATAAATACTGAAGTTGGATTAGGTTTCACTTTTGGCAAATGATTTTCACTGAACAGTGAGAAATTGTATAAAAACAATGAAGAAACTTTAGAAAATGACTGGCAACTGTAATCTTGTACAGATATTGCCAATGCACAGCACATCTGCTGCCATTTCCAAATTCTGTGTGCTTGGCAGACCTCAAGGAACCATCTCTTCATTCTTCCCTGGTGAACTCTTTCTTACCTGGCCTCAAGACACTTCTTAACACAATGCAACTGCGTCTTACAACAAAACTGGTTTGGCACACAACGGGGGAACATACTTACCTTCCTTTATCTAGATTAAATGAAAAAATGGAGATCTACTGAGGCGAATCACTTTCTGCCTAAAATTTCACCTCTCCTGGTTAGTGTATTTTCCATCCTGTTCTCATGATCCTAACTTCTGTTTATATTTGTACTCAATTAGCATTATTGTTGCATAGATTCATTTAGACAAAATATCAGGTGTTAAATAAACAAACAAGTAAATGAAATGATCTTTCTTAAGTCACATGACTACTTCTTTCTAGAATCAGGATTCTGGTCAAATACTAAGTACTTGTGGTTGAATCTATCTAAGCAAAAAAATGAAGAAAAAATGTGCTAAACCCAATTAAAAATAAAACTCTGAGATGGGTGGGTCACTAGAGATCAGCCTGGGAAACACAGTAAAACTCCCCTCTCTACCAAAAAGTACAAAAAAAATTAGCCAGGCATGGTGGCGGGCACCTGTAGTACCAGCTGCTTGAGAGGCTAAGGTGGGAGAATAATTGCTTGAGACCAGGAGGTTGAGGGTACAGTGAGAGGAATTCATGCCACTGCACTCCAGTCTGGGTGACAAAGTAAAACCCTGTTTCAAAAATAAATAAATAAAATAAAAACTCTTTTCAATAGAATGATATTTTATTTTTATTTATTGAGCATCATGGTTATTTTCTTTGATGTAAAAAATAATTTACCGAGAGAAAAAGACATAAACACAACCTATTTTAGATGATTTTAAGAGAGACCTGGAAGTTCCAAATTAACTTTCTCCAAAGTCTTGTAAATTCTAAACAGTAAAAAAATTAGTTAATGAAAAGTGTGATGCTTTGTTACAGCTTACATATTGACTGCAGATACCTTTATGACAAAGCCAATTGTATTTTTGTATCAAATGTTTTTACACCGATCAAAAAGGAGCACTAATTTATAAGATTTCATGATAATTTAAATTGGCTATAGGAGTTTAGGGTGTTGTACATCTGTTTTCAGAAGGTTGCTGATCATGACTATTATTTATTTGCCACAAAATTCTTAGGATTTCTCCAATTTTTCTTTTCTAAAGAAGCATGTAATCTCTTTGTGGTGATGCAGTTTTTAATAAATGCAATGAAATAGTATGAGGAAAGCACTAATCAGAATCTCTGACTTGGTTAAGACTTGGGAATGAGGAGGCAAGAAGCAGCTTTCTAGGCAGAAGCAGCAAGAGCCAGTGCAAAGGTCCTGAGGCAGGAATGAGTCAAGTACCTTTGGGAAATAAAAATGAAGTTCCTGTGCTTGCTGCACAATAGAGCTGGAGAGGAGAAATAGAAGTGAGGCGAGAGGTCAGAGCCCAGTCCTCTAAAGAGCATTGTAGGCTACTGTTAGGCCATGGATTTGAATTTAAGCCCAGATAGCAGGAAAGACATTTGAGAACTTTAAGCAGACAAATGTATGATCTGATTAACATTTTAAAGTGTGGATATCTCTCTTTTTTTTCTAGAGCAGTAGTAATGCCTTTTCAATTTAAATAATTCTCATCCACATGTAATATGAGTGAGTGCTAATAATATAAAAGGGAGAGACAGAGATGTTAGAACTATGGATTGCAAAAGAAGAATGTACATTATACTCCATGATATGAAGCCTTTAAGACCTAAGTTTATCCTGTGGCAGAATTCATTTTTGTGCCATGTGGCAACAAGAAAGTCAGCAACTTGGTGTGGTGACATTGCAGCAAAACATGATTTTAATGTGCTCATCCAGAGGACACGTTGAGGAAAAGGGACATTTCATTGACAAATACAGTATTATACACAATTCTCCTTGCCCTTTAATGTATAAGGGTATGAGCTAGGAACCGCAGGACTAGTTAAAACTCTGTCATTGGCCTGTAACCCAAGCACATATGGCTCATTTGCACAGACATTTATTTGGGATCTTTCTCAATTCAGTTTTTTGACATCTGAGTACTAAGTATCTACATATTACCACCTTAGAGGAGAAAACACTGATCTACGAAATTAAGGAAATGTAAGTCACATATTTTGGAGAAAAATAGTCATTGGAAAGAAAGTTAGATATGACTGCATTAGTAACAAATCATATAAAATAATTTTCGTAATTGTATTAAACTACTACTTGGGGAAAACAATTAACTTGTATTGCTTTTTCCAATTTCCTCTGTCTAAAAACGTTCAGTAATAATGATACATTATTCACTTGAACTTTCATTAAGGTTCTCTTCCAATTTGTTTGAAGTCTCTGTTCTCACTGGGCTCTGAGATTCACCCAATCTAGAAACCCTGGAAATTACCTTGCTTCCCTGTCTCTCAAAACTTTTTTTTTTTTTTTTGAGACAGAGTCTTGCTCTGTTGCCTAGGCTGGAGTGCAGTGGTGCATGACCTTGGCTCACTACAACCTCTGCCTCATGGGTTCAAGAGATCCTCCTGCCTTAGCCTACCAAGTAACTAAGATTATAGGTGTGTGCCACCACACCTGGCTAATTTTAGGTAGAAACAGGGTTTCACCATGTTGGCCAGGCTGGTCTTGTTTTTTTTCCTTCTTGAAAAGTTTGTTTATTCTGCAGTTGTTGTGTTAACATCCTTGTTTTATTTAAATGTTTCGTTGCTGATTAGCATGCATTTATGTAGCCAGGATAATCAGGTTGAATTATATCATTTTGGAGAGGTTAAATTCTAGTAATTACACATTTGCATCTTACAATCATAGCATAAATCTGATAATGCTATGTTACTTGCAATGTATACGATAATGATAATTTAAGAAAGATATAAACTGAGAATTCTGGATTCTATTTAGTTAAGCAATCTCTTTAATCTATAAAATCGTTTGAGCTTGAATATTTGAAAATAATAAAGATGTAAAGTGATACCTTCCCATTTTAGAGTTGAAAATGCTATATTTTTTCTGTCTTTAAAATGTTTTCCAAATAGGCAAAATGTCATTTAGGATACAGCATAAGAAAACAGAAATTCCTTCTACATGCTAAGCTCAGTACATTGAAATACCAATTCCATCTGTACCTATAAATTATACTCTCAGTTATTTCTGCAAACAAATTGTAAGTTTCATTATTAAATATCTCTATGATGGGTAATTCATAGGTATATCTTTCTTTCAAGGTGCAAATAATTGAATGATATATTTAGGCATGTGAAATGTCATTAGTATCAAGAAAGATTCTACTTTTAACACTTTTCAGAGTCAGGACTAAATAACTGGAAAGTTCAGTTGACAATAAATAACTATCTTGCTTTTCAAAAACTGTTATACTTGAGGATCCTACTGACCCATCATGGGAGACTTTTCTTATATTAGAATATTTAAAAGACCATTAGGACATATCTGTTACTATCTTCAAATAGAACATTCTAACTAGCACTTAAGGTAGGTACTCCTTAGCACTATACTTCTATCAGGCAATAAAATGTCACTGAACAAAAAGACGGCCCACATAGTAACTGATTTTTCAAATGTTACTTTATGAATTAAATATTAATGACTTTTTTCTAACTTGCTTCTATGTGAATCCAAATATATACACTTAAGTATACTTATACACAGAGAGATTACACATTAATAGTTATTTGATGAGATATGCTATTATCAGCAACAATTCCATGGGCCTCCCAAGCTCAGGGAGTTGTCAGATGGCACCAGCTTTCTAATTTGAGAATACTTTCCAAACATTGCACCAACTTTTATTTATTGATTAAAAAAAAAACAACCTTTATTTTGTAATATTTGTAGAGCTACAGGGAAGATGCACAGAAGTACAGAGAATTCCCACACACCTCTCACCCAGTTTCCTCCACTGTTAACCTCTTAACAATATCAAGGTACACTTCTCAAACTAAAGAAGGCCACAGTGGTACACTGTGATTCACGAAATCACTTATCTGGTTTTCACTAGATTTCCCATGATTGTCCTCTCTATGTCCTAGGAATATTCCCAGCTTTGTGTGTATCTGGGGTACAGTAGCCCCACTCATCTGCAGTTTTGCTTTCTAGAGTTTCACCTTTCACTGTTTCAGTTACCTGTGATCAGCTACAGTCTGAAAATATTACAGTAGTTTGATAGAGAGAGACCATATTTATATAACTTTAATTTTAGGATATTGTTAAAATTGCTCTACTTTATTTATTGCTGTTAATGTTTTATTCATCCTAATTTGTAAATTAAACTTTACCATAGGCATACTATAAACATAACATATAGAGAGTTCTGATGTTACGCACAGTTGCAGGTAGCCACTGGGGGGTTTGGAACATATTTCCCATGGATGAGAGAAAACTATAGTATTTCCAACACATATACACAAAGCAGTGGAGATATTGCATATAAAATGACAGTATTTAGGGACAAAGATTAATCTTTAGTGGCAAGAAGAACAAATAAATCACCAATAGTTGGTATAACTTTCCATGTTGTGCATAGATTTAGATGCCACAGCATACAGTCTAAGGGCACGAGTCTTGATAACAAATTTGCATTCAACCAACCCTCAGTGCATTTTAGAATATGCCTGCTAGTTTCCATGATGAGACTGAAAAAGCAGTGTTATAATATTATAGTGTAGAACATAAGAGGGATTTTCTTTGTCTGCTAAGTATCTGTGCATTCCAAGGTGAATTGAATTGATTTTCAACATTTTTTGAGGTAACATCAATATTAATTGCTAATAAGCATTCTACTGTGCCTAAAATAGATTCAAAATTTACCACAGTCTCTTAAACCGAATTATAATGGACCAAACTTACTATTCATTGCACATTTTTTTGATCCTGCTCATACTGAAACATTTATTAGTTCTGAGTGAGATTGCAAAAATGGATTAAAATGCCACCCTCCCTTTAAAGAGCTTAAAAATCTAAAAGGAGAGACAGAAATGTAGAACAAATAAGTTCATAAAGATAGAAGATGAGAAGTGCTATAACATTTGAACCTAAAAAATATGGTGGAACTTGGAGAACACATATATAGGTGGGAGAAAGCAGTATTCATGGGAATGACTGGAATGCTTTGGGCATTCTGTAACAGGAAAGACGTTCACTCATTCCACGAAGTGAAAATGGACTGCACCAAGGTATGCAAAGCCCACATGTGGGGTGCAGATCCCTGCAAAGAGGCCGGTTACTGCCTAACTCCAGCCAATTGTTCTCACTCTACTTCTCTGTGTCAGTTTTTCCTCAGACCCCAGGAATCAGAAACACAGATTTTCATCTAAAAGTCTCTTCATTATTGACTATTGCCAATAATCCTTTTTCTTTTTCAAAGATGTTGTTCAGATTAAAAAAATATATATGTCTCCAATTTGACTCATGGTTCCCAGTTTGTGACTTCAGGACACATATCGGCAAAGAATGCAGCCTGGGAAAAGGAAAACAGGATATTCAGAGAATGTAAAAATATAATTTGGCAGAGGTTTGATTTTCCTGCCAAGAAGGGTGGACAACAGGGACTTTGCCCAGAGCACTGACATTTTAAGATTTAAGCATTTAAATTAATGTAAAAAGTTCAGTGTCAGTCAACAAATAATTAGTTCAAAAAGGAAGCTCCCACATTCCATGCATTGTTAATAGCAATGAACAATCAGTGCGTTCTGAATTATATCATTGATTTGACTTCAGTCCTGCTTGACCTTGCAAAAAAATTGCTAGTGATTTATATGCCTCCATTCTTCCTCTCCTGCTCTCCCTCCAATTCTGAGTTGATGGGTTTATGCCTAACTTTTTTGAAAAAAATGGAAGCATTTAGAAGAGGAAGCATTTCCACATGTTCCCAGCACCATAACTGCATCCCATCTGCGCCTGTGTCTGTAGACTCTGCCCTCTCTTCTTTTGCAATGAACCACCTGTCCATGCTCTTTGTATATGAGGAGCCATCTTTATTTTTCTGCTTTCAAAATTATCTCTTGGTCTTTGCCTTTTGATAGTTTAATCATAATGTGTCCATGGGTTTTCTTTCAACTAATCCTACTTGGAATTCACCGCACTTCTTGGATGTGAAAACTAATGTTTTTAAGCCAATTTAGAAAGTTTTCTGCCATTATTTCTTCAATTATTCTTTCTGCTTCTTTGTCTCTCTATTCTCTTTTTGAAGCTCACATTTATGACTATGAGCAGCAAGGTCTGCTTGACAATGTCCCACAGGCATCTGAGGCTCTACTCAGTTTTCTTCATACTTTTTTATTTCTGTTACTGTCACGGAATAATCTCAATTGACTCATTTTCCAGTTGGCTGATGATTCTTTCTTCTATTGGCTCAACTCTGATATTGTAAATTTTTCTTTTAGGTTATTATACTTTTCAACTTCAGAATTTCTATTTTTATAATAATTTCCATCTCTTGATATTCTCTATTTGGCAAGATATCATTCTTACACTTAGACATTATTTTCATTAGTTCCTTGAGCATATTTAAAATATCTAATTTAAAGTCGATGTCTAGTAAGTCCAACATCTAGGCTTCCCCTATAAATAGTTGCCATTGATTGCTTTTCCCCTTTGATTGGGCTACTATTTTTGTGCCTTTCCATGTCATGGTATTTAAAAACTCAATATTTTAAGCATAGTAATGTGGCAACTCTGGGAACACACTTACAGTCTTACCCAGGGTTCTTGTTATTTCTTGCTGTAGTCGTTAGTGTTTGTTTGATGACTATTCTGGAATAATCCTGGAAAGCACATATTCTTTGTTGCATGTGGCCACTGAAGTCTCTGCTTTGTTAGCTTAGTAGAGTCACTCAGCAGTCATCTATTCATTCCTAACCGATCTTCTGTCTTTGCTGAGGAGCTCTATGTGTGTGTTGAGACATACCTTCAACAATCATGAAGGCATCTGCAACTTCACATTAGACTACATTTCTTGCTTCTCCAGAACCTCAAGAATGATCAGAGGTGAGCGTTCAGGACATCTCAGGCTTTTCTTGAGCAGGTACATCCCTGAACATGTGCTCAGCCTTATACTTGTGTATGTCCTTCCAGATTCTCAGAAATATCTCAAAGCTTTTAAGTTCCTATGGACATTTCATTCCCAAGCTTTTCTTTTAAAGCTTTCTGGTTATTCTATTGATTGCCACAATTGTTATCCATCCCTCTAGGCAAACATGCAGTTAAAATATTTCCCTCTAATTGTTTTAACACACAATCCTCTTAGCAAAGGCTTTTCTCACTTGGTAGTTCTGAGTAATGTCAAATACGGACAGCTGTGCAACTGAAGTCTCTTGAGTAAAAAAGACAGGTCAAATACTGACAGTTGTGTGGGAGTGAGGATTTGAGTAAGCTGTAGCTTCATTCTTCCCTCTCTGATGCTTGCCAGGCTGCAATGAGAATGTGAACTCTTCCTTATCAATACTATCGTAGATCTGGAGAGCAGGGAATGAGACTCAAGTGAGTTAAATATTACAAAGTTCATTGTTCTTACCAAGATTCAGCTGTTTTTTCTTGAATAAGTGCACTCTGATTTCTATAAGTCTTTATGTAATTTCTAGACTTCTGAACAAGTTTATTGTGACCATTTTGCCAGTTGTTTGTTTGTTTGTTTTGAGACAGAGTTTCATTCTGTCTCAAAACTTCATGTCGCCCAGGCTGGAGTGCAATGGCATGATCTTGACTCACTGTAACCTCCATCTCCCAGGTTCAAGTGATTCTCCTGCCTCAGCCTCCAGAGTAGCTGGGATTACAGGCTCCTGCCACCATGCCTGGGTGATTTTTGTATTTTTAGTAGAGAGGGGGTTTTGTCATGTTGGCCAGGCGGGTCTCAAGCTCCCGATCGCAGGTGATCTGCCTGCCTCAGCCTCCCAAAGCGATGGGATTACAGGTGTGAGCCACTACACCTGGCCGCCAGTTTCCTTATTGCTTTTACGGAGGAGAGAATTTTCAGAGGCCTTTACTCCACCATTTCTCTGGCATCCCACCACATTTTCTTAACCATTCTAAGAGTCTTCTAACTGGCGTACCTGTTTTGAATTGTACCACATTACAGTCTGTTCTCACAATAGCATATAAAGTCATGCCATGTTACTTCCCTTGTTCACAATCCTTCAATGACTTCTCATCTTAGTCAAAGGAAATGCCAAGTTCTTAGCATTCTCTGTTTACTTCACTTCAGCGCTCTGGCCTGCTTGTTCTGAGCACACTTTATCTTTGCATATTGCTGGAATGCTTTCTTTTCAGATCTCTGTATTGCATACTCCCTTTTCCTGTTAGATTTCTGATCTTATATCAGTTTATCATAGAAATCTTTCTTGACCTCATCTAAAGTAACATTTCCCTTACCAAGTCACTTTGTTCTCTGCTTTGTTTCCCTTCACTGCATTTATCATGCCTTGATGTTACATATATTTTCATTGTTCGGCGCTTCTTTACCAGAATGTAAACTGCATAAAAGCAAGCATGTTCACTGCTATACCCACAGTGCTCAGAATAGAGCCTAGAAAGTAGTAGGTACTCCATAGATGTGTACTGAGTATGTGATAGATGTCTGTAGGGGAGTAGTGAACATTGTTCATTTGGCCTAGTAAATGATTATCTTTATCTAAAGACTCAGCTGAAATTTCAGCAGCCCTGATAGGGCTGACAGGCTTTAATTATCATGAACACTCCCTGTTGCTCAGTGGACCCAGACTTCTGGGAATGTCCTAGATCTCTGAGGCCACAGTCTATTAAGGTTGTCAAGCAGGGATGAATTCCCACTCCAAATATCAGCTGAGGCCCTGAATTAAACTGGAAGCTTGGGCTAGATCAGATCAAGATGCCTCATGATCAAGCACTGCCGAAGACGGAGGCCTGCCATTCTAGGGTTCAGCAGTCCAAACCTGCTATGCTTTTTTTCCCTCTGACAACACACATATAAAGAAACTCTACCTTTCTCTCAAGTCACAGGACATAAAACCTAATCTTTCATCCTATCAGTCATGATGTTTGAATGTTTACTGCTACAGAGAGTCTGAAAATCTCATGGGAAAGATAAAGAACTCTAAAGAATTTTGATTTTACTTGTATTGACCTGTTCCCAAATAGACTCTGTCCCTATAGCCCAGAAGGGGCACCTTGGACCAATCAGCCACATATGCCCTTTCCTTCTCTCAATACCTTCTGCAGAGGTGCAGTGAATTCTGATGATAAACTTTAGATATTTAGATGTTATCTCATACATAACAGACATTCATTAAATGTTTCTTGAATTTTGGTGAAGGTTTTCCAGTCCTTATTTGTTGAGTGGATGGACAATGTTTTAAGAACATGAGAAACACCTTCCATTTGACAAATGCATTCTGTTCTACAAAGGCAAACTTTTAGAAAAGTGTCTGCCTCAGCTGCTTTTTCTAATCAAGATGACTGGTAGGACATGCTTTCTTCCAGGCCTCACAGTGACAGCTGACTCAAGGTCTGGTACTAAATTACCAACAACCCTTATTCACTATTGTCAGAGGGTTGGGTCTGTCACCTCCAAACCCTAACACACATTACTCTCCAGTCTGCTTCCCATGGATAGATAGGTTTTGATGTGATTTTATTCTTAAAATGCATTACCCCTTTCTTGTAAAAATTATCCACTTAACATGACTACTTACATATGATCTATCTTACACAACTTTCTAAAATAACTTTTCTTACTCCTTAGGTTTGGCAAATAAATTTTTGTAGAGGTGGCTCTAGGAGTAAGCAACGAAGTCATAGGGCTGATTTAAGACCAGGCCTATTGCAGAAGCAGCAGCATCAACCAAGCAGCTGGGGAACACAGAGAGATCAATCTTGACAGAGTTAGACATGCAGATACCTAGAAAGGTGATGATATGCTTTGAGTTGTCTATTATGACGCTGTTATTTTTGTTTCATGTAAAACTAGAGCATTCGAAGACCAGACAAAGCTGGATTATACACTAACCATTCCCCTCGAGGGCCTACTTATGCACTGAATCCAAACAAAAGAGACAGAAAATCAGTAAGTAATCAATAGTGACACAATTACAGTGTACTGGCTTAAGTAATCTTGGCTATTTGCCTATTTTATTCACCTGAAAAAGACTTAAATAAGTCTTCCTTGAATAAAAATTGAGTACAAACAGACGCTAATGTCTGTGGTAAGAAAAAGCAATTTATAATATATGGCAAACCCAAGTTATTTTTGATTATGCACATATGCCTAATGTAATACCCTAAAAACATACTAAGAATTATTTCTATAAATTTAAATCAATGGTAAACTGTACTGTGTATATATATACATATATGTATATATATGTGTATATATATATACATATACGTATATGTATATATGTGTGTATATATATACATATACGTATATGTATATATGTGTGTATATATATACATATACGTATATGTATGTATATAACACATATATACATATACATATATATAAAATGAAGTGTGATTTAAAAAAATGTATATATATTACCAATCATTATCTGCCTAGGAAAAAGAACTCACAGCTAGAAAAATGAGAAAATGGATTTTCAAATGAAATCAGGAAGCATTTTTAAAAGACAAAAAATAAGATTTACAAGCAGCAAGTGGAAATCATCACGTGCTCAATTATATCAAAATTACACAACCACAGTTGGAGAGGACTTCAAAGGCAGCATGCCTACCCTCCAACAGATGAAAGAATCTGCTCTGTCACCCATCAATGCAATGATCAGCTCATCTCCATGTGAACGCTACTGGTGGCAGAGAGCTTGATACTTTGCAAGCTACCTTTCTTTGCTCATGTGTGAACACTCTAATTTATTTTTAAGTTCTCCTGAACCAAAACACTTACCAGTAGCTTGAACCAAGTAACAGATCTTTATATTTCCCCCTGGAATAACATACAATAAATAACATACAATAAAAAATCCCTGTTCCATTGATGGTCTTTTCATATATTTGAGGATGATGTTTATATCCCTCCCTAAGGCAGTCCTTTCTCCATAAACAGTCCCTGTTCAGCCATGTAATATTACTGTGTATACAAGTTCCCAAACTTTCATTATTTTAGTTTCCATCTTTATTCATTTAATAAATATTACTTAAGCACCTGCTACATGCCAATCACTGGAGATATGAGAATGAATAGAAAAACACAGCACTTTCATTCATGGAGCTTAAAGTTGGCTAAGAAAGGCAAACACTTTAAGCATGATAATTTAAAATGAGATGAATGGCACAAAGAGAAAGGTCATGAGCACTTTTCAGTTACATTCTTATACAGTAGTGCCTGGAACTGTACACAAAACTCGAGGAATCATTCTAATGAAGGCTGGGTGCATTAGGATTATTATCACCTGATACAAGCCATGATTTTAAAAATTTCGCTCAGATTGTAATAACTCCAAAATCACATCACAGAGTGGGAAATATTCATACCAAGGCTGAGATAAATGGAAACTTGTATATTCAATTCACAGCAACAACTGGGTCCTATATCTCCGCCTTGCTGCCCCAGGTGAAAGTACAAACTGTGTTGGGGAAAAGGCCAAGGCAAATCTATGATTCAATGACTGAATGCTGACTTCAGATATGTATCAGGAAAAGCACCCTCTCAGAGATCAAGAAAGGCTTCCATTTCTTAAGACTCCTAGCACTGTAGTTCCTGTTTATCCACAGTTTTGCTCTGTGTGGTTTCAGTTACTCGTGGCCAACTGTGACCCAAAAATATTAAATGAAAATTCCAGAAATAATCCATAAGTTTCAAATTGTGTGCTGTTCTGAGTAGCATGATGAAATTTTGTGACAACTGGAGACATCAATCATCCTTTTGTCCAGCATATCAAGCTATACAGACTACCTATCCATTTGTCACATAGTAGCTATTTCTATTATCCCATAAAAAAATGTAGCATATCTAGGGTTGAGTATTATCTATGGTTCATGCATCCACTGAGGGACTTGGAACATATCCCACAAAGATAAGGGGGAACTACTGTATATTCAAACAATGAAAACAGACAAAAAGAAATTCCCCAATAAATCTATTTCAGGCTAACAAGCTTGTAATTTTATTTTTTTCTGTGTGATAGTTATTTCTTTCAATGAAGGGGCACTTCTTTATATTTTCTTGAACATTTTCAAACTTAGTTCACTGTGAGGTAAATTTTTAAAAATAATTTCAACTTTCATTGTAGATTCAAGGGGTACACGTGCAAGTGTGTGACATGGGTATATTACATGATGCTGAGGTTTGGGTGCAATTGATCCAATCACCCAGGTAGTGAGCATAGTACTCAATTAGTGTTGCAGCCCATGTCCTCCTCCCTTCCTCCCTTCCATCTCTTGTAGTCCCCCAGTGTCTATCATTGCCATCTTTATCTCCATGAATACACAATGTTTAGCTCCCACTTATAAATGAGAACATGCAGTACTTGGTTTCCTGTTCCTGCATTAATTCACTTAGGATAATGGCCTCCAACTGCATCCATGTTGCTGCAAAGGAAAGGGTTTTGTTCTTTTTGATGGCTTCATAGTATTCCATGGATTATATTAACCACACTTTCTTTATTCAGTCCACCACTGATGGGTGCCTACGTTGATTCCATGTGAATAGTGCTTTGACAAACATATGAATGCAAGGATCTTTTTGGAAGAACAGAGCTAGCAATCAGTGTAAAGAAAATCAATGTAAATATTACTGAATGTATAATCATATTGCCTAGAGACATCCCCTAGAGTTTCCTCTACCTCTCCTCTCAGTCATCTAGAATATTTTCATTATCTGACAATGACATTTGATATAAAGGCTGTTTGAATTCACAGACTTTGCAGTACCTAAAAGAGAAAAGTGATTCAATGAAGAGGAGAAGAGAGGAGAAAGGAGGAGAGGGGGAGGGGACGGAAGGTGAAGGGAGGGGGAGAAGGAGAAGGGGAGGGCAGGAGGGGCACGGGGAGAAGAAGGGAAAGGGAAGGGAAGGGAAGGGAAGGGAAAAATGGGAAGGGAAGGAAAGGGAGAGGAGGGGGAAGGGAAGGGAAAAAAAGCAGGGGGAGAGGGGGGGAGTGCAGGGGAGGGAAGGGGGAGAGAAGGGGAGAGGAGGGAAGGGGGATGAGAGGTGAGGGGAGGGGAGGAGAAGGGAGGGTATTCAATGATGACCACTTGATTTTTGGTTAACCGTATTTTACAAGAATATACTGCTTTAAAATTACATAGTCATGACTATAACCATAGTCATGAGTGATAGCTGCCTATTCTCCAAAGAAATGTGATCCAAACTAATAAAAAGATAATTATACCTCTATTCAATATTTTTTAAATTGATGTTAAAACATAATTAATCTGCTCTACGTTGCATAAGTACTACCTGTATGACCTTTTGGGAAAAATCACTCTACCTCTCACTGCACACTGTATCTGTTCCACACTTACAAAGAGGATTAGTCATGTCTTACCTTCCTCTTTCACAAGCCCATAGTGTGATCAAAATATATCACACCACAATAACATCAGATATTCTTTCAAGATACTTTATTTATGAATTTGATCATTTTTTTTCCTTCTGCAGGGATCCAGTTTCTACATTCTGATCCAGAGCTATGCTATAGATTATATGAGACAACCACACAGCAGAGAATAGGAGCCACAGTTCTGGAGCTACACTGCCTGGGCTTCATCTGTTGATTCTGTGGTCAACACTAACTCTGCCTTCAGTGTTATAACCATATCTGTTATCATATGCCAAGATCTCTTCTATGTATTATTATTGAGGGAAGACTTTACAACCACTTCACATAAACCTCAATTAGCTGACTTATCAACTAGCAAAAGGAATTTCTTAGTTTCACTTAAACTTATTTGGCTTCGGGTTGAATTCTAAAATTGGCAAAGTGAATATATGGGCATTTTCACTCCAGTTAGAACAGAAGATGTTTTCAGGATATTCAATTGTTAGTGTCTATAATAAGTTAGCAATTGCTATGGCTTCATAACACCTTACCATCACTTCTTGCCAATCTAAATTGCTATGATATCATTTTCTTTATTCATCTCTTTAAATGTATTATTTTGCAATCTATGATTTTATTGCTTACCAAAACATAATCTCTATATGCCTGAAATATTCTGGAATCTAAAATTTTCTTCTAATGTGGTCTCTTACTATTAGACCCAGAATAAACAATTAACTTCCAGTCCCCGGACTTCAGGATGAATGAATTTTGCAGCTCCTATTTTGAAAGTAGATTTTTGATGGGGTAAGAGAAAACCGTATAGAAAGAAAGCCAGACTGCCTAAGGAGAGGAGAGCAAGGTGTGAAGACAGGGAGGACCAATTCAGAATGAGACTCTCACCATTTCTACCACTGTATTCTGAACTTGCATCATGCGCTTCATTCCTTTGATGTCTTGGTGCCTCCCCAACTTATATTTCACTTTCTCACTCCTGTATAACTGTATAATACAAGAAGTAAACCAAAAATACTTGGAAGTATATACTCAAGAACCAAATAGATTAGGTTCAAAGTTCAGCCTCAGCCCCAGCATTTATGTGGGCAATTTTATTTAACCTCTCTGGGGCTCAATTTCCTTATAAGAAAAATGGGTACAATTACAGCATCTGTTCCAGAGGATATATGCAAAATGCTTAATCTAGTACCTGGCATATTGGAAAAAGTCAAGTATTATTTACTAACTATATTTATGAACACAATTTCTTCTACTTTTTGGTCATCTCACACCTAGAGTTCATGAAAAATAACAACTCAAATTTCAGTTTCTCTAAGAAACTCTCCCAAATAATAGAGTCATTAGGTATAAGCTCTACTTGATAACTCTTTCCTACTCCTATTGTAACTATACATTCCTGTGCATGGCCATTGAGATAAATATGTCTATTTTATCTTTTGAAATATAATAAATAATGGTATAGAATTTAAGAGTGGTGGTGGAGTCAGACTGTTTGGGTTTAATCCTAGCTCCATTACTTGCTTAGTAAGTTACCCAAGTTCAGGCAAATCCCAGCTCCATTACTAAGCAAGTAGTTGCTTTACTATTTGCAAGTAGAGCTTGCTTAGTAATAGAGCTGGGATTTGCCTGAACTTGGGTAAGTTACCAAATCTCTTGGTGTAAAATTTCCTCATGGGTAAGATGGGAATATTTTTAATACCTATCTTGTAAGGATTTTTGTATATTAAAACAATTAGTCAAATGTCTATCAAATAATGCCCGATGAAAAATATTTCTGTGGATTGGCAAACACTAATAAGGAAGAAAATAATCTGTATTGGAAGAAACCAAAATAATAGAAATAATTTTTAATAAGCATAGGCAGTATCCTTACTGAAAGAAGGAGGAGAATAAAACCATGAGTCAAGAAAAAATAATTTAAAGGAAGAACCAAAAGGTGTCATGTATGAAAATATAAGAGTTGAAAATAAAGACTCAATTTGGGTTTCCAGTTCCAAAGTGGTGGCATAGAAGCAAGTTGGCTTTACACACCCCCATCAGAAAACCAAAAATGAATATACAATTCTGATATTATCACCAGTGATATTCTAGAACTCAAATATGAGGATGAGACATTTCCTAGGGCTGCAGAGGAAAAAAAAGAAAAAACTGAGCAGACAATAAGAGAATCATACTTCCATATATTTGATGCCTCGTCTCCTAATCTGTTTGACACAAATGGTGCAGAAAATTTCTCTTGATTCACAACTTCTACTCTAGAAAAAGTGAGATCAAGGTGAACTATCAGTTTCCCCAGCATTCTGGGTTCCCTGGCAGGAGACCTATTCCTGACACAGAAAGCATCAAGAGTGCTTGATAGGAGAAATATACTGAGTACAGCCAGAGACAATGGGTAGAGGTGAGACTACGATCTCCACACCTGGAAACTCTTTTACATAACTCTGCTGAAAGATATCAAATTAGAGTTGTTATTCAGCATGGTGCTGCTGAATGTAGAAGGTACATTCCACAGGTCCCTGGCCACAAACTTCTGGCTGCCAGACTACACTGCTAGGATATCACCACTGGGACCTCCCCATTTGAGAAAGTCAACACTGCAATTGTTTACCAAAGCTGAGACAAACCTGGGCTTAAGTCACCATCTAATCCTGAACAGATGGCAGCAACCTAGAAGGAAAAAATAAATACATTCAACAGGTAAATTGCAGAGACTCTCTAAGTAAACATATCCAATAAAAGCCAGGCAGACAAGCCTGTAATAAATAATAACTAGAATAGAATAAGAATTCTTCGGTGCAAAGTCATAGACATAGATCCACAAGACACAATAGCAAACAGGAAGCTATGACTTCAACAAAGCAAGGAACCAAGTGACTGATTCTACCAAGATGATGATATGTGAGCTCTCTGACCAAAAACTCAAAATAGAAGTTTTAAGGAAACTCAGTGATCTCCAAGATGACACAGAAATTTATCAGAGAAATTTAGCAAAGAGATTGAAATATAAAACATTCAGAATTCCTGAAAATGAGAAATAAATGAAATTGAGACCAAAAACACATAAGATAAATAAAAGGAAAAGTTGGTTTCTGAAATGATAAGAAAAACTGACAAACTTTTAGTTAGATTAACTAAGAAGAAAAGGCAAGACTCAAACAAATAAAATCAGAAATAAAAAAAGAAACATAACAACTGAGACCACAGAAATACAAAGAATCATTAGAGACTACTATGAACAATTACATGTCAACAAATTGGAAAACAGAGAAGAAATAGATAAACTACTTCACACATATAACCAACTAAAATTTAACTATGAAGTTATAAAAAACCTAAACAAACCAATAATGAGAAACAGGGTCTAAGTTCTAATAAAAAAATCTCCCATCAAAGAAAATTCCAGGAACTTTGCTTCACTGCTAAGTTTTAAGAAATCTTAAGGAAGAATGAGTAATCCTTCTATTCAACTTTTTAAAACAATTGAAGAAGAGGGAATACTTTCAACTTATTTTATGAGGCCAGCATTACCCTGGTACAAAAACCAGAAAAGGACACAACAAAAATTACAGGCCAATATGTGGAAAATGAAATAGATAAAAATGAAACTGATGAAAATGGATGCAAAAAGTTTGAACAAAATACTAGCAAACCAAATTCAACAATACATTAAAAAGATTATTCACCATGATTAACTGAGATTCAATTCAGGGATGCAAGGATGATTCACATATGCAAATCAATAAGCATGATATATCAACATGAACAGAACTAAAAATAAGAAGCATATGATCATTTCAATAGATGTTAAAAAATATTTAATAAAATACAACATCCCTTTATGATAAAAACCCTCAAATAGTACTAGAAGAACTAGATATCCATAAACACAAGAAAAAAACAAGACCCCTGTCTCTCATCATATACAAAAATAAAATAACATAAAAATGGATTAAAGACTTACACTTTAGATTCATAACTATCAAACTTCTAAAAGAAAACGCTGGGGGAGACTCTCCAGGACATTGGTGTAGGCAAAGACTTTTGTGTATGTAAGACCTCAAAAGCACAGACAACCAAAGCAAAAATTGATGTATGGAATCACATCAAGCTAAAAAGCTCCTGCATGGCAAAGGAAACAATCAACAAAGTGGATCGATAACTCACAAGAGAGGACAACATATTTACAAATTATCTATTTGAGATAGATAGTTAATTTATAACTAGAATCTGTAAAGAACTCAAACAACTCAACAGCAAAAAACAAGAAAATTGATTTAAAAATGGTAAAAAGTTCTGAATAGATATTTCTAAAAAAACAAAAAACATATAAATGACCAACAGGTATATGGAAAAGACTCAACATCTTTAACCATCAGAAAAATCCAAATCAAAACCACAATGAGATATCATCTCACCACGGTTAAAATAGTTTTTATCAAAAAAGAGAGGCAATAACAGATGCCGATGAGAATGTGGAGAAGGCAGAACATTAGTACATTGTGGTGGTTATATAAATTGGTACAGTTACTAAGAAAAAGTGTGTGGAGGTTTTTCATAAACTAAAAATAGAACTATCATATGATTCAGCAATTTAGTTATTGGGTATATATTCAGAGAGAAAGGAAATAAATATACTGAAGAGATACCTGCACTCCCATGATTGAAACTAATAACAATAGCCAAAATATGGAATCAGTATAATTATCCATGAATGGATAAAGAAAATGTGGTGTATATATACCTAATTGAATATTATAAAAGATACAAAATAATGAAATTCTATAATTTGTAGCAACATGGATAGAACTGGAGGTGATTTGGTTAAGAAAAACACAGACAAATACTGCATGTTCTCAGTCATAGGTGGAAGCTAAAAAAGTGGATTTCATGGAAATAGAGAGTAGATTGGTTGTTACAAGAGGTGGGGAGGAGGGATAAAGAGATATTGATTAGTTGACACAAATATACAGTTAGAAGAAATAAGACCAGTATGGTGAATATAGTCAATGTTAATTGATTGTACATTTCAAAATAGTTATAAGATAATAATTTGAAGGTTACTAGCATGAAAAAAAGATAAAATTTTAAGGTGATGGATATCTCAATAACCCTGATTTGTTCTTCACATATTATATAAATTTATCAAATTATCGCTCGTATCCCAAAAATATGTACATGTATTATGTATTAATAAAAAAGGCATTATAAATTTATTAGAAGGCAGCACGTCATATCGGTAAAGAATATTGGCTCAGGTTCAAGTATTGGAACCATTAACTGTGTATCTTTAGGCAAGTTATTTAAAATTTCACTGGCTGATTTTTGCACATATATACATATAGTAATGCTAACAGTAATGCCTGTCAGAGCTTTATATAAATGAAATGAGATGATCCAAGCAAAGTGCTTACAAGACTGCTTGGAGCATCGTTTCTATTATTTTTATTTTTATTTTTTTTTTACTTTCTGATCCTGTCTTTATTTATATTTATTTATTTTTTATTTTTATTTTTTTAATATATATATTTTTTATTGCATTTTAGGTTTTGGGGTACATGTGAAGAACATGCAAGATTGTTGCATAGGTACACACATGGCAGTGTGATTTGCTGCCTTCCTCCCCCATCACCTATATCTGGCATTTCTCCTTATGCTATCTCTCCCCCAACTCCCCACCCCCCCACTGTCCCTCCCCTTTTTCCGCCCCGACAGACCCCAGTGTGTGATGCTTCCGTCCCTGTGTCCATGTGTTCTCATTGTTCAACACCCGCCTATGAGTGAGAACATGCGGTGTTTGATTTTCTGTTCTTGTGTCAGTTTGCTGAGAATGATGGTTTCCAGGTTCATCCATGTTCCTACAAAGGACACGAACTCATCGTTTTCGATGGCTGCATAATATTCCATGGTGTATATGTGCCACATTTTCCCTGTCCAGTCTATCATCGATGGGCATTTGGGTTGGTTCCAGGTCTTTGCTATTGTAAACTGTGCTGCAATGAACATTCGTGTGCATGTGTCCTTATAGTAGAACAATTTATAATCCTTTGGATATATACCCAGTAATGGGATTGCTGGGTCAAATGGAATTTCTATTTCTAGGTCCTTGAGGAATCGCCACACTGTCTTCCACAATGGTTGAACTAATTTACACTCCCACCAACAGTGTAAAAGTATTCCTATTTCTCCACATCCTCTCCAGCATCTGTTGTCTCCAGATTTTTTAATAATCGCCATTCTAACTGGCATGAGATGGTATCTCAATGTAGTTTTGATTTGCATTTCTCTATTATTTTTATAAGAATAAGTTTTTAAAAATTGATCTAAAATATTACCTATGAGATATACATATTAGTGGCAAAAAGATGCAGAAAAGAAAAACAAAAGAAAGAGGACAAAAATATAAAACAATAATAACTAATTGACAATTGTGTTGGCAATGAAAATACTAGTCAAGGCTGGGTGCCATAACTCATGGCCCCCTGTAAATCCCAGCACTTTGGAAGGCTGAGGTGGGCAGATCACTTGACGCTAGGAGTTCAAGACCATCCTGGCCAACATGGTGAAACCCCATCTGTACTAAAAATACAAAATAAGCCAGGCATGGTGGTGCCTGTAGTCCCAGCTACTCAGGAGGCTGAGGCAGGACAATCACTTGAACCGAAAGGTAGAGGTTGCAATGAGCTGAGATCGTGCCACTGTACTCCAGCCTGGGTGACAGAGTGAATGAGACTTTGTCCCATAAAATAAAATATCAGTTAAAATATAATATAGGATAACAAGTAAATTGAAAGCAATAATGAAGAATAATAGATAATACTAAGAAAGATAATAAGTGAAAAGGCCATAATAATCATAAACAGGTATGAGTCTATCTCTACTTGAAATACAAAAAAGCATAAATAATCACATCTATAGGAAAATTAGATTCATGAACAATTGTGATTGGGATTTTAAAGAGAAAACTTAGAAACTGATAAAGATAAAAGAATAAGAAAAATTCTAGAACTTTTGAATATAGTAACTCATAAACTTAATAGATATATGCCTAATATCACATCAGATAAGGAGAATAGACATTTTAAGTACACATGGAATATACACAGAAGTCAGTGCTGAATGAACTCTCAAAGGAAGCCTCGATAAATTTCAAAACATCAATACCATACATATTATGGTCACTGGTCATGTGAAAAATAATTATATCAATGAAGACAATAGTTTAAAAATGGATATATTTGTGTCCTAAAACACTTACAACCAGATGAACTTGGGTCAAAATGGTAATGGTATGGGGGAATAAGGAACAATTTATAGCTAAGTGACAATTAAAAGCCTATATATCAACAATGGAGGGCATAGTTCAATCAAAAAATTTATTGAAAAATTACAGCTTTCAATGGATTTATCAGACCACAAGAGGAAATAAAAACAAGTTTGACATTATAAAAAAAAAATGAGAAAGTACTGTAATAAAGCCGAAAAACAAAAGAAAATAAAAAATTAAAAGGAGTAATCAGTGAAATAAAAAACATTAACAACTAAAAAAGATGAGGGAAACCAAATTTGATTATTTGAAAATATTGAAAGCTAGATAACTTCTGTTAATACGGATTTTTGAGTGTCTATAGGAGAGTAATAGACCAAATAAATGAATTATAGCATTTAAAGAGAAATATCTCCAAGTGTTAAGGCTATAATAATGAAATAGTATTTTGTGCATACATATGCCAACAAATTTGGAAATCTAAAATAGAACACATTTCTAGAAAAATATAAAAATTCCAAAACTAGTAATATTAGTCTAACGAATAGACAATGACTATTAAAAATTGAAATATGAATCAAATATATTCCTTTCCACCAAAATAGCACAAGGCTCTAACAGTTTTACAAAGAAGTCTAGCAAATAAGCTAAACTGGATAATGAAAGACAAAAAATTTAAGAAAAAAAGACAAAAAATTATATAGGCATTTCTCAGGTGTAAAAAAAAAAACACAAATTAATTAAATTAGCTTTTATATCTCAACGATTTAACAGAAATGTATTATGTTCAATAAAAAATACAGTAATGATTTAATATCAGAACATCTATCAATACAAGTCATCAACTTAAGAAAATAATAGGAAAATGTATAAGATTTTCCCAGATGCAAAAGTTAAGAAAAAAAAGAATGAAATTCAGCTTATTAATCAAAGTCTGGGAAACTTAAAAATAAAGGCAAATCCCTTAACTTGACAAAGAGAATTTATCAAAACCCCACACAAATATAATGGGGTGATTTGGTAAATATATTTTTTTATCAGTATTCTCATTTTTTTTAATTGCATTTTAGGTTTTGGGGTACATGTGAAGAACATTCAAGATTGTTGCATAGGTACACACATGGCAGTGTGATTTGCTGCCTTCCTCCCCCATCACCTATATCTGGCATTTCTCCCCCATGCTATCTTTCCCCAGCTGGAAGCTGAACAACTGGCTCTTGAATGTTGACTGGATAAACAATGAAAGGAAGGCAGAAATAAAGATGTTCTTCGAAACCAACAAGAATGAAGACACAATGTACCAGAATCTCTGGGACACATTTAAAGCAGTCTCTAGAGGAAAATATATGGTAAATATTTTTTAAAGGAGGGAATGAGATAAAGATGTTTCTTACCAATGTTTTTAATTAGATTAGATTTTTTTTATATATATCTAGCACTAAAGATCCCGGAAAATGTAATAAGAAAATAAAATAATAGGTATAAGGATAGAATAGGAGTAGATAAGAAAATTATTATTTACTAATATATGTTCATCTACAAGGCAAATCTAATGGAGTTAACAGGCACATTCTTAAAAATTAAAAGATAGTTATGGGAAGTTGTTTGATATGAGATTAGCTTTCAAAAATTTACCTATACCAGTTATAATAAAATTAAAAATAATATTAAAGCTCGCAAGATAAAATATTTAGGAATTACTATAATAGTTGTACAAACAACGCACAAGGCATTATAAGAATGTTTTAGATTTCCAAGCTTTAGTAATTCCACTTACAGATATAAAAACTTGAATAAATGAAGTTACACTCTTTTCCTTGATAGACAATTCAACATTGTAAAGATGTTAATTCTTTTCAAATACATCTATAATGAAGACTCAGGAAAAGTGAGTCATCTTAACAGAATACAAAGGGATACCAAAAACCAAAACAAAATACCACAACCACAGTAGTAAAAATAGCATATTATCTCTTAAAATCACCAATATTATTTACTACTTCTTAAAAAATAATAAAATCTTAGCCCTTTGAATCAATAAGACCTAAAGTTCCTAGAGAATATTTCTACTCAAAACTATAGATGTCATGAAAAGCAAGAGGTAAAACAAAGTAGAAACAGAATGGGAAACAAATAAAACAACAAAACAAGAGGAATGTTGATTAAGTACCACCAGATGAAGCCTTCAAATGGAGGCAAGTATCATGGCAGCACAAGACAGGTTCCACATTGAGGATGACTTTGAGGGTAAATTTTGAAAAAGTCATGGCAGTTGAAATAAATTAGGATATTTCGAACAGCAGTTTTGTGTGAACATTCATCACCCTGCACTGAATAAACTCTTGCAATAGCCAGAAAACTGATCTACTTGCCTCTGGCAGCCCATGGCTACATTAATCTTTCTGGAACACTGCATGCCAAGGTCTTTCATTGACATATTTATTTCATAGTCCTTATGTCTCTCTTAAAGGAGAAGGAAGGAAGGAAGGGGGGAGGGAAGGAGGGAGGGGGAGGGAGGGAAGGAAGGGAGGGAGGAGGAGGGAGGGAGGGGAGGGAGGGAGGGAGACAAGGAAGGAAAAGAAAAGAAGAAAGAAAGGAAGCTAGTATGGTCATTAGAGTTAATGAAGAGCAAGAAGTTTGGGTCTTTTAATAACAAAAACTTGAGAATCAATTCGTTCACAGGTCACAGGGAAATCTGCCAGTAACAAGAGTCTCAAGATGAAGGAGGTTTAATGACAATGAAAGAAATGGAAAATAGTTGATGAAGAGCAGAGTTAGATATGATGACCTATGACAAGAGAAGAGAACTTTTAAAAAGTGACATACTTGCTAACATATTGGCTAGACTGATTCTTTCCATATCTACTAACAAAAATGCTCTTAACAAATTTTGTCTGAATCTTGACCGGCTTTTCATCCCCAGTGAAGCTTGGACAAGAATCCTTTGATGGATAGTAATTTATGAATAAGATCAGAGAAGCCATAAAATTTACATATGAAGGGCACCTTTAGTTTGGGTTGGACTTTGGTATTTATCTTCTAGGTCTTTTTAGTGTTCAGTATGGAGGGTAAATAAGAAGACTCTGACAAATCAATATTAGAGGTAATGATGTTTTCCCAATTCAAGAACTACCCGACCTTGGAATTGCAAAAAGGAGTAAATAAAATGTACGTTTTAGTAAAAGCAAGGGACCCAATTTTAGTTTAAAAGAAAAGCAAAATTCAATGAAAAAGTGGGTCCTGAATGTCTTTCTATTAACATCAGCATCTAAAGGAAAACACATTCTTCTCACATTAATTAATATCCACTTCTTAACTGATTAAAGTAATTCTACAAAAACAGCAACAACAAACCATAATTGAAGCAATACGTATTTGAATGCAGTAAGTGCAACACTTTCCCAATATAAGCACATGCCCAGAACCCAACAGCAAACAAACAAAAAAAACTGCTTCTATGTTGACTGCACCTCATGTTCAGTGGCAATGGTTGTTCTATGCAAATTAACTGAGGAAACTGTAAAAAGAGAACATCTTTGATAACATCTGCCTGCAAATGTTCCAAACATTCAGCATTTGAATCCATGTGGCTAAGTACAAATGTTAATGATTCTGAATTAGACTGGATGGAGTGTTGAGATTGCTAAGTCTGACATAGAAAGTAACACGAGGAGGAACAATCTGTGTGCTGGATACATTTTTTTTTTTTACTCAGGATGAATGCTTAAGTGCAGAGACACTTGAAGGAACTCAATTCCTTAGCCAAAATGATGTTGGTGTTTTTAATTTGCTTTCTTGCTTCCAGGCTAAAACACCTGCTAAGTTTGGTCATTTTAAGACAGAAAAGCATGAGTTGGCTGGGATCAAAATTATACTAACAGAGAAACTGGAGCTGCATATAATTGTCCTAACAGTCTCTTCAAATGTGGCATCTCCCTTATAATTTGTTAACTGTAAATTGCACTTACCAGAATCCTCCTTATAGTTGTGGACAGATTCCTTATTTCCTAATCCAAAAGACCCAGGCTCTCACCCTTGTTCATTTCTCACTAGTTGTGCCAATGTGGACCATATCCAGAATCATCATTTACTTTTCACATCAGATTATATCATTCTTTCCTGCTTAAAACCTTTCAAGAGCTACCTGGTGATCCTCGGATAAAGCCTCACATCTTTAATTAACTTGGCCTAGGAGATCTTGCCTAATTTTCCCCACCTGCCTCTCCAGCCTAAAGCTCTGTCATGCTCTACTTGCTTTCTATGGTCTAGTCACACTGGTCTCTTCCAGTTTCCCAACACCAGCACTGCTCCTGCACCTGGACTTCAGCCCCTTTGAGGATATTAGAGCTCTTGAGAATGAACATTGGGATTTTAATAGTGGCTGTTCCTGGCTGGGCACAATGGCTCACGCCTGTAATCCCAACACTCTGGGAAGCCAAGACAAGTGAGTCACTTGAGGTCAGGAGTTCCAGACCAGCCTGGGCAACATGGTGAAACCCTGTCTCCACCAAAAAATAAAAAAGTTAGCTGGGCGTGGTGGCGTGCACCTGTAGTCCCAGCTACTAGGGAGGCTGAGGCAGGAGAATCGCTTGAACCCAGGAGACGGAGGTTGCAGTGAGCTGAGATTGTGTCACTACACTCCAACCTGGGCAAGAGTGAGACTCCGTCTCAAAAAAAAACAAAAATGGCTATTCCTGACACTGGCCTTATTGATGTCCCTTACAAGTGGGAGTCCGAGTAGGAGAGCAGTAACATGGTATGGTAGGTGACCTGAGGTGATTCCAGGTGACAGATGCACTCACAAGTGCACCCATGAGCCACAGAGAGGGTGAGTGGGGGCTCACAGTGTAATCAGGCACGACACAAATATCACCCTATTTGTGAATACAGGTGGCATTTGCTTTTAGCATACCAATTTCTAACACAAAATATAGTTAAACAAAGAGAAACCAAAGACTGATTTTATTCTTTCCTTCAAATAAAGGTAGGTCTTTTAGGAGGAAGCTGAGAGCTACCTGAGGTATCTAAAGAAATGTATTATAACATTTCTATGGATCTGAAAGAAATACTCTAAACTACAAAATATAACAGTGAAAAGGAAGAGTACACACCCTGGAATGAGAACTGTGGTAAAGAGAAACCTGAGGAAATCCAGGACCCTGAAGCTCTGACCAGTGGGGATGAGCAGCCCAGCGGGTTCACGTTCTTCCTTTTTGATTCAGACACTAAAAACATGAAGGAAGAGACCTACAGAGTTGAAACAGTGAAACTTGGAAAGATTATATGGCAGGAAGACCCTCATTTCCAAGACAGCAGTTCAGAAGAGAAAGATGTTACTGAAGAAACAGATCACAGAAAGCCCAGTCCTGGAGAAGCATCATTACCTGAGAAACAGACCACTAGATTTTTCTTTTCTCTAAGAAGGATGAAAGACTTCCAGTAGGTTCTGATTTATTCTGGAGAGGAGTAGGAAGTAATATTAGCAGGAACTCTTGAGAGGCCAGAACAGACAACCTTTGCATGGATTGTGGGAAGAAACATAAAGATGCAAAAAGGAAATGAAACCACAATAATAAATGTCAGCACTGGTTTTGATACTGAATGTGAACAAGGCTCACCTAAGGAAACTGACCCAGAAAATAGTATTAGCTGACAAAGAAATTTCAGAGTGAAGGAATTTTAAAAATCTGGCTGACGGAACATCATTCTGGTTGCCATCTTTTTCTATGGAACTCTTCTGCATTTCTTCCTAAGTAATTACTTTTAAAAATTAAATTCAACTTCTTAAAAGGAAGCACAAGGTAGCCCTTGAAAATATTTCCTATATATAACCTCTTTGCCCTCTATCCTGAGTAACTAATGGACATCTTCTCATGCCAGGTTTACATGAAGACCCCTTTTGTTTGAAGTCTTTTTTAATAAATGGGTCAAAGCAAAAAAAAAAAAAGATAGGTCCTTTACCTGTGAAAAATTTATAAAGAAAAATGTAAAACTTGCAGAAAGCAGCACAGATAAGAGGCTGAAAGGAATGAACAAGAGGGCAGCTGGGATTGCAAAGCCACCCAGAGGAGGAGCACGAAACCAGGCACAGCCCCTTCTCTCGGAAGCTGCACAAGTGCCCTCTCTGTCCCACAGTAGAGTTTAAAATAAGGGTGGGTTGTATTATCGAAATAATTAATATAGGTTTATGAGAGAAAAATTTGCAAAATCATAAATGTAGGAAAGTAAGAATAACACACAGGATTCATGAACAGCAAATCAAGTAATGTTCAACCTCTGCTGTATTTCTTTCAGCCTTTTTAGACATAAGGAATTTTTTAAATTATTTTTTATTTTTCCATAGTTGACTACTCCTATTATAGCAGTTTCCCAAGCTATCACAAATTCTCTTTAAATTTAAATCTAATTAACTGTGTTGATTCCATTGGGAAGAGGGTCATCATATATTTACCCAATTTCTCTATTCGGGTATTAAAGTCATTTCCTTCTTTTTATACATAAATGCTTGCTGTGGTAATTATTTTTGCCATCATATATTTCTAAGTTCACAGGTCCTAACTGTTACCTGAAGAATTCCAAAATGTTGTCTTTATGACTTTCTGTAGCACCCATAACTTAAAATTTCATAGCCCCTTCCTTGCATGGCAAGACAGGAGGACTTATGCCTCAGCATCTATAAATCATTCCTGGAAATGATAGAATAGCACTAACCCGTTATCAGTCAACCTTTGAGGATGTCATCTACAGCTAAAATGGAGGTGTTGTGTAAATAAGACATCTAAATACTGTGCTGTCTGTAAACGTTGGAAATCTATTTGAAAAAGCAAACTCTAATTTTACTTCATTTAACTATTTGTGCTAAAGCTTTATGTTAACTATTCGTGATCAAGTTTTATGTTGCTATTTAGGAGAAATTTTTTGAGGACTCCTTAAGGTGGATTCATGTATGCTAGTTGTACCTATTTTCTTCTTTCAGTGGTTATTCTTTGAGATATTATAGGTCGCTAATGGTCTCAGGATTTTTCATATCCTTTAGTCTCTTTGTGTCAAAAGAAATCTATTCTACTTCTGTCCATACGGATGTCCTTGAAAATCTCACAACTAATAATAGGAATCTTTAATCAATGCATCTCTCCTTGCTAATACATTCATCTATATTTTAACCTCAGGAAATTAAACAATGTGATTAAGAAAATGCACTGAAGAATCTAAATAGTCTTTCATTTATTTTGGCACATTTCTTTAGATTTAAATACAAATACTTATTAATTCATTTTAATATGCCACCCTCTTTTGGTGTTTCCCACACATTAAAGTTACATTTCTTTTTCACTTTGTATGGATTTTAATTTCTGACTTTTGTTTGTGCAAAGTCCAGTACTTATGAGAAACATAAAAAATGTACCTCTTTCTTAAATCATGACCTCACATTGACTCCATAACAAAGTGAATTTCTGATTCTGTACAGCTTGCCTAAAAAGCTTTGTCATACTTATAACATCATTATTTTTTAAAAAGTGGTCATCAAATAAGAACTCCCAATTAAGTGAGAAAAACTAGGGTTTCTGAAAAAGAAGATGGTCTCTAATTTCCATGTGTTTACATATTATTTTATTATGCAGGTAATATCTAATAAAAAGAAGATCTATCCAGAGTTAATACAAAATTTCTACATTCATTAAGCTGGTGATCACAGCTGTTTTATAACCACTTAAACTGACAAGAAAAAATGTGATAGCTTTATTCTGTCTCATTCAAAGTTGCAATATTAAGCACTAATAAATAAATAAAAGATGTCTGTATAGCTTAGAGATTTTCAAAAAATAGCTCCATGTAAAATTCTCAGCCCCGATTTCAACCCCATACAGGAGCAAGAAAGGCTTCACCTGGTTACCTTAATTAGAAAACAGCCAGGAACATTTGGGGTAAAATACAAGTAGAAGAAGACTTATTTAAAGAACTATTTTTGGCCCTTTAAAATCCTCATTTATTAGTGAGACTAGGGCTCACTAATAAACTGGCTCTTCCACTTAGCCCCTGAGAGACCTGTAAGATATATAATATTTGAGAGCGGTTTGACAACTTGTTACTCTATAGTTTTAAAAATCATTCACACACTGTGACACAGCAATTTGCCTTTAGGGATTTACTTTGAGTAAAAATATCAAAGGCAAACAAAAAGATTTAAAAGTCAGAATATGAAAACACTGGGAATAAAACAGCGTACAATTAACTGCGTTAAAGAATTATATACTCATATAAAGGCATATTGTGTAGAATAGTTAATGGCTAAAGAAATGCTCTCTTTACATTTTTGAATGAAGAAAGTCTACAAAACAGATTTTGTCTACAAAACAGATTAGGTATAATGAAGTAGACATGAAGTTTAAAAAACTTATGAATACTTAGATGTACATCTTGATAAAAAACTATAATATACATCAAAATATTATTTACAATGTTTTGTATTTTAATTTTTTATATTTCCAAAGAACATATATTACTTCATAATCCTTTATAACAATACATATTAATTTCTAAGTATTTTAAAGAGGCTAAGGAAGCTAACATTTATCTTGGAACCCCTTATATGTGCTCAGAGGCATGAATGTGACTAAAAATTAGCATAGCAATTTTTAATAACAACTCCCCTTCATTTGTTTGTAAAGAGATTGCAAAGGATTGAATTTTGAAAAGGGTTGAAATTATTTACTGGCATCATATATCTTAAGTAGATGACATCTTTTTATTTTTATTATGACCCACTGCCTAGCAATTCAGTCCCCCCTGGCCCCATAACATAATTCTGTCAGTGTGTGCATTTTGGTAAGAGTACACGGAAGCTCATGATGGAGAGATTTTACTGTGTCTATAACCTTCAGGTGTCAGAATCTGATGTTGCTATGAATCAGAAACTGGTTATTAGGACCCCAGGAGGAAGCACCTTGAACCAACAGAACGTTCAGCCCTGAGATCGTTTAAAGTCCTCGCACTTCCAGTGACTGAATGTGGCCACAAATGACAGCAAACCCTAGGGGGAAGCATTTTAGGACGTGAAGTGTCTTCTCTCAGTCAGCTAGAGGTGTCAGCGATGACCAGAAAATTCTCCATTTATCCAAAATCTCCTTATTTCCACCCTCTTCTCCTGTCCTCCTCTGTTTCTCCCTGTCTCCATCCTCCATCCCTTCATCCACCAATTAGAGCTCAGTGCCCTCCAGCTCAGGAAAGGGAGCTCATCTTGCTGTTTAAAAATGATTGATGTACCTCAAAGCTCTTTCAGCATTAATAGATGTTCTGCAAAAACTCTAGGGGGAGAGGTGTTCAAAGGTCAGTTAACTTATTTTTTAACCACAGGTTTTCTATACTCCTTAATTCACAAGTGCATAGTTAATTTTCAAGAGAGGTCTATAGATTGCTGTGTTTCCCAGATTTAATTATTACGAAACCTGTTTTTACAAGCATATCCAGGATGTATGCCTTTCAAAAGACATTTGGAAAAATTCTAGCCTTAATACAGTGGCATTTTCTTTAGATAAAGTTTGAAGCCTTTATTAGAAGGAATGTGTTGATCATGATGTAATTTGTTTCATTTCCTGTGTCAGGGAAAGGGACAGAGACTTGGGAGAGAAAAAGTAGTCTTTTCCTAAAATTTCAGTCAAATCATACATTATTGAGTTTCTTACACCCTAATTTATCTTAAGATAGACCCTGATCTGATAACATCTGGAAGCCAGTCCTCCTGAGTTCAAAGAAAATGATCCTCCTGCCCAGCAGGATCTTCTCAGGGCTGAAAAGCCTTGCAATCATATTTCTGCCTCCTGAAATGCCACTGCATCCAGGAATTGTTTCCTGATTACTCTAAGCTCCTCATAACTGTTGAACGAAGAAGAAATGAAGTTGAGACTTTCATGACTCAGGAATGGCAACAAGGTCTAAATTCCGGTGAACTTTGTGACTCAGCTCAGATGCTACCTCCTGAAGGACAATTTCACGGACAGTCTTAAGAAGAGTGGTGCTCTTCCCCCTGCAATGTCAACCCAAGTCTCCATCAGAGAACTTCTGTCCCGCTGTAATTATTTATTTTATGTGCCTTCCTTCCCTGGATCTTGTTGTTTTCTCCTTGGCATGCTCAGCATCAGGCTAACACAGACTATAAGCTCCATGAAGACAAATGGTTTATCTGCCTTGCTCATATCTGTGTGCCCAGGACTCAGCTGACTCCTGCTCTTAGTGAATGCTTAATAAAGATAAGGTGGATGAATGGATTGAAGGCTGAAAATCAAAGGAACAAAAAGCTGACAAGATGTTAAGGGATCCATTACATGCCCTTGCCTGACTTTCAGATTCCTTAGCTACCGACTTTGTTTTTCAAACCACAGAAGGGGGAGGCTATAGATATTTATGCCAGGGAAATTTCCAACTCCTCTTAATCCAATTAATTTAATAACTAAATTTAATGTCAATAAAATTTAAATTATTAGGTTGGTACAAATTAATTGTGGTTTTTGCTGGTAAAATCAATGGCAAAAACTGCATGACTTTTGCATCCACCTATAACAATCTGGACATAGAACTTGCTTAGGGAAAAATCCCCACCATCTGATGAAGTGTAATAGATATCTAAGTTTCCATTTCCAATGGAGCTTTGTAAAACTGTCTCAGTGGACATGAGGCATAAGAAATCACTACAAAATGCAAATAAAGTTACCCAGATCCCATATCTGACATAATAGTAATCGCTGTAACTTTGCTTATATTTTTTCTAGTAATTATGAAATTGGTACTTGAGATTATGTTTTCATTTTACTAATATCTCTAACTACTTGTAATTTGTATTGTTTTTGTCTTTTTCCCTTTCTTAACCAAATCCTGTGAGCTGATCGTTCTTGTTTCCCACCTCCTACCACAAGAGTGACAATAACCTGACATAATAAGCTGAATACTTCATAGGAATTGATGCCTTTGTCCAGAGATGGCTCACAGACCTGTGGCTCGGAATTTAGCAGGAAATATCCTTTAATGACATCAGATTTTCAATTGCATTGAACTGAAATTATTACAGTTTTATTTGAATCAAAATGTGGCAAAATATTTAAATTATCTTTAAAAGGGCCATGATATTTATTAAACATTTAAAAACATAAAACGCTTTGCCAAAGTAATTAATTAAATATTACCCCTTTTGGGATTGAGAGGACAACAAACTACTTTAAGTGTGGCTTCTCATGTGCCTTGGAATGACACAGACTCACTTCCTTGGTTCACAATACCAAATGGCTGGTCAAGACACAAGAGTCCGGGGTAGTGGATGCTACTGAGCACTGATCAAATACGAAAGCTCTGCTTTGGGATCAATAGGAATGAAGTAGTGTGAAATTCATAGCAGTCTTCTCAATGAAGTGTTCAATACCAAGGGACAAAACAGTCTCCTGTTCTTCGAGTCATTACTGCATGTTCCGGTTGAGAAACGAGTAAATGTTTGGAGCAAATATGAAATCTATATTCAGAATTTAATTTCCATGATCCAGGCTAAGGGGTTTAGACTGGCATACATCTCTTCAACAGCCCATTACAATTTAAATAGTGATTTCCCTGACACAGGCTCAGGAAAGATCAAAGATAGCACAAAATAAGATAATGTGCAATATTAGGATGGACATAAATATCATGCCTAATGTACAGTTTTTGTCACAGATTAAGTTGATGCAAGAACCCTTAAGTCATATCAATATCACAGAGGGTTTTTTGGGTCACAACCCTAAACCATCTCCAGTCCTCTTTGCCAATGCAGAAGTAGTTCATTAAAATTATTCTCAAGTTTTAAACAAATAATTTGGCTGAAAGAGCTGTATCCTCATTTCTTGAAGTTACTTCAAGTGACAAAGAGCTCTTAGGAGAAGTTTTCCTCCACTGAAAAGGCTGTACTCAGCTGGGAAATTAAATAAAAATCACTTCTGCAGGGCTTTTTAGTTTCTGATGATTTTAGACTTGTGAAGAATCACCACAATGATTCTATTTTCCTTTAGTATTTTCATAACATCAGAGACCGTTTTATGCATTTTTATGGATTATTTTGAGTGATTTTTCTTTTTTTAAGGAGAAGCAAATTGAGGAGATATAAAAAGGAATGATCAAATTAGAAACATTTTGAGGATAAACCCATGTAGTCAACTGTTTACCTCTCCATTAATTTCCCATTGTGTATTTTATTGCTTTAGCTAAAATGATTCTCCCTTATTTGCTTCAAAATCTAAAGGCTTATGACATGGGCTAACTACACATCAGTTATAGTTTAATTGGGTGAAAACAGTTCTTAGAATTTTTTTTTTCCTTTTTATAAGCTTCTCTTCAGTTCTTCTGAGAGCATTTCAAAGATAATTAAGCGTTCTCTAAGGAAATTTTACAGTTCTTGTTACCATTGATTGGTAAAAGACTCAGTAGAAAATCACCTTCTAATTTTAGGTTACCTAAAAACATTTTTAAAATCCTTCGCTATTTTAGAATACAAGAAAATCTATTGCTACAGCAATATTGCTTTTTGGATACAAGTCTTGGGCAAGAACAAACACAAAGATGTTATTTGGTTCATTTTGTTATAGTTTAAGCCTATTCATCAAAAAATGGTTTTACATGAATTTCCACATAATTTACATTTCCACATTTATGATTTCAAATATAATATTGGTTTACTGTTGGTCATATACCTTAGTCAATTTAGCACAAATTGGTTCAGCCAGAACTTTGGGCAAATAAGAAAAAATGGCTAACAGAATTTTGGTATTTATATGTGTATTTTAAAAACATACTGTATTTAACCAAAAAAGTAGAAATATAAGTAAAAGAACCATGATCTGCATCTTGCATCTTTGTTAGGATCTTTGTTAAATGATTGTTCTTTGTTAAGCATATTTAGAGAATTTAATTTTTGTAATTTTAGAACATCTACTTTAAAAGAATGCAGCTTGACTAATGGCTAGAATTAAGGAAATCCAACAAGAAATCAATCTTTGATTCAGAATATCTTTGAGTGTGATAAAAAAAAATATTTACCTAATAAAAGGAAAAATGGTTTCCAAGTAATATTAATATAAAATACAAAATTGTAAATATATTTGTAAAATGCTAAAAGTGCTTTATCTCCCTGTCTTTCTAACAAACTTTCTCCTAAATCCAAATGCTTTGCCATTTCTTGGTAAACTGGATTCGTCTCATTTGTACTTATTTTGTACCCTATGCCTATAATACTTCACTGCTTTTTCAGGGTCTAAAGAAGCTTATTAATGATTAAACATCTACGTGAATTTCCATCTCCATGATGCTTTCCAAGCTGCCTGTTTCTAAAAACAACATCATTTATGTGGAGGCTACCATCTTCATACATACTACGCATACCACAAAGAACAGAGCTTACTTACAACGTTCCTGCACTGTACTTTAATCATCTGGGTTGATTTTCATAACCCATTTATAGCCCTATTCTCATATTTGCACTTAAAGCAAATTTTAAAATCTACCCCCCTCACCTCAGAAAAATATCTACTCTTAAATGCAAAGTTCTTAATTTTACTTCCTTTAAGAATGTGTGAAAAATGGAGAAATGAGAATGTGAATAAATTAGAACCCTTATGAACTACTTATGGAAATGCAAATGGTACAACCACTGTGGAAAATGGTAGGCGGTCCATCAAAACATTAAAAATGATATTCTCACACAATGTAGCAATTCTACTTCTGGGTATATATCCAAAATATTTAAAGAATGGTCTCAAATACACATACACATACACACACACACACGCACACACACACACTCTACACAAAATATATGTCTGTATCTCAAGAGTATATATAAATAATATTGCTATAAATAATATCATAGCAGTATTATTCACAATAGCTACAATATGAAAGCAACCCAAGTGTACATCAATGGATGAATGTATAAGCAAAAGGTAATGTACCTGTGCAATGGGATATTATTCAGCCTTAAAAGGGAGAAGAAATTCTGATACATGCTACAGCATGGATGAACTTTGAAAACATCATGTCATGTGAAATAAGTCACAAAGAAGCAAATACTGTATGATTCACTTATATCACATATATATTATGATGTACTTACAGTAGTAAAAATCATAAAGAAAAACACAGAGAAAGTGAAAGTTGTTTCCAGGGGATAGTGGTAGGAAGAACGGGAAGTTATTGTTCAATGAGTATACAGTTTCAGTTTTACAAGATAGAAGGAGTTATGGAGATGAATGGGGGTGATGTACAACATTATAAATGAATTTAATACCACTAAAAAGTACACTTAAAATGATTGCAATAGTAAATTCTATGTGATATATATATTTATCACAATAAAAAACTTTAAAAATTGGATGCAGTTGTAGTACAGCTTCAATGCACAAAGACTGGAGTATAGTGGAGGTAATAACTGTGCTGATGTGGAACATTAATGCTTCTGGCTCCATGGTGGTGCATTGTTAGACAAAAGTGGCAGAAAGCAGTGCCTCAAATAATACTAATTCTACTTAAACTATGCCAAAAAAATAGGGAGGAGGAAAACTTCCAAACCCATTCTACAAGACCACCATTGCCCTGATATCAAAACTAGACAAAACTATAGGCCTATATCACTGATGAACATTGATGCAAAAATCCTCAACAACATACTAGCAAACTGAAGTCAATAACATATTAAAAAGATCATTCATCATGATCAAGTGGAATTCATCTCAGGGAGCCAAGGATGGTTCAATATACAGAAATCAAGAATAAGTCAGTTTAATAGAATCAAGGACGAAAACATTCAGTAAATTCTAGAAAGAGCATTTGATAAAATTCAACATCCTTCATGATAAAAATGCTCAACAAAATTGATGTAGAAGAAATAAACCTCAAAACAATAAAGGCCTTGTATGACAAACCTATAGCTAGTGTCACAATGAATGGAACAAGACAAGTATACCCACTTTCACCACTTTTATTCAATATACTACTGGATGTCTAGCCAGAGCAATTAGACAAGAGAAAGACATAAAGGGCATCTAACTTTGAAAGGAAAAAATTTGCAGGTGATATGATCTTATTTATATTTAAAAAAACCTAAACTCCACCAAAAATTGTTCAAACTGATAAACAAATTTGGTAAAGTTGCAAGATACAAAATCAACATACAAAAGATCAGTAACATTTCTATATGCCAATAGTGAACAATCTGAAAAAGAAAAAGCGGTCTAATTTGCAATCATTACAAAAAATACCTGGAAATAAACTTAATCAAAAAAGCAAAAGGTATTTACAATAAAAACTATAAAACACTGATTAAAGAAATTAAAGACACAAATGAAACAAAAAGATACTCCATGCTCATGGATTGAAAGAAGACATATTGCTAAAACGTCTATACTGCCCAAAGCAATCTACAGATTCAATGTAATCTCTATTTAAAAAAGGGGAACTAGAAAAATCAACCCTGAAATTTGTATGGAAGCATAAAAGACTCTGAATAGCCAAAGTAATCCTGAACAAAAAAGAACAAAGCTTGAGCTATCATTCCACTTGACTTCAAGGTATACTACAAACCTATAGTAACCAAATAAGAATGATACTGGTATAAAAACAGACACATCCACCAATGGAATAGAATAGAAACTGAGAAATAAATCCACACATTTATAGCCAATTAATTTTCCACAAGTCACCAAGAACATACAACGGGGAAAGACAGTCTCTTCAATAAACAGTTCTGGAAAACTGGATATCTATATGCAGAAGAATGATACTAGACCCCTAGCTCTCACCATGTTATGAAAATCAAATCAACATGGATTAAAGACTCAAATCTAAGAATGGAAACTATGAAATTACTAGAAGAAAACATTGAACAAATGCTCTAGGACGCTGACTTGGGCAAATTTTTGTGCATGTAAGATCTCAAAAGCACAGGCAACCAAAGTAAAAGTTGACAAATGAGATTTCATAAAGCTAAAAAACTTCTGTATAGCACGAGAAACAATAAGTGAAGAGACAAACCACAGAAGAGGTGAAGATATTTACAGAAATATCTGAAAGGGGATTAATAACCAACAACTCAATAACAAATAACAAATAATCTGATTTTAAAATAAGCAAAAGAACTAAATGGACATTTTTCAAAAGAAGACATGTAAATGATCACCAGATATATGAAAAAATGCTCAACATCACTAGTCACCAGGGAAATACAAATCAAAATCACATTGAGATATTATCTTATCCCAGTTAGAATGCCTATTACCAAAAAGGCAAAAACATCATAAATGCTTGTGAAGATCCTGAGAAAGGGAACACTTGTACACTGTTGGGGATTATATAAATTAGTGCAGTCAGTCACTGCGAAAATTCATATGAAGGTTTATCAAAAAACTAAAAGTAGAACTACCATATGATCTAGCAATCTCACTGCTGGGTATGTATCTAAAAAAAAAAAAAGAAAATCAATATATTGAAGAGACACCTGTACTCTTATGTTTATTGCAGCACCATTCACAATAATCAAGATATGAAATCAACTCATATGCCCATCAATGGATGAATGAATAAATAAATGTGGTACATATACACTGGAATATCATTCAGTCAAAAAAGACCTAAATCCTCTAATTTGCAGCAACATGGATGAAACTGTAGGACATTATGTTAAATGAAATAAGCCAGCCACGGAAAGACAAATATTGTATTTTATCAAGCATATGTGGGAGCTAAAAAAAAATCTCTTAGAGCTAGTTAATAGAATGGTGGTTGACAGAGGCTGGGAAGGGTAGTGGGAAGTTGGGTATGAAAACAGGTTGGTTAATGGGTTCAACAATACAGTTAGATAGAAGCAATAAAATCTAATGTTCAGTAGCACAATAGAAAAATTATAGCTAACAATAATTTATTGTATATTTTAACATAGCTAGAAGAGAAGATATGGAATGTTCCCAGTACAAATACATGATAATTGTTTCAGATTATGAATATTCCAATTACCCAGATTTGATCATTACACATGGTATGCTGGTAGAAAAATAACACATGTACCCTATAATGTATGCAACTGCTATGTATCCAAAAAATTATAAATTTTAAAATCATAAAAATATAAGTTATTCCCCAAAATGACACAGAAAACATGAAACATGACACTGGTAGGAAGAACCTAAGGTAGCAAGCTTTGCACACAAAGACATACTCTACAAGTAGAATATGTATTAATAAATCATGTCTGTTATTAGTGATATTATTAGCTTATGATTGTTTTGTACCTAATAATTCCCTGAAAATTATTAGATAATTCTCTTTTTTTTTTCTCAGAAAACTTTTGAAAGTATAATTAACTACACTTCAGGTGAGGAAACTGAACCTGACAGATGACAGAGGACTTATCACAGCCAGACAGTAGGAGAGCCAGGATCTGAGTCCACATCATAGCCTCAGAGACATTTGCTCAGCAGAAGCTCTCAGCTCCTCTTTCACTGGTGAATAGCAGGGCCCCATAAACACATGGAGAAGTCCAGAACACTTCCAGTTTTGAGGGTCTTATAATATTTTGTTTCAATGCCATAATAAAACAGGTTTCCAAAAATTGTGATATATTTAAACTGAGAGTTAACCCATTAGTAATTGTGAGAAGAAAGTAAACTCTTTTGCAGACAATATCAAAAGCCTGTATTTGTAGCTTTTCCTGGGTTGAGAAATGGGTCCCTTGGCCATCTTGACCTCCTTTTGCCAGGCTTTAATTCAAAGTAACACTGTCACTAGCTCAAACACAAAGGTACTGCTCTGTGGGTATCACCTTATACAACAGTCCCCAGTGTGAGAGTGTCCTGTGATCTACAGGTACTTTCCAAGGATCCAGTATGAGATTGCCCATCTTTCCACCTTATCTGCATAGTGGTCAAGCTAGCTGATGTGGGTAGTGTGAAATTATGTGCACGTAATTTCTTTTTGCTAGCCAGCTGCTTCTGAGATAGCATCTTAACATAAATCTAATAAAGAATAAAACAACTCAACAAACAAACTGGGGGAAAAAAAGGAAAACTAAAGTCTGAAACTTCAGCATTGCTCCTATGCAATGTCTCCATGATATATTCACTTCAACCTTTTTTATTAAAACTCTTAATTAATGAAATATGCTCTACCCAATTATACACAAGGAATCAAAAGGGAAATGGAGCAAGTCTGGGAAAGCACTGCAGATATACAGTATTCCAAGGTTAAATGGCTAATCAGAAATTCTATACTGCAAGATAAATATTTTCAAAGGGTAACATCCCCGTAGGCAAATGGCGACTTTAAAGTTAAATGTGTCCACCACCACAGAAATAGTTACCAGCCACTACTGAGTTTTCATAAATACTCTATTAATTTAAGATGATGTTGTTTGGCCTTTGAAGAAGCCGATTCTTATTATATATTCATATTCTGAAGTAATTCACTTTTAAAAAATTACACCTTACTTTAGTGATCAGTGGAATGATTTTCTGGTAAGGCTCACATCAGAAAATAAACAAACTGTTCTTTAAAATACCCACTGTCAAATTTTTCATGCGTTCCTCTTAACCTCATGAAATTGGAAACTAAGGTAATTAAGTCACTATTGTCACCAATGGTAGATTTCCCTGTTGTCATCATTATCTTTTCTCAATGCCAAGACTTTTAATATAGACTCCCAAAAACTTGAACAGATACTGACCTGACATTTCCAGTCTCACTAAAATGCACTTGATGATTGCTCATTATAATATAAATAACTTTTTTGGAGAGTGTGAAAAAACTTTTGAATACAATCAATCAAATCAATTAAAGCATACAGGATGTTAGATATATGTTCTATTCTGAAGAAATATCCTAACTTCTGAAAAAATTAAAATATCTGACTCCATAGTTATGTAACTGTAGAGTATAGCAGATTTTAAGATAACATCATACAAGTAAGAGAGACATGGAACATTGAAGCAGAGGATACTTGAACAAAACAAGCTACTAAACAAAGCATGCAACACACTAAAGGTCACATTGAATGTCAATGCTTGTATTTTGAAGAAAGTATTCATTCTAAGACATCTAATGCATCAATTTATCATTCTTTAAAAAATAATTTTTCTAGCCAAATTAACTACACTCTTAGCACGTGTGTGTGTGTGTGTGTGTGTGTGTGTGTGTGTGTGTTTTCAGTATTAAACTCATCAGGAACAACAAAAAATACAGAAAATGGATTACTTCCCTTTAGCTGACTGCAAGCCAAATAATAGCAAATTTAATTCCACATGACCCTTATTTAACCCAAAGTCCATAAGATTAAATGTATTCATTCATACAATGAAAAGGTCTCCTCCAGTGGGGTGTTGTACAACAGATATATAATGTAAATATCATATAACTTTGAGTTTTATAGTAGGTACTTTAAAAAAAGTAAAAACACATGAAATTAATTTTAATAATGTATTTTGTTTACTCCAATGCATATGGCTCACATTTATCATATTAGACAATGAAAGTATTGCATAATTCTTCCCTTTCTGGGAGGCTTTTGTTTTAAAATTGTGATAAGAGTACATAATGTAAGACATACCCTCAACAAATTTTAAGTGTATGGTGCATGTTGTTAACTATAAGCACAATGTTGAACAATAGATCTCTAAAAGTTAATCTTGCTTAACTGAAACTTTATACCTGTTGAATAGCAACTCCCATTTCTCCTCCCCTTCAGGCCCAGGAAACCATTATTCCACTCCCTGTCTTTATGACTTTGACTATTTTAGATACCTCATATAAGTGGAATCACAGAGTATTTGTCCTCTGTATTTGGCTTATTTCCCTTAACATAATGTCCGAAAGGTTCATCCATGTTGTCAGATGTGGCAGGATTTGCTTCTTTGTTAAGGATGAATAACAATTCACTGTATGTACACATCGTAGTTTCTGTACCTATTTATCTGTCAATGGACCTTTAGATTGTTTCCATATCTTGACTACTGTAAATGCAACTAAAAGAGTGCAAATATGTCTTCAAAATTCCAATTTCAGTTTTTTTGGATAAATACACAGAAGTGAGATTGTTGGATCATATCATATTTCTATATTTAATTTTCTAAGGACCCTCCATACTGTTTTACTAGTGGCTACATTACTTTACACTCCCATGAATAGTGTACAATGGTTCTAAATTGTCTTTTTACTACTTGTTATCTTCTTTTAGATTTTTTGATAATAGCCATTTGAACAGGTGTGAAATGATATTTCGTTGTAGTTTTCATTTGCATTTCCCTGATGATTAGTGAGGTTGAACACTTTTTCATATCCCTGCCAGCCATTTGTAAGTCTTCTTTGGAGAAATGTCTATTTGAGCCCTTCACACATTTTTTAACTAGGTTATTTGTTTTTTGCTACTGAGTTGTATGAGTTCCTTGTAGATTTTTTTCCCTTTTTGGATGTATGGTTTGCCTATATATTTTCCTCCATTATGTAGTTTCTTCTTTACTCTGTTAACTGTTTTCTTTTTGTTTGATGTAGTCTCATTTGTCTACATTTGCTTTTGTTGCCTGTTCTTTTGGCGTCATTTTTGCCTAGACTAATGTGATGGAGCTTTCCTCTAAATTTCCTTCTAGTGTTTTTACAGTTTCAGGTCTTATCTTCAAGTCTTTCATCCAGGTTGAGTTCATTTTCTGTGTATGGTGTAAGATAAAGGTACAATTTCATTCTTTTGTATGTGGATATCCAGTTATTCCAGCATTAATTGTGAAGAACCTGGGAGGTTTTGATAAAGAATGTGACTTTTGGGTGAAGAATACTTTGCTTCAGCCCTCAAAATTCACACAGAGGAAATGAAGGGTGATGTGTTCGTATTAAAAAACACCGCAAACAGCTGGAGAACTACTCCCACAAAGCCAGTGTTCAGCTAAATACAATGACATGAAATGCATCATGCTGCTACATGTCTTCACAAGATAAAATGTTAGCATCCATAAATAAATAAAAAAGTTTTTAGTATAAAATATGTTAGAATTAGTCATGTGGAGCTAAATGTGCCAGTAGTAAAAAAAAAAAAAAAAAAAAAAAATGTCAGTTGGTTGGAAATAAGAAATACACTTGAGAGAAGGAGCCATGATAATTTCAGATCAAAGTTGATTCAGGATCATCGGGAAAAAGTATTTAATAAAATCACAGCTGAAAAATAATCTTAATTTTTATTTATAGATTGAATAGATCTGGTTAAGTAAAAGCTTATAAAGAAGCCAAAAATAGCTCTATATTAGTAAAGCTGTTTAAAAACAAAAGAATGCCAATGATAGAAAGAGAAGTACATAAATTTGTGTTAATTTGAGAACGATAAACAGTTTCAAATTTAGGCAGTGTGTGTGTATGTAGATGTTGGTGTGAATAAATGAATATATATATAAAGAAAAATATATATATAACATAAATGTTGTATAAATATATAGATGACCATAGATTTTAAAGGGCACATGCTGCTAGAGATGAAGAACTTGAGAAAGAGCACAGTTTGGAAATAAAGACTTTGTCAGGTGGTAATTCTGATGAGTAAAGGACCATGCCTATTTCTTTCAGAGTTGACTAGCTGCCTATTAAAATATTCAGGATATCCTTCATTCCCAGTTTCATTTAGGAAGAGGAAGTCCAGTCAGTGGCTACATTTCCTAGTTTCTTTGAATTTAGTTGAGGTGGTGTGACTTTTTCTGGCCAGTGAATATAAGTAAAAGTGATTTGTGTCACTTGCAGACTGACATGGTTAAATATGCTATGGTTTTTCCCAGCAACCTTGAAAATGGAAGAGCCACTGTTGGAAGGATCCAGAGTTCTTGGATCACTCCTTGGAGGACAATTGTCCCATGGGGTCACCCAACCAGGGGTATCTGCAATGCACTTTGTATAAGTGCATAAGTGACAAACTTATTTGGTGAAGTAAGTGAATTAAGATATTGCTTCTTATGGCAGCCTACCACAAATTTTGAAACTATCTTAATTTTTAAATTATTCTATTTCCATTGTTTAGCACAGCATAATAAGTAATTAACAAATATTTTCTTTTTAGCTATGGTAGAGATAATACTGGATTGTCTAAGTCAGAGGTGGAAAATAAGTCAGAGATGGAATATAGTAAACAACTATACTAACTCCAGTCAACTAAGAGTGGAGGGTGAAAGCCTTATCTTGAAAAGTTTCTGAGATAACATTTAGTTTCAATGGGAAAGATCATGTGATTGATTAGTAATATCTCACATGAGTGCCAGATGGAGATGACCGAACATGTGCTATTTATCTGCCATTTGTGATTTTCTAGATCACCAGAGTAGAGTACTTAAAGCCAAGTTTAAAAGATAAGACTTCACTGATATGTTAATCAAAAGTGGAAAACTGATAATTTTTTCTTAAACTTTTCTCACAGTTATTAGAGACTATTTACATGACATAGCATTGAGAATTTTTCACATTCCAATTCTGTTAGAGCATTTCATTGCCATAACAAGAGAAAGAATCCTAATCTTAAAAATGAATTAAAATGCTGTTTATTAAAACCACATTGTTTTTCTGGGAAAGACAGCATAGATTTAAGAAATAATTCTCATCATAATAGACCTTTTAAGATAATCTTTTTTTCCTTAAATATGTAATAATATATTTCACTCAGCATTCAAAGTAAACAGAATACCTAACTTTACTAAGTGCCATAAAATAAAAAAGTTATTTTATGCCAAACAAAATAACTTGATATATTTTAGTTTATTTTGTGCATGAGACTGGAATGAGAATAGTATCATACTCTTTGACTAGGCAAATAGTATTCCTAAAAATCTGCTCCAATAGCAGCTGCTAATGCAGATTCCTGTTCACCATGATTGTTCTCTGAGCCACTGTGTGCAGTGATGAGGAGTCAGAGCTCTGGAGGCTTGCTTTGAATCCTAGCTTTCTCATCACATACTGACTGTATGACTTCACAGCTTCACACTGTTTAATCTGTTCCTCAATTTTCCCCAATATATAAATGGGACAACAGTACCTATATCATGAGGTTCTTATAAAACCTCGTGATATACCAAATTCTATTGTACAAATATAAAGCATGCTACAAACGTTTAATACACATTTGCTACTAAATGGGGAGGAACTACAACGTGGTTTCCTGTGGGGAGTACATTCACAGCTACAGAAAGGTGCATAGAGAGAGAGAGAGATTCCTCCGACTGACAGCCTAATCCTCCTACAGACTTTTCAGCAGATACAGAAAAATGAGCTCCACTTTAGGCAGATGGTGTGTGTATTCCCCAAATAGGTTACTTCCTCAAAAAGCAAAGCCATGGGGATTAGATCCTTCTCCTGCACTCCCAAAGTACATACACGCTTAGACTTGAATTAAGGCAAGCTGTGTCAGGGAGGAAATAGTCAGACAGATATTCTCGGGAGCTGTCAATAGGAATAAAAGTTGATACAGACTTCCTGAAAGACATTTTGCTCAGTACCCCACTGAAGTAGAGACAAAGATCCTGGAACAGTTAATGCTGCAGCAATAGCACACTCTTCTATCTGCAACACCTGCCTGGCTGTGCTACAGCAAGAAGTTAGTACCAACCGGCACAAGGAGAGCTGATGCTCTCTGCCTAGAGCCAAGCAGCTGGGAGGAACTAAGGATAGCAGGAAGATCCGTCTAACTGTAAGGACTGATCTTCTAGGCACCTGGCTGCTCTGCTTTATAATCCTCAACCTTGTCAGTGTTTCTTAGCCAAAACTGTGGGGTAGGCTACATGCCTAAGAATGGTGAGTAGATTGTCTGCCAAGTTTAAGACCCAATACAGTCATCTGATGAAGTAAATTATATATATATATATATATATATATATATATATATATAAAATTGCTCTTTAGGTTCTGGGGTACATGTGCAGAACATGCAGGATTGTTGCATAGGTACATACATGGCAATGTGGTTTGCTGCCTCCATCCCTGTCACCTATATCTGGCATTTCTCCCATGTCATCCCTCCCCAACTCCCTCCCCCCCACTGTTCCTCCCCAGTCCCCCCCAACAGACCCCAGTGTGTAATGTTCCCCTCCCTGTGTCCATGTATTCTCATTGTTCAACACCTGCCTATGAGTGAGATCATGTGATGTTTGATTTTCTGTTCTTGTGTCAGTTTGCTGAGAATGATGGTTTCCAGAAATTCCATTTGACCTCGCAATCTCATTACTAGGTATATATCCAAAGGATTATAAATCGTTCTATTATAAAGACACATGCACACCTATGTTCACTGCGGCACTGTTTACAATAGCAAAGATCTGGAACCAACCCAAATGCCCACTGATGATAGACTGGACAAGGAAAATGTGGCACATATACACCATGGAATACTATGCAGCCATAAAAAATGATGAGTCTGTGTCCTTTGTGGGGGACATGGAAGTAAATTTTGTAGTTTTCCTTTTGATGTTTATGTCATTTTTGTGTAGTATAGCTGTCTAATCTCTGACCTCTGTTGAATACAAAGTGGTTATTACACAAAATCATATTTTAGCAAAAATTTTTAAAGAATTATACTATAATAAAATTTTCTGAAATTTTTAAACTAATTTATGATTTGTGTAAATTTATCTGAAAAATGTTCTAATTCCTATTTTCATTCCATTTTGATAATACACAATCATTTATTTCTTCTTGAAATTTGGATAATCTTAACATAAACCTTCAAACTTAATCCAAAACACATCCTTTTAGATGGCTATTTGAGTAGTTTCTCACAATGTCACAAAGCCTAAACTTGTAAAACATGCCACCCTTATTTTTAAAAGGCTACATAAACTCCATATTTTATGTTATTTCTGTGTCTTATGTATTGTTGAATGCTTACAGCCATGACTTCAGAAAGAAAATACATTTTCACGAAAAATAATCTTGGTGAAGCCTAGGCCTTATTATTCTGATACTTAAACATTAAAATGTGTAACATGGAAATACCAATTACAGTTTTAAAATGAATACTTGGCTGTGGAATACCAATTGACTATATAATTGGAATCACTCTTTAAGTTGGGTACAATCAGATCTGCTGAGGCATGAGTTTAAGTGGGCACAGCAGTAGTCCATTGGTTGGTGAAATTATGTATCTGGAGCTGGGCCTGAGTAGGTCCAGAAAGTGTGAATAAATTACATGAACAGGTAAACCAAATTTCATAATGCCTACTTTATTTACCCTATGCTCACACCCATGACTCATAAGAGATTTCCTACAACAGAATGATGGGGTAAAAGAACTCTGGCCTGGCTCATTGATGATATGTTGGTGTTAGCTAAAAGTTGACTGCTGATACATGACAGCCCCACTCCTAAAATATAGTAGGAAAGGGAAATGCTCTCAGGTGACATTGTTGTGGACTGTAAATTTGGTCACCTACTTTATCTGTAACTAGAAGTGTCCTTAACTGTAGATATGTATACATTATTGGGTGATAGGAAATGGTTTGGTTGGTTAAACATGGGTTTCAAAGGAATAAGATTGAAAAAACAAGGACAGACATCTGGAGATGACTTTTGTGGTTGGACCTATGGGAACAGATGCAAAATATTGTAATATTTGTGTCACATATTAATGTCCATTGGAGAATTTCTCCCAAAGTCGGAGCTCCAAACCACCAGGTGATAGGAAGAGTCTTCCTATGAATGCCAGCCAGCATTTCTTCTTGATTATCTCAGGACTGCTATAATGAAACCATGAATAGAGTAGCCATGATAGCAGATGGAAAATCCATAAATACATTTAATAACACAGTCTCCTTCTCTATAAGATTTATCTATTGGTCACTACTGAATGTACAACCTATTAGTGGCAAAAACTTACACTGGGCCATCTCTATGACACCATTACTTGAGAATACCATCTGGCCATTTATTGACAGGTAAATTACATCAGAACTTTTACAACCTGAAGAGCTGTGATTTTTTTTATCAAAAGTAACCCCTTCTTCCAGAGTTCTTTCCTGGGTGGGAGAGACCAGGTAGCAGAACTTTGCAAAGACGTACCTGAGCTACCAATGTGATATTGCACATAATATTGCCTCACTGGAAAAGACATATTTTACGGCAAAGGAAGTGTACGAATAATGACTCGTACATGGAATTCATGTACTCAATCACCCAGATGCAGTCAGCTTGAGACAGATGAAATTGACTGCTATAGTCTCACTTAAAGTACAAGCTTAACATGAATACTAAGGGTCAAGGGGTCAAGGTGTTGACTTCTAGAATGCAGTACATGCACTGAATCAATGGCTAGTACATATACAGAGATAGATCCTTTAGTTATACTACTGTGTCTTGAAATCAAAAGATAGAAGTAAGACTGGTCCTTTTTACCATCACTCAGTGACCCACTTGTAGAAGTCAAGCTTCCCATCTCTGCAACTTTAGGCTATGTAGTGTTAGAGATCCTGCATCCCAGGAGGGAAATGCTTCTGCTAGAGAACATGTTAAGGGTACAATTAAACTTGAAGCTACAACCTTCCCTGGTTCATACAGTACTCTTCATGCCAGCAGATCTATGAGCAAATAAAGCAGCTGCAGTGCTAGAGGAAGTTAACATCCATGATTACCATAAAGAGTCAGGTTGCTGCTTAACAATGGGGGTAGAGACAGGTAGTACTCAAGGGATTCAAGGAGACATTACTTGATGCTTTTACCTCTAGTTATGAGAGCAAATTGGATAATACAGTAGACACGTCTCCAGAACACTGAAAAATGCAATAATTTAGACAACTCTGAAATGAAGATTTGCATCATTCCATGAGACAAGTCACCCAGACCAGTCAAAGAATTGCTAAGGGTGAGGGGAATCTATAAAGCATAGTAGAAAGGGGAGATGGCAAACATCAATTGCAGCCGCAGGACTACCTACAGCAATGGGAGCAATAGCTGATCTCCTAGCCTACTTGCATTAAACTTTCAGACGGTGCAGCTGAGCCCCTAAACTTTCCCAGAAAGTTTAAGTTCAAGACCTTAGACATGGCAGTGAGGGTACAGAGGAAAGGGGACTCATCTGTTCAGGAGTATGAAAAGAAATAATTCTTAAAAAAATATTATAATGAATCATCTGTACCTGCAAAAAGAAGCAGTTTCCATAGTTTATAAATACAGTTTATAATCAACATGTTCTTTTGTGATATGCATACACATCAGCAAGTGCTTTACTGCAAAACTAAATCTTAAATTATCTGTAATATGTAACCTATAATTAAAAAGTGAAGGTGTTGAAAGAGTGGACTCTACATGCAGTTAATATTAGCATTTAATGTATCATTAATCACTTAATTATTTTAGAAAATAAAAATATGCCCAGCCAAGATGCTCAGCTTCTTGACAACTATGTAGACAGTTGATGATGACACTGCTGATAATAATGAAGAATTATTATTTATTTATGTAGCACTTATTATAATCCAGACTTTTCTGATCTGTCTCTCTCTCCCTCTCATCATCATAATCTACTTTGTATCTATGTTTATCTGCAATATTGGCCTAAAGTTTTTGTTGTTATTGTGTCTCTGACATATTTTGGTATTATGCTGATGCTAGCTTCATAGAATGACTTAAGGAGGAGTCCCTCTGTCTCTATTTTTTGGAATATTTTCAGTAGGATTGGTACTAGCTCTTCTGTGCATGTCTGGTAGAATTCAACTGTGAATCCATCTGGCCCATGGCTTTTTTTGGTTAGTAGGTTAGTGGTGGATGGGTTAATTAAAAAATAAAAAGTGACATATACACACCATGGAATACTATACAGCCACAAAAAAGAATAAAATCATCTCATTTGCAGCAGCATGGTTAATGCTGGAGGCCATTATCCTAACCAAGGACAGAAATTAATGCAGGGACAGAAAACCAAATACCACACATTCTCACTTGTAAGTGAGACCTAAACATTGAACACACATGGGCATGAACATGGGAACAGTATACACTGCAAACTGTAGATGAGGACGTAAGGCTGGAGGACGTGGGTCCATAAATTACCTATTGGGTACTATGCTCACTACCTGGGTGCAATGTACCTACGTAACAAACCTGAACATGTAGTCCCTATATCTTAAAAATAGTTGAAAAAAATCAAAACTCATTAAAAACTTTAAAAAGTTGCTAAATATTGGGGGATAAACTTTTTCTGCTTGAAATCATGTGTGTATAATTTTTGAATATTTATAAAAAATAACAGGAATATAAGGTAGTAAACAAAAAAAATGCTAAACTATACAGCCACAATATAAAATTTTCTGAATTTTTACTTATTGTTAAATAAATAATTTTTAAAATTTGTAATTTTTAAATCTGAATTTGAATATTTTTCTTCTTTGCCTTAGCAAACAACAAAATAAATTTTTAAAAAACCTTAAGATGAAATAGAATCTTAAATAAAATTTAAATTTTTTTAACCCTATAGTGTAATATTAATGAATATTAACATCTTGGGGAATGGAAAAACTTTCTAAGTACAATGCTAATAAAAATGTAACCATAGACCTCTAAAATTCCAATCAATAAAAGTAGTATAAGAAAAATACTTAAAATGAGTACAACAGATAATATAGGCTAGGCACGGTGGCTTATGCTTATAATCCTAGCACTTTGGGAGGCCAAGGCGGGAGGATCACCTGAAGTAGGACCAACATGATGAAACCGTGTCTCTACTAAAAACACAAAATTAGCTTGGCCTGGTGGCATGGGCCTGTAATCCCAGCTACTCGCAAGGATGAGTCAGAGGAATTGCTTTAACCCTGGAGGTGGAGGTTGCAGTAAGCCAAGATCACACCATTGGACTCCAGCCTGGGCAACAAGAGTGAAACGCCATTTCAAAAAAAAAAAAAAAAGAAGAAAGTTAATATAGATATTATCCAGAAAGCCCTTTACAAGAAATATTTTTAAAAATACTTCTGTGAGAAAAATAGCACAAAGCACTAATGTGCAATTGATATAAGAAACTAAATTCATGAAAAATACCAACCTCACCAGTGATCAAATATTTCTCTGTATAGCAGAGAGTAATAATTCTTCAAAATATTTTCTCTATTTTTTTTCTCCAATATTTAGTTCCTAATTATCAGCTGGATCTTGACAAACTCAAAATAAACACTACAATTCCCAGTTTCTCTAACAATTAAATTTGGCCAGGTGACTAATTTCTGACTAATGGATATCAATAGTTTTATAAACAAATTTACTAATTTTTTAAATAAAGAAGACTGCATTGTTCCTTTAAATAGAAAGGAAATTCTACTTCCCTTCCCTTTTTTACTTTCCTCCATAATGCTGTTTGGAGATGGTGATGGCAGTCATGTACTAAGTTAGACCAAGTAGGTGAGAGCAAAAAGTTTACAGCCACAGAAATCTTTGGAAAATTATTGCAGAATAATCTACTGCCAGACATGAATCACCTCTATTTCCTCTAAACCACTAAGTGAGAAAAACACAAACATCTATATTGTTTACACCACAGTTTTTAACGAATCTCTGCTAAATGCAATTGAACTTTAGTGCTCAATAAGAAACATGCTTATTTTTAATCTTTCATATATTAATGATTTTAAAATTATTGCATTTAATATTAGTGATAGCAATAGGGGTACAGTTATACTCTACAGGTGACAGTAAAATCACCAGCTCAAGTTTTATGGGCTGCGCAGCTCCAGGGGCTGTGAATATTCACATATATACAGAAACATACCTATTGGCCTTAGGTGGATGTATAAATTTGTACAGCCTTTGAAAATATGTTTTAAAAGTGTTGATCAAGAGCCTTAGCAGATTATGATTCCACTTAAAATCTACTGTGATAAGTAATGTGATGAAAAAGTAGAGCTATATTCAAAATCTTGTGTTAAAAGTTTTATTACATAAAAGAACAATGGGGAACAATAATATATAAAATATGTGGTAAAAATAAATAAAATAGGTGAATATATAGCTCTAATACAGTTAGTAAACACTATGTAACAGAGTGAGACCTGTCTCTAAATACATATATGTTACTATATAAATATATATTATTTATATATATATATATATTTATATATATTTATATATATATATAATATATATTTATATAGTAACATATATGTATTTAGAGACAGGGTCTCACTCTGTTACCCAGCCTAGTGTGCAGTGATACCATCATAGCTCACTGCAGTCTCCAACTCTTGGCCTCAAGTGATCCTCTCGTGTCAGCCTCCTGGTAGCTACTAGGGATATGCGCCACTGCATCTACCAAATATGTGTATATTCTAGAGACATGATCTCTCTATGCTGTTTAGGCTGGTCTCTAACTCCTGTCCTCAAACCATCCTTCCACGTCAGCATCCTAAACCACCGGGATTACAGGCATGAGCCTAAACATTATATTTTAGAAAACTATCTAGTCTTGTAAGATAATGAATTCAATGCAATATTATTTTTTCAACTCTGTACATACTATGATCCTAAAAGATGGAAAAAAGCATCCAAATATATATATACATAAAAACATTGGGAAAAATCTATTAAAATATTTAATATTAAAATATAAACATATTTATCTCTGAGTGGTTGATTTATGAGTGTTTTTCTTTGTTAATGCCTACTATTATTTCCTTTTTTAACAGTATGCATATAATATTTGGAAAGTCAATTAAAATTAGTATCTAAAAGTCCAGTAAAAATCATAAATACAAAAATCATTGCAAATGTTTTACATTCAAGTGTCTATATTATTACAAACATTCTAATTTGGCCAGTGATTACAGTATCAGCATTGTGGCTAATTTGATAATGACCAAGGAAAATATCTTATTTACAACTGAAATATGGAAACATTGCATGAAACTTATTCTAAATGAATATTGTTCATGAAAGAGTTTGTAGAAAGTTACCTATGGAAAAACAGAATTGTCTATTTAAATTTATTTGCCATGATCACATATGAATTTAAGAAAAATTCAATCCCCTTTTCAAATGCAGGATTAGAGACACAAATACCTAACAGAGGAATATTCTTAAGTATTTAGTGTGCATAAATACTTTGTATAAATCAGTGGATTCATTAAAATATATTTTAAGATCTAAATTAAAATGGTATAACTGGTATCTCAATGTGTATAAATATTATGCTTTGAAATATAACATTTTAACTTTATTATTACAGTTCTTTCTCAGGACCAGTGATAAAGCAAAGTTTATAGCCCAGAAAGCAACAGCTTCCAAATATAAATGTATATGGTTTTAAAATAAAAGTGACTAAAGTATTTTACTTTTATTTTTATAAGAAAAAAAAGACTCATAAAAGATTTATACCTTCAGTGATGTATCTTATTTTCTTAAGTTTGAAAAGCAAATCTTGGACATGATCTAACTTTTACATATTTCTTAAATTTATGTAAAAGTTCACATACATAGCTCATATATTACCACAGAAAAATTCAGGTGAGGTGAGGCCTTCTCCATTTTAAGACACTGAAAGCATAATCAAAGAAATTATATACATGAGGTAAATAATTAATAGTTGCCCATATCAGTTCAACAAGCATTTATTGAATATTGTGCAGTATTCAATGTACTCAGTCATGTGTTAGGCACCGGGGATAGATACTAAGTATAAGTAGTGACTTCTCTTTGGAAAAACTTTGGAACAATATTTTATTAAACATGGTGACTAAGATAAATTATCCTTGGTTTTACTGTAGTGAGCCATATTGATCAAAGAACTTACATTCTTATTGGAGAAAGGAGACTAATAAATTTCAAATAATTGGATACTGGTTTAAAATGATTTACAGCCAAGTAATAACTTGTATGGTGTAAATTATTAATAGTTTGTTAGTTAAAAGAAAAGAGAAATCAGTGAGCTTCTAAAATGATAATGGCTCATCAAGAACACTTGAATGTCAAGGCACAGCAAGGTGGTCAAATAGAAATATCCACTCATGATTGTCTCCACAGAAACACCAAATTGGACAACTATTCACACAAAAAAGCACCTTCACAAGAACCAATAATGAGATGAGTAATTACAGTACCTGATTTTAACTTCACATCACTGAAAAAGGTACTGAAGAGGGTAGAAAAGATGACCATGCCACCCCCTCAACCACTACCCAGCAGCAGCACTGTAGCATGGAAAATCTATGTACTTAGGGCAAGGAGAGAGCAGTGATTGTGGGACTCCGAATTGGAACTCAGTGCTTCTTCGCCACAGTGGAAGGCAACACCAAGCAGAACTCAGCAAGCACTCACAGAGGGAACATTTATGCCAGCCCTAGCCAGACGAAAATTGTTAATCCCAGTGGTAAGAACCTGAGATCTGGCAGCCCCACCACCACAGGCTAATAAAGTACTCTGTGGTCGTACCAAAATTTGAAAGAGAGCCTAAGCCACAAAGCTTTGCAATTCCTCATCAAGTCTTGGTACTGTGCTGGGCTCAGAGCCAGTGAACCTGGTGGGGATGCTACCCAGTGACATGCCAGCAGGAGTGGCAAAAGGAGTGCTTTTGCCACCCCTAGCCCAATGCCAGAAAACTCCGCTTGCAGTTTTAGGAGAGGTTCTTTCTTTTTGCTTAAGGAGAAGAGAGAGAAAAGTAAAGAGAACTTTGTCTTCCAACTTGGGTATTAGCTCAGCCACAGTAGGATACGGTACCAGGTAGAGTACTGAGGCCCCTATTCCAGGGCCTGCTTTCCTAGTGACATTTCCGAACAAACCCTGGGCTGGAAGGAAACCCTCTTGCTTGAAGGTAAACACTCAGCCCCAGCAGGACTAATCACCTGCTGACTAAAGAGTCCTTGGGCCTGAATAATCAGCAGTGATACCCAGGCAGTACTCACCAATGGGTCATGGGTGAGACTCAGGGATGTGATTACTTTAGGTGTGATCTAACATATTCTCAGCTGTGGTGGCCATGGGGGAGAGACTCCTTCTGTTTGAGCAAAGGAGAGAGAAAAGTAAAGGGGATTTTGTCTTAAAGCACAGGTAAGAACTCAGGCATAGTTAGAGTATATACACACTGTAACTCAGGTTACAGCACTGTATTAGTCGATAGTCACACTGCTGTAAGGACATGCCCTGAATGGTGGGTCACAAGCCAGGATGGCTTCACCACCAGCTGATTCTAGACCTCTAGAAACTTGAGTTAACATAGGACATAGCCAGGCAGTGGTGGTTATCATGGACCTCGGGTGAGACCCAGAGTTGTGCTGATTTTGGGCTTCATTCAGAGCAGTCCCCATGATGGTGTCATCCCTTCCTCAGACCAAGAAGGTCAGCTCAGAGAGAGACTCTGTTTATTTGGGAGAAAGTAAGGTGAAGGAACAAGCGTCTGTGCCTGATAATCTTGATAATTCTTCCAGATCTTATCCAAAACCACAAAGACAGGACTTGTAGAAGTCTTCAAGAGCCTCACAGTTACTGGGCATGGGGTTCTCCCTAATGCAGAGATGGCTGCAGTAACCAAAAACTTTAGATTAAAAAACTCAAGTTCCTTTGGATACCTGGAAAGTCTTCCCAAGAAAAACGGGCACAGACAGCAAACACTACCATAAATACCTAACTCTTCAATGCCTACGTAATGATGAATACCCATAAGCATCAAGACAATCCAGTAAAACATGCAATCACCAAATGAACTAAGTAAGTCACCAGTGAAACATTATGGAGAGAGAGATATACGACCTTACAGACAGAAAAGTCAAAACAGTTGTTTTGAGGAAACTCAACAAAATTCACAATGATACAGAGAATGAATTCCGAGTCCTGTTAGAAATTTAACCAAGATTGAAATACAAATCCAGCTACTTCTCTTGGCTGGACTGTAGTCCTAGCCTCATTCTCTCTTGCCAGAACTATTTATTGTATTATCCTTCTCCCAACTCCTGTGCTTCCATTGTGTCTCCGTATTTCACATCTTTTAAGTAATAACAAGAGTGATTTTATTGAACCATAAATCAGATCATGCTTAAAATTCTCCAATGGCATCTGAAGGCAATTCATACAAAATTGAAAAACTTCACCAGGACCTACAACTCCCCACATGAAGTATCTTCCGCCCTTTCTAAGTCCCTGTGACCTATCGATCCACACCTTGGTCACTGCTCCAGCCCCAGTGGCCTTGCTTTTGTCTTTTGCCTGTGCTTAGCTCATCTGTTTTCAGAGCCTCTGCACATGCTGTTACCTCCTACTTGAATGCTCTGTCTTCAGAGCAACACATGGCTATCTCCTTTTCATTGAGTCTCAGCCCAAATCATGACATTTATCTTGCCTTCTCCATGATTTATATTCTTCACAGCCTTTATCACTTTCTGAAGTTATCTTATGTCTTAACTATCTTCCTTACTAAATTCAGGAAAAGGGGACTTTATCATGGACTTCACTGCTCTATTTCCCAGGTAAAGACACTCAACAGAGTGGTAAAAGGACTTAACCTCTCTAATTCCCATGCCTAGAGCAATGACTGGCTTTTAGAAAATGCTCTCTATATTTTTGATGAATGAATCCATGAATGAATGAATAAAATGATACAAGCCAAAAACTGTGCTAGGTGCTTGAAATTCAGAAGTAAATTAGAAAAACACAGTGCCTGCCCCCAGCTCGCAGGATCTACTTATTTCTCCCAAAGGATGTAAAGTGTAAACAGAAGCATGAAGAATAGGAAGGAGTTGCCAAGTAGAGAGTGTGGGAAAAAGTTTTCTATGAAGATAGATTAGGAAATACTAATGCCCAGAGTCAAGCGGGAGCTGAGCCTGTTGGAGGCACGGAATGGAGCAGGGCAGCTGTTCTGGAGATGGCACGGAGAAACCAGAATTGAGGCTGGAGGGAAGAAGGCCCCAGATCACCGAAGGCTCTGCGTATGACCCTTGTGAAGAGTATGAACTTTACCAAGGGGAAATGAAAAGGTCTAGAAAGGTTTTAAATAAGGAAGTGATACTATCTCATTAAATCATGATCAAAGCTTGGAACCTGAACTCAGACCCTTGCAACTAAGCTACATTTTAACAAAAAGCAAAAGTGTAGTCTTATGGAGCTGATGCTTTGGTTTAGGGTAGGGAGGGTTAGTGGTGAATGGCATGTTCCTAGGAGTGTGCATAATTGCTTGTTCAAGATTTACAGTATATCACTCCCCGAATAAATAATATAAGGCTGCAACACTCATCAGAGAGCTGAGTGGTGGCTCAAATAGCAATCTTTATATACATATATAAACTTCTCAAAGCTCGGAAGCAGTTTTTTTTCTGGTAAAACTACTTCACTTATGACTTAGTCCCAATTTTTATATTTTGCCTCTCTAGGAAAGACACAGTATTATTTTCTTCCTTTTATTCTGGAGTGATACAATTCAGATGTGCTAAATTGTATTAAAAAGTACACTGACATGATCCTTTCAGAACACTCATTTTTCTCCCCATGGTTATAAGGAGTTATGTTTTATTCTTGGATACTTTCACTTAGTCACTTAATAATAACTCAACCCTCTTTGCATAAGACACACATTTCTCTGAAATGAACATTTTAGAATATAGATATTTAATGTTCATTCTTTATTTTGTTTTCTGATTCTTTTAACAATATTCATGGAAATCCTATTGTGCAGAAGGTGCTGTGGTCACAGGAATATCAAGCAGGAAGATCACTATCATTTAAAAATAAAATCAAAAGTAAGATGTTAAACCTATAAACAATTTATCCAGATAATTGATCTTTTTTTTTAAAGTGCATATAATTATTTTTGTCCATATTTACAAACAATCAAATAATTTGATTCTTTTCTTCATGTTCAGTTTCATAAACCAGGTTTGCTGAAATAATACATGGGTATGTTTGTGGGTAGAAGTTCACCCCTCAGCTTCTCCATTTGAAGCCAGAAGCTCAGCCTCTCACTTCTTTGGATTCTCAGCACTTTTTGCAGTGTCTGGCACGTAGGAGGCAGTCATGAAATATTTACTGCCTGGAGTAGAATGGGATAATATTGATATTTGGCTGTTAGATTTTACTGTCTGCAATTTTTAAAAATAGCTATAAAATTCATATTACAAATTGATTCTATGTTAATGATGCCCCATACAAGTTGACAATATCCAATATTTGCAAAATCAACTTTTGTGTTCTTTTGCAGCTGTATTCTATTTAGTTTATTTTTATATCACCTGTACCCATGATTCCCCCAACGAACTGTTTTTGAAGGACAAGGATGTTGTTTGCATGTGAATAATTTATTTACATTTTGTTCCACCCACCAATTTTAGGAACATTGAATTATAGCATAATCACAGGCATATTGTGATTAATATTAAAGCCATGTAAAACTAGGGAAGAAGTTGGTTTTGCATTAGTAAAAGTCCTTATTGTTGCAAAATATTTTCACATGATCAACATTAGAGATGCAGAAATGTAAATAAAGTTCTCCAAGGATTCAAGAACTTGGGTTCACTGGAATGTAGGTATTCCTGGGATTCCTGTAAAGCTTTTGTTGAATATACTTATCTAGCAGATTCATAAACTTTAAAGCACATTTATATTTCTAGTTCAGTAGATGTGAAAATTAGTTAAGTAACTTACACTTGAACACATAACAAATGTCCATAATTTTTCCTTTGTTGACTTCCCTAAATAATTGGAAAAAAACAACTTAAAGCTTTATTTACAAGCATAACATGAGGATCTTAAGAGTAACCAAAATAACTTTTAATATTAAGATTTGCTGTTGCATTTCCCAAAGACCTTTTGACAAATAATGAAATGTGAATTCTGATATAACCTCTGGGGTACATGTGTATGACTATACTTAGTACCAATGTCATATAGACAGGAATGTTATTGGTGGTTACATTTAACAATCTATGCTTGTAAAAATCTTTGTTTATGGATTTACAGAAATAACTAAGATTAAGACCCTCCTTCTAGTTTGACAGCAACCGATCTCCTCCTTAGAAATATTTCTCTCAGTTTGTTAAAATTTCTTATCTATCTACATTTATACTAGGAGAAGTCAAATAAAAGGCAAGTATTTATAATAAAGAAGATATAAAACCAGGTTAAATACAGTTGTTAGTTTAGTTAAAGACTTTAGCAGTTTATGATTTATTCTTTTATTTTTAATTGTACTTTAGATTCTGGGGTACATGTGTAGATCATATTTAAGCTTTTTTGAGACTGCATGAAATTTACACCCAATGGATATTGACTCTCCTTATCTTTGCTGTCTGCCCTCATGCCATTTCCCTCATTTACTGAAGGCTCTGCTGCTAGTCCCTAGGTTTCTTCATCACACAAGTCCTACCATCATCTAAGAAATTTCGGTGGCTGTGCAATGACCCGCCTGCCGCTGTGGTTCAGCGAACCATCTCTCGGCGAACCCCTCCATCCCCTTCTCCAAACCTGGCCTCTCCTGCTGACGCTGTGCTGACTGTGCCACTGTGGGCTTGTGTTCCACAGCTTCAGGTGGGCTTGAATATTCCCAGCACTCCTAGACACTCCCCCTTGTCAGTGCTTCCTCCACATCCCTATGGTTCATACTTCTAGTCAATATCCACAAACATCCAATTTGTAGAAAATATGGCATCTGGCCAGGTGCTGTGGCTCATGCCTGTAATCCTAGAAAGCTGGGAGGCCAGGGCAAATGGATCACTTGAGGTCAGGAGTTCAAGACCAGCATGGCCAACATGGCAAAATCCTGTCTCTACTAAAAATACAAAAATTAGCTGAGCATGCTAGCACACGCCTTTAATCCCAGCTACTAATGAGGCTGAGGTGGAAAATCTCTTGAACCTGGGGGGCAGAGGTTGCTGTGAGCTGAGATAACACCACTGCACTCCAGCCTGGGCAACAGAGTGACAATCTGTCTCAAAAAAAAAAAAAAAAAAAAAGAAAGAAAGAAAATATAGCATAGCATCTACCACACAGCCTGAATTGTGATCTCTTCTCTTCCCTTTACTACTGAATAAACAAAACAAAACAAAACAAATGCTCCTCCTCTCAGGTAAGCCAAACTCTCTACTTCTGCTGGAAGTCCTAGCCCCTCCTATGTTCAGGAGCCTTGTATTATCTACTGACCGTCTCTCTCCTGTGTCATCCACACTGTCTCCTCTATATTAGACCATTCTCTCAACTTCTAACTCTGTGAAAAACCTTGCCCATCTCTGAAACAATTCATGTTTCCTCCTTACTCCAAGCATGTTAGCTGATATTTCCATAATGTCTCTCTCCATTTCATCACTGCTCTTGCATCCTGGAGCTTACTGAAAGCTGGTGAATCTATGTCCTTCGTTTGGGGGAGATACTCACTGAGAGCTGACTATGCACCAGGCACCATTCTAAGGTGCAGTTAATGAGAGTCACACATTCTAGTCATCAGGAATTGTACCAAAAGCCTCTTTGGGAGATCACATAGTCATTTATATTTTCAAGATTTACCGTACTCCTCTTTTATATAATTGTTGCTCCTTTAAATAAATCTCAGCACTAAATATGTACTTCTCTCTCTTTTTTTTATTTTTTTTTTTTGAGATTGAGTCTGTCTCTGTCTCTCAGGCTGGAGTGCAGTGGTGCAATCTTGGCTCACTGCAACCTCTGCCTACTGGGTTCAAGCAATTCTCCTGCCTCTGCCTCCCAAGTAGCTGGGATTACAGGCGCCCGCCACCACACTCAGCTAATTTTTGTATTTGTAGTAGAGACAGAGTTTCGCCTTGTTGGCCAGACTGGTCTTGAACTCCTGACCTCAAGTGATCCACCCTCCTCAGCCTCCCAAAGTGCTGCGATTACAAGCATGAGCCACTGCACTGGTCCTGAACATGTATTTCATGCCTTCAGTTCATCTCCTGTAAAAAATGATGTAAGTATCTCCAGATAATAGAAACAAAAAGAGTTGAGTAGCTTTATTCCATATAAATTATGACTATAATTTCTTATATTAAACAGCACAAACCACTCTGATCTTCAAGAAGATACATTAGAAATTACTGAGAAGTCAAAATAAAGACAGTCATAACTAAAACAAGACAGTAACAGTTCACTCTGCTAACAGTGAACGTGCTACTGTCTATTGCTGCAAGGCACCGTGGCCAAATACAGCCTATGTGAATAATCTCCCTATTGAGCCTTGTAATGTATTTGTTTTAATTGTCACCATTCCTACCTGGAAATTTTTAAATGACTGCCATGTACTTTCAGTTATGTCATACCACTGATACTAGAGATTCAACAGCTCACATGAAATCTGCCTGTGCATGGAAGTCCTTACAGAAATGCCAAAGCTCTAGTTTTAACGTTACTTGCTTATTTTGTGGTTTAGATTTGCTTTTATTTCTATTTTATTTATTTTTACAAAAGTTTATTCTGAAATGTACAGCAGGCTCCAAGATGACACTTCATTCTAACTATAGGAGGCAAAGGATGTTACAGCAGGGAATTCAGATGTGTAGAGATGGAATCCGGGATCACCATGGCCTCAGGCACAAGAAACAGCTTGCTTTTTGCCAGATTTCTTAATTCCACCTGTGCCCAGGGCCCTTCCCTGCAGACTCTGCTTTTGGCTCTTTGAGTTTCTTCTGCTCTTCTTTCTGCTTCTGCTAGAAAATGTTATCTTCTCGTCCATCTCCTCAGGCTGCTTCTTGGGCTGTTTCAGGGTCTTCTTGCCAACTTCATGGCCAGACATGGTGCCTGGGACCCTCTCCCACCAGATTTCACCCTTAGGTTAAGTTAATGTCCATGTTTGTATGTGGAAAATGATATATAAGGATGGAATTCCATCTCAATTTGTCTCCATCTGCACAAATACTGAGGGTGGCATAGCCTTGACATCCAACTCTGCAACTATTAATGTTCCCCCTGATTTTTATAATTTCTGTGTTTCCCACAACCAGGTTTCTTCTGTTCCCTTTGCTCTCCTCCTGCTTGCCTTTCTTCCTTCTTTTGCCACAGTAGCACAAGAGAGCTGACTCGCAGGATTCTGGCAGATGCCCCAGAGCCGACTGCAGGGCAGTGATGTGAAAGTAAACCAGCATCTGCAGGTGCTTGTTGTGAACTATAGGTAATTGAGAGTTAGCTCTATATAAAATTTATCATCTATTTTCCAAGGACTGAGGAGTAGGGAGTGTGATCTAGTGGATAGAGAACTAACTGGGAGTCCAGAGACGCAGATTCCATTCTGAGTTCCATTACAGTTATGCTTTCTGATTCTGAGCAATTAGAGGCAACCTCTATTTCAATTGTCCTCCCTGTAAATTGTATATACTACTTTTACCTACAGCTCTTTGCAGAATTTGAAAGATCTAAGTGAGTTATTGTCTGTAGAGAGGCTGGTGCTCCTGAGGAAAACAAACTACATACTTCAAGGCAGAAATCCTTTAATATAAACAAAATAAATAACTATCACATCTTTGTTTCTCCAAAAAAAAAGGTGAATTTTAGAAACTTTGGTTTGTTGAGATTTTTTAAAGAAAAAAAGATAAAAGGCACAAATGGGATGATAAAGTTTATTTTCTACTCTAATTAAACATCAGGATGGTGGCAAGGATCAATGGTCCTTTGAGCACTGAGGCCAGTGGCATTCCTGTTAAACCCTAAAATCTTAAAGATCTGTGAAGGTACCACTGATAACAGACACACCACTTCTGTGCTGGGGGTTTTAAGATGATTCCTCTAGAACACCCTAAAGAACATCCCAAATATCCCAATACCCTAAGTATTATTCAGTTGACATCTGTTGTGCACAGTAAATTGTTAAAAACTGTATGTATCTCACTGCCTGCTCAAGGGCTTTGTCTTTTCTCTCTCTGATGATAAACTGAGGTCAAGGAAGTTCAGGCATCACAATCACTTGGCATAACAAATGCCAAAGTAAGTCATTATAACCTGGTACCTGGGAAGCAAAGCCACAGTGAAAAGCTTCTCTGAAGCAGCAGGTGGAGGACATTTGCCTAATAGTGATCAACACAACAATGGTTACAGGGGCAAAATAATAAAGAACTTGTCATAGGAGTAAGGGTAAATTTTGTAATTTAGCAGAGTAGACAGGGTAAGTAGGGCTAAAATTGTCAGGTTATTAATTAGTAGAAAGTTAACACACACATCAAATTTATTCTACTATAAATTACGAGCCACCGTTACGCAAAATAAGTGAAATAAAAATACTATGATAAACACATTGTTATCTTAAGCTAAGGAGTACCCTTTTAATACAAGGGATAGCTGAGAATTAATTCTATGAATTAATTACTATTCCAGTATAAACTGCCTTTGTAAGAAAAAACTAAGCTTTTCAGTGTATAATTGTCTTGAAGAACACTGATACACTATGGAGAGAATAGGCTGAGGTACTGCGTTGTGGCCTAGCCATATAAAAACTGGCTTTTGATGGCACTTCTCTAAACTGAGATGCCTCATATTCTAAAGAGAAATAATTACACAAGGGAAGCTTCCAAAGTGGAAACGATCACCTTTGTACATAAGGGTCTTCTGAGGATAAACAGCTCTAAGAAAGTGTGTGTGTGTGTGTGCATGTGTGTGTGTGTGTGCATGTGTGTGTGTGTGTGTGCCTGTGTGTGTGTGTGTGAGAGAGAGAGAGAATTAACACTAGCCATTGCACTAAAGGATTATTAAGCTTTTTCCTGCAAGAACTGATTTCTGGGTAGTGTGTGTGCTATTAAAATGACGTGAGCACACTTTTTTAAAATCCTCCTTTTTCTTCAAAATAAATTGTCACATTTCTATAATTCTGTTAGCATATAAAGTAATACACCGGAGACTTAAGACTCACTATATGGGTGATTTAAATATACATTTTAGAATTTTTTAACATGAAAATTCATCAGTTTCTTTAAAATAATTGACATTTAAAAATACGTATGCAACTACCTTTTTAATTTAACAAGCAGAACCTCTATTCATCAATTGCTCAATTATTTCTATCTTCTAAGATGTATATCTAATTGAGATCTATATCTACCTACCACCTCAGAGAAGCTTCTTAAGATATCTATCTAATTAAGATATACATATAATTAAGATATCTAGCTTAAGATATCTATCTTAACAAGATATATATGTATGTGTGCAGATATGTGGATGTATGTAGAACTTTGGATAAATATCTTTATTAAAACTAAAAATAAAACTCTGATACTGAGCTTAAAAAGAAAAGTCTCTTACTTAAAATAATTTTAAATCTCTACAATGGGACAATTCTCAATTTCTTTGTTTCATAGACTTTTTGCATGAATCCTTAAAATATTAGCAAATACAGTAAAGAAAAAATATATATCTAATAACTCACCAAGGACAAATGTAATTTTTCCCATGTATGCACAGTTGGTTAAACATCTAATGGTTAATAAATGTAGCATTATCTAAATGTAATATATCTAAACATATTACCTAAATGTAATAAAGAGAAAAACCGTAAGATTATCTTAGTAGCAGAAGAAAAAACATTTAACAAGATTTAGCACCATTCATGATTTAAGAAAAAAATTCTGCAATGAGAAACAGAGGAAAATGTATTTTACTTGATAAAGGGTATCTATAAGTAAGTTTATATTTAATGATAAAAACCAGAATGTTTACTCCTGAAGTTGGGAAAAAGCAAAGAATTTCCACTCTCACCACTGCAAGTTTAGCAAGGCAAAAAAGAAATAAATGAGACATGTTAGAATGAAAGTAACAACAGTGCATTTATTTGCATATGACATAGTGTATGTAGAAAATCTTAAAGAAGCAACTATAAAGCTTCCTAAAGCAGTGAGTTTAACAAATTCTCAAGATATAAAACTAACATGCAAAAATCAATTTTATTTTATACACTAGAAATAAACAATCTGAAAATAAAATCAAATTCTAATTAACTACACCATATACCATAAAAGAAAAACACTTAGGGATAATTTTTTTTTTTTTTTTGAGACAGAGTCTTGCTCCATTGCCAGGCACTAGCCTGGAGTGGGGTGGCGTGACCTCGGCTCACCGAAACCTCCGCCTCCTGGGTTCAAGCAATTCTCCTGCCTCAGCCTCCTGAGTAGCTAGGACTGCAGGCGTGTGCCACCACGCCCAGCTAATTTTTTGTATTTTTAGTAGAGACGGAGTTTCACTGCGTTGGCCAGGATGGTCTCGATCTCTTGACCTCATGATCTGCCTGCCTCGGCCTCCCAAAGTGAGGAATAAATTTAACAAAAAGATGTGCAATGCCTGTGAACTGAAAACTCTAAAGCATTGCTTTAAAAAGTGAAAGAAGGCTTATCTAAATGGAGATATATGCTTTTTTATTAATTTGAAAATTCACCATTTTTAAGAGGTCAATCCTTCCAAAATTGACTATAAATTCAATATATTCAGAATCAAAATTTTAGCAGTCTCTATATAGGATTTGATAAGCCAATGTTAATATTTGTACAGAAAGGCAAACAATCTAGAATAGATTAAAATTTTTTAAATAAAAAACAACATTAGATGAATCAAATTAGCTGGTATTTAAGATTTACAATAGAAGCACACTAAGGAATATGAGATTGGTGTAAGATTGACATGCAGAACAATTAAAAGGAATTTTGAGTCCAGAAATATACTCACAATTATTATGTTGTAGATGGGTTTTCAATAAAGATACCAAGGAAATTCAATGAAATGAAGATTGTGTTTTCAATAAATGGATTTAGAATAAATGAATATCTATATAGAAAAAAAATTTTGACCCTTTTCTCATACCATACACAAAAAAAGTATATAAACCTGATTGTCAACTTAAATATAAGAGTTAAAATTATAAAGCTTTAGAAGAAAACCTGGGAGAAATCTTTATGAACTTCCTCAGTACCAACCACAGAATATTAAATTACAAATAAAAACACTTTAGTTCTTTAAGAAAAATTGTGGGTATGCAATACTCTGATGTCTCTTCATAAGCTGATAATGTTTCATTTACATTTTACACTAACTATGAACACAGATTCTACTGAAATTTAAAGTAGAGTCCTGTATTGTGTTAATCTTTCTTAACTTCTCACTTAAACTTTCATGCCAATAAACCAACACTTCTGCACATTGTCAACATGAAGATTTGTGTGGCTGTTACAGTCCAGGAGAATGCTAAATATAAAATTAATTTTCCTTATCTCTAAGTCATATATTTTATTTGTAGTATTTTTGAAGAGCGTTGTTGGAATATTTTAAAAATTCTAATCTGCAGTTTTAAAAGATGACAAGACATATGAATTATGATGATAAAAATGGAAAGACATTTACCAAAAATAGTTGCTTCTCTGTTCATCTTGACAAACAGATGCAACACTTTGACAGCTAATCAACACAGGTTTTCTTTTTTTCATGCTGTATCTATCCTGTTCCGGAATGACCTATTAATTTTAATTGCTTTGCTAGGCTCCCATTTAATGGTTCAATGAATATAATACATTTTCGCTTTTCTTTGCATAATGAAGTGGCCAGGTAAGTGAGATAACTTTTTGAATACAGACAAAATATAAATATAGCCGAAATAAAATATATATATATATATATATATATATATATAATACAGCCAAAACATTTCAATATTTCAAATTCCCATTACCATTACTAATAAATCTTATCTAAATTCTGTTCATAAACTTACAAACTGGCACTAAAAGTGAGCTTCATTCCACTACAAAAATTTCCTTCAAATCATACACATTTTTGAAAGTTTATAGTTAGCAAAATGCTCTTTATGATGATAAGATAAATGTATTTCTCTTTGTTACATGTGTATTTGGTTTTAAATTATTGTGAAGCCCAGTGATTGCCAATGAACTTAACTCCTACTCAGAGTAAAATGACCAGCAATAACAATTTCAAAAGCATAGAGTTTTCCTACACATTTTTTATAGTCTCATTCTATTAAAATGTTGAAATATTTAGCAGCTCTGATATTTTATCAATCTTTTTCTTCTACTAAATACTTTTCAGAGCTTTAATTAGAACTTTCTTATGTTGTCTACTAAATGTTTTATTGTTGCTGTTGTTGTCATTGACAGAGGGTCAGAGATTAATGCACCAAAAAGAAATTATTGTAGTTGAGACAGAATGAGGCAAGTATCAATATTATTTCATGAAACATGACAAGATGTGTGTAGCATTTTTGACTCTATGTATATTTCCTAAATGAATCTTATATTTTTTATACACAGACACACACACATTCATCTTCATACTGCATTGAACAAAGAGAGATTTTAAAAACTTATATAACATTTCTTATTCTCCATTGTGATCTACAAATTATATTTCAAAAACTGCCATTTGCTTACTTATATCATTTCCTTTATTTTCACTAAAATGTATTTTCAAATAATATTACATATGCATTTCATTTCTTATCTAGATAATCTCTTATCTTTCCTATTTTGTTCCATTTGTTTCTTTTCTCTTCTTCCTTCATTGTGCCCATATTACATGTCCCTTTTAAATGCTGCCTTTTTCTCTAGTTCTCATCTTTCATCTATTTTTCTAACTCCCAGCATAATATTAAGTGCTCATCCTTCTTATTTAATGTTGTCTCATGACTCGACCTTATTTCACAGCCGGAACTGGATATTTGTATTTCTCACTAAATTAGTACCATTTTATTTAAATATCTTCTATAGGACTGTTTTAAATAAAACAGCCCTTTGACCACTAAGGCTACAAGGGAGACTTGGCTTTACAAAACAATTAAGGAAAATTCCCAGGATGCCAAAATATAAAGGTACATATAGTTTTGGGTTTTATATTTAAGTATTTAATCCATCTTGAGTTAATTTTTGTATATGGTATAAGGAAGAGGTCTAGTTTCAATTCCTGGAAGACTACCTGTAAATACCATTCTGGACATAGGAACGGGTAAGATTTCATGAGGAAGACACAAAAAGCAATTGCAACACAAGTGAAAGTTGACAAATGGGATCTAATTAAACTAAAGAGCCTCTGCACAGCAAAGGGAACTGTCAACAGAGTAAACAGACAACCTAAAGAATGGGAGAAAATTTTTGCAAACTATGCATCTGACAAAGTTCTAATATCCAGCATCTATAAGAAACTTAACAAATGTACAAGAAGAAAAACAAACAGCCCCATTGAAAAGTGGGTAAAGGGACATGAACAGACACTTTCAAAAGAAAATATACATGTGCCCAAAAATCATATGAATAAAAGCTCAATATCACTGATCTTTAGAGAAATGCAAATCCAAACCACAATGAGATACCATCTCACACCAGTCAGAATGGCTATTAATAAAAAGTCAAAAAACAAAAGATGCTGATGAGGTTGTGAAGGAAAATGAATGCTTTTATACTGTTTGTGGGAATGTAAATTACTTCAGCCACTGTGGAACATAGTGTGGCGATTCCTCAAAGACCTAGAGGTAGAAATACCATTCAATCCAGCAATCCAATTACTGTGTATATACCTAAAAGAATATAAATCATTCTATTATAAAGACACATGCATGTTTATATTCACTGCAGCACTATTCACAATAGCCAGACATGGAATCAACCTAAATGTCCATCAGTGATAGACTGGATAAAGAAAATGTGGTACATATACCCCACGGAATACTAAAAAAGAATGAGAGCAGCCCTAAAAAAGAATGAGATCATGTCCTCTGCAGGAACAGGGATGGAGCTAGAGGACATTATCCTTAGCAAACTAATGCAGGAACAAAAAGCTAAAGAACACATATTCTCACTTATAAGTGGGAGCTAAATGATGAGAGACATGGACACATAGAGGGGAACAATACATACTGGGACCAATTGAAGGGCGAAGAATGGGAGAAAGGAAAGGATCAGGAAGAATAGCTAATGGATACTAGACTTAAAACCTGGGTGACAAAGTAATTGTACAAAAACCCTCATAACACAAGTTTACCTATATAACAAAGTACCTATATAACAGGGGGTAACTGCACATGTACTCCTGACTTAAAAGTTAAACTTAAAAAAAATAAAATAAAAGGGTACATATATCTATACAGGTGACTTGTTCCCAAGACTGTCTCAGGAGAAGCTATAAAGGCAAAGTACATTCTCCATTCAGTTCAGCTTGAACTGAATGTCCATTATTCTCAAATTCAAACGAACAGCAAAAACCATTGACAACAAAAACTAGATAAAACAACATTAATTATCTAAGATAAGGCACTATGCTACTGCACACTAATGACAGCCAGGAGGCCTGGACATTCTGTTGCATTCCCTACCAAATTGTGTCAAGAAGCCACATAATAAACAGTTACTCTGCATTTTCTGGAGAGCAGAGACATTGAGTCATGTACCCTTCATACATACCTATACGTACTCCTATACCCAGATAAACAACGTAGGTCCACAAACTTACTCAGTTTTCCCTTTCTGCAAATATCTGTATTGTTAGATGTCAGAAAGACAATTAGGATAATTAGTCAGCAATATTAACCTTTTCTGTACTCCAGGGAGCCCAGAGAATTCCCTCAGCTTGGTGTGACAGAGGCTGACCTGGGATGGCCAGACACAGACACCTTTCTCTCTTCTCATTTCCTACCTTGCCTTAATATAAAAGTCATGTCTTCCGCACCTCATTTGCTCTTCCAATTCTCCCCATTTCAAAACAGCTAAAAGACAAGATTTTAAATTTTCTCACCACATATAAATGATAGATATTCAAGGTGATGAATATGCTAATTTGCCTGATTTGATCATTCCACCTTGAATACACATATCAAAACAACAAATTTTACATCATAGATACACAAAAATATGATTTCTCTAATAAAAACAAAATTAGGTAAAGTTATCTAATTTTAGAAGTTATCTAATTTGTTAGATGTTATGACATCGCAGGTCTTATTTTCCTATAGATGAAGTTATGTTCAGGCTGGCCTTCCAGTTTCCATACAGCTGCTCTACCTTCCTTCTCCAGGACCTCCTCACAGACAGGCTGGCTGCCCTTCAGTTTCTCTACCTGCAGAAAGCAGGTGAGGTCAATGTGGGCTGCTACCTGGAGGGCTTGCTCTGGTCTTCTTTTCATTTTTACCACAGAAGCCTACATTTGGGTCTGTGAGGCACTGGTCTGGCCCATTAATAAAGCTGATGACCCAACTGCTTATTTGACCACAGAGTTTTTGGTCAACTAGAGATTTTGTTACAACTGGAAACACTAAAACCCTGGAGGCCAATAGTGCACCTTACACTCAACAGCATGCATGGCCCAATGGAAAGCCCGGAGGCCCAACAGCAATCAGAGCTGACTGAAATCCTAATTTGGAGATATGATAATTAGAAAGGTGTGGAATCTCAGTCTGATCTCTTAATTTTAAAATTAGGATAATTTGACTTCGATGGGTATTTTAAAAAACCATTTAAACATGGTCATTTATGATCATGATTGTCAGGTATCTAAAGTAGCACTTGGTCTGCAATATCATGGCCAGGGTTTGATAAAAGTAGCCACTTACATGTGGACTTTAGTTAAGCAACATATGCTTGACAATCCTTTCCATCCTTGTTTGTTACCATGTTTACCTTTGCTAGGGCCTGAATAGGCAATGAACAAGAATTTCCAACAATTTTTTTATTAGTTTTATTTCTTCAAATCATGAAATAAATCCATACTTCAAATATAACCTTCAACTATTAACTCGGAAGTAGCTAAACTTTAAATGAACAAAGACAAGGCAATATAAAACAGGTTTCATATAGTAGAAATAATCAGATATAAACATAGTTTTAAAAAGAACAGCTTTGGGGTCCCAAAGTACATTTCTAAAACTGAAGGCCTTTCATCTAACAGATGAAATTTTCATACTAACATTTGGAATGTAAATGTTGATTCACATGAAGCAGATAGTTTAATTTTTTTTGGTGACGAATTAGTAAATGGTGGTCTATAAGTATTTAAAATAAAACATTCTGGAAAATTATTTTATTGTGTTAAAAAGCCAGTCATACTCCACAATGTCATTACATAGTAAGGGATTTGAGTGAAATTTACCCATGGCTAAAACAATCATGGCCTTGGGAAGATTTTTGAAAATGAATTTTTAAAAATTTGTGTAAGAGGGAAGTATTTTTGTTGCAAGATATTTACTAAGATAACAAGAAGCCATAAGCAGTTATTTCCTTTTCCTTTTTCAAGATAAGACAGAAAAGCACATTGTAAAGTATGTTTAAAATTACATTTACTATCAATTTCACTGTAGACTCATGGAATATTAGAGGTGGAAATCATTGTAGATATAATCTAGTCTACCGCCTTCATTTTAAAGACAAGAAAAGTGGTTGAGTGACTTTCTCAAAGCACTAGAGCATCACCAAAATATGTACCAATCTTGGGGAATGTTATTGCAATGGAAAGGTTACTGCATCTTTCTCCTCCAAATTGGGAGTAGGATCCTACTTAACAGAAACTAAGGTGATAATGAACACACATAATCTATCCCTTCATAACTCTTATGTGTCTTCCATAATATAATGGGTCCTTTCCTGAATGAAAGCATCAATGCTAAAGGTAAGATGAACTGCTGAACTTGCTTCACATGGACGTTTGATGTGGAGAGGGTGTTTACATGCAGAAAGCAGCTGACAGTGACTTAATCAGAGGTCAAAAAAGGCAGCCTGCATGCTGAATCTACCATAGATTTTTTTTTTTGCTATATTTTTATTTTATCAGCTCTGTGTTTGAGATAATAACTCCATCAGAAAACTCTAATATTCCAGTTTTATTGAAAAATCACATGGGCCCTTTTACCATGTGGCCACGCTCCCATCTGGCAAGATTCATTTCATTTAACTAAGCAGTGGTTGATGATTTCCTGATTTTGATGGGACAAAAACTCCCTAATTACTACAGAATATATCATTTCCTGTTCTATGACACTCATTCAGTCGTGTAACCTGCCTGGACTCGCCTCGGTAATACTTGTGACTATCTGAAAAGATGATCCTGTATAAATTAATAAAACACTTTCCTATAGTCAATATGACCTTTCATGTATATCCCAATTCTTTAAGAGGTATAATCTATTATAAAGTGAAGGGACCCATTTATTGCCTTTCTCTCTCTCTCTCTCTGTCATATATCAATTTGGAAATATCAAGTGTACCATTTCACTGGGGGTCAGTTACATGAGTTGTATAAGCCATGTTTTACAGATGAGAGAACTAAGGCTTAGAAAGGTAAGATAACTTGCTCATGGCCACAGATTACATAGCAAAGCTGGTGCTCAAAGTCTGGTCTTCTAAGATCAATAGGCATTCAACTATATCCTGCTGCCTTACCATGCCACCAATTCTATTAATAATGTGTATTTTAATAATGCTTTTAACTTTACCCCTAATAACCATATAGGTCTTAAAGCAAGAATTGCCATATTAAAATTCCTTTATGTGTTCATTATTTTTATTGCTCATTTTTGTAATTTATTTTAAAAATTAGAAATAAATCAAATAATTAACTTGCAATTATACATCGAGGTCATAGAACAATAAGAAACTAGCATTCCTATGGGAAAGAGTCATGTTCTTGGTACTTACAATGTTTTTTGCCTAACAGCATTCTTTCCAGATATTCCAAAGATAATCATAGTTACTATTTATTAAATGACAGTACTTTATTAGGAGCTTTTTATTTTTAAACATTTTTAGTTTTGAAAACAATCCTAAGAGGTGAGTATTATTGTAACTACTTCACAGGGGAGCCAACTGAGATTTGAAGAGAGTAATGAGCCAGTTACCTGATTTCATACAACTTGCAATGTGATTTTCTCACATGCTTTCAAAAAGCAGAGTCATAATTCTGGGGATTGTCCAAGTGACTCTCTTGGCCCATATGTAGCAACAACTTAGATGTAAGTAAGCAAAGAATAGGCAAATGTACCTGCAAGCAAGAGGTGAGTTTCAGTACAAGAGCACTTTTTGACCCAGCGCTTTGGGAACCATCAGGTGGAGGAGCCCATGCTGCTGCTGGGGAGAGACAACGTAGAGGAAAATTGAGGCTCCTTGACTGACAGCCTGCTGACCATTAGTTCCAGGAGGAAAACCATCCTAGATTGTTGAATGGATGGACAAACTATGGTGCATGCACAGATGCATTTCACACATACCAATGCCCACAGTACCCTATGAATCTCAATTATACCCTATGAATCTCAATTTTTTTCTGATAACTGAAAGAAGCCAGACCAAAACACTGCATACTGTAGATGCCATTTATACACCATTCTGGAAAAGGCAAAAGTACAGGAACAAAGAACACATAAGTAATTCCAAGGAGTTAGAGATATAAAAGGCTTGACTACAGATGGACAATACGAGGGAATGTCAGGGTGCCCATCACAGGACTATTCTGTATATTTATTGTGACGTTATGCATTTGCCAAAATTTATAGAACTGTAACCAAAAAGAGTAAACTTTCTTGTATATAATTGAAAACAAAATTTAAAAATACTTCTCTTTCCTCCTCTTCCCCATATTAGCTGTGAAACTGTGTGGAGTTAGTGAATTTATAGGTGAAATGATCTGGACTATTTAGAGTCTGGATCTGCATTTTACTATTCAGTTATTTAATCATAATTTCTCTGAATTTCAATTTATAATATGTAAAATGGAGAAAACATAACCCAACTTAGGCTTCCACATCTTCATCTGTGATGGAGTTGAGTTGTACCCTCCAGGGTTATGATGAGAGTTAAATGAGATAATGTTTGCAGAGGGCTTGGCATAAGTAAGTACTCAATAAAGGGAAATGATGATGGTGCAGAGGATTATGATAATGACAATGATGATCTCCATTAGGGAAGCACTCTTTGGAGAGTACTTGTTCCTCTGGGAAACTGGGGAACTCACACTCCTGATTCTAAATTTACATTGTGTCATCTGTTTCTCTAAAAGATCCTCATGTCCTGTGGGTGATGAGACTTTCAACAAATGGAGGGTTGCAGAATGAATAAATTTAGCAGATATCTACTAGGCACCTTTTACATACAAAACAGTATCAAACAGGAGTTTTCTCTGTAATAATTACAATAATAATATCTAAGAGTATTTTTTACAACAAATTACAATGGTATCTTAGAGATCTTTGATTTATACTAGATTTAGGAGGTCCCACTGTAATCCTACTTGTTACCTCTGAGGTCATCCTTTGGGAACTGCAGTCCCTGAAGTCTAAAACTTTATGGAATTCTAGAGGCTTTGCATATATGATTATGATTTTTAAGTGAACACTGTTTATATTATGTCAGCTTCCTTGCCTATACCAAATTCATAGAATTAAGAAAAGTGTCTGAAGACACAATGTTTGGGTATGCTCAAGACACAGCTGACTCTTGAACAATATGAGCTTGATCTGCCTGGGTCCTCCTATGTGCACATTTTTTTCAATAACTTTATTTAAAATAATTTTTGAGATTTGCAACAATTTGAAAAAACAGAAGAAAATTGTAGATTAGAAATATTGAAAAAAATTAAGAAAAATTAGTTATGCTATGAATGCATATAATACATGTAGATACTTGTCTATTATTATTATAAAATATACACAAATCTTTTATAAAAATTTAATATTGAAACTTAAGCACACAAACATTTATGGACCATAGATGGCATCATTTGAAGTCGAGAGAAATGTACACAAATATAAACATGCAATATTAAATCGTAACTGCATAACATTAACTATAGTAACTACCGCACTACTACAATAATTTCATAGCCACCTCATATTGCTGTCAGGTGTTCTGAATATCTGCTTAAAATGCCATGTGACACTAATCATCTTAACATGAGAAGTTCATCTCCCCAGCAAATAGTGTACCACAGTAAAAAGTGATCTCCCATTTTCATATTTTTCATCATATTCACCACAGTACCATAAACCTTGACTAGCACCATGGAATTCATACAAAGTGCCACTAGTGATGCTGAAAGTCCTTCTAAGAAGCAGAGAAAAGTCATGACATTACAAGAAAAAGTTGAATTGCTTGATATGTACCATAGACTGAGGATTACAGAGGAGGTTGCCCATCATTTCAAGATAAATGAATCCAGCCTAAGGACCATCGTGGAAAAAAGAGAAAATTCATGAAATTGTCACTGTAGCTAAACCAGCAAGTGAAAAAACCTTGTGCTTTTTTCAGAATATGTTTTTTCTTGTATTGAAAATGTAGCTCTTATGTAAGTACAGGATTGCTATAAGAAAGTCATACTTATAGACTCTAAATGATTTGAGAAAAAGAACAGGCATTAGATGACAACTTAAAGCAAAAGGAAGGTGAAGGACCAAAAGTTGGAGAATGTAATGCCAGAAAAGGATGGTTTGATAATTTTAGAAAAGCATTTGGCTTAAAAAAACTGTCAAGATAACAGGAGAAGCATGTTTCTCCAACCAAAAGGCAGCAGATGAGTTTCTAGATGCCATTAAGATAATCACTGAGGAGAAAGATCTTCCTGAACAGGTTTTTAATGTGGACAAAAGTGCCTTATTCTGGAAACAAAAGCCACAAAGAACATTTATTACTAGGGAATACAAGTGAGCACTAGGATCTAATGCAGGAAGGAAAAGACTAACTGAACTCTGTTTTGCGCAAATGCAGTTGGTTTGATGATACTGTAAGACTCCCCTTATCTATAAGGCTACTACCTCTAAGTCTTGAAGGGAAAAGATAAACAGCAGCTTCCAGTCTTTTGGTCATACAAGAAGGCCTAAACAACGAGAATCATTTTTCTGGATTGGTTCCATCAATGCTTTGTCTCTGAAGTCAGGAAGTACTTTGCCAGTAGGGGGACTGCCTTTTAAAGTTCTTTTAGTATTGAGTAATGTCCCTGATCACCCAAAACCCTTTGAGTTCAACATCAAAGACATCGAAGTGGTCTACTTCCTTCCAAACACATTGTCTCTAATTCAGCCTCTAAATCAGAGGATTATAAGGACCTTTAAGGCTCATTACACATGGTACCCTATGGAAAGGATTGTCAACACTATGGAAGAGAACCCTGATAGAACATCATGAAAGTCTGCAATTATTACACCTTTAAATGGCCATCATTATTATAGAAGAAGCTGTGTCCAGATGTTGCACATCACTTCACAGGATTTACGACAGAGCCCATCAAGGAAATCATGAAAGAGACTTGGATATGACAAAAAAGGTGGAGGGTGAGGGTTTCAAATTTTAGATATTGGAGAAATTAAAGAGCTAACAGCCACCACACCAGAGAAGAAGACAACTTGATGAGGATAAGAGGTTCCAAACCAGTGCTAGACAACAAAGAAGACATAGGAGAAGCAGGGCTAGAAAATGAATTGACATTAGACAGTTTGGCAGAAGCTTTCCAAAAATTAAAGACTGCTTTGACTTCATTTCTGACTAGAACCCTTCTTTGATATGGTCACTGAAACTAAAGAAAGTGGTGAAAGAAGGGTTGGTATAATATAGAAATATTTTTAGAGAAATAAAAAAGCAAAATGTTAGAAATTATCATGTATTTCTGTAAAATTATACCAGTTTCTGTAAAATGATGCCTGCCTCTCTCTGTCTCCATTCCACTTCCTCCAGCTCTTTCACCTCTGCCATTCCCGAGACAGCAAGACCAATTCTTACTTTTTCTCCTCTTCCTCAGCACAATCAATGTGAAGATGACAAGGATGAAGACCTTTATTATGATCCACTTAATGAATAGTAAACATATTTTCCCTTCCTTATGATTTTCTTAATAACATTTTGTTTTCTCTTACTTTATTTTATACAAAATAATTTTGTATAGTATACTATACAACATGCCAATATATTAATTGACTGTTTATGTTACCCATAAGCCTTCCAGTCAACAGTAGGCTATGAGTATTTAAGATTTTGGAGAGTCAAAATTTATACACGGATTTTCAACTGTGCAGGGCATCAGTGTCCCAAATCCCTGTTTTTTTCAAGGATCGGCTGTACTAAAATGCTAGCCCACAGTTGAATGCTGTGCAGTCCCTAAAGACAGAGGGCATTACTTTAGTGGAATAAGCAAGGAGGAGTCTCTGTACTCTGACTCCTCCAACCAAAAAACTATTAAACTTAGAATTGATGGAATTTAACCAGAAGTTAGAAAAAGAAAAGAGTACCCTATACATGCACATTGGTAAAAATATTAAGTAGATGTTCATGCCTAGGGAAGAACTCATTGAGAGTTATACCATCATTGATATTAACCAACTATCATGTATTGTAAAGAACATTAGCTAGTAGTTAGGAGAACTGAGTTCTAGCCTTGTCTGCAGCTCAAAGTTTCTCCACTCCATCTATCAGAGTCATAAACTGGAATGAATCTATTTAATGAAATTATTTAGAAAACTGGCCATTTTACCTACTATGGGGCAGGCTTTGGGAAAAGATGTACCTTTATATGGCTACACATCACCTAATTTTCTTGTTTTAATATATATATGTGTAGATGTATGTATATGTGTGTATGTATATGCATGTATGTCAAAAGTACCATCCAGTCAAACAGCACATTCTAAGAAGCTTGACTTTCAAGGGTAGAAAAGAAATAGTAAAGGACATCCCTGTATAAAGTAGATTTAAATGTGTAATTAATGATTTAGGCTACGAGTAAAATTTTAGCTTGAATTTGATTAGAAGGATACAAATGTCTTGGTGAATGGTGAAGAAAACTGATTCTCAGTATTCTAAAACATCCTCATACAAAGAAAAAATAGATAAAAATTTTAACTACAGGAGAACTTATCTATGACAAGTGAAAGGAAAGGCAAACTGATTAATGATCCCCACATTTAGAAATGATAAAAAGTCTTGAAAAGTATGGAAATAATACTAAATTCACTTTTATGACTCTGGAAAATATAATATGAAAAAAAGCACAGTTAATTTATGTTTTTAATTGCAAAACCAAGTAATTGATATTTTTTAAAGCAGGGATACTCAAAAGTACATCACAATGGGTTTCTCAATAGACCCCATAAGAAGTAAATTATAAAGTCCCCATTTGTGCTTCACAGGAAAAAAAAATCCATTACCATTTTCTCTTTATTGGCATAATAGTTCTTCAGAATGGCTTACAACGGAGCTTATATTTCACACATGAACGTTTGATTGAATTCACCTGTTGTGATCTGCTTTAAGTGCACACATTTTCAATATGAGCTGTAGATTGCAAAACCAAAGCTTTATAACATTTTAAAGTAATTTGAGAGCGCTTCCTTTGTTTTATTCGCCCTTGAATATTAAACAGTAATCACTCAAATTTGGAAACTCGAGCGTTGACATAAGAGCTTGCTTATCTAACATATTTTAGAAGACCTTTTCTATCACTTTCCTGCAACAAGGCATTCCCAGGACCAGCACAGGAGACACTCAGCCCTGTTTTACTGTCACTTTCACCAAAGCTCTGACACAGATATATACTCAGTACCTGGGTGGTTAAGGCCTTGAGTGTTTAAGACTAATGCTGGAAAGTGGGGCATCCACCTACTGGATTATCTGATAAGCCAGAAAAAAGCTGATTTATTTTAGTCTTTCTTCCCATTGGCATCTGATTGGAGAAAAAGATGGAAACGCCCATTACGCATACAAGAGTGATAGTCCACGAGGCACAAAGACAACTAGACTTAATAGTAAAAAATTCTAGAGGTCCAAGTGGTTGTCTGAGTTTTCCTATTGAGACATAAGAATGAGTTCATTTATTCTTTGCAAGTGTAAACTATGTATTGATTTAAAAATCTTCTCATGACATCCTAGCTTGTAGTAAAGGTTACATTGTCTATTTTTCATTCTTTAGGCAGAAGTCTGCCTAAGCGATTTCAAACAAAAAAGCTTTTTTCCTGTTGGTAAGCCATGTTAAAGTACTAGTTACCAACCCCTTTACCAATCCATTTTACTATTTAACAACCTTAATTGCAAGGGATTTTACTTAAATACACCGAACTGCCTCAGACATGAGATATAATGACAGGGACATTTACGTAGGTTCAGGTTCCAGCTCTGTCACCTGCTGAGCCCTACCTGAGCCCCTTTATCCTCATCTGTAATACGAAAATGTGAAGAATGCCTATTATGTATAGTCAATTTGAGGAGGTGAACTATGTAGGAGTCCCTAATGGAAAGTCTGTCCTGAAAAAAATACAGGCTCCTTTTTCCCACATGTATTATTCCATTCTCATGCTGCTATGAAGAAATACCTGATACTGGGTAATGTACAAAGAAAAGAGGTCGAATTGACTCACAGTTCTGAGTATCTCAGGAGGCGTCAGGAAACTTACAATCATGGCAGAAGGCACATCTTTATAGAGTGGCAGAAGAGAGAATGAGTGCAAGCAGGGAAAATGCTAGACTCTTATAAATCATCAGATCTCATGAGAACTCCTTCAGTCTTATGAGAATACCATGGGGGAAAATGCCCCTGTGGTTCAGTTACCTCTCACCGGGTCCCTCTCACAACACATGGGGACTATAAGATTACAATTCAAGATGAGATTTGGTTGGGCACACAAAACCAAACCATATCATTCCACCCCTGGCCCCTCCCAAATCTCATGTCCTCACATTTTAAGACAAAATCATGTCCTTTCGACAGTCCCCAAAATTCTTAACTCATTCCAGCATTAACTCAAAGTCGGCTCCATCCCTGCAGCAGACAGGGTATCCACATTTTTGCACACATCCTCTGAAAGCTAGGTGGTGATTCCCCAACCTCAATTCTTGTCTTCTGTGCACCCACAGGATCAACACCATGTTGAAGCTGTCAAAGCTTGGGGCTTGCACCCTCTGGAGCAATAGCCCAAGCTGTACCTTGGCCCCTTTTAGCCAGAGCTGCAACACAAGGCACTAAGTCCTGAGACTGCACACATCAGGGTTCCCCTGGATCTGGCCCAGGAAACCATTCTTCCCTCCTCAGAGTCCAGGCCTGTGATTGGAGGGGCTGCTGTGAAGCTCTCTCACATGCTCTGGAGACATTTTTCACTTGTCTTGGTGATTAACATTTGGCTCCTTATTACTTAGGGAAATTTCTGTAGTTGGTTTGAATTTCTCCCTAGAAAATGGGTTTTTCTTTTCTACTGCATTGTCAGGCTGCAAATTTTTCAAACTTTTATAATCTGTTACCTCATGAATGCTTTGCTGCTTAGAAATTTCTTTCATCAGATTTGCTAAATCATCTCTCTCAAGTTCAAAGTTCCACAGAGCTTTAAAGCAGAGGCAAAATGCTGCCAGTCTCTTTGCAGAGCAAGAGTGACCTTTACTCCAGTTCCCAACAAGCTCCTCATCTCCATCTGAGACCACCTCAGCCTGGACCTCATTGCTCATATCACTATCAGCATTTTGGTCAGAGCCATTCAATAAGTCTCTAAGATGTTCCCAACTTTTCTACATTTTCCTGTCTTCTTCTGAGCCCTCTTTACTGTTCCAACCTCTGCCTGTTACTCAGTTCCAAAGTCGCTTCCACATTTTGACTATCTTTATAGCAGTACCCCATTTCTGATACCAATTTACCATATTAGTCCATTCTCACATTGCTATGAAAAAATACCTGAGACAGAGTAATTCATTAAAAAAAAAAAAAGAAGTTTAATTAAGTCGTATTTTCACATAGCTGGGAATTACAATCCTGGTGGAAAGCCCCTCTCCACAGGGTGGCAGGAGAGAGAATGTGTGCAAGCAGGGGGAAAGGCCAGACTCACAAAACCATCAGATCTCATGAGGACTCACTCACTATCATGAGAACAGCATGGGGAAAACCACCCCATCTTTTAATTACCTCCCACCAGGTCCTTCCCACAACTTGTGGGGATTACAGGATTACAATTTAAGATGAGATTCATGTGGGGATACAAATCCAAACCATATCACCATGCCACACTAAGAGCCTATCATTTTATATTTTCTACTCCACCAAGGCAAGAACAGTGTGTTAGTGTATTAATACTATTCACATACTTGAAAATAACTAAAACCTCACCTCTGCTTTTATAATCAAATGGTTCTGAGAATCAAACCATTTAAAAGAAAAATAAGACTTTAATCATTTTGAGAGCCTAAATAAGAGAATTTTGGAGGCTTAATTTGAAAAAAGAATAAAGAGAAGAGGAAAAAGTTGTATTTATGTATATGAAACTAGGCATCTCTATGTGTGTGCAGGAGATACAAAGAAACAAAGAGATACAGAAGAATGTTTTAAGAGTGTATGTTTTTTCAGCAATCAACACTTTTTCATAGCAGAAATGAAAACCCAGTTCTAATTAAATGTGAATTAGGCAGTAAAATGTGCTTTTATTCTATTGTTAATTTTCCATTACAGTAACCTTCTCATCAAAACTTAATGTTTATTTACTAAAGTTTTTCGTTGAACTTCTTGAACTTCATGAAGAAAGTTTAGAATGCTTTATCTGCATACAATGTAGATCTTCCTACAGGGTTAGTTTGTGTTATATATAGAAAAATCTATCTATCTATCTAGTCAGTATAAAAGTAGTTATTGTGACTTAATTATCTTCCACAGATGGTTGATTCTAGATAAGAGAAAATGATTATATGTATATTTACCAATATCTAGAGGAAAGTGTTTTTTTTTTGTATTTACTATTTAAATTATCCTAGAATGGCCTAAACAACTCTCATTTACCTAAATAATAGATTGTAAACATATTTGCATTTTAAAGCCCCATGATATGACCCCCAGACTGGACATTTAGATATAGGAGAAGATTGAGAGACAGTTATCACAGCTTTATATTAGAAAACTTGAGTTGGCACTGAGGATCAGTACCTAGAGAAAATGGGACAATGTCACAGAGAGCAAGGTACACAGGCCAAGAAGCAGAGTGGTCTCAGACAGTGCAGGCACCTGTAGACTAAGAAGAAGGAGTCATCACTTGTGATCCCTATCACAGAAAACCTGTTTTCCAAAGGTGGGGATTTTAGTGCTTGAAAACACTAGCAGACTAGAGATAGCATTTAGATGAAAAGCTCGTGTCAGAGTCCATGGAGATGTCCAAGTTAGGCCTGGGCCCATTTCATGAAAAGAATTAAGCTCAGGATTAAGGCAAGGAAGGAAGCTGGAGCCTTTAGGTCATCACAGAATGCCTTTCTGCAGACAGTAATAATTTTTAAATTCCGTATTAGTTAGTCATTAAAATCCCATTCATACAGCATAGCGTTTCTCATGCGTGAAGCATCTGCAAACATAGAGCAATTAGATTCAAGAATGAAGTCAGAGAAACTCCCTGTGTCTGGGGGAACTCTGGTAGGAAAGTTCTTATTGCCCAGTGTAGTGCTCCCTCATTCCTAATATTATTGCAGTGCTACATTTTACATTTTATGAGAACAATTTTCATTAGTGATTGCATGTGAGCACCATCAGGACAGAGATTGTGTCTCTTCTTCTCTTTGTCTTCCACGCACCTAACACAGTGCCCAACAGAAAGTAAGAACTCCATAAGTGGACAAGAGCAGGTACAATGTAAAGGAAAGAACAGATTGAAACAGCTGGAAACAAAAATGACTCAGAACAGCAGCGCCAAAGTCTGTGCACTGAAGTTTTGTCAAAAACAAATCCTGAGAATTGATTGTTAAGTATATATATATATTCAATTAGAGTTTTAGGAGTACATGTAAATTAAACATTTTAGTATTATTAAAGACTCTTTCTGTAACTGGTTTTCTTTATTCCATTTAATCTGCCCAGGCAGCAGGGTGTGTTTTGAGCATATAAATATACCTTATGAAATGTCCTCATCTGTCTCTCTGATCGGTAATTTAGGTAGCAGAATTAACATTTGACAGTCTTAAATATAGTACTGGTATTTACTCTTTTGAATCAAAATCAACTGAAGTTCAGAATGGCTAAATATATAAAACGTGGCTCATGGATACTAACTGGCCTAAACTACATCTAAATCAGCTCTGTCTGACTCCCAGGTCTGAGCTCTTCCTCCGGCACACCAACTTGAATGATTGTCATGGCCTGTGGTTCAGATTTACTCATTTCCAGGGTGTGCTATCAGTGGGTTTCAAACATGTTTTCAAAGGAAAAACCTTCATGGTTTATCAATATTGACACACAGCATTTGAACTGTACTTCATAGTGGTCATGCACCTTATATAATTGATCTTCACACTATGTAAAGAACATAGGCCTGATGACATTGGCCCCATTGAATAGATGACAGATTCAACTCTCTGAGTTTAAATGGCATTCTTATGATCCAGCAGCTGGTGAGTGAAAAAGCTGGTCTGGCTAATTCAAAATGTATTAGGTTGGCTTTGAATTCCATATTGAGAATAATCAATTTGTTTCAAAAATGCATCTTCATTCAAGAAGTGTGGATTATTTAATTTGGGGTAGGGGACAAATAAGAAGTCCTGAAAATGAAATAATGAAAGATTGACAACGCACAAAGAAAAAAGCGAAAATTGTGGGAAACGTTGCCACAAAATTGTGCAGCTCTTTTTAAGTGAATATGGGATTTAGTTGTGATTTTAGTTGTGATTATCTTTCTCAAGTTCAATATCATGTGTTAAATGATCCATTTCACTCCAAATAAATGGAATGGGTAGATAATATGTTTTAACATTACAGACTAAAGTTTGGTTAAAATAGCCAATTTTAGCACACATTTGTTTGAATTTCCATTGATTTGGGCTTTGCCAGATTTACTCCAATCCTTCAATCTTCCCCAACACTGCTGGAACTGTGTAATTTGCTAAGATTTTCTTTAATAGTTAAACAATGTGAAGCTATTAAGTAAACCATGAAAATTGACAGTATCAATGTGCAATTTGCCACCAAGAAGCCCTCATTTCATGGTTTACACTCACAGTTGAAACCTAGAAGCAACCTTCTTAGGAAATAAAATACTTCTTATTTTGATTAAAGCTGACAAACCATCTTCCTCAGCCCGGACTCCTGAATTTTCAGGTAACTGATGTACTGCATCCCCTCCTCAGAAGTTAACACATAATTTGAAAAACATTTGCTTATTTATCCTAACTAGAGTTAGGCTGCAATTGCCAGTACTCATGAATATACTTAGTCTCTGAAGTCTACAACAATCTAGTAATGAAAATACTTTCAATGGAATTTTGAGTGAATAGCACTAACTAAACATGACTTAACTCCAGAGATGGCCACTAAAACCCTTCTCATTTTGAGAATTGTATTTTAAGGGCATCTTTCTGAGGTCAAGAAGTGTAATTTCTCACAGAAGGTATTGGGACTCAGTCTACAGCTTACTGAAGTAACAATGCACATCTTTGTGATAAGAAAGTACATTTGTTGATGGACTACTGCAATTAACGGCAACTCATTTTCCTCAGTTCAATAGATGTCTAACTTTAATCTTCATTTAAATAAGTGTTTGACTTGCTTTGCTTGCCTTGCAACCTTACATCAAATGATCCATTATTTCAAGTATAAAGGTCCTTCGTGGGAACTAAACTGTAAATCTGAGATAACTCCAAAAAGCCCTGGTTTAGAAGGGTTCTAAATTCCCAAACTGGCAGAGTATAAATAAGGCATAGGAGCAAAAGATATCAGTATAATCTCTCCTCTCTCAGTGAGAATAAAGGTAGCTATAAATATTGATAGATAGTCAAGATTTCTGATATTTTCTCTAAGAACTCTCTTAACAGTTATGAAATCATATACCTATTTAAAATATAGAATTTCAGCCTAGAAATCTTAAAAGTAAACCTAGCCAGGAAGATTTTATAACACATATTTTATTCATTTGATGGTAGAACTATCAACATATAATGTTTCTTTATGTCAAGAAATGTGTCTAAAATTTGGCAGTCCTTTAGAGTAAACTCTATTTATCTGAACCAAAAAGGATAGTACTTGGGATGAAATGTAGCACTTCACACAGATCCTGGCAATTAACTACCTTAAATAGCTTCATACTGCCTCTCTTTCTAGTGATATTTTGGAATAATCCAAGACTATTTTTTCAAGTTAATTTTCTAGAAGCAGACATTCTGAGTCAAAGGAAATATAAAAATTCTACAATTATTAAAAATGTTTTGCAAAATTGCTTTACAGAATTTGCTTGTCCTACTGATAGGTATAAAAATGTTTTTTTTCTTTTCTAAAGGAAAGCCAACAATAGAAAATACAATTTTTGGCTGGGCGCGGTGGCTTACGCATGCCTGTAATCCCAGCACTTTGGGAGGCGGAGGCTGGCAGATCACCTGAGGTTGAGGGTTAGAGACCAGCCTGACCAACATAGAGAAACCCTGTCTCTACTAAAAATACAAAAATTAGTCAGGCATGGTGGTGCATGCCTGCAATCCCAGCTGCTTGGAAGGTTGAGGCAGGAGAAGCAGTAAAGCCTGGGAGGCGGAGGTTGTGGTGAGCCGAGATCATACCATTGTACTCTAGCCTGGGCAACAAGAGTGAAACTTTGTTGGAAAGGAGAAAGAGGAGAGGAGAGGGGGAGGGGAGAGGAAAGGCGAGGAAGGGGAAGGGGAAGGGGAAGGGGAAAGGAAAGGAAAGGAAAAGAAAGGAAAGGAAAGGAAGAAGGAAAGGAAGGAAGGAAGAAAGAGAAGAAAATATAATTTTAAAAATCATGCAAAAGAGAGAGAAGGGACTGTTAAAAGTTTTATTTTAAAATCAAAAGGTGAAAGAAATAAAGGCAGAGCTAAAGCAAGAGATCATGGTTAGTTTTTATTCTGCTATATCAGCTCTTCTGGTATTTCGACTTTCTTAATTATAAATAAAATGAAGGTAAACAATCTAAGTAAAGATAATTCTATGAAATGCTCTACTACAGTTTAGCCAATCTCCAGAATTATTCAATAGGCTTACATTCAAGAGGACTTTTAGATCACACATTACTAACAAAAATATTTAAGTACTTAGAATCCCAATAGTCACTTGAAACTTACACAAAGGTACTTTTTTTTTTTGCCTGTTTATCAGAAGATTTCTCAGAAAAAAAAATTAATACATGCACAAAAATGAGAGTGGAAAAAAGAAAACACATAAATTCTTTCTTTGCAACTTTAGAAGACACAGTATTTTTTCTGGTGCCAAGAACGGTAACAGTAATTTCTTAAGTCTAATAGGTTCCAACAGTTCCTTGGGGGTAAATAAATAGCAGTATAGCACCATGAGTTGTATACATTCATCTAAAAGTTTTCATTTGTACTCAAATTAAATTGCAGCTAAACCACTTTGAGAAGGCAAACACTTTGGAGACAAACATCGGCAGCATTACAGCAGAGATGAGAATTCAACTCTCCTTTAGCAGTTTCTGAGATGCAGAGCCTTTATTTTCACTTACAGAAATTCCACCAGAATGTCCCAACTGGGTCATGTCAAAACCAAGTCCTGTCAATACTCAGTCAACTTGCCTTCATGGAAGCCTTACGTGAGTAGTCTACTCCCAATTTCTCACATTTTTCTTACAATCACATTTTAGATCCCATAAATCTATCCTTCTAGGGTTTTGATAAACTAAAACTTGAAAGAAATTTAAGTTACAGCACTCACTCAACATTCCTCAATCTAATTTATTAGGAACAACTGTAGAAATGATTACTCACAGGCACACACATAAACACTCCTAATTTAATATTTGTTTTTTATACCCAGATTACAAATATAACGTATTAGTATACCCTTTTCATTTTTGTATTTTTTTGTTATCTTGAATTTCCTTTGAAGGCATATATTTTCCATTAAAAAATTAAGTCATAATTAACATAATAGTAAAATTCACTCATTTTAGTGGATAGTTTTGCAAGTTGTAATACATACATAGAGTCCAATTACCTCTACCACAATTAAGATATGGAACATTTCTATTAATTTCCCAAATTCCCCCATGTTCCTTTGTAGTTAGCCCCTCCTCATTAATCTCTGGCAAGCACATTTCTTATAGTTTTGCCTTTCCAGAGTAGCATATAAATGGAATAACATACTATGTAGTCTTTTGGGTCTAGCTTCTGTTATTTAGCATAGTGCCTTTAAGATTCATCCATGTTTCCCTCAGTATCAGAAGTTCATTTCTATATTTTGGTGACTAGTATTTCATTGTGTAGACATATAACCCTCTATCCATTCCAAAACTGAAGGACATTTGGGTTATGAAACCACATTTTTATGTGTCCTTTTTTTCTTCATTCACGATTATATGTTCAAAATTTCCATTTGTAGACCTTTGAATCACTGTTAACCTATGTTTCTATTTAGAGCTTCTGGCATGTGAATTATATTTATCTTTACTCTAAATTTTTTAAAAAGCTTCTGATTGTTTTTATTTCATTCTCCTGTTATTGTGAACTTGAAGGTACACACTTCTTTCAAATGTTACCATCACTTCGGCATTTAAAAGTTACATTCCTTCAAATAAGTGCACATGTTCCCAATAATGGAACATGTTTGAACCAATTATTACATTATTTTAAGAAAATCAGTCCCTGTTAAATAAAAAGATGTTTAATTTTACCTTTATGTCTAGCCAAGCATGTGGGATTTGTTTCACAGAGAAGAGATGGAACTAGATTTCCTTCCAGTGTCCCTTTGCTATTGAAAATTTTGTCATTGTGCCATGATCAAAGTAACCATAGCTATTGCTTTAAAAAATGTCTTTATGCAAATTGAATTTAATAAAATATGAACTATAGCTCATACTTGATAGAAACTGTTATAGAAAGTGGTTTATCTGCGCTTCTATGTGTGTTCTGCTCTTTGGTAAATACTTCATAAAGTTTTGATTTTATGAGATTGTAATTGGGTGCCATTTTCATAAAACAACAAGAAAACATAAAACAAAAATGAATTGAGAACAATACAATTTTAGAATAAATCTGGCATATAAACAAGTATATAAAATTTAAATTATACCTATCAAAACTATAATGAAGTATATCCCTAGTTAAATAACATCTATTGTTCCAACTACTTAATTATGACACAAAATATGTGATATGAATCGTCACAACTAGATAAATGTCTAAAGGTATTTATTCAGCTGGCAGTTTTCTCCTCATTCAAGCAGGAAACCATGTATTTTCTTAGAAACATGAAAAGGGAAGTATATCGGTACCAAAATTCAGAGAAAATAATGAACTAACTTTCTACTTATCTTAAAAAAATTAAGAGAAAACAAGTTGTGTCTATTTATGGCATTTTAAGTCTTTTTAGAGAAATACAACTGAAGGTTAACAATTTATTTTCATTATATACTTAAATAGTAAATATTAAAGAATATATGTATGTGAGTCCTAAAATACTTTTTTTTTCTTTTTTAAGCAAGCTCTCTATACATAAAGGCAAAAGATTCATGTTTATCTGCAGTCTTTATAAATTCCTTGTTAAAGTCTGATGGGTCTCCAAGTTAATTACCTTGGCTTTCTCTATCCCACAATATCCTAATCAGAATTAAAACCATTATATATTGACTCTTTAAACCAGGACTACGATATATCTCTGATATGGGTTTCTATCATCAAATATAGATAATAGAAAAAAAGCAAAACAGAAAAGGAATGACATTTTGATAATCATTTGGCAAAGAAGATAAATGGAGCCTTGTCTGTAAGAAATAGAGGCAGGGGGTGATCACTGAAAATAATTTACCATAGGAATTGAAAGGAAGTTTTAGAAACTTCCTTAACATTCTCGCTGTTCACAAAAAGCAGAATAGTCTGAAACTAAACACAGCAACATAAAATAAAATGAGGGTATGTAAAATAAAGAATGAATCAACATTTATTAAGTACAAATTATTAGTGTATTAAATAATTATTTTAAAGTGTATTAAATAAATGGAGATATGTGCAATAAAGAATGAATTCAAGTTTATTAAATGAAATGCTTACAAAAAACAGTAACTCAGAATTAAAATCCATATTGAAGGGTAGAAATTTACATTGCAGAATTTATATTGCAGAACATAAAATCAAGGAACTGGATACAGGGAAAGATCTCCCAGAATTCAGTAGTAAAGCTAAAGACAGCGAAACAAGAAGACCATAAGTCTGGAGGGTAGAAACAGGTAACAGGTGGATTGTCTCAGAGGAAGAAACAACAGCTGAAGTAGAATCACAATTTTTAAAATGGAACTAAGTCTTTTACTCAAGAAGGTTTAAAAAGTTCTTACTATGCATATGAAAACTAATTTCATCTTATTCCAAAAACACCTAAACATAATCTATGTAGGTAGTTTGTGAAAAGACAAAGAAAAAAAATTTGTTCAAAAAATGATAGACTAAGAAAGTAAAAAGATGGAGAGAGAGAGAGAGAGAGAGAGACAGAGAGAGAGAGAGAGAGAGAGAGAGAGAGGTTAACAGGCTGCTTTTAAAAGAACAACGAAGTATGTTGTCTGAATTTGGCCTTGCAGGGGTATTAAACAGAGAACAGGAGCATAATTTTGACAAGCTTTGAGGATAACAAGGCATAGCAAGATATCAACCCAGTGATCATTAATGAAATAAAGCATCAGAAGGGTAAGTTAAGTTACGCTATGACTCACGATATACCATGTTTCTGTGCTTACGTTTAAAAATGTTCTCTAAGATTTACTAAAAACAATCTTGAAATGAAACACATTTACAACTCTAGGCTCATATAGACTGGATTGGTGCATCTACTTTCATTGGTTTTAAATTTCAAAAGAAAATTACTGCAGCTTTTCTTCTGGGTCCGCTCCAAGTCTAGTCATAGCAAATGAGTTTCTAACACCACATTCTTGCCCATAGTTCAGATGTACAGAATGTTTTACAATTTGAATAATTATATAATACAATAGGTAGTGCTACCTGTTTCATTCTTGGTAAAAATTCCTTAATAATAAATGAACAGATACCAGGCCAATTACTAGTGAAAGGGGTATTTTTCCTTTTATAAAAGCCAAGCTGTTATGGAAATAAATATGGTCAAGCTACTTGAGTACAAATTACTTGAGGAATACATACATGACCGTGTGTGTGTATACAAGTGTATATATATGTGCGTGCAGTTTCCACAGCAGTTTGATTTTTTTAAGCTTTTTATCTTTTCTTCCCACCCACCACCGTTTTTTTTTTTTTAGCTTCAAATAAGTTTAAGGGTTAAATTTTTAAATGTTTACATTTCAGGTAGGACGGGCTAAAGCATATAAGAAACAAACTTTCCAAGCATCTGTGAACCTCTAACAGATCTCTCTTTTGTTTGCTGGTATGGTTTGCTTAAGCCATCAATGTGGCCAGGAAAACACACATTTTTTTTAAGTTATTATTTTTTTTTCTTCAGCTCTTTCTGGACCTTGTGTGACAGATACAACAATTTTAATGCTGACAGAGATACCTTATACTATTTCTCTGAATTCAAGATTTTGACACAGTTGATTTGTAACTTTTATAAACATTTATATAGCTCTTTTATTTTAAAACATCAACTCTTCAACTAACTGCTCCATCACACTAGGCAATTGTTAGTCAGGGAGAACAAAATTTACATCTCAAAAAGGAATCTAGGTGTTGATGGCCATGGAACTACTGTAATTTGTAAAGCATTAATTTGAAAGTCCTTTTTTTCCTATCTTGACTTGAATGCCATAAGCAGTAGTTTATCTCAATACCAGCAGAAAAGTCAGCAGATTCAAAGTAGGCAAGCAAAGAAATAGAGAGATAAACAGAACCTGGAAGGCTCTGTTAACTGTATAGTCACAATTTTCTAAATTATCTCTAAGAAAAAAATAGACTTGGGGGAGTTCAAATAGTGCCCATGATGGTTACAGATTTGAAAACATGCATGAGGAAAACCTATGTAGCCATCAGGAGTCACAGAAAGTTTTGGCCTGCCTTAATATTTAAGAATTCTATTCCATGTCTTATTATTCTCTCAAGAGCAAAGAAATTCTTATAAATCCTCTCAGGGAATGCCAGTAGTTTAAATGGGTGTTTTAGATGAAAGTGTGATTGCTCTGTTGGCCATTCCATGTCCACCATTTAGAATGTTTTTTTTTTTTCTCTTGGAAATGTTCAGAAACAAGAAAGGGAAAAAGGAGTCAAATGATTTACAGACAAGCATAATCAAAATGAAACCAAAATCAGAATACTCACAAACATTTTAACCCAGGTATGCATATCCAAACAAATATTAAACCAGGTATCCAGAATCAAAAGATTCACCAAAAAAGACACACCTCATAGACAGAATGTAAATTCTATAAAAACCAGAGTACTCAACAAGAAGGGCACTAATCTTTATACCAGAAAGGGCTTGACACAAAAGCAACAGAAAAAAACTTTTATTGTCTTAAGAAGGATATGACGTCCTTTATTTAAGGCAGCCTTATTTATATCCAAATCAGATCTTGAATAAAGTTAGAAAGACCTAATCAAAGGAGAGAGTCCAAGAATCTGAGAGATTTACCAGGACAGAAAAGGTGACTCATGGATATGAAGAGTGCAAAGGGCTCAATTGCTACCTTGCATGATTCCAAGAGCCACCTATTCAACCCAGGTGAGCTCCCTTTGTTTTAACTTCTAACACAGTTTTGTCAATAAATAACAAACTGCAAGGGGGACTCTAAAAGAAAATAATGTTCTTCAGAGAACAGGCATTGCCGTGGAGATACATGTGCCATAGTAAACCATGTGCATATTCAGGGAAGTTAAATAATAATTAAAAAAAAAAAAAGAAAAAGTTTTTTAAAGAAAAAATGAGAATAATTAAAAAATAGTTTTGAGATAATTATTCTGGGCTACAAGGGTCAATAACAAGTATGACACCAGTCTGAGTTTGGGCAAACAGTTCTTTCACTGTGTTGTTGAGTTTTCGGTGTACAGGTCTTTTACCTCCTTGGTTAAATTTATTCTTAAGTATTTTCTATTTTGTAGCTGCTTTTAATGGGATTATTTTCTTAATTTCTTTTTCTGATAGTTCCTCATTAGTATATGAAGACAATACTGACTTTTGTATGCTGACTTCATATCCTATAACTTTACTGAATTTGTTTACTAGTATTCAAAGTTGGTATATATATATATGTATATTTGTATATATATGTATATATGTATATTTATATATATATATGTATATAAATATTTATTTGGTGGAGTCTATAGGGTTTTCTATAGATAAGATTGTGCCATTTGCAAACAGGGACAATTTAACTTCTTTCCAATTTGATCCCTTTTATTTCTTTCTCTTGCCTAACTGCTCCAGCTAGGACTTCCAGTTATTACACTGAATAGTAGTGCTGAGAGTTGATATCCTTGTCTCATGCATAATTATATAAAGAAAACTTTCAGTTTTTCCTCATTGAGCATAAACGTTAGCTGTAAGCTTGTCATATGTGACCTTTATTGTGTTAAGGTGCAATCCTTACATACTTAATTACATCTAATTTGTTGAGACTTTTTATCATAAATGAATGTTGAATTTTGTTATAATATTTTTCTACATCTATTGATATTTTTATTTAGTTTTTGTCCTTTATTCTGTTCATATAATGCATAATGTTTATTGATTTGCACATACTGAACCATTCTTGCATCCCCAAAATAAATCACATATGCTTATGATGTATGGTGTTTTTAATGTGCTATTGAATTTGGTTTGCTAGTATTTTGTTGATAAGTTTTGCACCCATGTTAATAAGGGACATCAACCTTTTTTTATAGTGTCTTTGTCTGGTTTTGGTATCAGGGTAAGCGAGCATTATTTGGTATTATGATAATGCTAACAGATACACACAGATCATTCCATTCAACAGCAGCAGAATACCTATTGTTCTGAAACACACTTGAAATATTCTCCGGGCTAAGTCACATGTTAGGATATAAAACATGTCTTAACAAATTTAAGAAGATTGAAATAATATCAGATATCTTTTCTGACCACAATGCTATCAAACTGAGAATCAACAGGAGGAACTCTGAAAAATTCACAAATATGTGGAAATGAAACAATACCCTCCTAAATAACCCATGAGTCAAAAAATAAATCAAAAGGAAAATCAAAAAACAGTTTGAGTAAAACAAAAGAGGAAATATTGCACACGAAAACTTACAGGTTACAACAGAAGCAGTTTGAAGAGGACCGTTTGTAGCCAAATATGCCTACATTAAAAAAGAAGAAAGATCTCAAACAACAAAATGTCATACAAGGAATTAGAAAAGGAAGAACAAACTCAATCCAAAGTTAGTACAAGGAAAGAAATAATAAAGATCAGAGCAGAGATAAACAGAAACTAGAGAAACAATAGAAAATATCAATAAAATGGAGGGTTTTTTTTTAAAGATAAATGAAATTGACGACAATACTTAAGTGAGGTTAACTAGGAAAAACAGAAGACTCAAATAAATCAGAAAAGAAAAAGGAGACATTAAAACTGATAACACAGAAACAGAAAGAATCGGCCGGGAGTGGTGGCTTATGCCTGTAATCCCAGCACTTTGGGAGGTCGTGGCAGTGGATCACTTGAGGTCAGGAGTTCTAGACCAGCCTGGCCAACATGGTGAAATCCCATCTCTACTAAAAATACAAAAATTAACTGAGTATTATGGTGCACACCTGTAATGCCAACTACTCGGGAGGCTGAGGCATGAGAATTTATAGAATCCGGGGGGTGGAGGTTGCAGTGAGCCAAAATCGCACACTGCACTCCAGCCTGGGTGACAGAGCGAGACTCTGGCAAAGTAAAAAAAAATAGAATCACAAGAGACTGCTATGAACAATTACATTCCAACAAACTGGATGACTTGAAAGAAAACAATAAATTCCTAGAAACATACAACCTTCTACTGAGACTAAATTAGGAAGAGATAGAAAGCCTGAAAAGACCAATAGTGAGTAAGGAGGTTGAATAAGTAATTTAAAACTTCACATCGAAGAAAAGCACAACACTAGATGGCTTCTAGGGCTGAATTCTACCAAACATTTAAATATGAAGGAATACTAATTTTTCTCAAACTCTGAGAAATTCTAGGAGGACGGAATACTTCCAAATTTACTTTAGGAGGCCAACATTACCCTAAATATTTTTTAAAATACATAAAGAAAATATGCAAAAATGCTCGAGCTCACACTCATCAGATACATACAAATTAAGTCAACAACTACGTATCATCTCACGCTCAAAAGATAAAAATACATATATATAGTGAGAAAGTACTGATTGATGTTAGTGCAATATGCAGTCTTGTCCTGCAGGGATAAGTGCAAATTGAAAGCTCCAGACTTAGTGAAGTTGAAGATCTGCACAAATGCTATGATTTAGCAATTTCACTCTGCTAGGCTTAGAGAAATTCTTGTAGCATGTGTACAAGACAAGATGCATAAATGGCAAGAGTTTATAAGAAAATTAGAAACAACATAAATGTTCATTCTTCTATATAGAATACAACATAGAAGTTAAAGTCAATGAACTAGCACTACATACATCAATATGGATACATCTCAAAAACATTACATTCAGCAGAAAAAGGAATAATGGTGTTATACTGCACATATTTAAATTTTATGTACTAATACTTAAATAAAGCTTAAATATGTAAAACAATACCATATTGTTTATGAGTCTATAGAGTAAAATATTAAGAGATTATTGAAAAAAATAAAGACCACATGCTGCAATGTGGAGGACAGGAAAGAATGAAATTGCCAAAAGACACACAAGTATTTGGAATATTTGCCTCTATACTTTTCTGTATACTTGAAATTTATCAAACTAATAACAATAGAGTATCATAAGACAAAATCTTTTGAAGTTAAGTAACTTTTTAATTTTAAAATGAAGTAGTTTTTGGTCTTTGAAGTTGTTGACCTTTAGAAAAAAAATTAAATTAAATGAAGTAGTTTATTAAGAAGGCATCTAGATTTTGACAGATTTCTAGCTGCTGTCCATTTTGATTCTTTAGAAAATTACCAATCAGTTGCTTGTTAGATTTAGTCTTGTAACAAGACTAAATTTTGACCCATTCCAAAAAGCTGTGCTGATTCATCCTAAAGGGCAGTTTGGACAATGACTCTGCAAATAAAGGTTTTTAACAAATGTATATTTTAGTTGATTGAAGGAAGAAAAACTTAAGTGTACTACGGAAGTTAAATATCCCACAGATGATTTTTTAAATTATTACAAAGGGAAGAACAGAAGAATAGAATGTCTTGTAATGACTTTTGAAACTCCATGAAAGAGAAAAATCATTATAAAAATGTTAGAGTCTACCATGCAAGATGCTATTCTTCAAAATAAATAAAATTCATACTCTAATTCCATTCAATGTCTGTAATTACAAGAGGCTAGATGCAGGGCCAACAAATTTAGTAAGAAGGACCACTGGTTTTGCTAAATTCTTTAGAATCAGATTTCATAATTGCATAAACTTTCCAAGTTAGAGAAGTAGAATGGTTTGGGGAAAAAGGCTTTTACAAAAGTTTTACAACCACCTTTAAGACCTTACTATAAGTCATGACTTGCTAATTAACTTTGTGTATGTTAATACACTTGAGCCAATTAATATACACATTAAGTAAAGCCCTAATTTGTTTCAGTGCTTTCGTTTAATGGACCTACAACAGAACACATACAGGAAACCATTCATTCACTCATTAACACGGCTAATAGACATTCACTTTTTTCTTACAATACTCTGATGGGTTTTAAGGAAAAGTACACAAAAAAAATTTAAGCTCACATAAGCCTCAATGCAGAGAAGGAAAATCAAATAAGAGAGGTCTTCCAGGTAACCATTTCACTTTAGCATGGCACACCACATTCTTCCACATGGTTTCTTAAATTGTTATTTCTAATCTATATTGCACAATAGAAAGAGACTAAGCACTGTATAAACACCTTTCTATTAATACTGTAGACCAGTAATTCATAATTTTCTGCTTGAAAATAGGAACTATCTTTTTCTTTCAAATAGAACTAGTCACTGAGATAGCAGATTCACTAACAGAATTTATGATAAATGTTAGCTTGCTCAAGGGGTAGCTTATAGGACAGACACAGAATAATTTTCATCTAATCCCCCTGGAGCTTTTGTTTAATCACTCGAGGTATAAATTATTTCTCCTTTCTCTGACAATTTAAGACACTTGCAATGTACATTTTTTTGTATTGTAATTTTGAATAATATATTTTATCTACTGCAATCATGATCATTAACATTTGAGAAGCACTTTACAATATGCTGTCAGAGAGCTGATGACACATTCATTTGATGAGACAGTCTGCAGCTTCACTTAAGTCCTTAAAGAAAAGAACAGCTATCAGGGTAGCATTAAAGAACTGTGTGTTGAGGAGAAAGACGGAATGTTCATGGTCTCAGACACTGTTAGGTAGTCACCTATCGTTCCTACTATAAGGGCTCAAGCAAGATTAAATCTGAGCTGTGAATGACAAAGCTAGAGAAAGACCCATTCCAAAAAGTGGGCTCTGGTGACAAGACCCTAATCCATCATCATGCTGACTCCTTATCAAGAGAATCAAAAGTCCTGGAAGATGTCTTAGATTATGCACAAAGTCACAAGAAAAGTAATAGCATTACCAGCTATGTGTTGGAGGAAACTTCTACTGTCTGCAGCGGAACAGAGCTCAATCATAACTGTTTCTCTCAGAGCTGTTTTGTCTTCTGCACATAACACTAGTCATACTGTAAAAGCAAACGAAGTATGGACTGAGAAGGACTCTGTACTTCTCTATTTAAGTCCTTGTGGATGAACTGCAACCTAACTTAATAGGTAGACAAGACCGAAAACCTAACTTAGGAGTATGCACATGTAACATTACATTAGTACTTTAATCGCATAGTCTTGGCCAATCCCAGCAGCCATATTTTAACCTGTCATACACTGCTGACTGTTCAAACTGTGTTCAAATAAGGCAAACCAGAACTATAACCAATCCAGCTGTTTCTGTACCTCACTTCTGATTTCTGTGCCTCACTTTACTTTCTTTGTCTATAAATTTGTTCTGACCAGGAGGTACCCTTGGAGTCTCTCTGAATCTGACGTGATTCTGGGAGCTGTCTGATTTTTGAATCATTCATTGCTCAATTAAAGTCCTTTGAATTTAATTCAGCGGAAGTTTTTCTTTTAACAATACTTTCTTGCCTTCCTCCACTATTCCTTTATCCTTGTGGTGTCGTCTTTGACCTTCATTGCTCTTGGTGTACTGTGCAGTTTCTTTGGGTTCTGCAGTTTCTCTTGCCTGCTGTTCTTACAGTTTCCAGTGTCTCATGGGTTTCTCCACCCACCTGGGAAACCGTCTTGCATTGGGCTCACTGTGCCCTTCCTGCAGCTGCTGTTTCCTCACCCATTGTTTCTTATTCATTTTTCCTGGTGTTATGTTCCATTCTCCTTGCTTCTGGAATTGGCATAGCAGGTTGGAAACCACCTGCCATGAGCTCACAGATACATGCCCAGCTTTGAAAAGCCAGAAACAATTATGACCATTTGAGTTATGCAGGGCAGTCTAAGTGAGTCCCTCTGATTCCTGCCTGAGGCTCCTATTCTGTTTTACGAACTCATTTCCTGTTACTTGAGAATAATTCTTTCTTTCTTTCTTTCTTTTTATTTTTATTTTTTTAATATATTTTTTATTGCATTTTAGGTTTGGAGGTACATGTGAAGAACATGGAAGAATGTTGCATAGGTACACACATGGCAGTGTGATTTGCTGCCTTCCTCCCCATCACCTATATCTGGCATTTCTCCCCATGCTATCCCTCCCCAACTCACCACCCCCCCACTGTCCCTCCCCTTTTTCCCCCGACAGACCCCAGTGTGTGATACTCCCCCTCCCTGTGTCCATGTGTTTGCATTGTTCAACACCCGCCTATGAGTGAGAACATGCGGTGTTTGATTTTCTGTTCTTGTGTCAGTTTGCTGAGAATGATGGTTTCCAGGTTCATCCATGTCCCTACAAAGGACACGAACTCATCGTTTTTGATGGCTGCATAATATTCCATGGTGTATATGTGCCACATTTTCCCTGTCCAGTCTGTCATCGATGGGCATTTGGGTTGGTTCCAGGTCTTTGCTATTGTAAACTGTGCTGCAATGAACATTCGTGTGCATGTGTCCTTATAGTAGAACGATTTATAGTCTTTTGGATATATACCCAGTAATGGGATTGCTGGATCAAATGGAATTTCTATTTCTAGGTCCTTGAGGAATCACCACACCGTCTTCCACAATGGTTGAACTAATGTACACTCCCACCAACAGTGTAAAAGCGTTCCTATTTCTCCACATCCTCTCCAGCATCTGTTGTCTCCAGATTTTTTAATGATCGCCATTCTAACTGGCGTGAGATGGTATCTCAATGTAGTTTTGATTTGCATTTCTCTAATGACCAGTGATGATGAGCATTTTTTCATATGTTTGTTGGCTTCATGTATATCTTCTTTTGCAAAGTGTCTGTTCATCCCGGGGATGCAAGGCTGGTTCAACATATGCAAATTTATAAACATAATCCACCACATAAACAGAACCAAAGACAAAAACCACATGATAATCTCAATTGATGCAGAGAAGGCCTTTGACAAAATTCAACAGCCCTTTATGCTAAAAACTCTCAATAAACTAGGTATTGACGGAACGTATCTCAAAATGATAAAAGCTATTTACGACAAACCAACAGCTAATATCATACTGAATGGGCAAAAACTAGAAGCATTCCCTTTGAAATCTGGCACTAGACAAGGATGTCCTCTCTCACCACTCCTATTCAATATAGTACTGGAAGTTCTAGCCAGAGCAATCAGGCAAGAAAAAGACATAAAGGGTATTCAAATAGGAAAGGAGGAAGTCAAATTGTCTCTATTTGCAGACGACATGATTGTATATCTAGAAGACCCCATCGTCTCAGCCCAAAATCTCCTGAAACTGATAAGCAACTTCAGCAAAGTCTCAGGATATAAAATCAATGTGCAAAAATCACAAGCATTCCTATACACCAATAACAGACTTAAAGACAGCCAAATCAAGAACCAACTGCCATTCACAATCGCTACAAAGACAATAAAATACCTAGGAATACAACTAACAAGGAACGTAAAGGACCTCTTCAAGGAGAACTACAAATCACTGCTCAATGAAATGAGAGAGGACACAAACAGATGGAGAAATATTCCATGTTCATGGCTAGGAAGAATCAATATTGTCAAAATGGCCATACTGCCCAAAGTAATTTACAGATTCAACACTATCACTATCAAGCTACCAATGACCTTCTTTGAAGAACTGGAAAAAAACCACCTTAAACTTCATATGGAACCAAAAGAGAGCCCGCATAGCCAAGTCAATTCTAAGCAAAAAGAACAAAGCTGGAGGCATCACACTCCCAGACTTCAAACTATACTACAAAGCTACAGTAATCAAAACAGCATGGTACTGGTACCAAAACAGAGATATACACCAATGGAACAGAACAGAGGCCTCCGACGCAACACAACACATCTACAACCACCCGATCTTTGACAAACCTGACAAAAACAAACAATGTGGAAGCGACTCCCTGTTTAATAAATGGTGTTGGGAAAACTGGCTAGCCATGTGCAGAAAGCAGAAGCTGGACCCCTTCCTGACACCTTACACTAAAATTAACTCCAGATGGATGAAAGACTTAAACATAAGACCTAACACTATAAAAACCCTAGAAGAAAATCTAGGCAAAACCATTCAGGACATAGGCGTAGGCAAGGACTTCATGACCAAAACACCAAAAGCAGTGGCAACAAAAGCCAAAATAGACAAATGGGACCTAATCAAACTCCACAGCTTCTGAACAGCAAAAGAAACAGTCATTAGAGTGAATCGGCAACCAACAGAATGGGAAAAAATTTTTGCAGTCTACCCATCTGACAAAGGGCTGATAACCAGAATCTACAAAGAACTGAAACAGATTTACAAGAAAAAAACAAACAAGCCCATTCAAAAGTGGGCGAGGATATGAGAATAATTCTTACAGCATGCCCACTTGCTTAGCCATTGATGCTCATTCATTTATTCACTCAACTCATTCGACATTTATGTTTTTTTCTTTCAGCTCCTGTACTATATGCTAAAGAGAGTCTTAACATCAAGAACAATATGGGTTAGTTTGGGGAAAGTCCAGTAAGACCAATATGCTATAGCGCATTATGAAGGCAGCCATAGAGGTAACAGAGAATGTACACTTGGCACATCTTGAAGAGCCTAGAGGAGAAGATGTGGAAGCTAATAGCTAAAGGATACAAAGGAGCTAATAAGGTGAAGGGGAATACATTGAGCATTATAGGGAGAGGAAATCACATATACAAAGTCTGGATGCAAAAATAAGCAAACACAAGACTGCTTATTATTAAAGCTGCTTGGAATTATAGGAAAAACTTTATTTATTTATTTGTTTTCTATCAGCCCCATCTTTATTTAAAAACAGTAACAATATAATCAAGTCTGGAAAGGAGCTAGCCAAAGTAATTTAAAATTATTTTTAAACTCTGAAAAAATTGCAATTATCAGTAACAATGAACTTTATTAGTCATTGAACTAAGATGTTAGTAATAGTGTATGTGTGTATAATGTATAAATAAATAAGTAAATAAATAAAGATCAATAGTCAAAAAAGTTTACAGCCCACTTAGAACACTGAAAGTACTGTTCTCTCCACCTCTCTCAGTCCACGCTACTCCTTAGTTAGACTGCCCTTACAAAAGTCAGGCTCCTAGCTTGAGCTCCTACCCAGATCTCTTGAGTTCCTGGTTTCTCTGGTCCCTCTTTCCCAAGGTACAGGTGCCTGGAGGAATCTTGGCCTTGGGTACCAACTGGATGACTTGATCCTGCTTTTTTTTTTTTGCCTCAATGATAAACTTTATTTTTAAACACTTAACTCTTCACTGATCACTTCATTTTACATCAATTAAAAATAAATAAGCACATACTTGTGTTAAAAATATGAATCATTAACCACACACTTGTAATAAGAATATGAGTCATTAAGTACATTTCATTTAACAAAATCATAGACCTGCAAGGATTTTAAATAATTCATTTGTCTCATCTTTCTTAAAAAATTGAGTTATTAACAGTTGTTCTCAGTTTAAAAACTATGTTGATAAAGATGCTAGGACACTATAAGCTAAATAAACAATTAACTTTAACTTCATTCATTCATTCATTTAATCATTCTACAAATATTTTTTAAAACTCCTACTATTTCTAAGCACTTCTTTAACAGAGCTTACACTGTTAGTGGAAGGAAGGAAATACCAACACACAAACAAGTAAACAACTAAATAAATTAGGTAGCATTTCAAATATAAACATCAAAGGCAAAGCAAAGCAAATGATCCATAAACATAAGACCAAGTCATATAAAAATGAGCATTTGCTAAAATGCTGCTGACATCAAACCCAACACTAAAAATTGCTTTTAATAAATGGCATTAGTTATATTTCCTCTAAAACTAAGCAATCACAAGTCACAGATTTTTTTCTAGAACTGGACTCAGTTTAATAGGAATAACCAGTGATTCCACTACCTTGGTGAGAAGCAGTGTGATGTGGGGGTTTGGTGCTCTAGCTGTAGAGATGGACTCTTATCTATCTTCTGCCATTTTTTTTTAAACTGGGCAATGTCAGTAGGTTATTTAACCCTCTAAGAACCTTATTCCCTCTCATAATATGGAGATAAAACCTAGTTTCTGACAAAACAGACTTTAAACAAACAAAGATTTTAAAAAAAGACAAAGAAGGGCATTACATAATGGTAGAGGGTTCAATTCAACAAGAAGAGCTAACTATCCTAAATATATATGCACCCAATACAGGAGCACCCAGATTCATAAAGTCAGTTCTTAGAGACCATCAAAGAGTCTTAGACTCCCACACAATAATAGTGGAAGACATTAACACCCCACTGACAATATTAGATCACTGAGACAGGAAATTAACAAAGATAATCAGGACCTGAACTCAGCTCTGAATCAAGCGGACTTGAGAGATACCTACAGAGCTCTCCACCCCAAAACAACAGAATAATAGTAAGAATCATCCCGAACTTGGGCTTTTCTGAGACTTAAAATGAGTTAGTTTATTCTAATTCATTAATTCATGTTAGGCTATTAGAATAATGCCTGGCACATTCTAAACATGTTAGCTACTGCAACACGTTTCATTAAGAGGACATTAAAGAGCCTTGGATTGTCCAGAATCACCATGTGGTTTATGGACTATTTTGGCTTTCTTATACGCTCAATAGTGGTTATGAAACAGTGATTTTGTCTTTAACAAACTTGCCTGGTTATGTCCTGATACCATTTTCTTTGATATTACATACCCACTGATAGCTACCCAGTGACTCAATATTATCAGTACAGATGCCTCCTCCTCGTCTTCCTGGCAGGCTCTCCCCTTCAGGTGGCTGCATACAGTATAGCCTGGGAACACCTCCAAGATAAGAGTATTTGGAGAGAGATTGCCTTATGCTCCAGTTTTCTGATGTGGACAGCCCTGAGAAGGTCACAGACACACATCGTGGCTTAGGTTGCTGGACACTGATGAGCTTAACACTAGGATTTCTCCTCTTTACCATTTACATCATAAGCGCCTTGGAATCAGTCTCTGTCCCCTCAACCAGGAATGTTCCCGTCCAGTTCTATCTACTTTTTACACAAGAAATAAAAGAAAGATGTACTGTGTTTCCCATTGCCTTCCTTAAGACAATACAAGGCAGTAGCATCATCAGAGAGTAGTGTGTAGTGTATGTAATCCTACCATAAACTACACGTGTTGTCCACATTAGGAGGTTTAGGAAGCATAAAAGATGCTTGCTGCTATTTCTCTGGTTTCCAACAGAAGACTTGTTCTGGCTCTTATCCAATTCCTAGTACTCTTCACAGTAGTGGAATGAGCTATCTGTTGGCAGATGACAGCCACTGGACCTCTCACGTGAGTGGAGCTTGGGAGATGTGGTCTCTATCTGTCCTCCTCTCCTGGACCAAAGCAAGGCAGCAATCCTGAGGAAGTCTCTCTGCTCTGCAGGTTCAAACCTCTCTCCCAAGTAGTGATCCTCAGGTTAGCCTATGTATCAGAACATGTTAGTAGATCCACTTGACTTTACCTCACATATAAGCTACAAGCTCCAATAGCTCCTTATCAATCAAAAAAAAGGAATATTTTGATATCCATCTAACTGTGTCTGTGTCTCAATGGTTTCTAATACAGGTGAGTAAAAAGGATGGTATTTATTGGTATCCTCCAATCCCAATACTCAGTTATTTAAGAAAAATAATTTTAAAAATATAAGAATTGATCTAAAGTAGATGGGAACTAATAAAATAGTTTAAGAACATAGCTGAGACAATAGAATCTTCATCAGAAACTACCTTTGGCACTATCACTTTTGTTGTTCATTTATCTCTATAAATTAACAGTCCCTAAGCTTAGCATAAATAAGACAATAGACCTAGGTAAGTTACTATTTTGTATTATTAATAAATGTGAGCCACTTACACAAGCAATTGACCTTAGAGCTTAAAGCATGATTCTTTAGCCACAAAAATGCTGAAGATATCTTTTCCTTAATTTTCTATTACACGACAATTTGTATCTGAGGATCCTGAGGTGCACAGTGTGAAGAGGTGCTGGCTTCAGCAGTGCCCATCTCTTACAAATTACACATTCTATTACTCATATCTAAGAAAAAAATGTTTAATTTTTTGAACTAATGCAAAAAAATGCAAATGTGAACTCATTTATAACTACGCTTAACATATAATGGAATAAAACTTTCTCATTTGGCTTATGTAGTATTTTGTACCTTATCAACCACCATTAAAATGCATTAAATGGCTTTAATAATGATGAGCAACTGACCTGCCCAGTGCTTCAGCATTCCTAATTTCTGTCTGATTTCTATCTGAAAATGAACTACAGCCTAATTATCAAACTACTAACTTTGAGTACTAAAAAAAAATGTAAAAGATCATCAATTAGCTTCGACTCTCAATCTTATAAATGTAAGTACTTCTTGGTAAAGCTATCAGTGACATAATTCAGGCCTTGCCTCCATATGCATGCCTGAGATATGAACAATACCTAGGTTTGACTAATTAGGCATACTTTATGCCACTTTCCAGTCTGTTATCTCCATGGTGTGAATCTGTATGGTATGCCAATATGTTCACTCTTAAAATATCAACCAAAATTTGAATCTTGGTGTTGAATTTAGTCCTTTAAAATTTATGTGCTGCCTCCAAAGAACAAACAGCCTGAGGACATCTATATGTGTCAAAGAGAAAGATAAGGTGATACATTATCATCTAAGAACAATTTTAAATATAAATTATAACTAACAAATAATAGAACTTATTATAATTTTAAGACTGTAGACTATACCTCAATTTTTTAGGGCATCAAACCCATCTCTCCTTTCTTGCAAACTCTCCTAACAGTTACCAGAATTTGGGACTAGAGGGGACAGGAGAGGTGAAAGGCAGAGAGAGAATCAGGTTGGTCAAGGTCACGAAAGGAAGCCTCTGGACCATGTTTAGGAGTTTTGGCTTTATGAGCAATAACAGATGTTTTGCCAAACAAAAAAAAAATTATTTAGGAATATCACATTATTTGGGAAAACAGATGTCTTTATTTTAGGACTCCTGTAAGGCCTTAATATTCAAATAACTGTTTTTCAGTAACAAAAATTTTGAATACACAGGATTTCTAATTCTTTCTATTATGGAATGCTTTTCTTCCTTTTAGAGACAGGATCTTGCTCTATTGCCCAGGCTGGAATGTGCTGGTACAATCTCACTGTAGCCTCAACCTCTTGGGCTCAAGCAGCTCTTCTGTCTCAGCCTGCCAAGTAGTGAGGATTACAGGTACACACCACATCATCTGGCTTTTTTTTTTTTTTTTTGAGACAGAGTGTTGCTCTGTTGCCAGGCACCAGGCTGGAGTGCAGTTGTGCAATCTCCGCTCACTGCAACTTCTGCCTCCCAGGTTCAAGCAATTCTCCTGCCTCAGCCTCCTGAGTAGCTGGGACCACGGGTGCGCACCGCCACACCCAGCTAATTTTTGTATTTTTTAGTAGAGATGGAGTTTCACCATGGCTTTTTTTTTTTAAATTTTAGTTTTTGTAGAGACTGGGTCCCAATATGTTGCACAGGCTGTTCTCAAACTCCTGACCTTGGTTTCCCAAATCATTGGGATTATAGGTGTGAGCCACTGCACCTCGCCCTGGAATGCTTTTCTTTTTCTTTTCTTTTCTTTCTTTTTGAGACAGGGTCTCACTCTGTTGCCCAGGCTGGAGTGCAGTGGCGTGATCTTGGCTCACTGCAACCTCTGTCTCCCAGGTTCAGGCAATTCTCCTGCCTCAGCCTCCTGAGTAGCTGGGATTACAGGCACCTACCACCATGCCCGGCTAATTTTTGTATTTTTAGTAGAGACAGGGTTTCACTATGTTGGCCAGACTGGTCTCATACTCCCGACCTCAGTTGATCCCCCACTTCTCCGCCTCACAAAGTGCTGGGATTACAGGCGTGAACCACCACTCCCAGCCAGTAACACTGATTCTGCATCCATGGCAAGTGCCCACATTGCCTCTCTGGAGTCCTGGCCCTGCCTTTTCTGTGCTGCATTTCAGTTTACTACAGTCTTGACCTGCCAGTCTCAGGCAATTCTCCCACCTCAGCCTCCTAAGTAGCTGGGACTGCAGGTAAGAGCAATCATGCCCAGCTAATTTTTGTAGAGACTAGGTTTCACCATGTTGCCCAGGCTGGTCTTGAATTTCTGGACTCAAGCCATCCACCTGCCTCAGCCTCCCAAAATGCTGGGATTACAGGCATGAGCCACCATGCCTCACCTGGAATTATTTCTTAAGAGGAAATTTCTTTATAGAACTTGGAACTACAGAATGCACTTTGGGTGTGTTTAAGCAAATGGCAACCACTCGAAGATTTTAATTTTAGGGGCAACACAATTTGTTTCGCCTTTGTGTCGATTACTCTGAAGGCTGTGTGAAAAAGAGGCTCTCAGGCGATCATGGAGCCTGCCAAGACATAATGAATTAAGGCCAGAACAAGACAGTAGTTAGGATAAGAAGACTATAAAGATGAGGATATACTAAGGTAAAAATTGGCAGCACTCGATAATGGTTTGTTGGGGGAGTAAATCAAAGACTATCCTCAGGTTTGAAATTTAGGTGCCAGCAATCGAGATAGAGAATGACAGGGAGGAACATCATAAACAAATATACAAACATATGTAAGTTACACTTTGTAGACCTTCATACTCATTATTTTATCTAACACTCATAACTACTCTCAGACACTGGCAATATACACAGTTTTTCTTATTTTAATGAGAAAAAATATTAGAATTGTAAATTACTTAATTAAGGTAAGCTAATACCACATGCATAATAAGGTGAGGATCATCTCTTAGTAAAGAGAGAATTCTTATGGTCCAGGACACTTTGTTTTGAAGAAGCTGCATTATGGTGAAATGTCCTCAGCTAATGCTAGTTGAGATGGTCTGGAGCTCAGTTAAATGAGTTGATAGAAAATGGGCTAGGAAGCGTAACCTGGATTTAGGATTACTCATTAGGGTTATGCCCTTATACCTGCCACTGTTGGCATTTACTGTTCACAGAGTTTTTAAATATTCTCTTGAAAAGCTATAGACTACATTGTTGAATTTTAGAAATCATGACATATTGACAACACAGATGTAAAAACAAAGCTTCTAATTTATTTATATTTCAGATAAAATTTGTGCATAGAAACAACAGCTGCTGTATTTTAAAAACACTTACCATGAATGTAGAAAGGATGGTCCTGGTAAACCACGTTAGATGGCCCCAAAGTGACTCTAAATGTCAAAAATGCATGTGAAGAATTTGAAAAACAGTTTTCCAGGAGACGAGAGAAAGAGCAATTAATTGCGTATGTGATTGAAGTATGTATGGGTAATTAAAATTACAAATTAAGTGTTATAAGTAAGCCACAGAATTTAATCTACATCCCTAAGACTTTATACATTTAGACTGATCAAAAATATTAGAAAAAATGAGAAAATAGGATAATCATCTGTGATGCTGAGCTACTTTGTATTCAGACTTGTTGGAGGTTTGGATCCATCTCATTCTTAACTACCACCACTGCTTCCATCAGCCTAAGCAATGCCTGGCCACATTCTGTCCGATGCTGATCCTAGAAGCAAGGGAGGCAGTAAAACAACCTGGATATTTAGAAGCAGCTTAAACTGTACTGACTTCATGAATCTTACTAGAAAGATTTCAAAGTTTGCTTCTCCAGTGGAAGAAACAAGATTCCAGAAAATGGGAATCTGCACATTATGAAAATGCTGATGTGGCTTCAGGTGTTTATGGGAAAACAACATGGTGATGTGAAAAGAACCCTCAGCTTGAAGACAGCTGTGTGGTCTTGTACAAGTGACTCATCTCTGTTGAGAGACAACTGTCTATGAATCTCTCACATTTCTGTGCATCTTGACAGTGAAGTGCTGACTGCCCTATGTTCTGGATGAAGTCCTTGAAGGTGTCTGGAAAGCAAACAGTCTGAGAAGATAAAGGTGGTATCACTCTCCAGGGAAAAGAAATAGCTTGCTTACTCTCTAGTATAATAATAGTATAAAAAGTTAAAAGAAGTATAAAGTATAATAAAGATAAATCTCCCTCCAGGGGAAGGGGCAGACTTGCCTTCTGCCCACTGGAAAACGTCCTGGTTCCTAAGCACAGAGCTCTCCTCCTGCCATGCAGCTTAGCCTGTGTCAGAGGGCCTTGTTTATGTCCCCTGTGGGAAATAAAATTGGATGCACAGATGCTGACACTTTGGCTATTATCATTCCTGTGTATAAGAAACTGTCGGCTGGGCGCAGTGACTCACACCTGTAATCCCAACACTTTGGGAGGCCAAATCAGGTGGATCACCTGAGGTCAGGAGTTCAAGACCAGCCTGGCCAACATGGTGAAACCCCATCTCTACTAAAAATACAAAAATTAGCTGGGCATGGTGGCATGTGCCTGTAGTCCTAGTTGTTTGGGAGACTGAGGCAGGAGAATCGCTTGAATGTGGGAGGAGGAAGTTGCAGTAAACCAAGATCGGGCCATTGCACTCCAGCCTGGGTGACAGACGGAGATTCTATCTCAAAAAAAAAAAAAAAAAAGGAAAGAAACTGTCTTTTACCTCTTAGCCAGGAGTCTTGGGTCTTCTACCAGCATTCATTAAACTATGACATGCTAACTTGCTAGTTTGCAAATAGCCTAAAATCTCAGGCCCTTCCCAGTTTTTGAAAAATCTCTGTATTTTCCACTTAACTCACTTAAAAAAAAAGAATGTAGGCTAAAAGATTTTTAGGTCCCTTTACAGCTTGATGATTACATATAATTTATATTAGAAATAACAATAACCATGGCAAGAATGGTGCTTATATTTTGTTCTTATTATTTAATCACAAAGTTATTTTTCTAAAATAATTTCACTTCTCTAAAGATTTGAGATATTTATTGTCTCTCCTTCCTAAAACAAAAACAACTGGTATGCTTTCCATTTTCAAGACACAATCTCTTCTATTCAGTTAAAACATCCTCTCTTAACACCTCAGATTGAGCTATAATCAACCCTTTTCCTCACAAATCCCTCATGCACACTCACTTCTTTTAATGAGCCATTAAAATGTAGCTTTAGTTTTGAAATTTCTCCCAGCATCTGAAATGTTTATTAACATCATGCCTGTGAAATCCTAAGCCAATTTATCTATTTTATATTCTAAATTTTGTCTTTGTGTCTGTTTCAATCCCAACGATATTAGTCACACAAAAACGTTGTTCTCCATTTGGAATAAGAAAAATTAGTTACTCACATTTGACAAAAAATTCTCTATAAAAGTAGGAAATTTATTTATTCATTAATAAGTATTTATTGAGTTCCTAGTATGTGCCAGGAACTGCAACAGATGTTATCATATAAAAATTAATGAAACATTATCAATTACTGCCTTCCTAAAATGCCCAGTGAAATAGGGCGGCTATAATCTAGTGATATATCCCATAGTGTTAATTTCCTTAAAAACAGATACTATACCATTCATACATTAACAAAAATTTGTGAATAACAGCTGAATGAATGAATAGAAGAATAATGAATGGATAAATCCAAGTATGCAAACTGAGGAGAATCGGGGCTATGGATCAAATTTAAGTGTTGGCAGCCTGGGGATTTCTGAAATCATTTCAGATCAGTAATGTTAATGAAAACTCATTTCTTTGCAGAAATAGAATTTAAATTCTAATTGCATTAAAATCCCTGGGCTAATATTTCTTACTAAGAATGTACATAGGACCTATTAAACTACACTTAAACTAACCCTGTCTTAGGCTTGACTTATTTTTTTCTTTTTTGTAAACAGGTAAAGATTCACCTGGGTATATATAACAAGGCATGGCTAACCTCTGTCACAGAGCTCTATAGCACAGTCTTCTACACTGATACCACGGCTTACTGGGCACTGGGCTGCACACTGAGGTTTTGTAGTTTTTTTGACTTAAAGACACAACCTACATAACATCTGGGGGTATAGACTGTTGGTTTGATTTTATTGATGATCAAGTAATAAGAAGGCAGATGGACTCTTGTTTTATCTATTAGTACAGACCCCTGAAATCATGAGTCTCCCTGAATGTCCTGAGAATGGGAAGCTTGATTCCTTGAAGCTAAAATGGAGTTATTGTTATGCAGTGGGTGTTTTTAATCGGCAAAATCCTTAAGCTTTATATCATTAATTCATTCACTCCAAAATACCAATGTGGTGCCTATAATATTTCTTCCAACCACTGCCTAGGTAAGAAAGTAGTGGGCATGCCACAGAGATGAATGGTCTCTTTGTGGACCTGGAGAATTTGCTGTGGAGATGGGAGACAGGTACGCTCACCTGTAATTATAACATGACACGCAGTGTCTTCATGGTGGTTAGCAGTTCAGTTAAGGTTCAGACAGCGTGAGATAAAATAATTTCAAGAGATAAAAGCAACCTTTTTTTTTTTATCTGACTCTGCAAGATGTAGATCAAATGCCAGTTATCGTTAATGTTGTGGGGGAGGAGGCTATTTTAGAAGATGATGCTCAGCTTAATTCTTTTCCCTCAAAGAATCCTCCAGAGCCTCTGACTGGCTCATGAATTGTACGGTCTCTTGTCTGTGCATGTTTTTATTTGATTCATTTGCTCCACAACTCCTGAAGAGGCAAAGAAAATGTTGCTTCTCCTTTCAAAGCACTTCAAGTCTAATATTGGAATCAGCATGAGTGAATAAAATGGTCCATGTGCTAAGAGAGAAATGTGTGTCAGATGCAGGAGAGAGTTGTCACTTTTCTCAGGAGCTTCAGCAAAGAGATCTTGATCAGTGCTGAGGGATGGGGGTTCACAGGAAAAGAGGGCTAAGCCTGAGCTGAAGTTCAGCAGTGGGAAAGAGTGTGGTTGACAGCAGTGTCTCAGCACCTCTGTCCTTTTCCTTACTGATTTCCCTAAACATCCCTTCCTGCTCTCATAAGAAGTCTGATTTGGCCTAGTAACATAACTATCTCTTCCTAATATGTCCTCTCTCCAATTCATAGCTTATTCTGATAGTTTCAACCCATCTCCCTGCCTGGTTAGTGTTGCCAGTTTATATTTAGTCTTTGATCAACCCACTAGCGTCATCCCTGGTGTTCATCCATACACACAGGGACCCTGCCCAGGAGGAACACCTCTGTCTCCATCCTGGAACATAACTTCTGTAAACCTGCTTTTTCCGTGGACTCCCAGGATGCCTGCATAGCATCTCAAAATCAATCTGTCATTACTTTTTGGTGGTGCTACCTACTCTTACGATCATAAATTCCAAAAAGCTGAAAGGCCATTTTCAGTATGTTCAGTTCAATAAAAATTAACATTCAATGGACATTTGATAAACCACAAAAACTGGTCAGTTTCATATGAAGATGCTATTTGGTTGTTATAACATCTTTTCAATTTAGGAACTGATTTGTATTTTATAAATAAAATACCTGAGTAAAGAAGTTATAATTGCTCCAATTTATACAAACTACAAGATGCTTTAAAGACAAATAACCAGAAATATAAATGTATATTCTCATAATATATAAGATATATTTATTTCAATATGTTTATATATTTATATGTATATTTATTTTATATATTATAATATAAACAGGCCTCTGTATCTACGGGTACCACATCTGTGAATTCAACCAAATGAAGATCAAAAATATTCAGCATAAAAGAATAAAAAATTATAATACAAATAAAAATATATGTAACTTTTACATATTGTATTAGGTATTATAAATAATCTAGAGATGATTAAGAGCATGTAAGAGAATGTGAAGAAGTTATATGCAAATGCTCTGCCATTTTATAAAAGAAACTTAGCACCCTTGGATTTTGATCTCTGTGGGCATCCTGGTATCAATCCCCAGGGAACACTAAGGGATGACTATATTATATATTCTAACATTTATATAACTTTTAATAGTATATATGTTAATATATATTAATTTATACATTTATTATATATGCTATTTACATTTTTATTTTATATGTGTTTTTACATACTTCTGTTTGATTGCTTTGCTCAATCACTGTCAGTGGTGAAAAGCTCATTACTCCACTGGATGCAGTGGCCCACACCTGTAATCACAACACTTTGGGAGGCCAAGGCAGGTGGATCACTTGAGGTCAGGAGTTTGAGACCAGCCTAGCCAACATGATGAAACCCTGTCTCTACTAAAAATATAAAAATTAGCCAGGCATGGTGGCAGTGCCTGTAATCACAGCTATTCCAGAGGTTGAGGCATGAGAATTGCTTGAACCCAGGAGGCAGAGGTTGCAGTGAGCCGAGATTGAGCAATGCACTCCAGCCTAGACAACAGAGCAAGACTCTGTGTCTAAATAAATAAATAAATAAATAAAGCTAATTACTCTCTAAGGCAATATATTTCCATTTCTTGATGATTAAAATATACATAACATAAAATTTGACACTTTAACCATTTATAAGAGTACATTTCAGTGCCATTAAGTACATTCACATTGTTGTGCAGCTATCACCACCATTTGTCCCCAGAACTTTTCATCATCATCTCAAGCTGAAACTCTCTCCATTAACAATAATCTCCCATTTGCCCCTGACCCCAACCCCCAGTAACCACCACTCTACTTTTTGTCTCTACCAATTTGATGACTCTAGGTACCTCATATAACTCAAATCACATGCTGTTTGTCCTTTTGTGTCTGGCTCATTTCATTTAGTATCATGCTTTCAAAGTTCATGCATGCTGTTGCATGCATTGAAATTTCATCCCTTAAGGGTGGATAATATTCCACTGTTAAGTGTACACCACATTTCATTGATCCATTCATCTTTCAATGGACTTTTGTATGATTTCCACCTGTTGGCTATTGTGAATAATGCTGGTATGCACTTGATTGTGCAAATATCTGTTTGAGTCCTAACTCTTTTGCATATATAATCTGTAAGTGGAATTGTTGGATCATATTGTAATTCTGTTGAATGTTTTGAAGAACAGCCATACAGCTTTTCCTAGTGAATGCACCATTTTACATTCCCAACAGCTTTGCACAGAATTTCATAAGGCAACATATCTTGGATCACACAAAATTAAACATAAACAGTAATTTTTCAAGACAAGTGGATCCCTTGCTGGAACACAAATCCAAACCTGAAAGGAGTAGAAAAGTTGTGGATGTGTCTCCTCAGGTCCTTGGAGAAGCAGGAGGAAGAAATGAAACAAGGCTTCACCTGGAGAAGGGCTGATGTATTGGCCCTCACCCTTTGAGACTGGGAAGGGTTCAAAGTTCATCTTCTGGTTGGCACAAGCCTGAGAGGCTACTTTCTCCTCAACTCATCCTAACAGGATTTCAGGGACTTTCATAGCCTCGCTACTGAGCCTGGCCTGCTTATTCTTTCCAGATAGACCCCAACTAGTGTTCTGTGTATGCTGGGACCCAGGCCTGTACCACACACATATACTTTACTGTATGTACCCACAGAAAATTTTTCAGCGTCTGCTTCTCCAATTACACTTTCCCTAAAGTTTCATATTTTCTTCAACATTACCTAAACCTTCTATTTAAAGCCAGTTTTATTCCCTAAATGTATACTAATTTCTAACAATTGAAAAAATCACAGTCTGTCATCTCTAACACCTGCATTTAGTTCTAACCTTTACCTGTATAGTTAGGTTTTTGCCTGAACCCAGGCTTTACTTTTCCTGAATCAATTACCAGCTCTAATTTCAGCAGTCCAAACTCCCAGTCCCTCTAAAGCAAGGCAGCTTGCTCCAACCCTTCCTACAGGGATTAAGTATTAAATAATCCTATTGTGCACTTCCACGGGAAGACACCTGGACTCCAAGCAACTGTGCCAAAACTTTTGTTGCACAATTAAGTATGGCAGAAAATGCACGATGATGTGCAATAGTCCTGAGACTTAATGAAGCTTGAAAATACTCAAACTTTTCCTTCATCCATATGGAGTTATTTTTAAAATGATAACTATTAATACTAGGATTACATATTCCAGATCAGCATGTGTTTGAATAATGACCTATTCAAGGCTTACATAGCCGCTGAAGCAGAAGGAACCATCATTTCTGCTAACCTAAAATGAAAATCTGAAAATGCAGAGGAATTTTCTAAAAGCCAGGCACAAGCAAGACATTTCTTGCCTTTGTTGTGTAGGACAGATAGGCTTTGGCTCATATTTCTTAGTTCAACATTTTGTATGAGAAATGAGTAAATGAAACTATTTGTCTTATACGTAAAACTAGTCATCATGTGTAATCCCTTGCAAACTAGTATCACCAATGGTTTCAACAGTTTCTTATACAATATGGTTTTTAGTCATCTCAGGTGAGGACATTCTTGTTTATGAGGGTTCATCTTAAAATTCATAGCCCAGAGTAAGCCAAATACTCCAGAGGAGAAGTGCTCAGTGGAGAGTTTTGTTCATCTCAGCTATATATTCCCATAGAGCAGGGTAGGATTTGTGTTAGCGATTTTAGGAGCCAGAAAATACAACAGGGCCTCACAAAAACTATGAACAACTGAAACCTCTGCCTATTTTTACCTTAATGTTTTCACACACGTATTTTCCTATTCTGTGCTTTGGAGGTTGATTTCCAACAAAGTATATCATCTTGTCTGTCTTTTCGATCATGCATGCCAACAGAATTTTTTTTTCAATTTTAGTAGTTTTAAAATGTATCTACAATGCCTACAATATTATGTCATCTATAAATATAGACATGCTTCCTGGATTAGTATTCCTTCAAAACAGATCAAATAGTTTAAGTTGAATGACTTGGTCTTAGTGAACTCATGAGGCTATCTAGTGATCTCTACATTCTTTTCCAAGTATTTCGTATGTCTTCTATTTATTAGTCCTTTGCTGGAGACTAATCCATATAATAATTGATAGCTGCTTAAATTCACCTTTACCTAAGTGTTGGAAATTAGGATCAAGACTGCCTATCAATGGCATCCTAGCATATTTATGGACAATGAGATTTCTAAAAAAAATACTGATAGCCTAAAATCATATCTTCAAACTTATTTAAGACCTGACTATGTGTTTTCTCACTGTCTGATCCCCTATCTGATTAACAAAGAATCTCCTCCTTCAACTTCAAGTGTATTCTTTGGCTAGGATAAAATGGAAGAAATGAAGAATGAGTAGCTCTTGCTTTCCCATTGTCATTGTGCGGCCTCATACTTACCTACCCCAGAAATGAGCCTATCACATATTTCTTGCTAGTTGTGTTCTAACTATCTTTGTAAAAATACTTACATCTTTAAACATTTTTCAAAACATTATCCCATCCTACACTTTAGTCTGTCTGGCATTATTCCTACATGTTTATTCATAGTTTTTGAATCCTTGCTTATTTATGCATTTTCCTTTGATATTTTTATGTGTTTTTCCTTTGAAAAGTTGTATTAAAGACCTACTTACATTTCCATAGAAATGTATACTTTTTAATCTTCATTAAGGTATTTGTAATTGTATAGTCAAGATATGCCTTTGAAACTCTTATGTCAATTCTTAGATAATCTCTTTAGAATCCTTGAACATACAAATAAATATCTTTATTCTAAGCTTTTCTGATACATTTTTTTTAAAAGGCAAGACTCATATCTGGAGATGCCCAACAATTCCTTTTTCTCTCTACTGAAGGCTTTATGTTGGTAGCATCACGAGCTTCCAAGGATCTCACAAGCACCAATACATTGTTCTCTTTGGATGGAATGAATTCAACCAAAGCTCCTATCTTTCTTCACAGAAATGTAACTTTAAGTTATGCAGCACATGGATAAGCCAAGGACTCTCTGCTTTTAGTAAAGTGAACTTACAATAGTTGCCTTCACATTAAAATCCTGTTACTACTACACCCTCCAGAACGAACTTATAGTTTGTATGTGAAAGCATCACTTGTAACTATCTGTCCTCAGGAGGATCTTTGTGTTGGCTCTTCAGACACTATTCTAAATGTCCTCAGTTCTCCTGTTTAAATTGTCACTTGTCATTAAGATTTTCAGACTGACCATAATAAATGAAGGTAAAGTGGGGATTTTATGTCATTCATTTGCTCTTGGAGTAGGCTACCAAGCAGTTATTGTACCCATTCCAAATACCCTGTGCTGGTCACTGAATTATTGTACCCTATCCTTTCCATAAATCTCAAAAAATTAAATTTAAGTCATATAGTTTACAGTAACACTGATGGTTCTGTGGTGAATTGCTAATGTAGAATAACTGGACTCAAGTCAACCTTTCTAGTGGCACGTAGAACACAGTTCCCATGATGTCTAAAAGGAAAGGCTTTGGTAGACTCAGTGATATCCAGTTCGTGCCATTTCCAGACCTTCAAAATAGGAGGGCTAGTGAGCCCCTTCATACTGGACTCATTTCTTCTGCATGTGTCTGATTTCAAAGCCCTTAAAATATACATGTGATAAATTATTTCCAAGATCATTTTAATGCATAAAATAGAATTTGTTAGTTTCATAGCTGTATAAGGTCTACAAATCATTGAAATCTTATAATTTATTGGCTAATATGGTACACTTCGTAATTCCAAATTTCTTAGATTTTTAAATATTTTTCTTTTAGTTATAATTGACGTATCATAATTGTACATATTTATGGGGTACAGTGTGATATTTCAATATATGTATACACTGTAAAATGTTCAAAGAAGAGTAATTGACACATTGATCACTTTAAACATTTATCATTTCTTTGTGGTAACAACATTCAAGATCCTCTTTTTCAGCTATCTTGAAATACGCATGACTTTAGTTACATTGACCCTACTGGGTAATAGAACACCTGAACCTATTCTTCCTGGCTAACTATAACTTTGCATGTTTTGACTAACCTCTCCCCACCTTCCTCTCCATTCTCTCCTCCCCCTGCCTCTGGTAGCAACTATTCTACTACCTACTTCTATGCTATCAACTTCTTTATATTCCACACAAGAGTGAGGTTATATGATATTTTTCTTTCTGGGCCTGGCTTGCTTCCTTTATATAATGTTCTCTAGTTTCATCCATATTGCTGCAAATGACAGCATTTCATTCTGTTTTATGACTGAATAGTATTCCATTGTGTATATGTGTGGGAAAACATACACACATTTTATTTTTCTTCAACATAGTAATGGAAGTTCTAGCTGAAAAATTAGGCAAAAGAAGTAAAATATAGGGCATCCAAGTTGGAAAGAAAGAAGTCAAACTGTCCCTATTTGCAGATGATTTGATTAAATATAATCTGGTATATATATTCCAGATATATATATATATATATATGTATATGTATACACACATATGTATATATACACATACACATATACAGTATATATATATGTATATATATGTATACATAGTATATGCATACATATACATATATAGATAGATAGATAGATAGATAGATAGATATATTGGTGGCTGTGTCACCATGCCCACCACTAAAAAACTGTTTTAATTAATAAAGCTTTAGTAAAGCTACAGGATACAAAGTCAACATACAATAACCAGTAGTGTTTCTATATATCAATGGCAAAATACCTGAAAATGAAATCAAGAAAGCAATTCCATTTACAATAGATACCAAAAATATAAAATAAAATAAGTAGGAATAAACAACCAAAGATGTTAAAGATCACCACAATGAAGACCAAAAAACAATGATGAAAGAAAATAAGAAGAACACAAATAAATAAAAATATGTTTGATTGGATTGGAAAAATTAATATTGTTAAAATGTCCATGCTACTGAAAGTTATCTACCAATTTAATGCAATCCCTATCAAAATACCAATGGCATTCTTCACAGAAAGATAAAGAAAAATGTTAAAATTCATATGGAACTAAGAAAGATTCCAAATTTCTTAGTTTTAACAGTGGTTTACTACCTGTTTAGCAAACTGGAGAACTGACAGCAGTCATTATCTATGGGCAACTGGGTTGCAGGATAAAAACACATGGCAATTAGAAGTGTAAAGTACTTACTAAATCACACAGTTCACTCTTCCCACTCCCAACTCATAAAGAAAAGCAATAGTGTAGAAGAGAGAAAATATAATGTACCATTTTATATTGAAAACCTACATAAAAATATTAAGCTATCTAGCTAAATAAGGGTAATGTAGTGTTCTTATTTTAAAATGCCTTTTATCACTCTCCTCCCTGTATATAAAGCTTTGAAATATTACAAACGTGAGTATTATTGTGATAACAATAATTCATAATGTAGACATCTGGAAATGTAGTATGAACTATGCACTTATGTATAATATATGTACATAATTACATAATGCACTTATGTACATTACATTTCCCATTTATATCAAATGTTCTAAATAGAAGTCATACAGGTTGGGCTACCTGACATTTAATGTTCTTTTAAACTTATTTCAAAGAACTGATTTCCTTATTTGGGTTTCAGATGAATCCATCAAGATTCAGCTCCAGCACTGTGCTGCCCCAGAAGCCACAATAACCCTCCACCCAACAGCCTGGTTGTCAAATGGATTTCTGAATCTCAACAATCAATCCAAACTTTCATGTCAAGAAGAAATGTCTTCTCCACTTTTCTTTCTTGTCTTCTATTTGCATAATTCTCTAAAGTTAATAACATTAACTTTTAAAATGTTAAATATCACTTGGATACTAATTATCCATTGACCATAATAACAAACTTATTCATCCATAAAGAAGCCAATGTGGTCTCAATACTACAGCAATTTCATACTCACTTTCAAATTCCAAAGTTTCTATAAACAGAACAAAAGTATACTGTTTTTTTAAGAGACAGAGACTTGACCTGTCATGCAGGCTGGAGTTCAGCAGCATGATCAGAGCTTACTATAACCTCGAACTCTTGGACTAAAGCAATTCTCCCACCTTAGGCTCCTGAGTAGCTGGGACTACAGGCATGTGTTACCATGCCCAGTTAAAAAAATTTTTTTTGAAGGCATGGGATCTTGCTGTGTTGCCCAGGCTGGTCTCAGACTTCTCGCCTCAAGCAATCCTCCTGCCTTGGCCTCCCAAAGTGCTGAGATTCCAAGTGTGTGTCACTGCCTCCAGCAAAGTATACATTTAACTTGTTTAAATGTTTGTTACATGAGATGTTCAATATGACTACAGAATAGTAAATTTTATATTAGTTTTATGTATATACGTGAGAGAATAATATTGAAATAAAAATAATTTGTCACCTTAGATAGGATACATTTATAAAAATAATAACCAACTCAAATAAGGCAGACCTCTAGGCAAGAATTCTAGGCAATTTATAAATATTACAAATGTTAACTCGATTATCCCTCACAACAATCCTATACAGCAGGCACTATTATTACCCTCATTTTATAGAAGAGGTAAGGCAAAGCCAGTTTAGGTAAATTGCCCAGGGTGGCCCAGGAGCTATGTCACAAAACCAGGATTTAGATATGGTCAGTCAGCCTCTGGAGTATGTACTCTTATGCAAGCTCCAAAGTGATTTCTGAAGGATTAATAGCTAATAATATTTGGTTTCAGTCTGCAATATAATAATGATGAAAAAGGAAAGATGCTATGTAATAGCTAGAAATCCAAAATAATATCCCATACTTGTGCTTTCCACTCTCTGAGTTCTCATCAGACATGCTTCCTGTAAGTATGACACTCCCATTTTCTCCCCCCGAACATCTATTATTGGCACATTGATAGTTATATTAAAGTATGCCTAGTTCCATCCTTCTACTATCTACCGTGACTTCCACTTGATTTTAAGAAAGTGAATCTTAACCTCTCAAGGGTAGTTCTTTCTGAATTCTGACTGACAGCCTGACCCAACTTTGGACATTATTAATATATTCTTTTCAAAGAATGTTACAAAGAATGCGGGCAGCTGTGCCACGCTGGCTGGGGCTACTGTGATAACCCTTCTTCCAGTCAGCACTTCAATAAAAGAGAAGCCCTGTAATTCAGTGTCACCAGATGAGAAACATCAAGAGCTCTAAGAGTTCCTTTGTGCAGAAGTCTCAGGCTTCCACACTGCAAAGGCAACCTGATGCCCAGCAGTATGTGACTGGGTGACACTCAAAGGGCATTAATGGATTCAGGAATCAAGAGACTAGACACTTTTGTTACAGAGGAAAAGCTTGATTTAAAAGGTTTCTATTGCACTGGTCTTTGTACATATAATCTGTATTCAAAAGGATACCCAAGCCTCTTCCAAGCTTCATTGTGAATATATAGACATTTCCAAGAGGGCTGTGCACAGCTCTGAGTGCCAACAAAATAATATACTTCCAAATTTCCAAAGCAAACAAACAGTAAGAAAGATTTCCTTTCCTTCTTTTCCTTTTACTTTATTTTCTGTCTCTCTCTCTCTCTTTTTTTTTTTTTTTGGCTTGGTGGTTGAGAGGTGCAATTGTTAAGTTTTAAAATTTGAGCCAAAATTATAGAGGGAGTTAGACACCTCTTTAATTTTATATCTCCCTTTTGTACAAACATAGGAAACTTTTTTTTTCTGTTGAGAAAAGAATTGTCAGATATTAATCCCTTTCCAATCATGATAGAATGGATTGAAATTTGCATTGGGAGATAGAAAATCTGGATTCTAGTCTTGACTTTGTCACTGAGCATTTATTTCTGAATAATTTATAGTTTAATAGCTTTCAAAAAGCATTTGTGGGGTGGCTTGGAATAAAAATTTACATACAAAAGCGCAGAAGAAAGTTGAATGGGAAACAAGAAACAGCATAGAGTAAAAAGGGAGAAAATTTCCTTAGCCTTTGTCATTTAGCTCCACAGGCCCTGGACACAAAGTGAAAAGGAGAAACACAATGAACCTCATGGGTCTCATGAGGTCAAAAGAAAGCCTGCCAATTATTCACAAGAGATGTAGTTTCTGCTTGTTTTGTTTTGCTTTCTGGCATTAAATTTTCAAAAGAATTTTTTTTCTTATGGATCTTCATACAAAAGACCATCAGGTTTGCCTCCTCTTCTTGAAAAAATACAGCAGTTCTAGATAAAGGTTAAAGGCATTTTATTTAATCATATTTGAGCAAAGGTAATTTCTTTGGAGAGTTAATCTACTGTAGTTCAAGTAAATTGCTTTTGATGCTCTAACTTGACAGAAAGAGTTACCAAGTAGCAATGTGACCTCTCTTGCCTCTCAGTCAGTAAAATAAGGGATTTTGATTACATGCACTTCAAGGTTGCTTCTAACTCACAAGGTGCATTACTTCTAGAATGAATTTCATCTAGACTGTTATTGTTAACATGTCATCCAAGCCCAGATGCCCACAGTATGGGGACTCACATTACATTCTTTATTTTTTTAATAAAATAAAAATCATAAATGTCTTTGGAACCAAATCACATACTTTAAGTAAGAGAAAGGGTCTAATCACAAAACCCAAAAACAAAGCCTGTTGGATTCATAAGTACATATACAAATAGCTCAAATTCTCCATTGTCACTTGTGTAACTTGTCTTGAAAGCTCAGATTAATGGATGACAAGTGAGCTGTCTGAATATCCCATAAATCCTAAAATAAACAGCACAGAAAACTTGCTGTAGCTGAGTGTTACCAAGGGTAATCTAATAACACCAAAGTATGTAGTTACAATTTCTAGAAAAATAAAAATGTAAGTGCTTTAATGGGCAGCACATAAAATATAACCATCAATCTGTCTTGTTTTGTAGAAGCTGTATCTCATGTCTGTTATGAAGAATGAATGCAGATGACAAGACACTCCCTTTGACAAAACTTCCATCAGGCTCCCCTATGCCTTCTTCCCGACGATGCCTCAATCTTTCCTCCCCATAAACCACCATCCTTGGGAAGGCTGCATATCTCAATTTCAGCAAAAATTCTCCTTAGTTTACAGGGAATCCCCCTCTCCTTCACATCTGATCACCCTAACCTGCCCTCAGCAGGAATCCTATGTCAGTTTAGCAAGATTCCCCCTACCCTTGATGTCCCAGTTTCCGAGTTTTCTATCGACTACCATCTCCATACCTGCTTCTTGGCTATCACTGCAGCTCAGAACATGATACTCCAAAGTACGGTGAGCTGGCATGCTGAGGACTTTGAACTTCTGAAGGGGGTTGTCAGGGCCTCAAAAGCAGGAAGTTCTCTCTGACCTTCTTCTGTCCTCCTTTCTCTTTCTCCCATTTCACCCCCAAAGCAGGCCATAAAAACTAAAATTCCTTTTCCCCAAGGCAGGTCATAGAAACTAGAACTCCTCTTCCCCAAAGCAAGCCATAAAACCTGAAAATGTCATTCTCTGACCTTCTCCTTTCTCCCTTGAAGACCTTCATTTGACAGGTGACTGGCCCCATACCCAGGAGGAAAAAATTCTAAAAGAGAGGCCAAGAAGAATTGGAATAAAGAGTCCTGGCTGGCTTCCCTTCCCTTAGGTTTACAATTATTATCTCATATACTTTTTGTCCAATTATATTTCTGCGTGACTATTCTTCATCAAACCTAAACACAAAAAATAAATTAAAAAACAAAAATACTGTTTTCCTGAAGGCTTCTATGTAACATAAAACTCTGTTGAATAAATTTGTTATGCTCATCTTTTATTAATCTGTCTTTTGCCATATCAGTGTCAGCTGGACCCTTGTGATGGGTGAGGAAAAGGTATTACACCTTTTTGTCCTGATGACATAAATCTCTACTTGTCCTTGTGTGTATTTGCAGTTGAGACCCATTTATTTCCCCGAGTCTGATAGTTTTGACACCTATCACAATACAAAATAAAGTCTTCCTTACCATCTTAGCAAATGTTAGATTTTTTTTTTTCTTTGACAATAAGCCCTCAGTTCTTACATTATAACATCATTTCTTTAGGAAAATATACACATTAGTTTTTCACTTGGAGTACAGAGTATGTATATAAACACATGTTGATTTCTGACACCATTTATTGCCATTTGCAAGGGAAAATCAGAATTAAATTTAAAGTAATCTACAAGTTTTTAAACAAAAGATAAATCTCATTTTGCAAACTTCTATTTACAGGATAGTTTAAACAAAACTAAACCCTGGCCTTTTAAATTTAAATTTAAGGTGTTTCCATATTTATAGGCTCAATTTAACTTACAGGAACCGAAGATTCCACAGAAAATGGTCAGTGTAGAAGCTGAACCTTCATCTGGACGTTCAAAAGGAATAAGCCCAGTGTACTCACCACTTCCACTTCTGTTCCACCCCGGTTCAATCTCCAACCAGCAGTCAGACTGAGCGTCTCAAAATATAAATTAGACCTTGCCCTCTCCTGCAAAGACACTTGAATAGCTTCCTATCTGGCTAAGGAAAAAAAGAAACTCTAAACTCCTTACTATGGCTTAGTAGGCCCTGTTAGATCAGTTCCTGTCTACCTTTCTCTCTCTTCCCAGACAATCTCTCACCTAACTCACTCACTAGGCATCACTCATGCTGGGGTTTCAGTTGCTCAAAGCAACCACATCCTGACCCCAGAACTTTTGTATTATGTTTTAACCACCATCTGGAATGTTCTTCCTCATGGTCTAATCACAGGAAGCTCCTTCTTATTCTTTAGACTCTTCTTAGTGCCAACTACTCAGAGCAGAGAGCCTCTCTCTGACAACCCTGTGTCAAGAGCTGTGATGGTTAATACTGAGTGTCAACTCGGTTGGATTGAAGGATGCAAAGTATTGATCCTGGGTGTGTCTGTGAGGGTGTCGCCAAAGGAGATTCACATTTGAGTCAGTGGACTAGAAAAGTATACTATAGCATACTATACATGCTATTGGAAGCTGGAAAATATGGGATACTTGTTCTGTGCTGGCAGAAAGTTTGGCATTAGTGTTGTACATGATAAGAAACTTAATGGACTCTACAAAGGTCTGGCAAGGAAGATGAACAGGCAAAATGGAGAAAGTGCCAACTGGTTCCTAGCTGCCTAGGGTAAAATATGGAAAGGGATGAGCTAAAGAATAAACTTCTTTTTGTCATCAAGATTCGGAGGAAGTGTAAAGGACCAGAACATGCTGGATATGAAGGTAAAATTGCTTCTCATTCCCAGGCTCTCCCAGCAATAGACTTTCAAAGTTAAAAATGACCTCAGGACAAGGGTTAACTCCAGGCTGCTGCTGCTACCTTTACAACATGGCTTTGGGATAATAAATCTCGTGGATGTTCTTTTGTTGACCTCTCAGAAAGATTTGAAGGTAAGCCTAATTGGACTTCTAGGAATCATAGGATAGATCTATAAGAATTTTAAGAATGCCTGATGAAACTTTCAACTAGAAAGAAGTCTTCTTTTCATTTCCCCAGAAAGCCCTAAGTCCCAGCAAAAAGGGCTATGTCAGAACCAACGTGTATATGGATTTCTCTAATGGTCTGGGTCATCATTTGATACACAGGGTTCCTGTAAAATTTTTATGGAAAAGGAGGATGGATTCAAGAGAGAAACCAAGACTCAACTCAATAGTTTCCAGGAAACAAGACTGGACCCTAGGTAAGGATCTAGTGACCTGCATCTGGTTGGATTTTAGAATTACCGTGGAATATGCTTCCAGTTTCTTTCTTGAAGAGAAGAATCTACTCCTCTCTGATATGTTGTGTGGAGTGCACAAAATTTGTTCCTATAGTCTACAGGTTTTCAGATGCAAAGAAAACATACACAGAGTCTCATCTCTACATAGACCTGATTTTATTGGCTTCTTAAATTCAAGGCAGGGCTCTGATGGAATGAGATCTTTTCTTTTCTTTCTTCTTTTTTTTTTTTTTTTGAGACAGTCTCACTCACTCTGTCGCCCAGGCTGGCATGCAGTGGCATGGTAATTTTGGCTCACTGCAACCTCTACCTCCCAAGTTCAAGCAATTCTCTTGTCTTAGCCTCCCAAGTAGCTGAGATGACAGGCATGAGCCACCCAGATGATTTTTGTATTTTTGGTAGAGATAGGGTTTCATCATTTTGGCCAGGCTGGTCTCAAACACCTGACCTCAAGTGATCCATCCGTCTCAGCCTCTCAAAGTGCTGGCATTACAGGTGTGAGCTACTGCACTCTGCTGGCGTGAGATTTTCAAAGATGGGAGAAATGTCAGCAATCTGTGAACAAAAGGTGAACAATAGTCTTTCCACAGAGAGTTAGGCCTCTCCCCTTAAATCTCAGGGTACTCTGTGACTATAATGATGAACAGTATTATGGAAGCTATATAGTGCCAGTTTGGGAGCCTGTCCCTTATTAACGCCTAGGAGATTTTAGTTCTTTAATTACTTGCTCTTAGAGCCTTGAACTGTCATGAAAAATATACAGTTACTCTGCTAGAGGGAGTGTGTGGAAAGGTCCTGAGCTCACAGGGAGGACGAGAGAGATTAAGCCGAGCCCAGACTTCTAGCTGTGAATGAAGCCATTTTTCACTTTTCAGCCAAGCCACTAGCTGGATACCACCATGGATACCACATGAAGAATTGCCCAGCCAAATTCTATCCAAATTTTGACCCACAAAATCCTAGATACAACAAAATTGCTGTTTTAAGCTACTACATTTTGGGGTGATTTGTTATGGTGTAATAGTTAATAAACACACATTTCATACTGGTTCTAAAATTACGCAATTATATTTTCAATATCACCAACCTCCAAAGCCACTGAGTTAGGAAATGTATGCTCTTTGTTAAAGTGGACTAAGAGTCTTTGCAGATGCAACCAAGTTAAGATAAAGTCTTCCTGGATTATGGGAGGTTCTAAGGCAATGATTGGTGTCCTTATATAAAGTGGGAAGTTTGGACCTAGTCTTATCAGGTAAAGGCCATGTGAACATAGAGGCAGAGATTGGAGTGATGCATCTACAAGCCAAGGAATGCCAAGGATTGCTGACAACCACCAGAAACAAAGAAGGAATCTTTCCCTAGAGCCAGGCTCTGCTGACATCTTGATTCTGGACTTCTAGCTTCAAGAACTGTAAGTTAATAAATATCTGTTGTTTTAAGCCACCTGATTTTTAGACCTTGTTCCTGCAGCCCTGAGTAACTAATAAAGTCTCCTATATCAGGTAGCACTTACATGTTATTAAGAGTAGAACTTACATGTTATTATAAATGCTAATGATTATACATAACCCATCTTCTGGAATGTGATTAGTGCTGGGTAGCAATCTTCACACAGCTCAGCACACACAAATTCCAAATACTTCAGCTGGTTCTCCATATCATTCCAATGCTTTTTTATATGCTGATTCTTACAGTCATTCTGGGCCTCTAGTCTTCCTGGCCCTTCCAATCCACTTGATGGCTTATAGACCTTACACCTGAGGAACAGCCAGAGTCATAAAAAGGGATAAAATCCAATGAGGCAATGCCATTACTTGCCAGTAGTTTGGTGATGGATAACTGTAATTATTCTCTAAAATGAGATTTGTAAATTTTCTTGGCTTTTACTTACTCGGTCTAAATGCTTTCAGATAACGACACTTGGGCCCAAAGCCATGGGTGAAGCATTTAATGATGTCTATTTGTATTCCTATCAATATTTCAGAATGCCTCTCACTCTAGAAACAGAAGAAAAGTTTGTGCTGCTTATTTTTACTATACATTAGTATATATAGCTAAGAAAAATAAGGCACAAGTCCACACTTAGTAAGTCCTCCTCCAAAGTGATTGTTTACACCTGGCTTCATGAAATAACCAAATAAATGTGACTATCACAGGATTCCAGTAAGGGCACTGCGGTGTTCTTAATTGACATTAAACCTCACTTAAGTAGCCCCTGGTACACCTACACAAAATGCAGAATTATTGCCTTATTACTATTAAAAATGCATGTCTTATTTCCAGATTGTATTCATTTGGCCGATGGGACGTGCACTATAATGGAGCTAGTACCAGATTCATCTGAGCTATAAAAATAAATAATAACTACATGATCATCTTTTGATGTACAGCCAAGAATCATTTAATTTCTGGAGTCATAAAAAGGTGAAATGAACCACAAATTCAAAACTGCTTATGGGTACTTGCAGAAAATATCCTTGAGAGACAGGTAACTCCAGCTCTTTCAGACAATGAAAAAATTGATTTCTTAGGAGAAAAGTTGATAGTAAAATTGCACATTTCTGTACTTGTGTAATGGAATATCAAAAATATCTCTAAAAGTACTAGTTTGTGCATTGTTATAAACAATCTCATAAATTGTGCTAGAAAAACAACTGTTTTTTGTTGTTTTGTTTTTGTTTTTGTTTTTGACACAGAGTCTCATTCTGTCTCCCAGTCTAGAGTGCAGCGGCACGAACATAGCTCACTGCTGCGACAACCTCATTCTTCCAAGTAGCTGGGACTACAGCCCATGTCAAAGTGCCCAGCTAAGTTTTGTATTTTTTGTAGACATGGAGTTTTGCCATGCGGCCCAGATAGATGTTAAACTCCTTGTCTCAAGTGATCTGCCCACCTTGGCTTCCTGAAGTGCTGAGACTGTAAGTGTGAGCCACAGTGCTTGGTCAAAAACTTCTTAAAAACAAATAAACAGAAGCATTCAACAGAGAACAGAAGTTTTGTCAGTTTGTGATTGCAAATTGAGGATCACATCACAACTCATTCATAGGTTAGCAAGGTTAGTTAAGCAACCTAACCTTCTTGGACTGCAGTTTCCCCATATCTAAAATGAAATTACATCATTACCTATGTCACTCAACTATTATGATGAAAAATGAGAAAAGTATACAGAAATTTTCTGTACAGTTCATATAACTGTAATTATATATAAACTGTATAATATAAATATACATTATATACATTATACAAACATACATTATATAATGCAAATATATATTACAGTTTACGTAAAAACTGTAATTATACATTATACAGATGTTATGTTATTCATTCTCCTAATTGGAAAAGTAACACCAAATTACAAATTTTCAAATATATCCTAACTTGAAGCTTTGAAATTTAGATTTATGCTCAAGTCTTTCTGATGATGACTTTTTATTTTTACTGAAAATATAAGCACAGAATATACCAATCTAGTTTTTATTAGCAATGGGTATTTAGAATGGAAATAATATGCTCTTGGAAGTCTGATGTATATGCTGTGAAAACATTCTCACTGACCTTTAACAAAGTCTGTTAAGCAGAAACAAGGGGTTAAGAATGTAATGGACTGAGAAACATTCTCTTATTTCTGAAGCATTTATGATTTCACAAGTTCCCTTTTCAAAGGCTTTTAATAGCTCTGTCATGAGGCTCTATTGAAGTTTCAGTTGGCATGCAGACAGGTTGAAGGGCAACAAGTAGAAAGGCTTGCTATTGGAATCAAAATGGAAATAACTCCTCAATTGTTTCCTTCGAATTCAGATCATTATCAACCAGAGCATATTTCTGCCCAGGTCTTCTAGCTGGGGATGTCCCTCAGACTTCAAAGAAATCTCCTCTCAAAGAAGATATTAGCTGACTCATATCTGAAGACAAGAGTTAAACATGAAAAAAACAGAATTTTAATCTAACAATATTAATACAAAGCACTATTTGATTGGTCCTGCACAAACAAGGACAAATATACATAATAATCTATTGGTCCTGGAGCTATAAATTAGTTGTCAAAAGTTCAAATGGTAGATATTTGTCTCTTCATGTTTGATAATTCACTTTCCAGTGTATCTAGGATAAAAAATTTAAAATTTTCCTATAGCTAATTAGAAAGAATTATTTAAGCTTTTCTAATTCTTCAAGAAGATCAAAAGGTTCTTAATGTTCAGTACTTTCCTCTTTGGACTATATTCTTCAGGACAATAAGCAGAATGTTTGAATGCAGTTCTCAGTTCTATCCATTCACATTCTGGGGTGTCCATTTTATGCAAGACACTGTGCTGATAGTGCCAGGCACATGAGGTGTGGTTCCTGCCTTCAAGGAGCTTGGAAATTTGTGGGAGAGACTGGATGCAAATCACAAATTGAATATAGTAAGGTGAGAGCTAGGGGGAGATGGGAATCAGATGGGAGCTTATGTATCCAAGAGGAGGTAACACACAGCTGAGTCTTAACATGTAGGAGTTAGGTGGGGAAAGGAGGGAGTGGGGATCCATTTAGAGAAAAGAACAGGTTTGAGGGTACATAAATGACCCCAGTAGTTTAATATGGCTGTACAACAGGGCTTTGGAAGGAGGAAAAGGTAGAAGAGGAGGGAGGGAAGGGAGATACACACACACACACACACACACACACACACACACACACACACAAGAGAGAGAGAGAGAGAGAATGAGAGAGAGAAAGATAGAAGGCTCAGATTAGAGAAAAATGATTTGCGTCCAAGCCAAAGCATGTGGACTGTGTCCACAGTGGCAGAGGAAGCAGTGAATGTGTCTAAGCAGGGTGGGTGAACACTCATATGAGTATTTTGAATAGGCCTGTAGGAGTAGAGAGAATTCACACAAAGAAGGTATGGCTGGGAGTGAAACTGTTAGGAACCATTACAAAACTTGAGGGAAGAGGTTGCAAGGGTTTACTTAACACTACTCAGGTGGGGAAAGAAGGGAAAGGACACATTAATTAGAAATATCGTGGGCATTAGACATGTAAAATTTGGTTACTAACTGGATACAGTTACAAGGAAAAGGGAAGCGTTTCCAGTCATGTCCAGGTTGCCATCTGGAGTGACCGAGTCATCTGTGGTGTCAAACCAAGATGGCCGTACTAGAGGAGGGGGCAGGTATGGCTTAAGTGTCCAGTGGTCTTAGTGTGGAAATTAAAAGACAAAAATGCCGAATCATGTATTTTCAGCCTCAAATCTGTCGATTCTAACCTCCTGACATGCCTCAAACCCAACTCCCCCCTCTTCCTACTGCCACTACCCTCTCTCAGGCTCCCAGTACCATGTCCTGTTTCTGCAGCCAGCGCCTCCTTGTCTCCTACTAATCCTGCCTTATACTCTGGATGGTAGTCCTGCTTCTGCTTAAAAATCTTCAGTGGCTGCCCTCTAACTCCCTCCTGTGGTATATACCTCTTCCTCATCAGTTCCTAGCTCACCTCCCCATCCTCATTTTTCATCACCCCTGTTGCCCACATGAAACCGGGGCCTAAAAAACTACTGTACTCACCTCTCCCTGCCCTCAACCTTGGCTCACCCTCTCTCTTCTATCTGGAATAATCCATATTTTCCTCTTGCTAATTCCTCCTCCTCATTCTTGGAAGCACAAATTAAGACTCATTCGTTCCTTTGGCTGTTAATGTCTCCAAGACTGAGATAGGTACTGCATCTAGGTGGTGTCATGGTATCTACACTTGGTTTAGTGGTAAATCAACACTTCACTGGATTTACTGAACTAGAAGCTTCTTGAAGGCAGGACAAGGCTTGTTCATCCACTTAAAATAGTACTACTATTTGACCCAGCAAACCCAGCAAACCCATGACTGGGCACATACCCCAAAAAATAATTCAGTTTCTCATGAAGACACAGGCACCTGTATGTTCACTGCAGTGCTATTCACAATAGTAAAGACATGAAATCCACCTAAGTGTTCAGCAACAGTGGACTAGATAAAGAAAATGTGGATACATATACACCATGGAATATCATGCAGTCATAAAAAAGAACAAAATCATGCCCTTTGCAGTAACACTGATGGAGCTGGAGGCTATTATCTTAAGCAACTTAATACAGGAACAGAAAACCCACTACCAGATGTTCTCACTTATAAGTAGGAACTAAACTTTGAGTACATATGATTGTAAAAATGGGAAGATAAACACTGGGGATCACTGGGGGAGGAAAGAGGGGAGTGTAAGCTGAAGAATCACCTGTTGGGTGCTATTCTTCTGGCTTGAGTGATAGGATCATTGGGACCCCAAGCCTCAGCATCATACAATTTATCCATGTAACAAACTTGTACATGTATCCTTTAATCTATCATAAAATTTGAAATTAAGGAAAGACTTGTTCATGCATGTACCTCTGTATTAATTAATGATTGTTTGTTGTATAGAAAATTCTTCCAAATTTTTCAGGGTAGAAGAGTAAACACTTATTTTCTCACAGTTTCTGAATTCTAGAGCAGCTTTTCTCCGTGGTGCTGGCTCAGGGCCTCTGAAGAGGCTGCAATTAGAGTGTCAGCAGGGGGCTGCAGTAACTTGAAACTTGACTGGTCTGAGAAGATGGACTTCTCAGCTCACTTGCATGGCCATTGGCATGTTTTAACTCCTCACCTCCTGGGACACTTCATAGAGTTGCTGATAACATGGGTTCCCAGAGAGGTTGATCCAAAAGAGACAATGCAAAAGATGGAAATGGATCTTTTACTTTGAAAGTAACATGCCGTCATTTCTGCAATATTATATGGGTCCCACAGACCAGTCCTGGTGCAATGTAGCCCAAGGGTGTGTAGCAGGAGACAGAGATCATTGGGGGCCATCTTGGAGGCTGAATCCCACAGCCACCAATGCACAGCAGTGCAATTAGCTCATATAAGGTACTAAACAAATATTTGAGAATGAATTGCTAAATAAAGAAATGAACACAAAGTAAACATATTTATGCAAAGTTCTGGGCTAATTACTCTGGAGAATGTAGAAATGTAGAAGATTTTTTAAATCCTTTTAACATATTTGTCTCCTAAAAAATGTATAATCTCTGAGATGTTAAGGTCTTCCTTTCCATAAGACATCTGGTGCAATGATTGCTTTAGTGGCATATGGTTCTTTCTTCCCAGGAGACAAAGCAAACAGGAAATCCCTGTGAGATAATACCGACATCATCTCTTTACAACCAGAAAAGAAAACTAACCAAACAAATTTTGCTACCCACAGATTCTCACACTTTGCTTGTAACAGGACCCCTCTCATTATGGGTATTTTAAAACGTTTAAGCTGATTAAAAGGTAAAGGAAAACAATATCTGACACAGCAGGTCCATTAAGTAAGAATATGAGAACCATACTTGTTTATGTATATTAAACTATTTTACCTTTCTTTGGATTTGTAAATTTAGTAGAAGATAATACTGAGCTGTGTGAAATGTAATTCAAAAACTACATTATTATAATAATAGATTTGTGTACTGGCATTGTTTTCCAGGCATACTACATTAAATGTCATTTAACTGTTCTAATGAAGTTTTAGCCCACAGGTACAACTGATGAACATTTTTTTGTCTATAAATGGAATAAGTTGACATAATATATGGATCAATATGCAATGCAAAGTTGTATCAAACCAGTAAGAAAAAACTGTATGAATTGGTTTAAAATAGTTACATTTTTAAAAGATTCCTGTGCAATGAAAACTACAAAACACGGATAAAAATTTTTAAAAAGACATAAATAAATGGAAAGAGATTTCATGTTCATGAATTGGAAGACTTAACAATGTTAAAATGTCAATAATCCCCCCCCCCCCCAAAATGATCTACAGATTCAATGCAATTCCTATCAAAATCCCTATGACATTTTTATTTATTTATTTATTTATTTACTTATTTTCAGTAAAGTTTTTCTTTTGTTGTTGCATTTTAGGTTTTGGGGTATATGTGAAGAACATGCAAGATTGTTGCATAGGTACGCACATGGCAGTGTGATTTGCTGCCTTCCTCCCCATCACCTATATCTGGCATTTCTCCCCCATGCTATCTCTCCCCCAACTCCCCACCCCCTCCACTGTCCCTCCCCTATTTCCCCTCGACAGACCCCAGTGGGATGCTCCCCCTCCCTGTGTCCATGTGTTCTCATTGTTCAACACCCACCTATGAGTGAGAACATGTGGTGTTTGATTTTCTGTTCTTGTGTCAGTTTGCTGAGAATGATGGTTTCCAGGTTCATCCATGTCCCTACAAAGGACACAAACTCATCGTTTTTATGGCTGCATAGTATTCCATGGTGTATATGTGCCACATTTTCCCTGTCCAGTCTATCATCGATGGGCAAAGAAATAGAAAATTTTATTTTAAAATTCATATGGAATCTCAGAGGCATGAAATAGCCAAAACAATCATGATAAAGAAGAACAAAGTTAGAGGATTTACATTTCCTGATTTCAAAACTTACTATAAAGCTATGGTAATCAAACAGTGCAGTCGGCATAAATGCAGATGTAAAGATCAAAGGAATTTCTCATATATATGGTCAAACACTTTTGAAAAGAGTGGTAAGGCTATTCAACGAGGAAAGGTCAGTCCTCAAAAAATGGTTCAAAAAATTAGCTAAAAGCGGACCAAATACCTAAATGTTACAGCTAAACCTTTGAAATTCTTAGAAGAAAACACAGAATAGAGCAAAAGCTGCACAACATCAGATTTGGCAATTATTTCTTGAATATGACACCAAAGACACAACAAAAGAAAAACAAATTGCACTTCATGGAAACTTAAAGTTTTTGTGCATCAAAGAACTATATTAAGCAGTATAAATGCAATCCATGGCATAGCAGAAAATATTTACAAATCATGTCTCTGATGAGAGGTTAATACCCAAAATATATAGAGAACTCCTAAACTCAACGGCAACAACAAAAAATCTGATTCAAAAATTGGCAAAGGACTTGAAAGGACATTTCTCCACAAAAGACATAAAAATGGCCATTAAGCACATGAGAAGATTTTTCAGTATCACTAATCATTAGGAAAATGAAAATCAAAACCGCGATGAGACACCACCATTGGGATGACTACTATAAAAAAACAAAAACAAAACAAAAACAGAAAATAGCAAGTCTTGGCAAGGATGTGAACACATTAGAATCTTTGTGCCCTGTTGGTGGCAATGTAAAATGATGCAGCCACAGTGTAAATCAATATTACAATTCCTCAAAAACGTAATAAACACAGAATTACCATCTGACCCAGCAATTCTACTTCTGAGTTTATACGGTAAAGAATTGAAAGCAGGAACTCAAACAGATATTTGTATGCTCATGTTCATGGCAGCCTTATTTACAACAGCCAAAAGGTAGACACTGAAATTCCCACAGACAGAATAAATAATGTGCCAACAATATTTCTCAAGATATAAAAGTACATACATTTAGTTCTTTGAACCAACTCCATCTGAATTTATTTTCATAGGAAAGTTGAAAATGCCCATTATATTCTACATATTTTAATAATTAATAATTATTAAATAATTAATAATTTAATAGTGAGATTTGCACATGTAGAAGAATGAAACTGGATCCTCATCTCTCACCTTATATAAAAATCAATCAAGATGAACCAAAGACTTAAAATCTAAGACCTTAAACCATAAAAATTCTAGAAGATAACATTGGAAAAACTCTTCTAGACCATGGCTTAGGCAGAGAATTCATGACTAAGACCCTAGAAGCAAATGTAACAAAATTAATAAATGGGAGCTAATTAAACTAAAAAGCTATTTCACAGCAAAAGAAATAATCAGCAGAGTAAATAGACAACCCACAGAGTGGGAGAAAATATTTGCAAACTATGAATCCAACAAAGGACTAATATCCAGAATCTACAGGGAACTCAAACAAATAATCCCATAAAAAATAGACAAAGAACATGAATAGGCAATTCTCAAAAGACGATATACAAACAGCCCACAAACATGAAAAAAATGCTAAATATCACCAATTATCAAATAAAGTTACTTGAATTTCAAACAAACAAAAAAATGTAAAAAGCAAATCAAATGCAAATTAAAACCATCATGAGATACCACCTTACTCCTATAAGAATGGCCATAATTAAAAAGTCAAAAAACAACAGATGTTGGCATGGAAGTGGAGAAATGGGAACATTTTTACACTGCATGTGGGAATGTAAACTAGTACAACCACTATGGAAAACAGTGTGGAGGTTCCTTAAAGAAGTAAAAGTAGAAATACCATTCAATCCAGCAATCCCACGGCTAGGTAGCTACCCAAAGGAAGAAGCCATTATATGTAAAGAACACATGGACAGGCATGTTTATAGCAACACAATTCACGATTGCAAAGATATGGAACTAACCTAAGTGCCCCTCTACCAAAGAATGATTAAAGAAAATGTGGTATACATACGCCATGGAATACTACTCAGCTATAAAAAGGAATGAAATAATGTCTCTTGTAGCAATTTGGATGAAGTTGGAGGACATTATTCTAAGTGAAGTAATTCGGGAATGGAAAATCAAGTATTGTATGTTCTTACTTTTACATGGAAGTTAAGCTATGAGGATGCAAAGGCATTAGAATAATATAATGAACTTTGGGGACTCAGGGTGAAGGTTGCAAGGAGGGAAGGGATAAAAGACTACATATTGGGTACACTGTACATTGTTTGGGTGACAGATGCACAAAAATTGCAGAAATTACCACTAAATAACTCATCCATGTACCCCCAAACCACATGTACCTGCAAAACTATTGAAATAAAAATAAAAATGTATTTGAAAAATAATCTTTGGGAAGAAGAAACACTGCAGGATGACATTCTTTTTATATTGCATCTTTTTTTTCTAGTTCAGTAAAAGACACAAATGTCCAAGATTTTCAAACTTGCAGTCAAGAGAGAGAATACCAATTTGCTATTTTGAACCATGAGCAAAATAGGAAGTTACATTTCATTCTCATGGGTGGGATACTGTGACTTATTAACTAGTTTGTCTTCAAAGATCCCATTGCTCTTACTAGTGAGCAGTTAAAATGGTTTACATGTACCTTGTTCTGTTGACATTTCTGGAATATAGTTCTTTCTGCTTTTCCTGGTAATTTTTGTTTAACTTAAAGGAATTTCAAAAGACTGGTTCCTCACGTTTTAGCTCTCTCTTGTAATGATTGTTTCCTGACAAAATATGCGTTATATAAGAATTACTAAAACAATCCATTTCTAATATGCATCTTATTAATTCAATCCATTGTTGGTGCCTTGAAATCAAATCAATCTTGTTTTTGAATTATCAGTAGAAAGCTCAGATGAGAGATGCAGACTATATAAGATATTTTTATTAATGTAATTTTATTACTATGAACATATTTTTAAACAGTAATCATTAAAAAGTTTTAATTTAGAGACCCTGCAGAGCCTGTTTAATAAAGACTTATGCTCTTTCTTTTTTCCATAGGCTTTTTTTTTATAAGTTTTACATTTACAGAAATATAACCAGAAAATACAGAGTTCCTATATATCCTCTTCCTTCACATCCCCCGCATCATCAGACTACACTATTATTAAGATTTACCATTATTGTGGTATATTTGTTATAATTGTTGAGTCTATATTGATACACTATTGTGAATTAAAGTCCATAGTTTATGTTAGGGTTCATTCTTGGTGGGCATTCTATGGGTTCTGACAAATGTAAGTGTTCATCATTACAAGATCATACAGAATCATTTTGTTGCCCTAAAAATCCTTTGTGCTCCAGCTATTAGTCATTCTCTCTCTCCCTCCTTCTGTCCCTCAAAATCCCTTAAAACCACGAATTATTTTACTGTGCACCTAGTTTGCCTTTTCCAGAACATCATGTGTTTGGAATTATTTAGTGTGTAGCTAACTCATGCAAGATTAGCTTCTTTAATTTAGCAATATGCAGTTAAGGTTTCACCATGTCTTTTTATGGTTTGATAATTAATATCCTTGTATTGGTCAATAATATTTCATTGTCTGGATATATCTCAGTTTATTCATTCACCTAATGAAGGTGTGAAAGTTGTCAGAGTCTAAATGGAGGTACTTGTGTCAAGCACTGACAAATAGAGAGAGAGAAGACCATGAGAAGAAGGATCTCATGCACATATTCCTGATAATAAGAACTATCACAAAAGATGGCAAAACCCACAACTTTACACAAAGGCCACTACAACTTTACACAGAAAATACTTCTGCAAGGACAGCTGTTCAGCAACTGCCTGTCCAACCTTGGACTGACACCATTCTTGTTATTGATTCTTACATTCAGGGGTAATTGATTCCAAACAACTCATGTAATTCTCCTTATTTTGTCTTTAAAAACTTTCCCTTGCCTCAACACCTTTGACTATGCACATAGTTAACTATGGCATGCGTAATCCCATTGCAATGTTACTCCCAAATAAATGTCATTTTATTTTAGAGAGTCTCTCTATAAAGGACATCTTGGTTGCTTCTAAGTTTTGGCAATTATAAAGCTGTTGTAGATATTTGGGTGTAGGTTATTGTGTGTACTATAAATTTTCATGTCATTGAAGTAAATACCAAGGAACATAATTGCTAAATCATATGATAAGAGCAAGTATACATTTATAAGAAACTGCCAAACTGTCTTCCAAAATGTCTGTACCATTTTGCATTTCCACCAGCAATGGATGATAGTTCTGGCTGTCCTATATTTTCTGCAGCAATGGGTGCCATCAGTGTTTTGAATTTAACCATTCTAATATGCATATAGTGATATCTCTTTCTTTTAATTTGCATTACCCTGATGACGTATGATGTGGAGCATATTTTTCTGTTTATTAGCCATCTGTGTGTCTTCTTTAGTGAGACGTCTGTTCAGATCTTTTGCCCATTGTTGAGTTTTCAAAGTCATCATATATGTTGGATACTATCCCTTTATCAGATATGTTTTGGAGTGCTTTTGTTTGTTTGCAAATGTTTTGTCCCCATCTGTGGGATGATCCTATTTAAATCGCTTAAGTAACTTCCTTTTTCACTTTTACAAAACCTTTACAAATTAGAATAAGTCCCTCACATAATATTTATTCAGCAACTGTATGAAGATGCCCATTTAATATGCTTTTCCACTACAGGTTGAGTACCCCTTATCTGAAATGCTTGGAACTAGAAGTGTTTTTTTATTTTAAATTATATTTTACTTTGGAATATTTGCATTATATACTTACCAGTTGAGCATCCCAAATGCAAAAATCCAAAAATCCAAAATCCAAAATGCTACCATGAGCATTTCCTTTGTTGCTGTATTAGTCTGTTCTCACGTTGCTAATAAAGATATACCCAAGACTTGGTAACTTACAAAGGACGGAGGTTTAATGGACTCAGTTCTGTAGGGATGAGGAGGCCTCGGAAAACTTACAATCATGGTAGCAGCAAGAAGTGCAGTAAGAGGGGGAAAGATCCCTTACAAAATATCAGATCTCGTGAGAACTCACTCTCATGAGAACAGCAACAAGGGGGTAACCACTCCCATGATTCAATTACTCCTACCAGGTCTCTCCCACAACACGTGGGGATTATGTCAACTACAATTCAAGGTGAGATTTACGTGGGGGACACAGCCAAACTATATCAAGCATCATGTCAGCACTCAAAAAGTTTCATATTTTGGAGCATTTCAAGTTTCAGACTTTTGAATTTGTGATGCCCAACCTGTGTAATATGGTCTTACATAAAAACATTTGTTTTGTGCAGGCACATTGCTACCAAAGTTATTGAGAATAAGTGCTAACATATTTCTACTCTCCCTTCACAAACAAAACATGAAAACTTGGACCAGATAGAAATTTGATAAAAATATATCAATTGGCTTTCAAAACTGCTACTTGTTTCACAGAAAGTTAATGCATTTCAGGTAAGACAACTTATTTTTTTAACTGGACAGAAAGATGTACACTACATTTGTGCACTAGATCATGATAGCCACATCCCTGATTTCTGCTTTTGCCCAGGCTAATAATACCTGCTTCTCTTAGATAAATTTACATTTTAGATATTGGAAGCTGGTTTACCCTCTCATTTCAACTTCTAAGATAGTCAACTTTTCAAAAAGATTTCTCTTGTAAAGTCAACTCCTATGAAATAATATGAACTACTGGGGGACCCTAACAGTATTAAAGATCATACCTCTTTTTCATTTGCAACAAACCCTGGCAAATCCCAGGGGCTATTCTGAAAATTGAGATGAAAACACTAAACAAATGGGCCCTGGGCTAAAATAATATTTCACATGGCATTATGTTTACATTACAATTTGTGCTTGTAGTTGAACTCTGGAAAATTGCTATATAAGAACCTTCTATGAATTCCATTTTAGACAGTATTTTCCTTTGTAGTTGCTTTTTCAAATAACTATAATTTGCATTTAAGTCAGAGCAGTCACTTAGATACTGTGCTAAAATGGATTTGCTATCCTTGTCAGAAAAACAAGAGATGCATCCTGTGTGATGACTCTGTCTTAAAAAATCTATTAAGTCTTCCTTTGCAATCTATTTATACCAAACATCAGGGTATTCTATCCCCAGTAAAGTCCTATAAGCTGAGCATCGCTGGTGCAAATATGCACATTGCTTTCATAGTCAGAGCTCTGTGAAGATTTAACCTCCTGAATCAGTTTTTCTTCACAGGAGAATTTTAGATACAGTGTTTATGATTATAGATCCTCATCACATAAGAGTTGGCAAATATTAAATACATCATAAAGTGTATGTTTTAAAAATCTGCTACAAGGTAAAGCAGTGTTTTGATTATCGGTGGCAAACATATTAGAAAGACATAAACATCACGAGAGCATCTCAAATGCACAGGATTCTCCTCAACTAAAGACTGTCTGTCAAAGAAAGTTCCAAAGCCTAGCTTGACAAGCAAGGGATCTAATGCTTAGATTCTACTTCTGCCAAGCAGGGGAGAAGTGTGTGGTACAGTCTAACACTCGAATTGGAGTCAGGAAATATTTGAAAGCAATGTCCTTTTCAGAAGGAAAGATGAGCGTTCTGTCAATAGACTCAAGCTTGCTCTACAAGGAATACACCAGTCTAGACTCAAGGAAGGAAGTCCGGTTTCACTACAAACCTCAGGCTATTGTCTTAGCAAGAAGGAGGACTTTTAGCTTGTTCAGTTCAGGTGGGCAAAGTGGGGCCTTACCAGAGTTTTGGACAATGGCATACCCAGCTTACACAGACTGTAACTGTAGTCAGATATGACTCGATTATGTCAGCAGAATTACAGTTTAATATAGCAGGAGCATTTTCTGGGGTGGTTTTAAATGTTAAAAAAAAACTAAAATTTGCCTAGCAACTTAACAATTTAATAGTTTTCATCCATTTTGTGTTATACATTTAATTCAATAATATGTTACATTATGGAATATTTAAAATCTTCCCTAAATATATGAACTTATTCTGAGTGCCTGGGAAGAAACTTGAGAGATAGTTATTCAGAAGCTAGATTCACTCACTGTAGGATGTTTATAATCAGTCTAACATAAAGAGATTATCAGGAGCAACAATTATAAGAAAGCATAATGCATTTTATTTTATTTCTCTTTGAGAGTATTTTTGCGTTTCTCTCTGTGACTAAAAGGGCTTTATCTTATTTACAGCAATGTCTCCAGTGTTTTGTACATAGTAGGTTTACAGTAAACGTTTTGTGAATGAATAAATATATGAATGAGTATAGAATATTCAGGGTCATGAATATAGTCGGCCTGAACTTAATGCCTTGTGAGCAGTTGTGCTAATGTTTGTCTTCTTTGACAAAAGGTGCTAAAATTCTTATAACACAGTTTTTGAAAGGACTCTTTATGCCTTTTGGAACTGTAAATGAAATATTTTTTTCAATTTCCCAAAATAGAATCAAAGCTGTTTTGCATTCATCCCTCTGCATCTATTATTTCCATGGGGAATATCAACTATTTCCCCTTGAGCTCCTTATAATTAATAATAGCTTTTGCAAAATTGCTGACATTTATGCCCTGAGCTCTTGCTCTTCTAAGAAAACATTCCAACTTATATCCTAGTGAAGTTTTTGTACCAGTTGCATATTCATACATGCATAATTGCATTATTGTTTTTTTTCAGCTTTCAGAAAAAAAATAGAAGAAGAAAAACAGAATTCTAAATAGGATTCTGAAAGAAGAATGAATGTATTCGTATTTCAAAAACACAACATTCATTGTTTAAATGACTCAGAGCAATAGCCTCACTTCATTCAAACTGCAGAACTGACTTCCTAAAGGAAAGTCTCGATATCTATTTGATCAAAAACAGGGTGAGAGAGTTTACATAAATTAGTGCTTTACAACTATTTTATGTATTAAAGCCATACATTTACAATTAGTTTTTAATAGAGACAGAGAAGAAGTGGTTCTTTTTTCTTTTCTGGAAACAACAATTGGTAATAGAATGGGGGATACAATTGATAGTTTAAACTCAGTAGGTTTTCATGTTGTCTCACTACTCACCTGAGATTTAGTTTTCTTACATTCCTGCTTATGCCAACTGCCAGCTATTCTCTCCTGAAAACTGCATGTGGAAATATGTATTACAATTCATTAGGAAGGAAATTTGGATATTCAACTTCAAGCTGTTTTCTTCTAGGGATTTCTCAGGGATCACAAGTCTTGCAATTATAATCTCAGAACACGTCCCACATCCCCACCATGGCTTTTTAAATTTTTTAAATTATTATTATTATTATCATTTTTGAGACAAGTTCTCATTCTGTTACCCAGGTTTCAGGCTCTAGTGTAGCGGCATAATTATGGTTCACTACAGCCTCTATCTCCCCAGGCTCAGGTGATCTTCCCACCTCAGATACCCAGGTAGCTGGACCACAGGTGCACACCACCATGCCCAGCTAATTTTGTATTTTTTGTAGCGATAGGGTTTCAGTATGTTGCCAAGGCTGGTCTCGAACTCCTGGGCTGAAGAGATCTTCCTGCTTCAGCTTTCCAAAATGCTGGGATTACAGGCATGAGCCATCGCACCTGGCCCCTACTTCACTTTTTAAATTGCGTAAGTAAAAGTAATGCTGGGGAAGGAGGTTGCATATTTGCCTGTCTCTCTTTTCCCAAAGTTGATCCTGTCTAGCTTGGTGATAGAAAAGATGCCAATGAAGTGGCTCATTCAATCCAAGGGCAACCAGAATTGACAGTGCTCATCAACATTTTTTGCTTATGAGCCTAATATTTTCTTCCAACTCTCATTTTTATGTGACTGACATCCAAAAGGCTAAGCAGTCACAAAAGGTGTTATTTCCATTGTCCTCTAATTACATTTTAAAATGAAACTGCTACATAACTCTTTTAAAAGTACCCATTGAATGAATCCAATATTATCTATTTCAAAAAAACATGAAGGAAGTCTTCAAGAGTCAAAAATCTTATATAGTTCCTTTCTCTCTATGAATTTATGTTGACATTGTACTTCCCCATTCTCCTCTATATTTTTTTTTTCTGAAAAGTTTTTCTCAATTGATCATACTTCTTGGAAACAATTTCCCTGTAATTAAGATTTTTATTTTCTGTCACTATAAATCATTCACTCTCGATACTAGCATCAGTATTTTGAAGGTTTCCTTTCTTTGGTGCTGTAGTGGTTTTACCCCCTCCAAATAACACCCCACAGTAAAACGAGGAGTGGGTGAGAGTTAGGCTTTTCTGTAAAGAGTCAGAGAAGGGAATTTAGAATTCAGATGTGGAAAAGGGAGCCCACTTCAACCACAGGGCTATTTCAGGCAGACCGATTTTATGGAAGTTGAGGACCTGAAACTGATCCTCCCAAAAGTCTTCACACACAGGAGGACCCCAGGCAGTCTTCATGTACCCTGGGTGGTACGTACATGTGGAGCTGAAAACCACTCAGCTTAAAAGCTCATTGGCACCAAGAATCTCACACAGACTTGAGCCAGCTCAAAAAATGCCCCATTAGTCTAAGTTACCCAGGTGGGTTCATGGAGTCCAGGGCTCTGTTCTACTTGACCTCGCAGCTGCACAGTCTTGGGCACTGAAACAATGGTGGAGTTTGGAGTCAGGCAGATATTAGTTAGATGTGTTAAAATCTATCATTGATTATCAGAATGAACTTAGTTAAACTACTTACGTCCATAGGCCCCAGTTTCTGCACCATGTATAAAGGTCCAATAATGCCTGCCTTTTGTGAGGACTTACTGAGGCCTTGTCTTTTTAAAGCACCTAGCTCAATGCACACACAGCTGCTTTCTTTGCCCCTTTCCTGCCCTCTCTCCAGTTACCGGTACCTGTCTTTGCTGTGTCCTATCTCCTTACCATAATGTACATACATTTAATCAGATCTATTTTAAATTGAAGATATAAAATTTCAGAAAACAATCAAATGTTTTATGTTTCAATATTTTGTTTTTTGGTTTTAGTTCTTGGCTTTGTTTTTTAAAATCAGTTTTCAAAGCCTGCATCTAAATAATGATTCCTCTAGGAATGAGATTTCAGGTATAACTCAGTAGTGATGTGAATTTGAAGGAAGAGATAACCTCCCTGTTGTCTAGAAATTGTACTGCACTGTTTGTTCCTGATTGAGTCTGCTTGTTAGGTGGCCTTGATTATAATTCTTGATTGAAACCTGAGGTCCTCCAAGTCTGAAGAGGAACACTTTCAATCTTTGGAGTGATCCTAGTGTCCTCCTTTTCCACCCACACATACTCAGCCTCTCAGCAAGATCTGCAGCAGAAGAGTCACCCCTCTGGTTGATGCAGGGTCTTACATAACCGGCTAATTCCATTTCAGGTGAATATACACTCTGGGTCTGGGCAGATATAACTGTACAACCTCCAAGCATTTGCAAATAGAAACAATTCCTCTACTTATTCAGTACATGATCAGATACTTCAAACATTGGCAACACCTGCTTTTACTTTATTTACACTTTAGAATCTTATGGACTAATCAGCTTGCAAACTAATGAATAATATTCCAAATAAATTAAGGAGAAAGTCCCATGTACCCTAGCACCTACTGTAGTGTAGAAAAATTTATATTATGGAAAATGACATATATATTACTTTCTAAATACTTTCTAATCATGATTAAGTTAATATAAAATGGTTCTTTTTGACAATTTTAGAATGAAAATTTGCAACTTGCTTTGTAAGACTTTAAGCACAGGTGCCGTTCCTGTCTTTAGTTATCTTCCTAGCCAAACTCACCTTTGAAAGATCCTTCCCGTGTTTCAAAAAATAGGCAAAATTGGGCTTTCACTTCTATAGTAATGACTTCAATGCCATTTATCCTCTTCTTTAAGCCTTCAAGTCAAATTTTTTCTCAACTTTAGTTTTGCTTAAAGTTTTCCTCCCATTTCAGCAGTTATTGTCTCCCACACTGAAGCATTTTATAAGACTCAATATAAAGAAGGCAGTTGAAAAATATATGATAGATTATTTTATTTTATGAAAGCAACAAACAAGTTACACTACTAGGTCACTAGGATGGCACCGCGTCATTAACCATTCTATTTTATGACATAATAACTTCAGAATTTTTCTTTATGTATCAGGGTTTATGAAATTAATTTGTAGTTGAGGAAGAATGTGAGATATATAGTTCCAACCAGAATTGTGAGAAATAGATGAGTTTCGGGGATATTCCATCTCATCTATTTCAGGGTATGTTGGTTACACATTTGCCTGGAGCTTTTGGAGATATACTGATATGTCAAAAGTTTCTTTACAAGCTACTGTGTCTGCTTCAAAGATCTAAGAATCCTTCCTACTCTCCTGCTAAATATGATGCAGTACATATTTCTATTTCCAACAACACAAAAAATCTGAATAATCATACTTGTCAAGATTCAACTGAAAATCATAAAAACACAAACTAGAAGGGTCTGAAGTCTCACAGTGGAGTTCTCTGGAGGTAACAAATCCAAGGATTTGGGAGAGTACAGAGCCATAATTTGCATTCACATTGCAACTAAGTCTATTATTTTTCCTTTGAAACATAACTTAGAACCTGTTAACTATCAGCTTCATGATGCATGCCCTGACCAAGGTGAGTGATGATTTTATCTTCCGTCATAAATTAGAATAGCTAGATCTGTAGCTCCTTGCTTTTCAAATCTTTCTGAATGTGACTTGTATGTGCATTATCAAAATAGGAAGTATTTAGGCAGGACAATTTTTCTTCTCATTAAACACAGGATGTTTTTTATACTTATATGTGATTTAGAAATTCAAATGAAATTTTAGTTTGACAATTTAAATCTTTTTTTTTTAATGTTACACTTGCGATTCCTTGAATCATAATTAAACAAATTTTTCTTAGTTTGGACATATAACAGATGTTCAAATATTATTATTTTTAAAAATTCAGACTTAAAATGCAAATGAGCACCATTTTATAAAACAAAACGCCTTTCAGTATATGGCTTGAGCATAGCATCATAATGGATAGATATTTTCAGTCTTAAAATTATGCTTTTATTTTCTTTAAATAAAACATTTTCTATCCAGTCTGAATCTCACTGATTTTCAAAACAACCATTAGCAAATAACAAGCCCCTCAAATATCAACATATGGTTGAGTAATCAACTCACTTTTCTGAGAGAGAGGCAAAAGAATGTATATTTTATTATGAAGGTAGACCTCCCATTGGTCAATGAGTTGTTCGGGTGGGGCTTCCGTTGTGAAATGCAAGTCGTTCAGCAGATCTGAAATTTCTATTTCTAAATTTAATATCTCCTCCTGCACCTGCTCTCTTCTCTACTTCTGCTAATGGTACCTTCCTTTCTGTGGTAGCTGGCTTGTCACCTAGACTCAAGCTCTTTGAATTTCATGACTCTTGCATCTCATTGTTGCCCACAGTTAATTCATTACCAAGTTCGTTAATTTTACCTCCTCCGTGACCCATGAAGATGACCTTCCATGCAGAATGCAACTATTCTAGTTGGTGATCCGTATATCTTTTCCCAAGATGATGCAATATGCTCATAAATGTTCTCCTGTAACCAGATTTGCTTTTGGTAACATAATCTAAAATATAGCTCTTAATCATGGCCTTCCCTGATAAAATTTCAAAGTCCTCACATTGCCTTATAAATTAAGTTTCAATTTCTTAAATTGAATTAAGGCTCTCACTAGTCCCCCATCAGCTGTCTTTACAACTACACTTACTTCATACAGTAGCTTGATAACATACATATCACTACTCAAAAACACCAAGACCGGAAGGTACCTATCCTCCTCAGACATGACAAGTGAGGAGGGAGGAGTGGCAGAGGATGCAGTCACATGAACAAGCCTTTGAGGTACAGCTGACTAGAACACACATGATTATCTTCAGGGAAAAGAAATTAAAAGCTATCACTTTCTTTAAATATTTTCAGAGTAATTAGCTATCTGAGGAAACTGCTTTGGCCCTAGTTTTAACCTAATTATCCATCCAAGTCTGCCCTGTCTTTTCATCCTAGACTCACAGCTGCTGCTTTAATGCTATGTTCTCCTGACCCATTTCACTGTAGTGTCCTGAGATTGAGGAAACAGTATCTCTAAGCCTTAGCACCTCAATCATTTCTGACCAGCTCTATTTGCCTTACTCCATCTACTTGGCTTCAGTCCCCTGGCTTAACTCTCTCTCCAGACTTAATATAGTCAATACAGTCCTACCACACAACCTGATACCACTCACTTTAGCCAAAAATACTTCAGCTAGAAGTGCTATCTCTTCTTGTCTCAAAAGGGTTCATGCAATTCACATAATATTTCTGATGTTGTGCTTAGACCTTTAATTTTTTATATTTTCTGAATATTTAATATAACTGTAGACACAAATAACTTGAGCCCAAGCCTTATGCACTTCAATCTTTGCAAAACCCAAAACAGTGATCATGTACAAGAGAGACACAATACATACATGTAGAGTTAAACTGAATTCATGCTACGAATGAAAAATAATTCAACTTGCTGCAGATTTGTGTCCCTCTTTCTTCCTACAAAACCAGAAGGTTTTTGTTTTTCTAGTACTTAGTAAAGTATCTGACACACATGGACACATGATGCTCAAAAAATACAAGTGCAAGAAAGAAAAGAAGATAATTAAATATACAAAAAGGGGAGAGAGATAGGGACAGAAGAAGGGATAGAGAAAGGAGAGAGAGCGAAGGGAAAGAGGAAAGGAAAGACAAGGAGAACAGGGTTTATATAGAATTTTGGCTTGTTGATCTCCATTAACTTTCAGAATAATTTTTTTTTAATTTCCTAGAAGAGAATGAAACTATAAGGGGGAAAAGAGCTGTGTTTTGATAAACAATTAGGTAGGATATTTAAAATGAAGTCACATATGGGGTGGTCAGCATCACCAGAAGGTACCAGCTGCTTAGCTACCAAGGACTCATGGAGTACAGGAGATTCACCAGGGCAGCCCCTCAGCTCTGTTGCCTCAGAAATTTGACCATACTCCAGCAGTGAATCATTTCTCAGAAGGGGATTCAAATTACTCAAGTTCACAAAAATCTAAGTGGCAGAACGAGAATGTTTCTTAACTCTTCCAGTGCATACTGAGAAATAAAACTGTTGCAGAACTTACAAGGTCATGACCAGTATGCTTTCCCCTACAGACACATCTGCAAGGGGTGTCAAATATCAAGTTTAATTTTTCTTGGCGAACACTGAGATCAGAACCAGGACAGTTTGTTACATCATTTCAAAGGGTAATTGCATTAGACTAAGATGGTTTGAGGTGCCCACCTGCTCAGTAGTCATTCATCCTGAACATGGAATTCTATAACCTGGCTCTTTGTCCAAACCTATGATTGCACGAAAACATCAGATGTTGAATGATCACTGTCAAAATTTGACCTTGTGACTCTCCTTTTCTTATGTTCTATTGCTGACTGATTCCAGCCTCTGGTCCCTCCTTCCTCACACATAAACTAAACACAGACACACACACACACACACACACACACACACACACACACACACAGAAAGCCTTCTAAGCATTGACACATCCTTTCTTTAATTTATGAATACAGTCAATCAGGTAGTGCTCAGGCTGAGAAAAACTATCTCATTAAGATTTTCACAGCTCTGCTTTTAATTATTGCATTCTGCTTTAATAGTTTATCTTTCTGAGCTGTTTTATTGTCATTAATTCTAAATTCTTTAGAGGTATCTAATTACTGCCCACCCTCCCTTCCCCTACCATGTACAGTAAAAAGCAAGAGAGTCCTCCTTTCAAGAACTCCTTGACAAGCTATGATAAAATTTGGTTCTCTCCCCAAACAGTAAAATTTAATACAAAAAGAATGGAAACAATAGTCTGCACTTAAAAAGAAAGTAAATAAGAAAAAGTACAAGTAGAATTGAATTAATGGCAGGTATAAACTAACTCTTTTAACACTGAAATAGTGTACAACCACTAACTGAAAAGGATGTATAATCAAAGCAATTTATTATGAACCAAAATTCCTAGAGAGACTTTAATAGTTCAAGAAAGTGGAATACACCAAATACAGTAGGTCAGGAGGTATCCCCATGCCACTACTATGTTCTTTTGTGCCCCACTGAGTGCTGGCCAACAGGGTCCCCCAGAACACGGGGGAATTGCTTGGAACATCAGAAAACAGGAGCAGCAAGCTCAAGGCTCACAGGCCAAACTCCTCATTTGCCATTGTGACAAATGAGAATGAGTCAAGGTCTGCAGTCCTAACAACATATAACCAAGGACCATAAATGCTTAGGCCCCAGATGGAGACAGCCAGCAGAGACTAGCCTTCCATTCTTTTCCATTCATCATCACACTTTAGTGCCTGTGGGCCAGAAGGAGGGCCTGGAGACATGATGGTGTTTAGACCTCCAAAGAGATTTACAGCATCCTGAACAGGTATTTAAAGGACATTCAGGGAAAGAGTATGGATAGCTTCCATAATTTCTAGAAAGAAAGTTGAAACTTGACTTTTAAAAATAGCGACTCTATAGGAGTGTGTTTGCCAATGAGAAGCAACAAAGTCAGCAGATACATAATGAAGTGTATTGGTTCATGTGTATCCTAATTAGTGACCACATTGTTCTACGTCAAGATGAGTTGTTCAGGTTGTTGCAACTTTTGCAATAGGTTCTTGTCAAAATTATATCTGTATACATTATGGAATTACCTAATTCAAATTCCATTTCTCTCTTTAAAATCCAGTTTCTGTTGAATGATCTGTAATCATTAGAGCTTTAAAGTTGTATTTCACAGAAATATCTGTGTTCAAAATAGCTATCAACAACTAAAACAGCAATAAAAATGGTTTGTGCTATTGAGGGTTGAAAAACAAAAAAATATATATCCTTTAAGTTTTATATAACGAAGGGTAACATGTTATGATAAATGTAACCACACACTAAGAATAACCATTGCTTAAATATAAGCTATTCTGTGCCAGGCTATCTACTATTTCCTTTACAGACCCTCCTTCTGGTCTCTAAACCAGCTGATAATTATTCTTGTTTTACACATCAGTATCTGACTGACCAAGGTCGTATAGCGAATGAAGCTTCGAACAGATACTTCATTACATTTTTGCCTCACATCTCCGTCTACTTCCACTACAACTGAGCCTTTGTAACAAGATTTGGTCCACCCAAAATGGATTTTCCAATTGAGTCTGGAGTAGCTTCTGCTGGTCTGTGAACGTCATGCTGAATGTCCACATACCAGCGGCACAACCACAGCAGGCTGCTATCACTCTGGTCGAGTTCCAACAGAGCCCAGCAGACAATGTCCTAAGCCAACTCCTGATATGAGAATAATTAAATCACAGAATATTAGGCCCAGAGTGTTTAAGTAATCACCCCAGGAGACAAGGTCAGTTAGCAACAGATTGAGACTAGTACCTCATGCCTGCTGACTTTCAGTTCTCCATTCTTTCTTCATTATGTTTGCATATTTACATTTCAACAAATACAAGTAGAAAGAAATGATAAATGTTTGAGGTGATAGATGTGCTAAATACCCTGATATGACCATTTACATATTGTATCATGTATGGAAATATCACACTGTACCCCAAAAATGTGTATAATAATTATGTGCTGATTACAAATCATACTAAAGGGGGAAAAGCATGTAGAAATCTACCTTGTTTTAGACAACTCAGCTTAGAAGATTAAATTATTTCTATTAGAAAACAGCTTCTTAGTAAACCATCTAAGAAAAAAAAGTGAATTGGAGCTCCACAAAAAACACTTCCACCAAGCTATACTACATTTCTCTGTGCCCAGATTGGGGCTGAGAGAGCACTGAAAATTTCTTCCACTAGTTCTCTTTCTGATGGACAATCTGCTTAAAGGTAGAGCCAAATCTCTATAGATTTAGACAGATACACATCATCTCAGCAACTCATTTTTATACCATCCCTTAGGGTGTATATATGCTGATGGCTATGCCCATCCTATTTCAATTTAAATATAAAAACAGATTTACCCAGGATCTTGTGGCTGATTAGGAAGAAGATGAAGTCTTGTTCCATTTTCCTACTTCCCTGCTCCTGGCAACTTCTTTAAAAGACAGTACTAATCATGTTTTGAAAAATTGAAATTAGAAATAGAAGATTATCAAATACTTCCTTAGAAATTAAACATACAGAATTGTAACAACCTTCATGCACAATTTAAATAGCTAATTTAATTCTAGGCACTAATAATCTTGTAATACAAAAAATAAGATTAGGTTATGAGTATTAGGGGCTGCATTTCTTTTATGAATCAGGCAATGTTTGCAATATGTAATTATTTTAAGTTATATAGTCTCAAAAGTTTGATTTGGAATTTAAAGTTATCTCATTTTTTCAGATTGAAACTTTCAAAAAATAATTTGATTCCTGATATGTATCATATTCAACTTGAGAGATAAAGCAATAAAGTGGAGTGTCTGTCAATGCTATTCTTTGAAAACACAACTGTAAGCTCTCATAGCTTCTAAATTATGTATGTGAATCCCTTCACCACATTAACCTACAATTCCAAAAGGAGTCCTCATTTTAAGACAATCTATTCTGCAATTAGCATTATCTAGTTCAGATAAACCTCTCTTGGGTACTCTGAAGTGCAGTTCAATGTTAGCAAACAACTTTTTTGGGGAAAGATTTTATTAAAAATACATGAGATAGGAAATGAGTGGACTAGAAACTGGATCCTCAGTCATTGGCTGGTTTTCAAGAGTCACATGACAACCTCAGGAAATTAGAATGCGGAAATTTGCTCACACTGTGGAGCATTCCAGGGTTATTAGGTGTATCTAGGGATCATTCCACAACTTCACACATTTCATTTTAATTGTCGCCAATTTAGTGACCAAAGAGCACAACTGTTTCTTTTTAAAAGAAAGTACATCTTCTTAAAACAGTAAATCAACCACTGGAGACACATTTTCCAAATTGTCCCTACTGATTTGAATGTTATACCTTGTTGTTCATAACCCTGGAGTTCATAACAATGACCAGGGAACTAAACTTTCTTCTCCTTGTATACTCACCCCCTGAAGTAGAACTCAGTAATGCAGCTCAAGTGATTTGCAGTGTGAACGTGTCAAGATGCCACTGTGTCCCTGGGTGACACGACGTGGGAGGAGTTAACAGCCCAAACCTTTATATCATGTTACCACTTTAAAGAAATCCTGGGGAGCATGCTAAAACAAACTGTGACTCTTTTAACAAACATGCCCTAAATTATATTTTGTTATGATCAGATTAAACCCCATAATCCTATTTTTCCTTTATGCATTTGTTTACTAAGAAGAAAATAAACTGTAATATTTTCTCTGGAGATCAATTGTTAGCTTTTTCACCACTGAAACAATGTAGGGGATAGGATTTTTATGCATATGTAGTGAATATCCACTGAGCACCTTCTATGTCCTGGCACTACAATAAAAGCCAGAATTCACTATCAAGAGTCCAGCAGGTATATTGACATCCCTCATGGTCATTCATCTGGACTAGTCTGTGACTATAACTAAGTATAAGCTTAGCTAAAATGATATTTTAAAATAATGTTTATACTGTCTTTGTTATTGATATAACTTTTAAATAGAAGCTGAGGGGAAAAGAGCTTCTGTGTAATAAACTTTAATTATTTTTCTGTATAGTACCTAGAAACGATGTCTATTCTTTGTAATATTGCCCTGTAGAGCTCCCCTCTGATGAAGAGGACTGCAAAAGAAGTGCGGAACCCAGCTGAGGTAAGAAGAAAGAACGTCTTTCATTCATGTGGTTTGGGGAAGTAGAAGAGATTAATGAGCAAGTATACAGAAGTGCTTTCTTCCTAATGAATAGGTAACCCACATGAATGCCCTGGTTTGCCCATTTGGCAAACCTGAAATAGCAAACACTGCCAAGTCATGCCTCCATAAATAGCTTCATTTGAGAATTCTGAACATGGAAGTAGGCAGTTCTAGATGAACATGTTTCATTCATCTTGGAAGCCTTGTAGAGTAATTAGGGAAGTGAGAACGCTCGGATTAATTAAAGAGTGACATTGAGGCTATTTTAAGGAAAGTCTGTGGTGGCAACTGCTGAAAACAAAGAATTTCCAAATGGTGCAGGTGGTAAGATAGCATGGAGGAGGACTTTCCAAGACGAAATAGAAAGTTTAAGGTCCTATTGGCATCCCTGTTTTTTTTTTTTTCAACTTTGGTTAGGAGTATGGTAACAGCCACATTTTTATTTGTTGCTTTCGTATATACTTCCCAAAAAAGTGGATTCATTGGAAAAACTAATTGTATTTGGGATTACATAAGAAAATACTTAAGGGAAACCAGTTCTATTTTAGAGACCTATTTGTATGCCAAATGGACAAAACTCTCTTTGGAAAATTAATTAGCTTTTTAATATATCAATGCTACTGTTAAATTAAGTTTAGCCTAAAGCTGCCTCCTTACATATTTTAAATTCAGAAGCTTTCTTCATGCATAGTGAATTGTAACCTAACTGAATATGTAATGGGCTGTAATCTATTCTTATGCCAATCACTGAGTTTGGGCCAATCACAAGTGCCCAACTGTTCAAACCATGTTCAAATAAGACAATGCCAAGTAATCAGTCTAGTTGTTTTGTAACTTACTTCCATTTTCTACAGGTCATTTTCCTTCTTCTGTCCATAAATCTTCTACCATGAGGCAATGCTGGAGACTCTCTGAACCTATTCTGGTTTGGGGGCTATCCAACTGGCAAATACTTCTTTGCTCCATTAAACTCTGTACAATTTAATTTTTCTAAGGTTTTTCTTTTAACACCAGCTATAGTATGTTTCCCTTAAATAAGATTTTAATTCTATGATTAAAAATATTACTATTTACTTCAAGTGAATATTAGAATAATTTCTTAGAATTTCCTCTTTGAATTTGATTTAATTGTATTAAACTTATTAATTAAATGCAGAAAATTCATACTTTTACAACATTTAATATATCCAAAAATAGAGCAATGCTCAGTCTCTTTATGGACTAAGTCTTTATTCTTTAGAAGGTTTGATATTCTTCTGTTTATAGTTCTATACAATTTCCGCCAAGTTTACTACTATTATAATGTGTATTTTGTTTTCTTATAGAGCGCTGTGTTTTTCACTCTAATTTGTACTTCATAATGATTCCTACATTAAAGGAGCTTCAAAGAGAAAAGGAGAAAAGAAAGGCACGCATTTAAGAACATATAAATAACTCAATGGAGCTAGAAAAAACATTCAGTGTGCTCACAACCCCATCACACTCTCTGCTCCACAAAAGAAAAAGTTTGCTGCAGTTGACTGTGACTTCTCCAAATCTTTTGAATAATTTATATGAAAATCGTGTTTTTCCATTTTTTCACTTGACATCAAATGCTAAAATTTAAGGTAAATTCTAAAAATTATAAGGAATTATTTTAGCCAAATAAGATACTTTTTAAGCTCCTTTTGCTTATCCAATCTGTAATATTTTTATCTCATAGACTTTGATTTACTTTTTAATTTTGCTAGAACAAAATATTTTAAAGGTGACAATAATAGGTTAAAAGTGACTGTGATTTTTACTTTTTATACTTAAAAATTAAACTTTTCACAGAAGTCTCTATTTTTCCACTTGAGTAGATAATGTCATTATGATCAAGATCTACATTTATCTAATTATGCTCCCGAGATAAAGTTAAGTGACATAACAGCAGGATTATAATCTCATTTGTTGCTTCTCGTTCAATTTAATGTTGTTTATACAACTGTTCCAGAGAGGTTCTTCTTTTCTACTTTGAATTAAAATAATGTGATTAGGTTTCAGATATTGTAAACATATTTTTTCATTGTTATTATATGGCCACCTCTTAGAAGGGTTCCCCCGCCCCCACTAACTCACATGCACACCAACCACCACTACCATGCATACAAACTGGTATGCAGCTAAGGATACAAATGTTGCCTCCAGTTAACCGTATCGATCTGTTACCGCTACTACACGTTGTGAAAATCCTTTATCCATTCAAGTTTTACTAATGAAACAGAAATGATTCTTGTTCTGATCATGATTTTAAATACAACACTACTATTCTCCACATTTCTCATTTAAAATTTACTGATCCACACTACACTTCAAAGCAATATATCAATTTTTTAAATACAATTTTTAAACTAAAAATATGCCAGGAAATTGGTAACAAAATACTGTGTTCAAATATGCCAGGAAATTGGTAACAAAATACTGTGTTCTTTTTCTCTAAGGAAAAATGATGGCAAAAGCAATAAAAATAAAGCCTTTCTGTGTTCACGTATTGTTAAAATTGTCTCATTTATCTAAGTGTAACTAAAATAAAAACCTCTTTTAGTATACTATATGTGAACATTGCCATAAAAGTAAGAAGCAGAAAAATTGGGGGGTAATACACAGAGACACAGAGAGACTGTTCTTTTTTTTTTTTTTTGAGTCCCCATCAAGTTCTAAATTTACAATCAAATGTGTATTTCTCTAAAACTAGCTTGAATATAAATCTTGATTTTACATGAAAACAGGGTTATGATAAAATAAAATTCATTTGAGCTAAGCTAACCACTGTGCTTTCAATCTGGAGTTCTCAATCTGAGAAGCATTCATTATAGCAAGATTACAGACCTCTTGGTCTCCCTGGGGAGGCCAACCTGTGTCAACAGGGGAGAAACATTTCCAAGTCCATCATCAGGGCCATATTTCTGATATGGGCCACTCAACCAAGCCATGTGGCTTCCTTTACTCTGAAGCAGACCCATGACAGTGGCTTCATGTGAGCACCTATCACACCAAATCCACTGCCCCATTGAAACAGAGAGGACAATAAAGTGGTCATGGGGGAGAGGAGGTTTTTCTCATCTTTCCACAGTGTTTAACCATAATTTTAAATAAGTGTTTATGAAAATCCAAAAAAATGATAGAACAAAATATTTTTTTCTATTTTCAAGTACACACATTGTACTAACATTAAGTTGCTTAGCTCTATGAGAAGCATGGGCTCATTTAACATGAAAAAGCTATGTCTTAGACATACAGGGAAAACATTATCTTCTCATTTCTAAAGTTCTCATTCGTTTATTCATGCAGCAAATGTTTGTGAAGCACCTATTGTATTGTGATAGGAAACTGTCCAGTTATAGGGATCTTGCATTGTCTTGGGAAAGACATAAAGCGCACTCATAATTATATATTATTAATATATGACTATTAATATATTAATAGTATTGACTAATAATAAAATTATTAATATGTATGTTATTGGTATACATTCATTAATATGTATTAATAGCTAGCTACTAGTCACGATAAATGCCATAAAAACAAAAACAAGGTCTATAACTGGAGGAACAGATTTACATGGGAAAGATTCTTTTTAAAAAGTGCCCTTACACTGATCTGAAAGAGAAGACAAGAGAGGTGATACACATCTGGCTTACCGAGGAGGAGCAGCACTTGGGAAAGCTCTGAATAGAAAGAACATGGGACTTAGGAGAATAGAAAAAGGCCAGTGTGGCTTCAGTGCAGTGCAGTGCAGTGAACAAAGGGAGGTCAGGCCAGGGAGGGAGGTGGAGACCAGAAGAGTCTCTGCTGTGGACTAAGGCTTACCATCTTAATTGTGGTGGGAAGTTGTTGGTAGGGTTGATACTGGGTAATGCCAGAATCAGATCGGAGGTATTCTTTGAAAGATCCCGATGGCTACCACTTGAAGAATAAAAGAAGTCCATGCAGTCTATTTAGCAGGTGATTGCAGTGATCTAGCAAAACATGGTGGCAGAGAAAAGCAAATGCACTGGAGAGCTATTTGGAGATAGAGCCTGAAAGACTTGGTCATGGCTCAGAAAAAGAACAAGGAGAAAGAATGAAAGAGGCCTCTATAATGAGCAAATGCGTGGAGACATGTACCAGAAGTAGGAAAATAAGCAAAGCTACTGAGAAGCAGGAGAGGGAGGAGGAGACCAAGGGCTACATTTCGGAATTCTTACATTAGGGAGGCCAGCGAGGAAGAAGAAACTGGCTGCAGAGATCTGGAACCTAGCAGAAAATCTGGGCTAGAGAGAGGAATCCTGGAGCTGTTGCCATGTAGATGGACACTAAAGAAGCATGTTTATTTCTCTCTCCTCTCAGTACAGATCTGCTAAATTTACAAGTCTAACATAGTGTCTCTCACACTAAACTGTGAAAATTCAAGGTTTCAATCACTTGAAATACATCTTGTCTTTTCTTGCTCTGTTGAAGATGCTAATTACAATAACTGTAAAATCTCTTTTTTAAAAAAGTTACAGTTAATATGCTATACCCAGCCCTGAATATGAGACGGTGAGTTCAAAGATTTTCAAACATAAGGCACACAGAATTTCTTATAAATGTTTACTGGCATAGCACCTTAGTTTCCTATCACATTCAACTCCCATACAAATTAGTGGTGGGTCATGATGAAATGATTACAGAGTGTCCACACTGTGACATGTTCAATTTAGTTAGTCAAGCTTTTTCCAGCAGTCTGGTTCTCATGGCTGCCTCAGAAAATTATTCAGCCTTCTTCTATTTTTTACCCTTCCTCACCTTCAACTATATCCCAGTAGGAAATAGCAGCAAGCATTCCAGCCTCCACTTCTTTAATTTCTCCATGAAGGAGTCCTGATGTATCCTTGTGTCTCCCTAAAAACTATTCTCTTCTCCAAAAAGAGTTTTAGGTCCACGTGGAATTACACAGATCACAGCAAATACTAAGGGTGCATTTGCTCTAGTCAAAGCCAGCAGTGATTTTTTGAGATAATTCAATGCAGTCTTACAGGTCAAACAAAAATATGAACTAGCTTTATTCCCTGATGTGCAGGTTGGTCTTGGCTAAAGAAGAACATTTACACTGAGGTGTGAGGTTACTAGAAATGTAATTTTATGAAGTCACAAATTTGCCTGTCTTATTGATTGCTGTATCCCCATCACATAGAATTTACTGGTCTAAAGTAACTTCTCAAAAAACATTGTTGAATACACAAATATAATTAATTAAATATTGACAAATGAACATAAAAAAGCACTCATGAGAATTTTTCTTTTATGTTTAGTAGATTTTCTAACCAAAGAGGGGAGCTAATAGAATCCAACAAACGGGATTTTCTCTTTTTTGTTAAAGTGATCTTATTTTATATGCAAGAATTCAAGAATTCCTCCCCCAACAAAAAGCTGTGAAATAGAAGCCTCTATACTATGTGTATACAAATAAGCCTCAAAGATATGTGTTAATAGCTATTTCCATTTTTATAGACTACAAAACTGAAACTCAGAGATTGTTGTGTTGCCCTAATTCACACTGCTGCTCGGTGAATCAGGATTCAAACCAGGATGTGAGGCTGGAGTAACCCAAAACTCTGTATTATTGCATGAAATCACACTGAGTCTAATATCATTACGATGTTTGCCTGACACACCTGTCAGCCCCACTGATGCATTTTTGCTGGACACTAGAGCTTAATCCTTACAAAAATCAGAGTCAGAAACTAATCTAAATGCTTATACTGGCACAACTTCATATGAACCAGAGGTGAACTATAATCTGCATGTCTCAGACAAGGGCAAATTCCATTATATCCACATTCTGATTTGGTTTGCAATGGTCTACACATTGGTGACGAGATGAGGTACACCAAAACAAATCCAAAACAAAGAAACTATTCTATTTAAGGTTTTGCCTCCTTTTACTTCAAAGCACTCCTTGATTGATTTGTTATACCCTCCAAAGTCTGAGGGGCAGGTGCCACATAGATTTCCAGAAGAAAAATGATCCAAGCATCCATGTACAATATTATCCCACCAACATGACACAAACACTGGAAAATGACCCGGAACATCTAAAGGACCTGTGATCTGTGTGTTTGTATGTTTTTGGGAAGGATCGAAGTGTTGAGTCCGCTCTGGAATTTGATCTATGTAGGTAATTACTTTGACTCAGTTTCTGCAGGAGCCGGGTGCAGTGACTCACACTTGTATTCCCAGTACATTGGGAGACCTAGGTGAGAGAATTGCTAGAGCCCACCAGTTGGAGACCAGCCTGGGAAACATAGGAAGACCCCATCTCTACCAAAAAAAAAAAAAAAAAAATTATAAAAATTAGCCAGGTATGGTGGCATGTGCTTGTGGTCCCCAGGCTAAGGTGGGAAAATAGCTGAAGTCTAGAAGGTTGAGTCTGAAAGTGAACCATGATCTTGTCACTGCACACCTGTCTGGGTGATAGAGTAAGGCTCTGTCTCAAAAAATAGGAGTATTTAGGAATAGAAAGAACACATCTGTTAGGAAAGCTCTCCAGAGCAGGGTTTTAATGTTTATAATTTTATTTCTTATAATACGTTTTGTGTAGATAAATAAGAAATGCTGAATATGAGGAAAAGATACCTTCCATCAAAGTTTTTCAAATCAATTCATCTCAATACATATTTTCGAGTGTCTACTCTCAAGAAGGAACTAGGCTATGTAAGGTAAACACCGATGAAAATACTGTTCTGACGAAGCCCACAGGAAGAAGTGTTGAGTCCTCTCTAGAATTTGAACTATGTAGGTAATTTGGGTCTATGTACCTGATCAGCATGCAGGTCAGGTATATACCTGTCCAGGACAGGTCTCTAGATCCAAAAGCAGAATATGATTCTACCAAAGGCACTATAGACACACAAGACAAATGGAGAGGCTTATTTTACTAGGAGGGTTAAAAGGTTTTATTGAAGAGGAGCTATATAAACTGAGGATAAAGTCTTCATAGGCTATTATCAGGTGAAGGTGGAAAGAAGAGAAAGAGGTCAGTAGGTGAGAAAACACGTGGAAACTAGGAAGTGCTAGAGCACACGGGTTAAGTGGAGGCTGAGCAAGTCAATGTGATCCGAGCACGACCAGAAAGCATAAGATGCCTGTGCTTCCTGAAAGGAGTCTGCAGGGAGATCACAGTAGAAGGGGACGACCAGAAGAACACAAAGAATAGCCAGGTTAGAATCACAATGTGGAAGGACCATGCTAAGAATGTGAACTTTTTCTGTAGGCTATGAGACTCAGCAAAAGATTTTAATAGGTTGAAATTTTAATAGATTAAATCTTGACAAATGAACACAAAAAACACCTAAGAGAAATTTTATTTTACATTTAGCAGATTTTCTAACCAAAAAGAGGAGCTAATAGAATTCAACAACCAGGATTTTCTCTTGTCGTTAAATAAAGCAATCTTACTTTATATGCGAGAATTCAAGAATTCCTCTGAAAAAGCTGTGAAATAGAAACCTATATATGATGTGTATATAAATAAGCCTCAAAGATAGGTTAATATTTATTTCCATTTCAATACAAAACTGAAGCTCAGAGATTGTTGTGTTGCCCTAGTTCACACTGCTGGTTGGTGAATCAGGATTCAAACAAGGATGTGAGGTCAGCATAACCCAAACTCCATATTATTGCATAAAATCACACTGAGTCTAATATTATTAAGTTTGCCTCACACACTCGTCAGCTTCACTGATGCATTTTTGCTGGACACTAGAGTTTAAACCTTCTAAAACTCAGAACCAGAGACTAACACTTACATTCTCACAACCTTGTATGAGCCAAAGGTCTACTATAATCTGCATGTCTCAGACAAGGGGATATTACTTTATATCCATGTCCTGATTTGGATGGAAAAAATCTGAGACATGCAGATAATAGTATGAGGGAGTAATCCAGGGATTTCCATGCCTACTTGAAATACCCTGAAACTACACTTTCAGCCCTTCACATAAGATGTTTTCCCCAAAGATCTGTAATGAGTATAGAAAGAGTCCACAATAAATTTTCTAACATGAAAAAAAAAAAAGACAAATATACTTCCAAGTATCTATATTCAAAGTACAGACAAATGCCATTAACACATTTCCATTCACCACCCCCCCCCAAAACTTCCCTGCAGCTCAATCTTATGCTGACATGAACTGGCTTCTGTCCAATTAAAAAACACAAGTCAGGCTCCCAAACCACCCACCACTTATGGTCACCTTTGCCTCTTCATGTCAGGACTTTAAAGTACGGATTCTTTTTTTTTGTTTTTAAATGATGTATGCATTTTATTTTTTCATTTTTTAAATTTTTTTTGAGAAGGAGTCTTGCACTGTCACCCAGTCTGTAGTGCAGTGGTCCGATCTTGGCTCACGGCAACCTCCGCCTCCTGGGTTCAAGCAATTCTCCTGCCTCAGCCTCCCAAGTAGCTGGGACTACAGGTGGTACCAACAAGCCCAGCTAATTTTATATATATATATATATATATATATATATATATATATATATATTTTATTGCACTTTAGGTTCTGGGGTACATGTGCAGAACATGCAGGATTGTTGCATAGGTACCTACATGTCAGTGTGGTTTGCTGCCTCCATCCCCCCCATCACCCATGTCTGGCATTTCTCCCCATGTTGTCCCTCCTCCGACCTCCCTACCCCCGCTGTTCCTCCCCATTCCCCCACAACAGAATCCAATGTGTGAGGCTCCCCTCCATTTATATGTAATCAGCGACTTGCCGTAGAACAGGCACTTGTTAAGGAATCACAAACTGATTGGTTCTGGAAGCAGGCCAAGAATACTATTTGAAAGTGATGGTTTAATAGGAACCTATTCATTTAAATTATACAAGTCCTATTGTATTAAAGTACACTATAAACAGAGGATTCCTAAACAACATTATCTCTCTTCCACAGAGAATTCCTTCATTAAATTATGGTTCAGTATTATGCCTTCTAGCTTTGAGACTGGGCATGAGTACTGCTCATTTAAAAAAATTACTGTATCTCTTTTATATAAATACAAAATAGTCAAGGATACTAACCACTATATTTCACCACTTCTTTATATGTAGTCTGTCAAGATAAATATTGTATTCCTTTTACTTTTAAGGTAAGGTTTATATTCACCATTTTGTGAGAAACTAAATCCTGTACAATTTATTACAAAGGGGCTAGTGTCCTGAATTTAAGAAGCTTATAGTCAAATGAATGGCCCAATGATAATATTCTGTTGTATTCAGACATCTGGTATGATCACTTCCTTCCTTTAAGCCATCTTTATTTTAAAGTCATTTTGATTTAACAAACATTTATTGACTACCTACAATATACGAAGTACTTGGCTAGACATTTAGGATGCAGATATAAATAAATATCTTGCACGTAAAAATATGTAAGCCACTACAAGTTCAGTAAATGGAAGAAGGTGCATCATAAATAAATATGCCCACATGCATAAATACACAGATTCAATTGTCTAGGAGAATAGCTGCATCCAATTCAGCATTTCCTCCCCCACCACAATATTCACGTATAGAAAATGGAGTTGATAAATTATGTAAACTCTTAAGTGAAGAAAAACTGCCGTTATTTTCAAGTTGTCTGGTTCAGATATTTTTGTACGACTGGGTTACCCTAATCTGCCAAGTCCAAGGAAAAGGGGATTGGAAAGGATGGAGTTTGAAGGTCCTTGGGTATCAGACTTCATCCTAAATTCACGTGGTGACATCAAGATTGGCAGTGGGACCAGTAACAGCTGTGCTCACACAGAGAGCTCTGAGAGTCACTAAGGAAAACCTGAAGTGTAACTCAGAGCCCCACCGGGAGCAGAAGAAGACAGATCACAACACACAGTGAAACCCGGGGCAGTGTCCAGGGACTCTCTAATGAGCTCCTCCACATAATCTGCTCCAGCCATAGCTGACTTTTGGTTCAGCCTCTTCAGCTCTCATTCCAAGGACACCTTAAAAGAATACCACAGTTCCTGATAATGAGATACAACAAACCTAGAATTTCACCAGAAAAGCAAGTGCTATTTCTGTAGGTGAGCACAGTATATGTTTATGTATTCTCTCAACTTTTCTTCATCATGAAATATACAACTCAGTAGAAGCATTATTTTGCCAAGATTTTCTAGCTGGCAACTGGCAACTTCAGGTCAATAGTTTGGAACACATACATTCCCTGTTTTATAGTGACGTTTTCTTTTCTAGAGAAACCTACATTTGGGGGGACATTAGCATTTCGAAAGTGTGGGATACACCAGGAGTAAGATTAAAGGATTGGTTTTATAATGAGTATTGAAGAGCCCAGGATAGTACCTCTTTAGTTTCAAAAAATAGCGATATATTTGAAATGAAATTATCGAGTCATTATAGTATATTCCTTAACCAACACTTTAAAAAAACGCTTTGCTACTTTTCACTAAAGAGAATCTGAAAACTGAAAGGTCAGTTTTCCCCACCAACTTACTCACAGATGCGTCTTTTAAGCACTAAATTCAGATGCCCTTGAGGAAATCTGAACCACAGTTATCCAGGAATTCTTGTTTGCTTGCATTTAGGTAATGACATAGGTGAGATTTACCAGTTTTCAGAGTTTATTTTTGCATCTCATTTATACCACATTCATGTTTTATCCCTTTCTTCCTGTTGTGCTACCAAGAGTGCTTGGTTACTGTTAGATCTTGAATGAGCTATACTTCCTGAAACTAAGCACCCTTTTAACCAGCACAGCAAGGACAGCACCAAAGAAAGTAGAAAAAGACAGAAAGCCACCAGTCTCCCTCTAAGTCTCAGTCACAGACGTTACAACGACATTTAGGATGTCAGAAATTTGACAGCTCCCAGAGTTTCACAAACATATTTTTGTGAGCCAGCCAGCACCAATGCCTGTTGACTCACCTCACCCTGGCAAACTTTTCTCTGATACCCCTTGTGAGATTACCATTTTTCTGGGGATAATATATCCACATGACATTCTAGGCTATGTTGTCGCAGGTCCCAAAAAAGGAAAAATGGAAGAAGGAGTTCATAATGGGTAGGAAGGGAATAATTTCAGTTTTTCCATGCACAAGAATTTTTCCATGCCACTTTCATAATTTTTTAAGCTTTTGAGATGCCTGTTGCATGATTTCCCTTTAAATCAATACTCCATGTGTTGTGACTTGAGCAGTGGTGGTTAGTGCTCCATCATCAGCTTTCCAATTCCTGCGTCTGCAGAGCCATTCAGACACCCCAGGTCTCTTCCTTAAGTAGGTTTGTACCCAAGACTATTCTCAAACAATTCATCTACTAAACCAAGTAGCAGAATCTGTAATGGGGGTTAGGTGTGTTTGTTCTCTATAGTCAGACATCCTTAGAGCAGAAGAAAAGAATTAGTCTAATTACCTGTTTTTCAGGAGTCCATGAGAAAATTAACAATCAGCTGGTCATTAGAGACGAGAGACATAATGCTTAACAAGATGGAAGAAATGGTCTCTGCACTAGCATCCCTTTTAATAAAAAGACAAAATGTGGAACTGACTTAAGACTGCTGACAATATAATGCCTATAATCATCAAAATGAGGCTCTAGGAATGCTAATTAGCAGTTAACTCTGCAACACAAAAATAATTTTTAGTAAATGTGAACGTCAAAAGAATTCAGATTTTTAGAGTATTGAAAGAGAATCTACAGCTGAATATTTTTAAATACTTTTGATTGAGGAAAGATTTACACACAGTGAAGTGAAAAGATTGTGTTTATACAATTCAATGAATTTGGGTAAGTGTATACACCCATTTAGCCAACAACTCAATGGAGATACACAACACTTCCACCACCCCAGAAGGTTCCTAATTGACACTTCCCAGTCAACTCTTCTTCTCCCTCACCATGCTGACTATATCACAGTAGAAGTTCTTGAACCTCATATAAATGTATTATATGGTAAGAACTCCTATGTTTTCTTTTAGAAGATCATATCTATTTCTTTCTCTCAATATAGTATTGAAATTCATCCATGTTATCATATATATAATTCATTCTTTCTCTTTGGTGAGTAATATTACAAATTTCTTAATCATTCTTCCATTGTTGGACATTTGAGTTGTTTTCCATCTGGGAGTATTAAGTAGAAAGCTCCTGTAAAATTTGTACGCAAGTTTTTGTTTTGACTTTGTGTATGTAAATACCTAGGAGTGGAATCCTGAGTAATAGGGTAAATATATGTTTACATTTCTGAGAAACTGCCAAGCACTGCTTCAAAGTGTTTGTACCATCTTACTTTTCTCAGCAATGCCTAAACATTTTAACTGTCAGTCTTTAACATTAGTGATTCTAAAGGGTAAGAAATAATATTTCATTGTGATTTTAATTTACATTTCCCTGATAAATCATAATGGTTGAAATACTTTCATATGCTTTACTGTCATTTATATATGTTCTTATGTGAGTGTCTCTTCCAGTTCTTTGTTCATTTTTAATTGAGCCATTTATTTTTAAACTATTGGTTTATATTAGTTCCTAAAATATTCTAAACACAAGTGCCTTGTCAGGAAAAGTGTAATGCAAATATTTTCTGTAGTGTGCGTCTTGCTTTTACATTTTTAAAGTTTATCTTTTGGTGAAAAAAGATTCTAATTTTGATGAAGTTTTTTTTTTTCTTTTATGGTTAATGCCCTGGCATGCTGTACTTACCTGTTCCAAGGTTGCAATAATACAGCCCTCATGTTTTCTTAAAGAAATTGACTTTAGCTTCTGTGTTTATGTTATGCTCTATCTCAAATTAATTTTTGTGAATGAAGTGAAATCAGGGTCAAAATTCATATTTTCCCATGTCTATCCAGAGTTTCAGCACCATCTGTTGAGACTTTCTTTACTCCATTTAATTGCCTTGATACCCTGTCAAAAATTAATAGACCAACTGTGTTTGGGTCTATTGCTGCATGCTATAATATTACTTTAAATCTGTATGTTTATCCTTGGTCATAACACACTACTATAATTACTGTAGGTTTATAATAAATCTTGAAATCAGATCGTATGAGTTCCCCCCAACTTTACCCTTCTTTACCAAAATTGCTTTGGATATTTTGGGCCCTTTGTGTTCCACACTCGTTTTATAATCAGTTTGTTAATTTGTACCAAAAGAAAAATTTTAAAATTTTTGACAGGATTGTGTTGAATCTATAATCTGCAGTTTCTGAATATGTTTTATAAATATCAGTTATGTCAATTTGTTTCACAGCATGGTTTAAATCTTTTGCATTCTTACTCATTTACTTTTTATCTTATTTTCCCATGGATATTTGAGAGTTATTAAAATTTGTAATTGTGAATCTATTTTCCCTCTCGTCCTGTTGGTTTTGCTGAATATACTTTGAAACTCTGTTAATAGTCAAATGCATATTAGGATTTTGGGGAATTTCTCATGAATTGACCTTTTACCTTTACTCAAATATTTCTCCCTTGTGAAAATACCTTTTTTGATTTCCATTCTGTCTAATATTCATAAAGCACACCAGCTTTCTGATGCTTGTGAATGGCATGATATACCTATTACAGCCCATTAGAGGACATTTTCATTTCTGTCATTGTACATTTCAATGGTAGAATTTCTGTCTGGTTATTTTCTTACTTTCATTTCCCTACTGAGTTCCCCTCTCCATTCATCATTTCTGTGTCTTCTTTTAAACCTCTCAACATATTTTTAAGAGTTTTCTCTGTTAATTCCAAAAGCTTATCTTGAGGTCTGTTTCTATTGACTAAATTGCCTCTAAATTATTAATCACTTTTTTCTTGGTTTTGGGAATATCTAATAATTTTTTAATTTATTCTAGACATCATGGATTATGTGGAGTTATGTGGAGTCTGGATTATACTGTTTTCTTTTCAAGGACATTGGTATTTATTCCAGCAGCCAGGTAAACTAACACCAGGATCTCTCGGTCCTGTAAGGCATGGTTTTATGCTTTGTTCAGTGGGCTTACTTTGCTTCATTCCTTGGTTTTAAGATGTGAGCCTTACTCTATGGTATGATGACTTACTCCTTGGTATGACCCTTATGGTACTAATTGCCTCAGGGCTTCTCAGGAGGCCTCTTCACTCTACAGGACCTGAGGAGTCTCTTCAGCTCTTCATTTTGTAGCAGCTTTTCTAAGAGAGGCTCCATGGAGTCTCAATCCAGGCATGTGTGGCCCAGGCCATAGGCAATGTCTTGAAACAGAACCATCAACATCTTGTTCCTCTTTACGTCGCTTTCTCTTACTTGCTCTGCATATCTCTGTGCTGACTGCTAATACCTGCCTCGTCATGTTAGCAAGACTGCTGTACTCCAGTTAGGCTCCAGGTCCTTGCTCTACATTCGAAAATCACCTTAAAGATTAAATCTCCTTTATCTCAAGATCATAGTCCCCCATTACCTGTTGTACAACGCCTGAAAACCATTGCATCATCTATTTTATCCAGTGGCATAGCCATTACTCTCAAAAGAGTAGATTCAAAACCACCCACTTCATCCTTGCCAAAAGCAGAAGTCCTCAGAAAGTTAAAAGTACATTTTAAAAGTAAATAAAGTGAACTTTATTCAAGGCCATATCCAAAGTCCATCTGAACTTACCTAAACTTTTTTCATAGGAGAAATTGTAAATTCCCCTTTTTAGGATTTCTAACTAGAAAAATAGCTTAGCTTAAGTGAATTACTTAACTTTAGAGGTGGCTATATATTAGGCAGTTTCAGAGAAGGTTATAAATTTCCATACCACACAAGCTATGTTGTATAAAGGATAATGACTCACCTTTCTTACCCAAAAGACATAGTCACCACCAAAGCCCACAGAGAGAGAGTTTGCAACATTGGGCAGTTTAGATGGATCAGGAGTGGGAGACAGTCATTAACAGCCATCGATAAAGCCCATCGTCCTACATCCCTACACATCCCCACAATTCTACCTAGGTCTAAGCTTAATTTTGAAAAAAGCCAGATGCTCAAAAATGCAAACTGCTTTCTGTTCAGTTACAAACTAGTAATCATGCAGATTACAAAAAATACCCTAGGAAAAAGGTATCCTACTTACATAATTTTCTACCCAATCACTCTTTTGACAGATTCATCAAAAATGTAGCTGAAAAATACTTGTTCTGTAATAACACATTTTATTAATTTGAAGAGTATTTATCCTGGACTTTCAAAAATAGTTTTTAAACATTTTCTGAAAAAGGCTTTCCATATGCATCATTATTAAATTTGGAACCCCATAATCAATAAAATTTAACTGTTATTAACAATTAATTAAAATTATAATGGCAAAAAATTCCAGAAGTCAAAGGTCAAAAGGATAGAATCTTATATGGTAAAAGTAGGGACTTCTAGGGAAAATTAAATATAGGAGAATAATGAAAAGATGCATTTTATTCAACATTAAAAATAAAACACAGAAATAGTTGTATTCTAAAAAATGTCCAAATAATTATTGTAATGCAATGTTTAACTTATAAAACTATTCTTACTGAAAACAGTATTGACAATTATCTTCTCATTAATTTAGCAAAACATGACTGCTAGTACTTGCAAATTATTGGCCTTTACATTTAACCTTTCATAACACTCTATTGAATATTATTTTTTCTATCTTGAAAGAAATAAACTAATAAGTTGGGAAATTTGTCAACCTAATTTTGTAAGTGATTTTAATAGACAAAACTGAATATCTGGGTACATTCAAAATCCATATGAAGCATGTGTATACTTTATAGCACATCATCTCTCATTTTCATAACTGCTCATTAGGTTAGAGCCTGAGATCATCAGCAGCACAATAATTGATCTATATCTAGTTTTCTTTTCTTATATACAGTGCTGTCACTAAGCAATGGAGTGCCTTGTCACCACGCTGAAATACTTCTCCTCCATTGCTAATAAAAAGAAAGTCAAAATCAGGCTGGGCCAGTGGCTCACACCTGTAATCCGAGCACTTTGGGAGGCGAAGGCGGGTGGATCACTTGAGGTCAGGAGTTCAAGACCAGCCTGGTTAACCATGGCGAAACCCCATCTCTACTAAAAATACAAAAATTAACCAAGCATGGTGCCACATGCCTGTAATCCCAGCTACTAGAAAGGCTGAGGCAAGAGAATCACCTGAACCCGGGAGGCGGAGGTTGCAGTAAGCTGAGATGGGGCCACTGCATTCCAGCCTGGGTGACAGAGGGAGACTGTCTTGAAAAAAAAAAGAAAGAAAAAAAGTCAAAATCAGAACTGACATAGTAGACCAATACAATAACTTACCATGGTCTCAGATTTAATATTTTTTGTATATTTCCAACCTTTTGGGTATTATTAAACCAAAAAAAAGATACCCTGAGTTTCTACACAGCTGTTACAGTCTCAATAAGTTTATTTCCTAAGCATGTAAGAAATCATGGGAAATTCCAAGAAGAAAATAAATGGTAAGCATCAAATTTAGAAGAGTCAATACTATTCAATATATTATCTTGATTTCAATATCAAAATAATTTAAAGACTCACATTATGGTAATATATAAATAACTTGCTGATATATATAATATTATCATTTAAAAATTTTAATATGCCAAATGTGATTCATTACATTAAACTAAACAAGCTTTTAAATGTAAATTCCATAGAATTCTCCTACTCCTTTAAGCAAAAATATTTATCTATGTTTCACACACTTAGATTTACTCTTAGCTGGTCATAAAAACTGATATTTAAACTAGAAAAGGAAGAATTTGTATGATTACAAAAAGAATGTGAAGTAAGTCTATCAATATGGAAGCAATAGGCTTAATACGCGTATAATGTGGGGGCAATGACAAAGAGAATGCAAAATTACAAAATTTCTCATTCCACTTTTTCTAATCAAAATGGAACATCAAATGACAAACACCTTAAAGGAAAATTGAACTTAAGAAATCAAGAAAATGTAAAGCAATCAGAGACCCTCCCCCAATGCCTCAGATACATTCAAGTCTTACGATCATCTGAATTTTATCATAGTGCAGAATCCCAAAGAGTGACATTATCGCAGCTGACTCACAGGAATCATAGATCATAGACTGAACCCAACTTCACTGGCGATTAGTGAAGCATATAGTAAAAACAGAAACACTTGCAGTAACAAAAAGACTCGACCCGTCTCTCACAGCCTCCAAAAAAATTGCTTTTGTTCAAATGGGATGCAGTTTGGTTCCAGAATAACAGATGAATTCTCATTATGTGTGTTGTGCAAGCTATCTCAGAAAAAAAAATAATAATAAGTTTAAGGCTTCTTAGTTATTTCTCATGTAGATAAAGAGCTCACTTGACTAACTTCCACTCTCATGAGTGGAAGGCATCACATGAACCCACAAATTCCAGGTTTATTTATAATAAGTAATGGATATTGAAAAAGAATACCCAAATAAAAACATTCTTATATATGAACTTCTCAGATCATCTTTCTGTTACTAAATCTCCTTGGAATGTTTACAGGAGGCCTGGTGGAGGTCAGCACCTGGCCCAGAATGTCCTCAGGAAGGGAAGGGGGGGGATTTATAGACCACAGTTAACTCTTTCTTTCCCATTAGCATGCTAACGGAATCATAACTATGATTTCAGAACCATAGTAAGGTGTTTACGTATTCATGTTACAATGGAATGAAAACCCCATTTGGGTAAATATCTCAAAAGGGGGTACAGGGCTGGGCTAATAAAATTTACATCTCTTCTAAGCAAACTGCAAAAATACATGAGTAAACCGATGATTTACTAAACGCTTGTTATACTTGATCAATATTAGATTTGTTGGTATTAACACAGTAGCACAACAAGAACTTGTCACAGACATACATCTTGATCTGTGAAAGGAAATGCAGACAAGCCCCAGTAATTCTTATAAAGAACAGACAGAACTGTCTGCTGCATGATAGAATGGTGTAGTTTTATCATTTAATTGATGATTAAGGTACAGTAACAAAAACATGTTTATCGATTATATCACTGACCATCTTAAACTAAAAAACTAGTTACATTTTATAGGGTCTTTTTAAGGCTTTTTTTTTTTTTCTGTTCAGGTACTGTTTTTGTCTTGGAACGGAGAATAACTGTTTATAGGTAAAAACATAAAAGTCATGTGTTAGGTGACACAAAGTTGAAAAGGAGTATAATTTTTTAAAATTAACAGAACTGCCACAACTAGAATTCAAGAGGTTCTCATCTGTTTGGAATGATTGGCTGAAATCAACAATGTAATATGAACAGACATAATTAAAAAGCACTAAGTTTCCATTTTAATTTAATATTTCTTTAAGTATAGAACAAGGATCAGCAAACTATGGCCCAAGAGCTAAATCTATCCTGCCATCGGTTTCTGTAAATAAAGTTTAATTGAAACACAACCACCCCAGTGATTTCTGTATTGTCCATGGCTACATGCTACAACAGTGGAATTAAGTAGTTGTGATGGAAAGTGAATGACCTTTGGAATCTAAAGTATTTGCATCTGGCCCTTAACCAAGAAAGTTTGCTAATCCCTAACTCAGAATGATGTATGCTCAGACTGACAACAGTTTATGTGAAGATTTGAAGTTTTAGTTGATAATAAGCTAACAAAAATTTTAAAAAGTGCCATCTTGGTTTGCATTAATGGAAAAAAAGGAGTATTTATGACCACTAAGACTGTATGTGTTATTTACATTACTTGGCAGGCCATAGTTAGAGGACTGGATGGGGTTCTGAATGCCTCACCTTAACAGGGACAAAGACAACCTGGATAGCACCCTGGAAGGATGAGTCATAGGAATAACCTTAGTAGAAGCTGGCAGGTCTCTATTCTTTGAAGGACAAAGCTGGTACTGAGTAAAATTTGCAACATTTTGGTGAAGTATAAGCAAGTCTTTTTTTGCTTTCTTTTTATTATTATACCTTAAGTTCTGGGGTATATGTGCTGAGCATGCAGGTTTGTTACATAGGTATATGAATGTTAAATGTCCAACAAGGTAGCCAATTACTTGAGAAATGAGGACTTTTGTCTTTAACCTTCTTGTCAGAGAACCCAGAGGGAGACTCACTGCTTCTCATTGCGGGATATGATTTATTACTGTAGGCAAGAATTCCTTGTTGCACAGGACTTCCTGTTTATCAGGGGCATTAGCATCTCTGTCCTTTGGGAACTAAGTGACCATGCTCCCATCACTATGATAACCTACATGTCTCCTCACAGGCTCAAATGCCCTAGGCAAGTGGAAAGGTACGCTACCGTCCTGGGTTAAGAATCAATTCGAGATGATCTGCTGTATGAATTACAAAGGAAAATTATCGAATAACTTGAATCTGGGAACCATATTTCCATTCCAAAATTCTATCCACTGATTCCCTCATTTATTCATTTGTACAACAATTTATTTGTACAGCAAATAATTGAGCACTTTTCCGGTAGAATCTGTGATCCTACCATTTTATCTGAGGCTGGTTGGAGGGCAAACATTTTCCACAAGCTAACGTTACTGCCTCTATAATAGCCACATCTCTGTGAACTGTTCAGCTGAACTATGTAAGTAGCGCAACACCTCCACCCATCAATCCTGCCCCTTGCCACAGCATGGAAGAAAGTGGCTTCCGGTTCACAACACATCTCTGTGGATTTTTTCCAAGTGTTGTGGATAATAAAGCTGAGGAACCACAATATTTCAGCATTGTAGAATGCCCTTTGAAGAATCACTAGAGCTGAAAGCAATTCTCTCTTTGTTAATGAAAGTGACTGTAGTAGATGATCTCTAACACATAATTTTTTAAAAAAGGAAAAATCCTAAATCCTCTCTAGGGCTATCACAGCAATGGAACCCTTTGTACCTGAAAGAATTAAAACAGCTAACCAGGCCTATTTACTCTTGGTACTCTTTCCTATGTGAAACTGTAGCATTACGCCCATTATGTAAGAAAACATTGCATTATTGCTAAGATACAGTACAACTGAAATTTTCATTTCATACAACCCTGCAAACTTCCTGATACCACCATTTCGGAATTGGGTTTCTTTGTATACCTCAGCTCTTAGGTATACCTTAACATTCCCTCCCAGACACAACACCAAACAGTTCTCGATTCACAGCTAGAATCAGTTCCATGTAAAGCTTTGCTTTCTAAAATTCCCAATTATGGGGCCTGCTCTAAATCTTGGGCTTAAAGACAACATTAAGAACAGTTAAATCAAATAACTTATTGGAATAAAAAACCTCATTTGCTGTCCTATCCTGTTGTCATGAACTATTTTGTTGAAAGTTTGGGTCACAGTAAATTTCATCCACACTGCATTCCAATCTTGGCAGAATGCAGAGCCACTTAGATTTATAATTTAAGTCTTGACTCTGTATTATTTCTAACTAAAACTAAAGCCGCCTGTAAGGACTGTAAAATTTTATTTCAAAGAGGATACTCTCATGTTTTACGGTTTATCCTGAGAAATGTGATGAATATGTATGTTCTTCTGAGTGACATTTTAAAATGTTAGTTGTGTTTTTAGTCCCAATTTTTAATATTTTCACAAGTTTTCAAATGAACAAGAGAAAAAAAATATTTCACAAGACATGCTAAACTTCAATGGAGTCAACCCTTCAATATTGCTCTTGTTTTTAATCGGAAGGCATTATGCTAAGTGAAATGAGCTAGGCACAGAAAGGCAAATATCGCATGTTTTCACTTACATGTGGAATATGCAATAATCGAACTCAAAGAATCACAGAGTAGAATGCAGGCTACCAGGGGTTAGAGGTTGGCAGGAGTAATAGGGAGATGATGGTCAAAGGGTATAAAGCCAATTAGACAGGGTGGATAAGCTTTTCCTCTTCAGATATACTGCACAACATGGCGAACATAGTATACATGTATACATAACAATGTATTACACATTTCAAAATTGCTGAGAGTAAATTTTAAATGTTTCCTTTTTTTTTTAATTGAGATGGGGTTTCACCATGTTGGTCAGGCTGGTCTCGAACTCTTGACCTCCTGATTCACCTGCCTTGGCCTTCCAAAGTTCTGGGATTAACAGGCATGAGCTACCACGCCTGGCCAATTTTAAATGTTTTCATCACAACAAATAAATATTTGAGGTGATAGATATATTAAATCACTTTAATTATTCCACAGTTATCATAAATTATAACTTTTTACTTCATAAATATATACAACTATAATTTTTCAGTTTATAGTTTAAAAAAATACATTGCATATGATTTCGAAGTTCAAAACCTGTGATATGGGCTGCTCCCACAGGTCATGACTGCAATCGCAGCACTTTGGGAAGCCAAGGATGATTGCTTGAGCCAAGGAGTTTCTGACCAACCTGGGCAACATGGCAAGACCCCATCTCTACAAGGAAATTTTAAAACGTTGTCAAGTGTGGTCACTCATGCCTCTGGTACCAGCTACTCAGGAGACTGAAGTGGGAGGATCACTTGAGCCCAGGAGTTGGAGGCTGCAGTGAGCTGTGATCGTACCACCGCACTCCAATGGTGACAGAGTGAGACCCTCTCTCAAAACAAATAAACAAACAAACACTCTGTAATTTGAGTTAGAAAACAATGGAAAAAAGAAAACATAAGGACTTCCGCTTTAGCTAAAGAAAGATAAATTAAGTAAATTATTTTCATTGTTCATACTTCAACATAAAGTACTTTTTCTTCCTTAAAGGAAAGTACATGGAAATTTTTAGAAGATAGATAGACTTATTGTGCCCAAGTTCTGTTTTCATGGCTTCTTATAAAACAGTGAATCTGATGAGACTGTTTAATTATGCATTATATACATGCTGGGGTTTTCCATCCAAAGACAGTGTCGGCAATATTAATGAACATTACCAAATGCCACACAAGTCAAAGTTGCTGACCTAAAGTAACTCACAATTGAGTATAATTAACAATATAGGACTATGAAAGGAAAAACATACCTTAAGGTGGATCCACAAAGTTTAATAAGCAACGCATTTACAGAAATGTGATAATACAATCTACATAGCTGGGCATTGAAGATGAGTGTCCTCAAGCTTATTTTCACAACTTTTAAAATTTGCTATGCACCATGTGTTAGCTAGAATAGAATAGAACCTGCAGAAAGGAACATGGTCAAAGATAAGCAGGATTGTATACCTAGCTCAGCAGTGGAATGAAAAAATAATGGACTACTCCAAAGATATATTGTCTACTGTTTCTCAAAAGCAATTTTCTAGGGAATTGGAATATGAGAAACTATAAGATCAAGTAAGAATTCCATAAACTGGACAATTTTCAGCTTATCAAAGAGCTGTGTTGCAAAGTGTTTGAAAGCTGGTTGTCTGGCGCTCTCTGGAGTTAAAAATGGTTTTTGGAAGCCCACGAAAGCCTAGCTAAGCCTCAGTGCTATTGATATGTGGTATGGCCATAAAGTACTAGCAAAGTCGCAAGCGATACTTATCCACCATGCACAGGGATTTTATTGAGCAATGTTCTCCTAGATTCCAGAATTACAAATAATATATCTTCTGCATATTATATCCAAACCCATGACAACAGAGTCCTGTGACCTCTGAAGCAGCAATGAGAGACACAGATGTTGTACAGGAAGATGCATTTCAGACAGCATCAAAGAGGGTCACGTTTCAGTGAACTAAAGGAAAAAGTCCCACATACCAGAAATGCAGTAACTGTACTTAGAAACGTTAAGACAGTTTATGTTGCCTATTTAGAGAGAACTTCTCTCAAGCCAGTCTCCCTGGTCAGACTTTCACAGATTTGTGGTATTACACATATATGAGCCACCCAACCAGCACTATAAAAAAAATAGCCTTTGTAGCATAGTAGAGAACCTGGGTGTAGACATTCAAGGTGTTTGAGTTGGAATCTCAGCTCTATTTACCTCCCAGTGATGTGACCTTGGGTAAAATGCCTAACTTCTTGCTCTCTCCCTTTCAGTATCTGTAAATCAGGGATAATACTGACTGTGTGGAGGTTAGCTTTACAAAATATGAAGAATTACACAGAATACCTAACATAACAGGTAGTCCATAAACTTGATCTATTATCATACCTCCCCACTTATTGAAACATTGTCAGTGGTGATGTCAGTTTCTGATAATTTTAGGTCTTTGGAGAAATTTGCAGAACAGCCATTCTCCAGTCCTTCTCGCTGAGAGAGCCCTGGCTCTGGTCACGCAGCTAGGGGTCCCACCCAGAGGATAGATCACACTGGACTGAGCCATGACAATTACACAGGGATGGATACAGGGGAAGACAGGGACCCAGTTCTGGTCAATTAGATATGGAAAGAAGTATGAACACTCTTCTAGATATGGACAGTCTTTCTCTCCCAACAAAAGAGAGGTGTGAGAGAGAAGAGGCTGTTCCACATCTCTCCTTTTCCTTCTCCAGTTGAGTATTTTCATGTGAAAGCATGAGGCTTGTAAGCTGCTGATGGCATATTGTAGCTAAGCTGAAAGACCAAGGGAATCCAAGAAACATCAGCTTACAGCCCTAACACTGTTGGACACTGTTGAATCCCAACCCAGCAACTGTTTCTTCCTTGATTTCTTACTATGTGAGATTTGTTATTAATACCCATTGTCTAAATCTGTGCTTCTTAAACACCCTGTAATTAAGAAGCAAGGTAGATTTTTTGAAAAATTTCAATCAGTTGAGGACAAAAACTGTTGTAAAATACAGTAAAAAATTCCTGGGATAAATGGCCAACCATTGAATGTCACGATATATTAAAATTTCTACGTTTCTAAATGCATTCTCTCAATTACTTGGCTACTTGCAGATCAGAAATTAAGAGTTTGTATTCTGACCAACAATCTATGGGACACATTTTCAGTAGCATCAGTTTAGTCAGTTTTTACCTGAATTCTCTGCTTCCTATGACCAAAATCATCCTGATGGTATGGGAAATATAATAACTCATTTATCTAGAAGTCAATGAATACATATTGAACAACTGTTAGGTGTATATCAGGACACAAGCATTGTGGAGAATACAAAAGCAAGTATTTCCATCCTTCAAGCAGAAGAAAAATATGTATAAACAGTAAAAGGTTAACTAAAAAGTAAAACAATGTGGAACATAAGCATGAAGTAATAGTGTATAGAAGACAACCATCTTATAATATTAAATTTATTAATGTTAATGTCACAATTTTCTTCCAAGTGAATTATAACAAATAAGGGAAATATAAGAAACTGCAGATATTTAACCTAAAAACACTGAAATTTTACTACGGTTCACTGATTTAGTAATCTATTAGAAAGGAAACAAACGGGCAAGTTTTCTGTGTAAGGAAAAATGTTTTGCAGGAAAATCAAATTGAATGATTTGTTCTATTGCCTCAATTCTGAATCATATCTACATGCTCCAAAATTTTCACTGAAGTACGCAAGAAGAGAATTCTATTTATATTTTGTTATAACTCAGAAATCAGAGTTGTTACACTTTTGAAAATAATATGATATCATGCAAACATGTTTGAAATGTAATTATCGTACTACAGCAATGATGGATATGATGCAGGGCAGATGCTCTCCATAACTGGGGCTTAGCTTGGGAGGTTTTGGCTTCACCCAGAGAATAATTCAAGGGCAAGCCAGTGGTGTTAGCAACATTTACTGAAGTGGCAATGCACAGCAGCAGCAGAGGTCCTGCTCCCTGCAGAGCAGGGTTACCCTATAGGCGGTGTGCCCAGAGGAGCACCTCAAAGGCAGTTCTGTAGCCATATTTACACCCGCTTTTAAATATATACAAATTAAAGGTTGGATTGTGCAGACATTTCTAGAAAAGGGGTGGTACCCTTTGAGTTGTTGGGTCACTGCCATGGAAAGTAGCAGTAACTTCTGGGTGTTGCCATGTCAGTAGTAAACTGACTTGGCAGACTGGTGGGCTTGTCTTAGGGAGAGGCGCCTTCCCCTGTTCCCTGTTTTAGCTAGTCCTCTACCTGGTCTGGTGTCTGAGCCCCGCCTCCAGAGTCGAGTCCCGCCTCCTGCCTCAGATGGAGCCAACTACAACTACTACATGAGACGTGTGTTGCAATTTCTCAAGATTTCCTTTAAATTGCATAGTATGTAAAACTAACTCAAGCTATGTTCCCCTCAAATATGTCTGAAATTTTGATAATATCTATTTAAAATAATCATTCATATTTGATATATGTGCATATTACTAAAAGAGATTTGACTCATTTAATAAGAAGGTATGCATATGAAGAGAGAAACCCTAACTTATTTTAATATGATAATTACATAAATGTGGAACCGTTTCACGTCACACTCTATAGTAGTGGTTTTAGGATTATTTCCAGTGATATAATTCCTTTCCCAAATTAAGTCTTATTTAGACTCCAGTGTTTTATAAAACAGAATCTTAATTATTTCACTTAAAAGGCTCTGAGTCTTCATTTTCTGTGGAGTGAGGCCAGGAGAGGGGTCCAGGTCTCCTCGCTTGGCGTTGCCTTATTTCTCCCCTCTGAGGAGTCCAAGAGAGACTTTCTAAGACCCAAGGATAGGACAGGGAAGAGTGAATGGAGGGAGACAGGAAGGAGAAAAGGAGGGTGAAGAGAGCAAGTTCCCTTTAAAGCAAAGGATAACTCAACTGAATGCAGTTTTGTGGGCCATGGAATATTCTGAAAAATAGGTCCCCAGGGTGCTGTTCATTGGCACTGTGGTCTTATATGACAAATGCAGGAATCATACCATATTGAGGCCACTAACTTTCAGATACTTACAAATCTCAAACTAAACTGGGAAGGCACTGCACACAAAGGTCAAAAGTTTTGAACTGTTTTAAATTTCCTTGTGTCCAAAAATCTGAAGTCACCTGATTACAGTGTTAATGTCACATAATTGTATAAAAATGTATACTATACAATTTCAGCCAAAAAGATTTCACGATGAGCTTTCCAGCGACTCTACTTCAGAGTGTTAAAAATTTAAGTGTGAATAAAGGAAAAGGGAATAGGCTTGAAGATACAAATAAAATATATTTACTTTCATATTTAAATAAAATTCCATTATTTTAAATTTATGTTAAAATATGCAAATATTAAAATGTTTGTTTTGCCAATGCCAGGTACTAATTATGTGTCTATAGATGTTTACTGAAAGCTGCTCACTTTATTCCTTTGCCTCTGATAATGGCTGTATCTACCTTTTTGGACAAAGTATCCCCAGTCTATTCTACAGGTCTTCATAGAAATAATTTCCCAAATATTCTTCCATAAGCTTCACAACACATCTTGTTCAGACAAAAGTGTTTACAGAATTTGATTGTGCCTGGCAGTTGGTAGAAGAGACTAATTATAGAACAGTCACTTCCGTGGCTTTACTATGAAGAGAAAAGCAAAGAAGTAGTAGAAAGAAGGATGTATCTACTCTCAAGCCCCAGGTTGCAATTGTGAATAATGATTTGGGCAGCACACAGTTAAGAATACATCAGTTATACACTGACTTAAAATTAATGTCAGGCTCCTTTTCTGTAATGGCACCTTTTATGTACCTGTTTCATCCAAGAGTGCTGCCATAAGCTGTATGTTTCTTATATCACTCTTTTCTTAGGTCAAGAAACTGGGCCATGTTGGAAATATCACATGCTTCTTTCTCAGCCATATGGGTGGAGAGAGCCAGATCATAAAACATTGCTCCAGGTGACCTCTAAGAGTTCTCCATAAGAGTATCATACTCACAAAAAAATGCGGCTAGTGAGAAAGATTCATGGTATGACACAGGCAGGCTACAGTCCCAGGAGAAGTGGCACATGCACCGTGATGTTGTAATTTTACTGTCACAATGGACAACTGGACAGATCAAGCTGCAGCTGGGGTCTGCAGGGTGAGGATGCTGTATCATAAAGATTAGAATAGAAACCTCTGTGCCTGTATCTTTCTCGGTAATAAGAACTTGACACAGAGCACAAGCTGCAGCTGTAGCTAACTTTGGTGCCAAGTAAATTTCAATTGCATCTTATTATATCCATAGGCCCAGACCAATAACATAAGGTAGAATCACTAGTTAGCAGGTGCCAAGCACTGGGAACCACTAAGGAAGTTTGAGAACCAAGTGGGGGAAGGAGTAACGAGGAACTACTATTGTAAGATATCTAAGTTTCTCTAGTCACCCATCTTTCAGTATTGTTATCTTTTTATTCTTCCCACTTCTAAAAAAGAGAGGTTTAAGCATTTGATTTAATTAATGTTTTAATGGATACCAACTGAAAAACTGAAGATAATATACATACCATCTTGACTGTCAATATTGGGTCAGGAATTTGGATGGGTCAGAACATAGGAAGTGGGACAATGATACCAGGAATGGAGAAAAGAGGGCAGAAGCAGGAGGCCATCGGGGGAATATACTCCTTTCAAAATTCTGAGACAGCTCCTTAAAACGTGAATAATCCACCATTAGGCTAAGTAATATGAATTCCCTCATTTTTCCTTCTGAACTATTTCTAAATTAGCTTTTCCTTTAAGTTTGACTGTATAGTTTGCAAAAATACTTCACTATGAGAATCATGAAACTATCATATTCCTTTGTTTACATATATCTGACCAATGATCAGTGGATTGCTGTATAGTATGCTATATTTAGGCATTCCAATATTTACTGCTTAAGAAAATACTACATTTCTAATTCATCTCTTGTCTGTAGTTTATTACTGTTTAGATCTTTGTACTCAGGACTTTCTTGTAAATTGGCATCATTGCATGTATTGAAGTTCATATATAAATACGTAATATAGTCCTGCCCCAAAACACCATTTCCTCTATACTTGAATGGAGAATAAGTCTGAAATCAGAAACTTCTAAAAAATATTCAATGATTTTTATTCCTTAAATTTACATATGAAGATTATTAAATTTGCAATGATTTACTATACTATCTTTTCATTCACATCTACTTAAATCTGGGCCACCCATTTCTAACGTCATCTGATTTTTGGCTACTATCATTTAACTTGGGTTAAATTATGTCACATTAAATATTGCTCCTAGAATGCTAGTCCTGTCATCTAGTTGTGATTCTTCACCCATCTACCCATGAGGTCAGCCTGCAGTACTCACTGGAGCACCTTGGAGAACAGCATGCTGCAGAACAGCTGGTGGCCCATCAGCGTAATTCTGATGCCTGTGGGATAACGGTTCTCCAGTGTCTTTTCTTTCATTTTGGGCCATGAAAAGCACATTGGCATTGTAGCTGACACTTAATTCAAATATAAATTTCAGATTACCTCTTCATTTAATATAAAGCAAACTACATATTGACTAAAGAAGTGCACTTCTATTTTTATAAGAGCTTTGACTACCAATCTCCTAGAAGTATTTTAAACCTTTAATTGGTAGAATGAAAATTAACCAGCATTTTGGAATCAAATTAAATTTTATAACTAAAAATATAAAAAATATGAAGTTTAAACATCTTAAAATATGTTTAAATACAATTATCTGTTTACCCTTGATATGGTCCACTAAATATGAAAACAATATTATTTCCTAAAGATAGTGGGACAAAAATCAGGCATTTGGAATTAGATTTAATGCGGATTTTTGCAAATACCAAACCAGTTTTTCATGAATAAGAAAAATGTACTAAGAAAATTAATATGCTCTACTTTGTGGTGTCTTGAAAGAAAAGGCTGCAAAAATTATATTACTTATATCTTTAATCAAACCTTCTGCCTTCTACTAAAAGTATCATTGGTAGGGAAGGGGTTAAAAAGTGTGTATAAAAACACTGTTGGTCTAGCCAAACAAACATATTAATAATAGATGACCAATGTGCCTCTGTATGATGTAGGGTCTGTGAAATATTACAAAACGTTAAGTCTTCTACTTGCAAAATGTTTCAACAGAACCACGTGCATGAAGAGCACATCCCTAAGGACAACTCCATCTGTGTATTTCCAACCACAGCTCTCTTGCAGATGAAAAGACTGTTACGGGATCTTTGCAAGCCTCCTAATGGTTCAGTGCCTTCATCTAATGCTTCCCTCTAATTGGCCCTGCATTCAAGACATTCTGTCAGTGGTGTGGTTGCCACATTCAAATCTTTGGCAATCACAACAGTACAAGGCCAAGGAAGAGTTTGCCAACAGAGAGCAAAAAGAATTAGTGGCTTAAACTTTTATGGAGAAAGAAGATACTTGTAAGTGTAGGTCCCAGTGGTATTAGCAGATTATATCCAGACAGTGAGAAAACATTGTCAGAAGTGGTTCATCAGCTGGAGAAAATAGAGCATGCAAAAATTGCGGAATACTTGGTTTGCAGAAAGCTTGCATTTCATTCTTTTGTTTCAGGATAAATTGAGATTCCTCCTGAGGGAATCCAAAAATAGATATCAATCATGAGGAAAGCTATCATCTACCAACAGAAATGGCAAAACAAAACAAAACAAAAGAAAAAGCTGTGTCCCAGAGTTAGCATCTCTTCTTATTACTCAAGTCATCTGGATTACATTTTACAAATCGCATTTCATGTGAAGAAATTGCTTGCTTAAATAATTACTCTTCACAATAGGTTTGACCTAAGCCCAGAAAAGTGACTCTTTTTTAATGCTGTCATAAGATCACATACACACAGTTTTATTATCTGTATTTCTACATTTCTCATGCTTTAAGCTGTAGCATAATATATAATTTCAACATACTGCTTAATTTTCCCACATTTCCATTTACTCATCTATAATTGAGAATATGTTAATATCTGGCTTATGAAAATGTTATAAGAATGACACAATAGAATTTGAGGTACAAGAGGATTTGGGTCCACATTGTAACAATGACTACTTTTTAAAATTTGGAAGAGAAATTTTGTGAGTTTTGGTGTGCTCTCAAATAAATCACCTTCTTGAAGCCTTCTTCAAGATAGAATATTTAGTATTTCAATGTGGGGACAATGGAAAATGCAGATCACCCTAGCCTGGAAGAACTAGATATGGGTGTCAAAAGGTATTTCAGTCGTTTCACCATCGATTACTTGACGTACTTGTGAAAGAAGCTAATTAGGACCAATAATGCCAACAGATGGAAGAACTGGATATTGGAGTAAGTCCACTTTTCCTCCTGGGAACTAATCAACACTCACTAAGCAGAAATAACTTTCCCTCATAGTGAGAGATTCTAGATTCCAGTAAGGCACCTAGAAGTAAAACTTATAACCCATTAACAGTTCTGAATCATTTAGCCACAGATCAGTTACCAACAAATCAGTCATCATGCAATGTGCGTGAACACTTTAGGGAGATCCAAAAGCTATTATTAAGTCCAAAGGACTTAATATTGTAATTTTTTGAATATGAAAACTTCTCTATTATGTTTAAGCAATTTTATAGATGTACTCAAAGCAATAAATAAAACACTTAGGTTTTGAAATATACTTTCTATACATGCATTAATTAGTTACATTAAAAGCTTATGAATCACTTCCAATTTGGTACAAGAAAAAAAAAAATTGGCCTTATGATGAAAGCCCCTGCCTGGTGATAGGCTAGTAAATAATTTAACAACTGGCCTGGGGAGCTTAAGGAGGGTATTTCCATGATATAATCACTTCATAAAAGATTTTTAGCTACCAATGTGATGTTACTGGATATAGAATTGGGAAGAAATACTCAACAAATAGTCCTCTGTTATACAGAATTTCTACCACACATACTGTATGTAAAATACATACTGTGTTGAGTTAAAATAACTCCCAGAGCAGAGATAACAGTACACTGCAGTAAAATCAATAGAAAGTGTTGGGTTTTAAATATGTACACTTTTGTTTTTAATATAATTTAATTATAAGTTTATATAGTTAATTTTTAATAAAGCTCTACTTAACAACTGGCTCACACTATTCCTGGAAACATATCAGGAAACTCTCCCCAGTTGGTACAAGTAGCTCCAGCTCATGACTGCCTCCATCTGCTGTTCACCATCCAGATATAAAGCAAATGAAGAGAAGATAGAAATCAAAGCAAGATTTTCATTCTCAGAGACATTTAAGAATCAACAGGAGAGACTTCAGTATTGAAGCATCACACACATAACTGCTTTGGAGTTAACAATGGCTCTAGATGATTTCTTGAGGATCTCTTGGAGGCAAGAAATGTTATTTTTCGTAAACTATAATTTGAAATAACTCCTTCATCAAGAATTTATATTTTAAATATGCATTTGATGAAGAATTGTCATTAAGAACCACTTATATCTCCCATTGACTTAATTATTATCATTTACAGTTAGTTACCAACACAGGAAACATAACTTGAGTGTAGAGCATTCTTGTTTGTACCTTAATTAACCAATTTAACCAATCAACAGCTGTAGCCTATGGCTTCTCACATGCAAACACATATTATACTAGATATTAATCAATACCAAAGTATTACTATGCCTCTCATTACTGGAATAGAAAGAAACTGTCAGAAACAGATTTATGACTTATCGTCACCCCTGTTGAGCTCATATCTCTTACGAGAAACTGATCACTAAAATACTGTTCCAATACTTCTTGTTAATAAAGGAACAGAGTATTCTAAAGAATGTTATGTATGCAGAAAAGAAAAAAAATAATAATAATATGATTAACACTGCCATGATCATCCCCTTGCTTCCCTTAACAATAAGCCATCTAATTCTTGCAATTAGAGCCCTTGTAGTATTCCAACTCCTGCCGCCCACCCCACCTTCACCCTCATCTCCCTTTACCAAAAGATAAATGTTTCTCCTCCAATTCAATGAACTGCAGATGCTCTTACCAGTGTCAAACAGAACAGTGATCTACTAGTTCAAGTGTTTCACCTTCCCCCAACTTAAGTCAATGTCTTCACCTGAGTTTTTTTTGTTTATTACTATGCTCATCTTAAAATATCTATTATTCTATACTCTATCAAGACCTAAGGTAAGAATGTTCCATTACAGGGCATTTATAGCCTACCTTCCATTTTATTTCAGTATCTTAGCAAAACATATCAAATTAAAAATGTAAATTAGATAGTTTTTGCTATATGTCATTTGCTTGTACTACCATTTAATTGGCATTTTGAATACTAATCATTGATGAAGTATTTTAGTCTAATATTATAGGCTGCTGTAGATACATGTTCACACACATTAACACCAATTAGTGTTGATGGGGATTAAAAGCAGGAATTTTTGATGCACCTAAGAAAGAAGTTATACTAAAGATAACCTTATCAAGTATTTGCCAAACAGTCTTCCTAAAATTGACTTCAACGCATCCACCAACTTGTTTGAAAAATCTCTCTTCTTCTCCAAGATTAATGTTACTTTAAAGTGTAACATAGAAAGTGTTATTAAAAAAATCAAAATAAGCAGTAAAAATAATTTGTGGTTTTCTTTTTAACTTCTTGTTGTACAAAATACTATAAATCTTAACTTCCACATTAATCAGCTTTATTTTAAAAATAATTAATATATTTATTCTCCCATTCCATATCATCTGCACGTTATTAAAATGTTATTAAAATACTATAAATGTTGGTATTTTACTAACAATGTTAGTATAATGTTACTAACAAATGTTAGTATAATACTAACAATGTTAGTAAAATACTATAAATCTTAACTTCCGCATTAATCAGCTTTATTTTAAAAATAATTATTTATTCTCCCATTCCATATCATCTGCACAACTCTCAAAATGTAAAACCAAAAGCCACCAATACTCCAGCACTCTGCCTAGGCACCATTCATGCAAGCAAAGCAAGTGCTGGATTTCTGTGTAACACATGAACACCTGTTGTGCAGGATACAGAGTAAACAAACTAATATTAAGGCTTGAGCCAAATACCCTCTACTTGTCTCCTGGATTCTTCAATGTTGCTATTCTGCTGTTCGCTCCAGTTTTCTTCCTCACACTAAATTGGTTTCATTCAGACACTGGAACCTTGGAAAGAAGGGAAGGTCTACTGTCTCTAGCTCAATAACATCTTGTCTGTCATCTTTTTCTCAAAGCGTCCCAATTTTGTGTTTTCCATTTTGATTTTGATTTTTAATGAGTGATTTTTAGTAAGTGCTTGTAAACCTTATTATTTTGTTTCTTTGCTTTTTTTTTTTTTTTCCCATAGTGTCTCACTCTGTCCCCAAGGCTGGAGTACAGTGGCACCACTACGGCTCACTGCAGCCTCAAACTCCTGGGCTAAAGGGATCCTTCCACCTCAGCCTCTCAAAGTTTTGGGATTACAGGTCTGAGCCACAATGACCAACCAATCTAATTCTTTAAGCAAGATCATCATCTTCACCTGATAAAAACAAATACTTAAGTAAATAGTTCAAATATGCACATGTAGATTTGTTCACTTTCCGGATCACTCATCTAAACTTCTACAAAGAAACCATGCAACATTTATATCAATGTGTATTTTGTCTCTAACGCCAAAATATTAAGCTGTATTAGCTCAATTTTTAAAGTTTACATTATTTGAAATTCTTTCTTATATCATCTGGATATTTGTTCAAATCTTAGCGGCCAAAAATATACATTGCTACTTTGCAGGTAAAATTTGCGTGAGAAAAGCAAAAATAATAAATAAATAATAAATAAAAAAAGAACTAAGTAGTTCCTGTTTTAAATGCAAAGACTATTTGATGTTCTGGGATAGAAAATAATTTCTTTCCCAAAATCTTATGATAAAGATTATCCTCTTGAGAAATAAAATAAAAATAAAAAGACTAGGCAAAACAAAAATCCATATGTAAGTGACCAGAATAAAAATGATTTGATTAAAATGCATAATATAATTTGAAAACAAACAAAAGCAATTCATTATTTTATAAAGAATTAAAAAAACACAGGTATATATGCTTTCTATTTCAGTGAATTTTGTTAATTTCTGTTTTCTTTTACAACCTTGAAATTTGCTTCATGAAGCCTAAACTACACATGTTCAAGGGTATGAATAAGTGTTGTTCATGGAATAGAAATTTTTCCCTATGGAACTGAGGATGCAGAACTGGAGAAGTAGGAAGTAATTCTATATTGGTAAGGTATTAAAGGGCAGCTTAAACAGAGATTTTTTTTTTTTTTTTTTTTTTTTTTTTTTGACGAGGAGTGACAGGATGGTTTCTACTTAAGGAAGATTAATCAAGCATTGTAGAGGGTGAATTCAATACATCTCTTGTCAGGGCAAGAAAGCTAAAGGAAGAATTTGGGAAAGGAGGTTTCAACCTAAAGAATTAAAAACAAATTAGTTTCCAACCAAAATAATATGAATTATTAGTCAATAAAATAAGAGGTGAAATAAGTAACTGAAGCTTAAGAGAGAAAACGTCTGATGGATGTTATAAATTTCGTAGTTATATGTCAGGGAGACTTAAGTCTTGACAACTGCAGAACTTTCTTATGAATATGTATCAGAAGGACATATTCAAACTAATGCTGATCAGGGTTACAAACATAAGGTCTATAGTTTGAGATCTATTACATAGCATAGTGACTGGTTAATTAACACTGTGTTGTATATTTCAAAATTGCCAAGGGAGTAAATTTCAAATGTCTTGCCACCAAAAAAAATGATATGTGAGGTGATTAATGTATAAATTAGCTTGTTTTAATTATTTCACATTCTATGCATATATCAAAACATCAAATTATCTCATAAGTATATCCTATCATTATTTGCCAATTAAAAATAAAAATAAGAAATTTGATTTGTAAAGCAAAAATAGAAACATTTCTCAGCTTCAAAAATATGGTCTAAAACCATTTTATTGTGTCCTCTAGAAGAAATGCTGAACAATCTATTTCAAGTAAATCTTGAAACCATGCAGTATGAGCCCTGAGGCACTTTTATGAAAGCAAAGTGTTCTGTACTGTCCTGGGCTAAATAAATAGACGCAGTGTTGAAAGGGTTGTGAGGGGTCACCTGGCCCACCTCCTCCTCAGCCTTTTGTCTGGACTCCCTCTCCAGACCAGAAGTGAACCTGATCCAGCCTACAACCTAAAAGAGCAGACAGCCTGATGCAGATACAACAGGTTCTACATGTGCAGAGGACAGGCAGTCTCACTGACAGCTATTCAAGTTGGAAACACGGCACCGCCTCTGATACAGACCACAGCCCTTGAAGAGCCCCTTAGGATGTCTCCATGGTATCATAGACATTAAGCTTCCATGAGAGAAGCAACTAATTCTGAAACTTTACTTATGTATTTATTTATTTAGAGGCAGAGTCTTGTCCTGTCACCCAAGCTGGAATGCAGCGGCAGGATCATAGCTCACTGCAGCCTTGACCTCCCGAGCTCAAGCAGTCTTCCCACCTCAGTCTCCCAAGGAGCCAGGACCACAAGCATTCATCTTACTGTTTGGTTATTTATTATTAGTATTATTATGTAGAGGCAGGGTCCCACCTTGTTGCCCAGGCAGGTCCCAAACTCCTGGCCTCAAGTGATCCACCTCAGCACATCCTCCCAGAGTGCTGGGATTACAGGCATGAGACACCACACCCAGTAGTCGTCCTAAAATCTCAAAGAGCCAAGGACATTCAGAGTGGCAACTCAGCTAACTCTGCTCTCAACTTACCTTCAGAAATTGGGTTTGCCCCTAACAGCCTTACGAAGTATCCACCTTCTTTTCTCTTCAAATTCTTCAGACCTAGGGGACTCTTCATTTGAGTAAACATTCTCAGACCTTTATCTACCTCGGAATCATGCAAGGAGCTTTCAATAATTTGAGACTCTGGAGCTTTCTTCAAAATATTTCTGTGTAGTAGATCCTGGTGAGCTTGAGCCACTGTTGTTCAGAAGCTTCCATGGGTGATTCTGATACTACTGATCCATAGACTCCCATGACGGCAGCACTGTGCAAGAGTCCTCAAGCCTAGCCTGTTGCTTCTGCTAGCCTAAGAACTTAACCCTTTGACTCTAATTTTTGCTGCACTGACTTGGTCTCAGCCCTCTGCCACACATCAACCCAAATCCATATGCACACTGAACATAAGCATTTCTTTCACCATTTAAGTGGTTTTAATGAACCCTAGGTTTTTCCTCCCTTAAAGCATACTCCATACTAGCTTTCTTTGTGTATTGAGTTGCTAGAGTTTCCTTGTACCACAACCAAGTGGTTTAAAACAAGTGCAGCAACTTATCTCGTAGTTCTGGAGGCTAGAAATCCAAAATCCAGGTGTCAGCAGGGCCCACTCCCTCTGAAACCTGTAGGGGGCTCCCTCCTTGCCTTTCCCTGGCTTCCAGGTGTTTGCCAGCAATCCCAGGCTCACTCCAATCCGTAGTCTTCACCTGGCACCTTGGAAGAAAGGGAAGATCTACCGTCTCTCTAGCTCAGTAACATCTTGTCTGTCATCTTATTCCCAAAGCCTCCCAATTCCGTGTTTTCCATTCTGATTTTGATTTTTATTTTTAATGAGTGATTTTTATCTCTCTGCATCTTCAGTGTCTTTCCTCTGTGCTTGTCTTTGTGTCAAATTTCCTGGTTTTGATGCCATCAGTCATAAGGGATTAATGACTTCATTTTAGCTTAATTATGTCTATAAAAACCCCATTTCCAAATAAAATCACATTCTGAGGTATGGGGAGTTAGGACTTCAGTGTATCTTTTTGGAGGACAAAATTCTTCCCCCTAACACTCTTTTTAGTCCTTTGCTGTCAGAGAGTTCTCTTATTTACTCAATTATTCATAAAAACAAAATGTGCTGTTAACTGAAGGGTCTATGTCGTTTATTACAACTATTCCATGTTAACTGTATTAATGTTAATGCTAATTTAAATGACTGCTTAGTACTTTACTAAACATTTAATAAAATTATTTGTTAATTAATTGTCATGAAATAAAATGACTCTCTTGCTACACCATGATTTACATGCCACGGAAATCACTTCTTACGTTGACTTCGCCTCTATAGACCTGGCTTCCTAGGACAGAATTCAAAAGTATGACAATTCATGTATTTTTAATAACTATCATATTAAAATGACATTTTGCTTTTAACCTCTCAGAAAAAAATCAAAAGATACAATTTGATAATAATCATTTCTTGGCATATATCCTTTTTACTACCGATGATTCCAGCTTTACGTTTTTTGTGTTTTGTTTTACTTTTCTCTTGAAATGTCAGTCCTATTTTTAAAAGTAAGTTGATTCTTTCCAACCTCTTCTTCTGTATCCTTTGCTGGCTCCTTGTTCTCTACTCACTCTGTATTAAGTCCTGTTTTCAGTTCTAGTCTCAACTATCTACTCTCTCCCAAGGTGATCTCATTCGGGCTTTTTAAAATACCAATATTGTTCATGATTCCTAATTCTAAATATGCAGTCCACGCTTGTCATCTGGGTTCCATGCTTGTCATCTGGGTTCCACACTCATCTATCTGAAAGCTACTTGGCCTCAAGTGTTGGAATCTTAAAGTATCGAAAACAGAACCCTTATGTATCCAAACACATCTGCTGGCCCTGTCACACACACACACACACACACACACACACACACACACACACACAATACCTAAGCACCACAATTCGTTTTGTTACTTATCATGTAACCCTTCAGTACTGGCTGGTGCAGAATGATTTCAATACCAGTCATAGTGAAACTCAAGTCTCATTAATAGCCAAAATCTGAATCTCACTAACCTTTATCGTTTCTAAGTTTCATAACATGAACCAGAGTATTGAAATAAAGAAAGCGAATGGAAACAAAATGATTGAGAATTATATTGCACAAGAGAAGAAAAGAACTATTAAAATTAAAACTATGTCAAAGCCAAAGTATCAGTATTAATACATAGTAAAAGAAATATATTTCAGAATTCACTGTCCAATATCTGTGACAGGTGAGCTGCACCTTTCTTAGCGCTTAGTTAAAAACGTGTTACCACTGCTATACCAAGAGGTGTCTTCAGACACCTCTTAACACATTTATCTCAGCATTCTAGTGTCATAGGTGCTTTGCTCACAGATGATTTGAATGTGGTATGGAGAGAAAGTTATCTAAACTTCATTTCCACTGTGAGAAAAAAAAGTGGGTTTTCTTTAATATGAGAGGATGTTCTCTATTTATTTATTAACTTATTTATTTATTTTTAGATAGAGAGTGTCACACTGTCTCCCAGGCTGGAGTGCAGTGGTGGCATCAAAGCTCACTGCAGTCTCAATCTCCTGGGCTCAAGTGATCCTCCCACCTCAGCTTCCCAAGCAGCTGGAACTAGAGGTACAAGCCACCATGCCTGGATAAAATTTTTTAAAAGTCTTTGTAGAGACAGGGTCTCGCCATGTTGCCCCGACTGATCCGGAACTCCTGGCCTCAAGCAATCCTCCCACCTTGGCCTCCCAAAGTGCTAGGATTATAGGCATAAGTCACTACAGCCAGTTAGATGTTCTCTACAATAAAAATTACACATCTATGAGTTAAAAGTTGTTTTATTTTCTCTAAATCTTGTAGAGTTTCTGGTACCATATATATGCCCAGTGAGAGTTTTGAGTTTTGTTTCCCTAATTCCTAGGTCTAATGGTAATAAGACCTTCACTTTGAAGTGATGCAAGATGCGATGAATGTCCATGGGTAATAATGACATCCAGAGACAAAGTTGTGTTGAATATGCCTTGGAGTCTGACCTCTGTGAGGTTGGACAGATGTCTAAAGCTCTGTGGGAACAATGCCTGACAAAATTAGTTCAGTGCTTCACTGAGGCTCATCTCAGAAAATGGCTCTGAAATAGATGTGACGTGTCAGACTTTGAAACCATACAGTTAAGGTTTAACTGTTGTACCTGAAAAAAATGTGCCAAAAGCATATGATCAAGTGTTTCTTTTCATGTATAGATTATACATCTCTAATGATAAGTATATACAGTATTATAAAACAAGCAAAACTGAAAGTATCCTTTCAAAAAAGTATACTTAAAGGCTCTTGGATGACTTCATGAATCAGTGACACAATAACAAATCTCTTCTTTAAAAAAAAAAAAAGATTTATTTTACATAGTTTGGACCTCTATTCATGCTTTTTACTTTCTCTTTAACTTCATCTAGCAAAATCAGGAGGAGCACAAACGAAAACCATGGGACAAACATCTTTGGAGCAGAAGACTGGAGAAAAAGTAATGATGAAAGTCAGCCAGAGCAGTGGAGTAAAAAAAGTAGAAAGCGACTGAGATTTTATAAACCAAAGCTCATCCACAGACACAAGCTTGAAAAGGATATGTTTTCCCCAAACAGGTTTTCCAATTTGAGTTTTTATTTTCCCACTCCAGACAGTAGTTCAGATAAAACGGTAATAAAAATAATAAAAAGCTTTTATTTGTTTCTTTAACTTTTAGGATGAGCTAACGCACTATCTATTGAATGACCTCCCCAGTCAAGCCTTAGTTATAAGCATGTAGATTATCTTCAGCAGAGGTGTTCTCCCAATGCCATCCCCTTTCAACACCCACACTAGTTTACTGCCTCATAACCACCATTGTCTGACAGTTGGTGGAAGCAGAAAAAACATAAAAGGGCAAAAAAGACAGTTGGTTTCAATGGCAGGTGTACCAGATCTGGGAAACAAGGGTCCCTACCCTATTATATGCTGAAGCAGGCTTCTATGGGCTTAGAGTTAGAATTGGTTTTGTTAGATTTTTAGGAATTTTGTGAGCCAGTTGTTAAGCCATTATTAAAAATTAAATTATGCAAACTTAAATTTAAAGAAATCCTACTAAAAACAAAGGTACTGAATAGTTAACACTTATTCTTTCCTAATTATTTGCTGTCTTTTACTTTGTCAATGCTTTTGAGGTTATGTCTATTTTATGTGTATGATGGAAACGCTATATAAAGATACATTTGAAATTGACCAAGGTGGGAGTAGTTGCACCAAATAATTTGGCAAACTCCACAAATCAGTGGTTGCTTACTGTTTTGTTGATTGCCTAGACTTTTTAAATAAAGGAGAAATATTTTAAATAGTGCATATTAAACCTAAAAGTGTGTCATGTCTATGGACATTAATTGTCAATAGCATGAAAGAAACTGAGGAAATAATTTTTAAGTATTTGAAAACTATTATCCAGTTCAGCCAAGAATCTGTTCATGTAATTGATGGAGATAAGTTCCAATATTTTCTTCCATGTTTCACTTTCCTCTTTCTTTTTAAAGCAAACAAAAATATTCACCAGCATTCATGTCAGAACTACAAAACTAAGAGTTTGTCAAACTCAGCAGATTCTCCCAGAATTAAATGGCTATATGGAATATGCACTAAAGACTATTACATATTGTACTATTGCTATCATTTGTCAATTGAGAGCTACACATCTTTCACATAAAGATTATCTTGTATGATATTATAATGTAATATATACATTTGTTTTGTTTACAATCCAGTTGTTAAATGCTTACCGTCACCCCAATATCTCTACCATCCAAAAGCTATTGATTATGGAAAACCTGTTTAACTCTATGAATATCAACTTCCTCACCTGCAAACAAATGAAATGAGTATCTACATCAGAGGATAGTTGTAAAAGTCAAAAGAAATATTTATGTCGAAACCCTCTATGGATCGCAAATATTAGGTATTATCAGAAATTCAGCAAATATGTTTCAGCTCCTAATATGAGCTCTAATAACTTGCAAAGTGTGCAAATATCAATAATATTATAGTCTCTGCCCTCAAGCTGCTTACAATCTAATGGTGAGAAATATGTGTAAATGACTTAAAATTACTTGAGTACCAAATGTTCTATACCAGAGGAAAAAGTGAAGACCTATGAGATTATAGGAATATAAGGGATTTTACCTGGAGCACCAAGGAAGACTTCATTTAAAAAAATGGAATTTTGAGATAAGCTTTGACATATAAGTTGCATTTGTATCAACTGAGAATGTGCACTTGGAAAGAGGGGCATGCTTGGCTGGTGGGTGAAACCTCAAAAACATTATCATCACAAATATTTCAATGCCTATTAAGAAAATCGTAATTGCATTGATAAATCTGCTACGTAAAAAGCTTACTTATTATCTCCATGTAAAATAGAAATTATGCATTATAGATTATGCAATCCAGCAGGCCTATCCATAATCTCACATTTAATCAAGGGTTGACTACATGTTTAGTCAGTTTCTCCAACTTATAAGCCGTGTCCATTTCTAAAAACCAAAGTACAACTCAAGCTCCTGCCTTCTTAGTGAAAGAAAACATTCATGTTGTAAATTTTTAAAATTATTTTTCAAGAAAACTATAAAATATGTTTGATTCAAGTATTTCACATGACAGAAGGCACTATCCAATAGAATTAAAAAGTGGTCACTGGTTTCAAACCTACGAATACATAAATTATGCATGCATTAGGTGAACAATGAAGGGCATACCCAAAGTAAGGTTTTCATGAGAGACTGGAACACTGAGGCAAAAGAAAAGTGAAACATTCTAAAACCTTCATGTGAAAAAGGATTAACTACTAAAAAGCACGATTTTATCCCTCAGTTAATAAGTCTTGTAAGGGATGACATTACTAAGTAAAGTTCATTGCAAGCATTTTCCTCTTGCTTGTCAAAATATGCTAGTTATATATTTGTGACTTGAAAAAAATACAATGCTTCGAAGAAAGCTTGGTAGAGTACTCAGAATCTGTCTGAAGTATAACGCAAGGGAGACGTCTATTAATCTTTCACACACAAAGTCTGATTCAAAAGGTCTGTGGCCTTGACCTCAAGTGACCATGGAATAGATCACAGAGCCAGTCCAGGATCCAAAGGGATTAAGAGGAGCATTTGCTCTGCTCTGAAAGGCCCTTTTTTCTCCACTCTGGTTTCTAACTTCCCATTACACAACTCCCTCTGCAAGGCACCTCGCCAATGGAGCCCGTTCACTCTGTTCTCTCCTTGATGACAGCTGTCAGTCTGTCACCGCCTGAACATGCGACATTTCAACAAAATCCAAAGCGGAATTGAAAGGGCAGGGGCTGAAGCACACAGCCTGACCTCCTTCCTGGAGGTCCCAGACTCCTTTACCATCACCTTTCAACCTGCTGAAGGTAAAAACCACCTCACTCTTCACTAACAGAGTTGAGGCAGCTTCTGCCGCCTCAGAACCTGGACATTCCCACGCATCGTGTAATTAAGCAACGTTCCTGGAAATCATCCTAAGAAGAAAGAGCCCGCAAGTCCCCTTGTAACTTCAGCACGAACGCGAAGGGTGCTAAAGCCAGGTGTCAGATCAAGGGGCGGGGGAAATCGCTCACTCCCCCTGCTCCTGGACAGCAACCCCTGGACCGCGTGGCGACGCCCGGCGGGAGCGCGGCGAACCCCAGCGCGCGGGACCGGGAGTGAGACCGCGCCCCTCCCACAGGGCAGGGGCGACCCGGCGAGTGCCCGCGGCTTGAGGGCAGTGTGAGCTCAACTGGGCGGAAGGGAGGGCAGTGGGAGCCCAGCCGGGCAGAGAGCCCTGCTCACTCATTCGCCCCCGTCCGGGAGCTGCGGAACCGCAGAGGAAGCCGGAGAGGCCGGTCCTGAAGCAGGGACCTGTCCTGGGGCAGGGGCGCGCGGGGCACTCACCAACTGCAGCGCGCAGAGGCAGATGAGCGAGCAGCGCCCGGTGCAGCAGCCCATGGTGCCGGCGGCGTCCGAGCGGCTCTGAGGGCCAGGGATCCGCGTCCTCCGCCGCTGCTGCCTCCTGACTCCGGAGTAGTCCTCTCCTGGCCCGGCCCAGGCTCCTTGGCCCCGCGGCTGCCGCTCGCGGCTCCTGGGGCTCGGGGCTAGAGCCCGCCTTTGTTAGTTTCCCGGCGGGGCGGGCGGAGGTCGGTGCGGCGCGCACTGCCCGAGCGTCTGGCGGGGGTCCCTGCGACCCACTGTGCAGGTCTGCTTCTTGGGGAGGGGGAAGCCGGGCGGGCGGGGCGGGGGGCGGAAGGAGGCTACAGATGGTGAGTGGGTGAATGTCTGTTTAGGGGAGGGGAGTATGTAGAAGGTGGGCGTCTGGAAAGTGGAGTGGGCTGTCTGGGTCCGGGTGTGTGTGTGTGTGTGTGTGTGTGTGTGTGTGTGTGGTGGGAGGGGAAGAATGAAAGGGAGTGCCGCTGGGGAGGATCGGCCTGTCTAGTTAGGAGTCTTTGGGGAGACAGGAAGAGGGACGGAGAGAAAAGAGAATGAATATGAATGAGCGTGAATTAGGGCGGCCGGCTGCGCTGGAGACCCTCGTTGACCGGTGTAACTGGCTAGACCCAGCTGGGCTTTATCGCTGAGGGTTGTGCTGGGGGTTGGGAGGGTGGTCGTTGCGTTTGCAAGGGAGGGGACACGGCTTAGCTGAGCTGTCCCAGAGGTGGCGAGGATGGGAGGTGGGATGGCTTGGGGTCGGGGGAGGAAGGGCCGGACGCGAGACGCCGAAGGTGGGTTGGCGCGGTGGAGCGCGAGACCAGCCTCCGGAACCTGCCGGGCTGCAAGGGGGCCGGCGGGCGCTGCGCGGGCTAGTGTGATCTGCTGGGCAAGCTGCTCGGGGTCTCCGAGCCGAGGTCGCTTTTGGCTGCCGCAGCCGGTTGCCTGGAGGGCGCCCCTGCTGGAGTCTGAAAGGGAAAGTTGCACAGAGTTGGTTGGCAAAGGGCGCTGCGGCGGGGGAGATGCACCGGCCTAGGGCGCGGGGACTAGCCAGGACGCCGCGGGGAGACCTGGCTTAGGGTTCTCAACTCACAGACCCTTTGACATCCTCACCAGGAGGGAGAAAAGAGAAGGCGAGGAAGAAGAAGATGAGTAGCTTTTTCTAGAAACGGAAAAGGTTTCCGGAATAGATATAAATATATCTTCACAGAAATGAATTGTTTGAGAAGGATTTGGAAATCAGATCTCGGATAGTTAAGATACGGACAAACTCTCTGTGAATCCTGTGGAAACTCTCTTACTCTCTCCCACTTAATAGAACAGGGCGGAGGTGTTCTGCAGAGGATTAAATTTCATCAGGGCTCAAAGTGAGATTTCATGGGCGCGTTGTTGTACCAGGTGGAACTGCTCAAGGAGCTCAGAAGCACATTAGCACAAGGAAGAAGCCCGCAGGCCAATTATCTCGGAAAAGGCTGTCTTCAGAATTTGGCACAGAAACCCTATTTCTAGCCCACTGCTGCCCTCCTGGGTTCTTAGCGGTAGGTTGGTAAGAAAAGGCAAGACATCTTTGCGTGTTTAATACTTTCACTCCAGACATGGAAACTGCTCAAGCCATTAGTTCAGGCATTAAAAGCTGTCCTGTTTTTATTTTTAATCCTCTTTCTGAAACGTTTCTTCAGGATCTATGTTTATAATTTAAAAGAGATAATTCTCTTTGAAATTCTAGTAGGGACACATGAATAACCTCAGGATTTGGGTTAATAAAAGAGTCAAAAACATTCATTGTTTACATTTTACCTCTATTATCATGGAGAAGGGAGAAATCAAGTCAGAACTCCCCCTCCTTTTTTAACCCAAGCTTTAAAACATCAATGATCAAGAATCATGTGAGCATGCTGCCTCTGTGTACAATCCACATACTGGTCATCATTCTTGATGGATGAAAACAATAGGAAAAAATAAACACTGACATGTAAGTAGTTTAGCATATGCAAAAGCACACTGCAGAACATCTCCAGCCACTGACCCCTCTAAAAGCTGTAGGAAGCAGCTGAAAAGTGAGAGGACATGAACAAGTCTTCCATCTATAACTCCAGAAATTGTTGTAAGCTCTTCATCTCCAGAGACTGTGATGAATGATGGTAATAAAAATATTGACACTTCTTTCTCTCCAAATTACCCCAGTATAATTTGTCATGCTTTTATTTATTTAGGAAGTACCATATTAGCAGCTAACCTGCCCTGGGTCCTTGTCAGGTGGACCCATCTAGGTACTTTGTGTGTTCATTTAATCATCACTGCAACCTCACAGGGTGGGTACTGTGAACATCACCATTGAAAAGATACGGAAACAGGAGCAGGGTCTCCCCCTGGCTGTTAAATGCAGGAATAGGAATGCAAAGCCAGGGAATCTAACTCTAGAGCTCCTGGATTTACACATTCCCTATGCTGCCTCTGAAACTTGGGACACAAATAGCACTTATTCACAGGGAAGCTAACTGTTCCTTCAGAAGTAAGTGTAATAATGTACACTGATCTAACATTCAACGTTAGTACCACCTGTGTTTGATTTTAGGCGACCAGGAGGGTCTCTTGCACCTCTCCTTTTCCCATTACCCACTTTACTGATAGACTTAAATTGGGTTTTCTTTTCTTCCTTGTGTGATTTAAGACAGTTGGAAATGCATTTCTACTAAATGCATTTAAACAAGAAGCAAAGATAACGCAATGCTAATAAGAAGTCTAGAAATTGTGTGAAGCTACCTTTATTTCTCTGCAATCTCTTATTCTCATTTTCCAAATTGTATTACATCCTGAACAAAAAATCTTTCTCCCTTTTTTTCTTTCTTCCTCCATCCTTCCCTCAAATAGTTTTTGCAAGTTTATTTCTTAATTGCTTCTATGCGAAGGGCTGTGCTAGTTGCCTGGTCTGCAAAGGTAAATGATAATACTCCCTCTCTTCCCCTTAAGGGCTTACAGGTGGGAAGGGAGAGCAGCTGCAGGAATAAAGTAGCACTCCCCTCTGATAGAGGTTGGTGCCAACTGCTGTTATTAAGTTTTCTTCCTGTGAGTTAGAGAAGATTTAAAAGAGGAATTACCAGTCTCTCAGGGAGAGGAAATGAGACTAGAAAATGACAGAACAATGGAAAGGATGGGACCTGGACAGAAGTTTGGTAAAACCAATTGGAGAGGAAATAATCTAAGTAGCATAGCCCATCAGATATATGGCTGTAAATGCTGCTGCTTGGCCACAGAATATCAGAGATGTCATTTTGCTACCCTGTGAGCCCCATTTTCCTCATACATAAAGTTGTTGTGATAAAATGACTTTCCCCAGAGGGCTAAGCCTTAGCATTTGCCCCTTGTCCTGTCTCTGTGGAGCTTACAGCCTCAGCTCATGCAGGTCTCAGCCTCATGTCACATCCCATGGAGGCTTTTACTGAACAGGCCTTCTAAAATAATTCTCCAGTTACTCTATTTTTCTTCAAACTGATTGTTTGCTTACTGTATGGTTTCCTGTTTCCCCGACTCAGATACAAAGCTGTTTCCCCAGTGCTTATAACAGTAGTTAAATTCAATATTTGTTGCATGAAGAACAATAATGTGTATAGACTTTTAGCATAATAATTCACACATCGTGTTGAACATATATGTATATGTGCACATATATAGTTGGTAGTATTAAACATATGTACACACACACACACCCCTTAATGCCATTTGAGTCTGTGTGTTTCTTATGTTTTGTTTTTGTCTTATGTGTATCTCTTCTATGTGTTTATTTCTTGGTGAAATTCCTTTTGAGAAACTTCAGTCCTATCTCCCTTGAAGGAGGAGTGAGTTGTCCAAACTAAAAGATAACCGGGGGTGAGACAGCACCTCTAGAGGCCAGATCTAGAAATGCATGTTTCCAGGTTCCCAACTTTTTGGGGTTCACTTTCACATACTGGATATGAGACACCAGCTTTAAGTTTCTCCTTAAATTAAGATTCTTTTGAATTAAAGTTATGCTCAATTATTGCACTGGTTTTTGTTTGTTTAATGTTTTTGTAAGCCTCTCAATTCTGCGTTTTTATTGAGTTGAATAGATTATAGCGTGATTAAGCATTCTTCCTCCATTGTGAAACGTTCTTCAGTGTATTAGTAAATATATGTATTTCCTCTGATGTCTGCTTAATGGTGAGCACCTCCTTGGGGCCTTCATGGAGAAAGTAAATTCCCTATACCCTCCTCTACAACTGGCTTCACTTCATGATTATCTGACAGACATTGCAAAGCAGTATGCCAGCTCAGATGGAGCAAAGAAAAGGTTTACACTGGAGCAAAATGTGGACACATATGTATGGAGAGTTTGAAGCATGGCTGCAAAGGGCTGAAGAACATTAGTGTGCTGTTGCATGGCAGTTGAGACCATCCTTCTAGTTAGAATTGGTTCACTTATTATGCATAGCAAAGGAGGTATGAATGTTGGGGGCATAAGACAGGGGAAAATGCTAACAGTTATATTTTTTATATTTTCTTACTCCCTATAAAGATAGGTTTTTCTTGATATTTTAAGCACTTTACATCTGAACATTTAAAAACACCTCCCAGATGGCTGTTTTATTGGGAGATAAGAAAGAAATTAGAGGTGGACATATGGTGTGGGGGTGTTTCTAAGGTCACTGGAAAGCCTGTAGAGTGGGAGAAACCAAAGGAGAGAGGATAAGAAAAGTTCTTTGGTATATTTTGATTGAATAAATGTTACTTATAATTAGTTCTGCAATTGGAAAGATATAGCCAAGCACCATTTTTTTTCCATTTCTGTTTTGGTTAATAATAAGCATCAATTAATATTAACTCCATCAATGGCCTAACAACTCTGATCTGGTCTTTCTTTCTTTCTTTCTTTCTTTCTTTCTTTCTTTCTTCTCTCTCTCTCTCTCTTTCTTTCTTTCTTTTTTGAGATTGAGTTTCATTCTTGCTACCCAGGCTGGAGTGCAGTGGTGCGATCTCAGCTCAGTGCAAGCTCTGCCTCCCGGTTCAAGCAATTCTCCTGCCTTAGCCTCCCGAGTAGCTGGGATTACAGGTGCCCACCACCATTCCCAGCTAATTTTTGTGTTTTTAGTAGAGGCGAGGTTCCACCTTGCTGGCTAGGCTGGTCTTGAACTCCTGAGCTAAGGTGATCCATCTGCCTCGGCCTCCCAAAGTGCTGGGATTACAGGTGTGAGCCACTGCGCCTGGCCCATTTAGCACTTTCCTAATGTCATGCACTGAGCAGCCCCAACTGACACTGGCAAGTTCAAGAATTTCTCATCACTTAATTTATTGCTGAGGATTAGCAACCACTGGGGGATTTCTGTGCAACAAACATGCATATTTTAGCTTGGGAGCTGCGTGTCAGAGTCCTCATATCAGAAATACAAACAATTCCTTACAACCATTAAAAGCTCAGCAGCCCTCTGCTTTCAAGATTTCAAGAGATCAGATCAAAGGAGTCCTCATAAGCTAGACCCCCAACAATTGGCAATAACAAAGGAACAGCAAGGATAACATGATTGAAATCAAAAGAAAAAAAAATACAGTCTGCAAATCCTGATGCCACCCTGAACGTTTTGAGAAGCATGCATGTATGTATTTATTAGATAACATTAAGTGCTCCAAATTACAGAGAAGACTGCCCCCACCACCCCTTGTTTTTAAATGAAAAAGGCATTGCTGTAACATATGCAAAGAGACTATTACTATCAGATAATGAACTTTTGGAGTAGATTTTCTCATACCTGTCTGGCTCAAGAGTCAACCCGATATTATTGCATTACGTTTCTGTACAAGGTTTCCATTAAGAAAGGTGAGCGAGAGGTAATGGGATCTCTGTTTATTACTTTTGCAACTTTTTTGTACATCTAGGATTACTTCCAGTTAAAAATAAGAAACAGTCCTATACAAATGTTAGATACATATTTAGCAGGCATATGAAATACTCAACAGATTGCCCAATAGAAACATAAAACCTAACACAAAATGCATTAACTAAGGCTAATATGGAATGAGTTATTTTTCAGTAACATGAGTGATAGATTTTCCTTATTTGTTCATGATACATTTATATATATATATATATATAATAACCAGATACTTACATCAAGATACATAAATATACAATTTGTATATTTTTAATCACTAAGACAAGCTTACATCTCAAAATGGACATGACTCTGCTTTTTCCCATGCATTTTTATTCAAGAAATTGAGAGGATTTTTAAAGAGTCATTAAAGATAGTAAAATCAAATCATCTCCCTCTGTGTCCTTAAGGGAGAAATGAAATTGGTCATAAGGAAAATGAGTAAGTAGTCATTTATTAAAAGTACTGTGATAATTGATATTGTTATGTAGTTTTGAAAATTAGAAGGGGCATTCAAGCCCAAATAGTATAGATTTGCTTTGCATTTACTAGATCACAAATATGCCTTCAGTAAAGCTGTGGTCTCACCTGAAAAATGTATAGCTCGATACAAGAGAGCACTTTTATTAGATAATGTCCTTTTTCTTAGGTTTACCTGTGTGCTTTCCATAGCATGCATATAGTGAACAGTGGTAAGGAACTGATACGTTTTGAAAACAGTTGTAAACATAGCTCAATTTTTACTTAAAGTCACTATTTAATGTATTACATAAAAAGTAAAAGTCACAGAAATCCAACTTTTGCTTAAAAATAACCCTGAGTACCTGCAGACAGATTCTCTGATGTATAGACAAATCACTGGTGCTGGGACAAATGGGAAATACATGGAAGCAATTTTCCCAAGCAGCACATTCAGTCTAGAAAAAGCATCCAGCAGGAGTCTATAGATGCCCTCAACATCCCACACACATCTCCTGCCCTTACTACGTCAGTACATAGAGGTCCAGCATCCTCCTGCCAGCACCTGTGTGTCACCTTTAGGGCAGGCTGCAAGTCTGAGGAATTAAAATCTCCCAGGAACAACTCGCAACTTCTGGCTTGTCAAGAGCTAGTATGTAAAGACCTCTGCACCCTTGTCCTTTGGAGAAGATGGCTCAGGGGGTGCATATTCTGTACCATTTCCAAAGTTCCCCAGATTTGGTGGCCTACAGTGGTACTTTGCTTCATAATCCAACTTTTTTCGGCCTCCCTCTTCTGGTTTTACTTTCTCACTCATCTACTGCAGTTTGCAAGGATCACCTCCCAAATAAACTGCTTGCATTTTGATTCTTGTCTCAAGGTCTGCTTCTCTAAAACCTCAAACTTAGACATGGTTGCACTCTCCTGGCCTGTTCATTCTTGGCCCCAGGATCTTGAATAAATAATCAGTAGGATTCAACCCCATTTTTTACATATGAAAAGAACTTGAAGGAGTCTTTCATACAGATTTTATAAATGTAGGAACAAGATCAGAGGATAATGACTGAAGCCACAACATAGGATCAAGCATCAGAGATTTGACACAGTGGGAGTGCAGGTGTGAGTTTTCATTGCCTACTCACTGAAGTAACTAGAAGAATTACCTCTGTTTTGGTCAATTCTGTGTTTCTCTTCTGATACTGATGGGTTCTATCAAGCCTGCTTCTGGGTTGCCTCTGTCATTGTTTTCCCATGAAGGTCCCCAATGAAGTAGTCTTGCCCTTGTGTCAAGACCCTTATTATGACTATATGCCAAATATTCTAGGCCTCTGCTTGCACACGGCCAAAATCCATATTTAGTACAAAGTTATCAACTCATGTGTTCAGAATGGTTGCCTTTGAAAAGGGCTTTCTCTTGCCTGCCTCTCACCAGTCCTTATTATCCCTTGAAAGGGATTATTTCTCTATTTGCTAGAGCTCAGCTCTTCTATGAGTCATCATTTTGGAAAGGAAAAGGGAGCCTTTATATCTCTACTTTCTTTGGCAGGAAGAATAGCTTCCAGGTGATATCTTACTTTAAAAAGGAAGCAGAAACATATATCTTGTCATGGCTTCAACTCAGAGCTTTTATTTTTTTACTATTTAATTCCAGTCATGTAATGACATACTGATTCATGTGCTGGGTTTTTTTCTTTAGGTCTCCCTGGCTAACAGACACTTCCAAGGTTGAAAAGTATAGGGGAAGCTCACCTCAGCTGCAGTGAAACATGAACCTTTGTGGGCACACATCCAAACACGTTAAAAATTAAAAAGCTGGGCCGGGCGCCGTGGCTCACGCCTGTAATCCCAGCACTTTGGGAGGCCGAGGCGGGCGGATCACGAGGTCAAGAGATCGAGACCGTCCTGGTCAACATGGTGAAACCCCGTCTCTACTAAAAATACAAAAAAAAAAATTAGCTGGGCGTGGTGGTGCGCGCCTGTAGTCCCAGCTACTCGGGAGGCTGAGGCAGGAGAATGCTTGAACCCGGGCAGCGGAGGTTGCAGTGAGCCGAGGTCGCGCCACTGCACTCCAGCCTGGCGCCTGGTGACTGAGTGAGACTGTCTCAAAAAAAAAAAAAAAAAAAAAAAAAAAAAAAATTAAAAAGCTGCCAGAATGGCATCTTCATGTTTCTTCTGCTGTACATGCATACTATAAACGGTCGTGCTTCACACTCAGTCTCTGCAGCATGAGCCAGCCCTTAAACTCGGCATGATTACATGTTTGTATTAATGCCTTGCCCAGGTTTATATTTCTATGGTGGTACTGTATCTTTTAATCCATTTGGTTTCTAGAATAACCCCCGAAGTTTCTAGAAGAAATGACTAACACAGCTAGTCAATGATTGCTATCTCTTCTCCTTGTCCTGCCTCACAGCCATTACTTACCATCAGTGAAACACATGACTACTATATTGATTAAGGCAAGTAATATTAGCAGCAGCTAAAAACATCCTAAATCTTAGCGACTTACCACACAAAAACTTTATCTCTCATTCATGCGAACATTCCTAGTTGGGGAAGACTTACCATGTGATCATTCAGTATCTCTGTGCCTTCCCTTTGTGGCTTCAGCCTCTTCCCGTTCACCTGATTGAAGGGAAAGAGGGAAACAATGGAGGTTTGCATGTGGAAAGTTTCTAAAGGCTAGATGTGAAAGATGATATATTATGTCCCCATTCCTGTGCTATAATCAGCCACATGGCCATACCTGACTGCAAGCGAGGCTTGGAAATGTTCAAACTCTGAGACTAAGGTGGAAAAAAAGCAAGATTTGGAGACATACGGCACTCTCTGCCAAATATATTATGCTGCTTCTAAACTCCTCATTTTGTCCTGTGAGCTCCTCTGCCTAGACCACTCCCACCTCTTCATGCTCCTCCTAGCTCTAGAAAATGTTCACCTGTCATGATCACTGAGCTCAGATACTGCCTTATCTGGGAGACCTTTCCTGATATGCTCATCCTCATTCTCAATTTGTATTAGGTTCCCCTTCTCTTGTTCCCTTTCCACTCTTAACTATCCTCTTTTTCTAAATTCCATGAGTTGTGTTAACATTTTCTAACTTTGGACAGTGAATATTAGTGGCTCACTACATATTGGTTGAGCCACTAAAAGAATGGAGTCCATCATTCCTCTTACTGTGACATTTTCTCTAGTGGTACCAAGATGGGAATGCCCCAACCGGTGCAGGATTAGCTTCATAAGAATTACCCATGGCTCATGCCTGTAATCCCAGCAATTGGGGAGGCCAAGATGAGAGGATGGCTTAACACCAAAGATTTGAGACTAGTCTGGGTGACAGAGCAAGGCCTTGTCTCTTAAAAAAGAAAAGAATACTCACCTGTGGAGTTTGCTATACCCGATCCCTTAGCATGAATCTCCAGTTGGTCATTCCTCCTCCCTTGCACCATGGAGCAAGAGATACTTCTGGACCTCACTGAACTTGAGTCTGGTCATGTGACTTTGACGAATGAAATGTGTCCGGAAGCTACGGGTGGGTCAGTTTCAAACAGGGATTAAAGGGCCATGACATGTTTTCATTCATCTTCTTATGCTCCTGCCGTAGTCATGAAAAGTGCAGACTCCAGGTAGCTGCTGTTTCTTCTGTCTGTGTTCTAGAAAGAGAGTTCTGGGGTAGTCTTGAACCCAAGCCTAGCCCAGCCCAGACCAGCTGTCTTAGTCTATCTGGGCTGCTATAACAAACTACTATAGACAAAGTAGCTTATAAACAACAGAAATTTATTTCTCACAGTTCTGAAGGGTGAGAAGTCAAAGATTAAGGCATTGGAAGATTCCGTGTCTCCTGAGGTCCTGCTCCTCAAAGACATTAACTTCAACCTGTGTCTTCACATAGTAGAAGGGACTAGCTAGTTGTCCAGGGTCACCTGTATAAGGACACCAATCCCATTTATGAGAATTCTACCCTGGTGGCCTAATCACCTCCTAAAAACCCCACCTTCTAACCTCAGTGACTAGGTTTAAATATATGAATTTTGGGGGAACATAAACATTCAGATTATAGCACCATTCCCTCTGAGCCACAACCAAATTCACAGCAGTGGGTAAGAAATAAATATTCATAAGCCACTGAGCTTTTTAGCAGTGTTTGTTACACAGCATACCTGAAGCAGGGTAAGGCCTAGACATCTGCATTTAAAAAAAGACTACAGCTAGCCACATTTGGAAACTACTGTACACATTAGACTCTTTCATCAACCAGAAAAAAACTAACATTTAAACGGATGGAACAGGATATCTACAAAGACTTTATCAGCTGTCTTTCCAGACACATGGCAGGGTATTGAATCCCAGCATTTCTCGAATGGCATTGGAACACGAGCTCAGCCACAGTGGGGTTTTGGGGAGGCAGAGGGGCCCTGGGTAAGAGTACTGCTGTTCCCTTCCAACCTCAAAGCAGGCAACAATGATGACTGAGCCTATGCAGGCATATGTTGTATTTTTTTCTTTCAACTTGAATTCATCATTTCATCACAGTATTAAAACCGGCAGGATTACCAAATCTTATATGATCATTTATGTCTGTCTTGCTAAACATTAATTACATTGGTAGCATAATTATGTTCAGCACATAGTATGTAGAAATAAGAGCTATGTTGTTGACTGTGAATAGCATAATTACTATTTCATATGTCTGCAAGGCTGTTTGTTTAGGTTTTTTTCCCTACATGGCTGACATGTAAAATGCTATTATTGGCCATTTTTCCCAAGATGCTGTAGTGATTATTTTTATCCCTCTTTAGCATCAATAATGTCACTACATTATACTTCTCCAGTAGTATGTGTTCTCTGTTTATAATAACAAGTGAGAATTTACAGTAGGACAAAAGTACCTGGTTCTTTGAAAGCTGTTCCTATGTCCTATGGTATAATAAGAAATGACAAAGGAACTTGACTTTTGCTATTTCTTCAGTGGAGTAGAGAAGGTGTGAGGAACAGAAATACATTTAACTCTATAAATACTATGGCTTATTTCCTTTAATCATATCGAAGGAAGAGGAAATAGTCACAAGAGCCCTGAGAAATTTGTCACATCCATGAATCACATTAGGTAGGGAGATTAGAATTTTTCTTTCTTTCTTTCTTTCAACTAGTTGACAGTAACATTCATTTCAACTACAGCGTTATAAACCCAAAGGATAGGCATATTGTGTAGAAATCCACCAGGGCTCCTTTAGAGTTGGTCACAGCTACAGTCCTGGCTTATTCTTTGTGCCTGCCTATTCCCTCACAGTCTCTGACACATACAGAGAACGTAATAAATGTTTGTTAATGCACAGTGGTGGGAAGGGAAGATTTATGCTGAGCCAAAATGAGAATCATTGAAGATGCCAATCCAAAAACTGTGCATCCGGTTAAAAAAACAAATACTTCCAAAAACTTTTACCCTTTGTCCCTGTCCAAGGAGAGCTCATGCCTGCACCCATTGCCTGAAGCATTTTGGGGTGCCCATGAAGATAAATCTTCTGCATCTGCCTGCCACCGTGTCACACTCTGGCTGACCCTATGCTGACACAAGTGCTTCAGAGGATTTTTGTCTGCTGTTATCTTCTGTACAGACACCACTGAATATAGTTTCATCAATATTTTTAACAAATCATATTTTCAATTTTTTCTTTAATAGGCAGAGATAAATATGGTCTAATTTTAAATTCATATACCTATATCTTATGTTAGAAAACAGCACTTTATTGAAATTGAGGCAGTTTATGTAAAATGACTAAGTTGCTAAGGATTTGTAAGCAAACCAAGAAGAGTTTTGTTTTCTAAAAGAACAGTGCAGAAAAAAGCAGAATTTTACTATCATAACCAGTATAAAAACCTGCTATTAATCTGTGTAGCTTGAATTTACTCTGCAGAAAATAGGAGTATATCTTCTGGGCTTAACTTGTCACAGGAATTCAGGCAATATTTTCTCTCATTAGTATTTTGTCTGTCATAGGATAATAAAGGTAAATACAACAAATATTATATAGCCTATAACCATCATTTTATTCATAAGCATCAATAAGTACTCAGAAAAAGGAAATTCAGATGGTTTAATCCTCATATCAGAAAGCACAGGATTAATACTAACTTTTTTCATGAATGACAAAACAAAGCTCTGGGTGCTTCAAGTAAGATTCCAACTATAAGTTTGACCTTAGTGTTAATGCCTTTATCTTTTAATGCCTGGTGTAGAAACATGGATAATGGTGACCAGCAGCTCCACCAGAAGACATTTATTCCAAAAATTTTGGTTAAGAAGGTCTGGGTTTTTCTCCCTTATCCAAAGTTACCAGATTATTCTCAGCTATTCTCATCCTATTGGATGATTTAGGGATATAAATTTCACCAGAGAAGGCCTGGTTGAATTTTGACCACCCTACAGGAAGTTAGAGATCACATGGTGTTTGAAACCTTGTTTGGGACCCCAGGCCCTTCACAAGGTGGCTTCAGGACACTTATCCAAATATAACTACCACCCTTTACTAATATAAAACAACAAAAGCTAGTGTGAATCTGGCTTCTTCTCCTTCCACGCTCCTTTCTGTGATGGAGATGATGTGGTCTGAGGGGAAAAACTTTGAGTTTTGGAAAGAGACTTGTCTGAGTTGAGATGCCTTTTCCACTGGTCATGAGAGTGAGCCCCTGAATCATAGCTGTGATCGTCTTCAGATCCTCTTCCTTCTTAATTCTGTTCCTGTTCCTTCTTGATCTCTCTGTAGCACTTGACACCACAGACCATGTCTTCCTTGGCTGGTCTCTTCTCCTAGCTACCTAAGCATTCTTTTCTAGTGTTATCCAATGCAGTTTTACTAAAAATAATACGATGACGAAAGAAGGCCCCATATTTATTGAGACTCTACAATAAACAAGGCACTGTAGTAGGAGTTGGGTATACATGAAATAAAACCTTGTCCCTACCCTTAGATAGCTTACTGTCTGCAAAAGAAACAAGACTATTAAAAAATAATTACAAATCTTATAATACGTAAGTAGTAGTTATAGTAGTACTCCTTAGTAGTAAAGACAATTCAAAAACAAGATTTTTTTCTTCAATAGGTTGTCCAGGAGCAGGTGGTGTTTGGTTACATGAATAAATTCTTTAGTGGTGATTTCTGAGATTTTGGTGCACTCATCACCTGAGCAATATACACTGTACCTAATGTATAGTCTTTTATCCCTCACCACACTCCTACCCTTTTCCCTAAGTCCCCAAAGGCCATTGTATCATTCTTAAGCCTTCATGTCCCTGTAGCTTAGCTCCTATTTGAGTGAGAACATAAGATGTTTGCTTTTCCATTCCTGAGTTACTTCACTTAGAAAAATTGTCTCCAATTCCATCCAGGTTCCTGAAAATGCCATCATTTCGTTCCTTTATGGCTGAGTAGTTTTCCGTAGTATATATATACCACATATAAAACTAGATTATTTAAGTTTTTAAATGCCAGCATGAGTAGCTTAAGCTTTATTCTGCAGGTCAGTTCTATTTAAACTTTTTAAAAATTCATTATTGTCAGCTAAAAAAAATTGAGACTGCACCAGTGACACACACACACACACACACACACACACACACACACACACACACTATACAGTCAATGCTTACTATTCTCAGAAGACATTATTAGCAAATTCACCTATTAGCTAACATTTATTTGTAAATTTCAAATCAATACTCACATTTTACAGTCATTCATTGTCATGTGAAAAGCAGACAAAAACTTGAGTGCCTAATGCAGACATTCTTAGATAAAGTCAAACAAGGTGATGCTCTGCCTTTTTAAACATTTATTGTTTAGTTTATTCAGTAGATTGTTATTGAATTTATTATTAATATTTCCACATAAAAATCTTAGGCTCATGTGGATTTTTCATTTTATAGGAGGAAATAACAAGTAATATATTAGACCACTAAAAGACTATAAGGAGAAGAAACACTGAAACATTTCCCAGCTTTTTTTAATACTTTAAGTTCGAGGATACATATGCAGGGCATGCAGGTTTGTTACATAAGTATACACGTGCCATGGTGGTTTACTGCACCCATCAACCTGTCGTCTACAATAGGTATTTCTCCTAATGCTATCCCTTCCCCTAGCCGCCCACCCCCTGACAGGCCCCCAGTGTGTGATGTTTCCCTCCCTGTGTCCATATATTCTCATTGTTCCGCTCCCATTTATGAGTGAGAACATGTGGTGTTTGGGTTTCTGTTCCTGCAGTAGTGGGCTGAGAATGATGGTTTCCAGGTTCATCCATGTCCCTGCAAAGGACATGAACTCATTCTTTTTTATGGCTGCATAGTACTCCATGGTGTATATGTGCCACATTTTCTTTATCCAGTCTATCATTAATGGGCATTTGGGTTGGTTCCAAGTCTTTGCTATTGTGAACAATAAACATATGTATTCATGTGTCTTTATAGTAGAATAATTTATAACTCTGTGGGTATATTTCCAGTAATGGTATTGCTGGGTCAAGTGGTATTTTCTGGTTCTAGGTCCTTGAGGAATCACCACACTGTCTTCCACAATGGTTGAACTAATTTACACTCCCACCAACAGTGTAAAAGCGTTCCTGTTTCTCCATATCCTCTCTAGAATCTGTTGTTTCCTGACTTTTTAGTGATCACCATTCTAACTGACATGAGATGGTATCTCATTGTGGTTTTGATTTGGATTTCTCAAATGACCAGTGATGATGAGCTTTTTTCATGTTTGTTGGCTGCATAAATGTCCTCTTCTGTGAAGTGTTCATATACTTCGTCCACTTTTTGATGGGTTTTATTTGTTTGTTTGTTTTTGTGTATTTGTTCAAGTTATTCATAGATTCTGGATATTAGCCCTTGGTTAGATGGATAGATTGCAAAAATTTTCTCGCATTCTGTAGGTTGCCTGCTCACTCTGATGCTAGTTTCTTTTGCTGTGCAGAAGCTCTTTTTTTTTCTTCTTATTTTTTGAGATGCAATTTCGCTCTTGTTGCCCAGGCTGGAGTGCAATGATGCAATCTCCACTCACCGCAACCTCCACCTCCCAGGTTTGAGCAATTTTCCTGCTCAGCCTCCCGAGTAGCTGGGATTATGGCATGTGCCACCACATCCAGCCAAGTTTGTATTTTTAATAGAGACAGGGTTTCTCCATGTTGATCAGGCTAGTCTTGAATTCCCGACCTCAAGTGATCTGCCTGCCTTGGCCTCCCAAAGTGCTGGGATTACAGGTGTGAGCCACAGCACCAGCCTGCAACATCTCTTTAGTTTAATTAGATCCCATTTGTCAATTTTGGCTTTTGTTGTCATTACTTTTGGTGTTTTAGTCAAGAAGTCTTTGCCCATGCCTATGTCCTGAATGGTATTGCCTGGTTTTTCTTCTAGGGTTTTTATGGTTTTAGGTCTTAACGTTTAAGTCTTTAATCCATCATGAGTAACTTTTGTATAAGGTGTAAGGAAGGGGTCCAGTTTCAGTTTTCTGCGTATGCCTAGTCAGTTTTCCCAATACCATTTATTAAATAGGTAATCCTTTTCCCATTGTTTATTTTTGTCTGGATTGTCAAAGATCAAATGGTTGTAGATATGCGGCATTATTTCTGAGGCCTCTGTTCTGTTCCATTGGTCTGTATATCTGTCTTGGTACCAGTACCATGCTATTTTGTTACTGTAGCCTTGTAGTATTTTGAAGTCAGGTAGTGTAATGACTCTAGCTTTGTTCTTTTTGCTTAGGATTGTCTTGGCTATACGGGCTCTTTTTTGGTTCCATATGAAATTTAAAGTAGTTTTTTCTAATTCTGTGAAGAGAGTCAACGGTAGCTTGATGAGGGTAGCATTGAATCTATAAATTACTTTGAGCAGTATGGCCATTTTCACAATATTGATTCTATCCATGAGCATGGAATAATTTTTCCATTTGTTTGTGTCCTCTCTTATTTTCTTGAGCAGTGATTTGTAGTTCTTCTTGAAGAGGTCCTTCACATGCCTTGTATGTTTTATTCCTAGATATTTTATTGTCTTTGTAGCAATTGTGAATGGGAATTTACTTATGATTTGACTCTTGTCTGTTACTGATGGATAGGAATGCTTGTGATTTTTGCACATTGATTTTGTATCTTGAGATTTTGCTGAAGTTGCTTATCAGTTTAAGGATATTTCGGGCTGAGGTGATGGGGTTTTCTAAATACACAATCATGTTATCTGCAAACAGAGACAATTTGATTTTCTCTCTTCCTATTTGAATATTCTGTATTTATTTCTCTTGCCTGATTTCGCTGGCCAGAACTTCCAACGCTATGTTGAATAGAAGTGGTGAGAGAGGGCATCCTTGTCTTGTGTCCATTTTTCAAAGGGAATGCTTCCAGGTTTTGCCAATTCAGTATGATATCGGCTGTGTTTTGTCATAAATAGCTCTTATTATTTTGAGATACATTCCATCAATACCTAGTTTATTGAGAGTTTTTAGCATGAAGTGGGGGATGAATTTTATTGAAGGTCTTTTCTGCATCTATGGAGATAATCATGTGGTTTTTCTCATTGGTTCTGTTAATGTGGTCAATTACATTTATTTATTTGCATATGTTGAACCAGCCTTGCATCCCAGGGATGAAGTTGACTTGATCATGGTGGATAAGCTATTTGATGTGCTGCTGGATTCATTTTGCCAGTATTTTATTGAGGATTTTCACATCAAGATTCATCAGGGATATTGGCCTAAAATTTTCTTTTTTTGTGGTGTGTCTGACAGGTTTTAGTATCAGGATGATGCTGGCCTCATAAAGTGAGTTAGGGAGGAGTCCCTCTCTTTATATTGTTTGGACTAGTTTCAGAAAGAATGTTACCAGCTCCTCTTTGTACCTCTGGTAGAATTCGTCTGTGAATCTGTGTGGTCCTGGGCTTTTTTTGGTTGGTAGGCTATTAACTACTGCATCAATTTCAGAACTTGTTATTGGTCTATTCAGGGACTTGACTTCTTCCTGGTTTAGTCTTAGGAAGGTGTATGTGTCCAAGAATTTATCCATTTCTTCTAGGTTTTCTTGTTTGTTTGTGTAGAGGCTTTTATAGTATTCTCTGATGGTGGTTTGTATTTCTGTGGGATCAGTGGTGATATCACCTTTATAATTTTATATTATATTTATTTGATTCTTCTCTCTTTTCTCCTTTATTAGTCTGGCTAGTGGTCTATCTACTTTGTTGATCTTTTCAAAAAACCAGCTCTTGGATTGATTGATTTTTTGAAGGTTTTTTTGTGTCTCTATCATCTTCAGTTCTGCTCTTATCTTAGTTATTTCTTTTCTTCTGCTAGTTTTGGAATTTGTTTGCTCTTGCTTCTCTAGTACTTCTAATTGTGACATTAGGATGTCAATTTTAGATTTGTCCTGCTTTCTTCGGTGGGCATTTAGTGCTATAAATTTCCCCGCTAAACACTGCTTTAGCTGTGTCCCAGAGATTCTGGTATGTTGTGTCTTTGTTCTCACTGGTTTCAAAGAAATTTTTTATTTCTGCCTTAATTTCATTATTTTTGCAGTAATCATTCAGGAGCAGGTTGTTCAGTTTCCATGTACTTGTTCAGTTTTGAGTGAGTTTCTTAATCCTGAATTTTAATTTGATTGCACTGTGGTCTGAGATACTGTTTGTTATAATTTTCATTCTTTTGCATTTGCTGAGGAGTGTTTTATTTTCGTTTATATGGTCAATTTTAGAATAAGTGTGATTTGCTTCTGAGAAAAATGTATATTTTGTTGATTTTGGGTGGAGAATTCTGTAGATGTCTATTAAGTCCGCTTGGTCCAGAGCTGAGTTCAAGTCCTGAATATCCTTGTTAATATTCTGTCACGTTGATCTGTCTAATATTGACAGTGGGGTGTTAAAGTCTCCCGCTATTATTGTCTGGAAGCCTAAATCTCTTTGTAGGTGTCTAAGAACTTGCTTTATGAATCCAGGTGCTCCTGTGTTGGGTGCATATATGTTTGGGGTTGTTAGCTCTTCTTGTTGCATAGATCCTTTTACCATATGTGATGCCCTTCTTTGTCTTTTTTGATCTTTGTTGGTTTGAAGTCTGTTTTATCAGAAACTAGGATTGCAACCTTGCCTTTTTTGTTTTCCATTTTCTTGGTAAATCTTCCTCCATCTCTTTAATTTGAGCCTATGTGTGTCTTTGAATGAGAGTTGGGTCTCCTTAATGCAGCACACCAATGGATCTTGACTCTTTATCCAATTTGCCAGTCTATGTCTTTTAACTGGTGCATTTAGCCTGTTTACATTTAAGTTTAATGTTGCTATGTGTGAATTTGATCCTGTCATTATGATGCTAGCTGTTTATTTTGTCCCTTAGTTTATGCAATTTCTTCATAGTGTTGATGGTCTTTACAATTTGGTATGTTTTTACAGTGGCTGGTACTAGTTTTTCCTTTCCATGTTTAGTGCTTCCTTCAGGAGCTATTATAAAGCAGGCATGGTGGTGACAAAATCTCTCAGCATTTGCTTTTCTGTCTAGAATTTTATTTCTCCTTTGCTTATGAAGCTTAATTTGGCTGGGTATGAAATTCTCGGGTTGAAATTTTTTTCTTTAAGAATGTTGAATATTGGTCCCTACACTCTTCTGGCTTGCAGGGTTTCTGCAGAGGGATCTAGTGTTAGTCTAATGGGCTTCCCTTTGTGGGTAACCTGACCTTTCTCTCTTGCTGCCCTGAATATTTTTCCCTTCATTTCAACCTTGGTGAATCTGATGATTGTGTGTCTTGGGGTCTCCAGGTATACCTTTGTGGTGTTCTCTGTATTTTCTGAATTTGAATGTTGGCCTGTCTTCCTAGGTTGGGGAAGTTCTGCTGGATAATATCCTGAAGAGTGTTTTCCAACTTGGTTCTTCCATTCTCCCATTACTTTGAGGTACACCAATTAAACATAGCTTTGGTTTTTTCACATAGTCCCATATTTCTTGGAGGCTTTGTTTGTTCCTTTTCATTCTTTTTTTTCTCTAATCTTGTCTTCACACTTTATTTCATTAAGTTGATCTTCAATCTTGGATATCCTTTCTTCCGCTTGATCAGATTCAGCTATTGATACTTATGTATGCTTCATGAAGTTCTCATGCTGTGTTTTTCAGCTCCATCAAGTCTTTTATGTTCTTCTCTAAACTGGTTATTCTACTCAGCAATTCCTCCAACTTTTTTTCAAAGTTCTTAGCTTCCTTGCATTGAGTTAGAACATGCTCCTTTAGCTCAGAAGATTTTACTTTTACCCACCTTCTGAAGCTACTTCTGTCAGTTCATCAAAGTCATTCTCTGTCCAGTTTTGTTTCTTTGCTGGCAAGGAATTGTGATCCTTTGGAGGAGAAAAGGCATTCTGGTTTTTGGAATTGTCAACCTTTTTGCACTGGTTTCTCCTCATCTACCTTTAGTCTTTGATGTTGGTGACCTTCAGATGGGGTTTCTATGTGGATATCCTTTTTGTTGATATTGATCCTATTTCTTTCTGTTTGTTAATTTTCCATCTAACAGTCGGGTCCCTCTTCTGTAGGTCTGCTGGAGTTTGCTGGAGGTCCACTCCAGACCGTGTTTGCCTGGCTATCGCCAGTGGAGGCTAGAGAACAGCGAAGATTACTGCCTGTTCATTCCTCTAGAAGCTTCATCCCAGAGGGAAACTCACCAGATGCCAGCTGAGGCTCTCATGTATGAGGTGTCTGTCAACCCCTACTGGGAGGTGTCTTGCAGTCAGAAGGCATGGGGGGTCAGGGACCCACTTGAGGAGGCAGTCTGTCCCTTAGCAGAGCTTGAGCACAGTGCTGGAAGATCTGCTCTCCTCAGGGCTGGCAGGCATTAACAAAGCTGATTTCTAGCAAGTGCTAGATTAGAAGAGTGGCCTATAGGAGTTTGAGGTTGCATGGTGCTGGCTGATGCAAAGGTCCAGGTTGCAGTCATTGGGAAGGAGTGACTTAAAATGAATGAAAGTAAAAATTATTAGAAATCAAATACTCAAATAAGTCTGCTTCCTTTAAAAATGTCAGGAATTGGAATGGGGGATAAATCTATTAACTAGACCCCCAAACTCTTCCTAAATGCAGAAGGGTGACCCAGAGACTGAACATTGTATAGAAGTGGACAGACAAGTGGTATTATAGCCCACTCAGGAGTGTGGTGGCATGATCTCAGGTCACTGCAACCTTTGCCTCCCGGGTTCAAGTGATTCTCCTGCCTCAACCTCATGAGTAGCTGGGATTATAGATGCCCACCACTGTGCCCAGCTAATTTTTATATTTTTAGTAGAGACGAGGTTTCACCATGTTGGCCAGGCTGGTCTTGAACACTGACTTTGTGATCTACTCACCTTAGCCTCCCAAAGTGCTGGGATTATAGGTGTGAGCCACTGCACCCAGCCCAGTACATTTTTGTTTAACAATGGAACAGTAATCATTTGAAAATACACAGCATAAATGGCTCTAGGTTCAGAAATAGAAAATAACACCAGAAAAAAAATAGCATCTTCTGCTTTCCAGGACATCTTTATCCTGTTGTTAGTTCTAGAATATGGTAGAATGTTAAAAATGTGAAGATCTTGTTCAAGGTAATGCTTAATTCCACTGGGAATAATCTAAGGAGTGAGAAGAAAGATGAACCGGTAGGTGAGGATAAGTGCAGAGGTGGAGGAGCAGAGCCACTGAAGTCACCAGAGAGGCCCGACTTTGAGACTGGGCCCAGTGATTCCCAAGAAGAGAAGAATGGGAGGAATTTGTTAGACTAGGTAAGTTTTTCTAAATTGGATATAAATGTCATTTTAATGCTAAATTGACTGAAAATCTCAGGTGTTATCAGAGCCCGGTCTATCCAGGACTTTCCCCCTCGAGGCATAATAAACGATCCATAGCATGCAGAAGGATTTTTGGCAAGCCCTGCATTCCAGCTTGATGAGCTGTGATCCAGGTGTGGGGTGAGGTCCTAAGCATGGTTTACGAAGTCCTTCAACATCCGTCTTCATCTCCTACTCTTTTCTCTGATGTGAGTAAATTTCCAACAACACTCCCTTCTCTAAAACCAAGTTCCAAATGGGTACAATTGATGTGTCCTCTCCAACTCTACCTGGGGAGTTCTCAATCCAATTCAAGGCTCAACAGAAATGACAACTCCTCTGTGAAGTCTTATCCAACTGCTCCTTCCTTTGCCAAGCTTCTTCAAACTCCTCTTTCAGGTCAGAAAGTTTACAGGGTAATTCAAACACACTGAAGGTGGCATGGGGAAACTGAACTAGACAAAATTAGACAGAATTGATGTGCCCTGAGCCCCCAAAAGACATGGCTCATGTCCATTCTAATGGAGAAAGCATTAGCAAAGTCTGATTATAAATCCAAACAGAAACATATACCTGGCAAACAAGTGCCAGCAACATGTAGTGATAAAAACCCCAGACCCAGATTTCTTGGGCTGGAATCTTCATCTACTAGGTATTAACTCATTGGCTTTGAGAAAGCTATGTTACTTCCAGGTCCTTCTTTGTAAAAAGAGGGTGATGCTAAAGGTATTTAAAACATGTAAGTATTATGAAAACTAAATGAATAAATTAACATAAAGCAGTTGGGGGTACCCCACATTCATGGTGAATGTGCAGTAACATAATTTTTTATTTTTGTTCATTATTTTTTACTTCATATTTTTCCCTTTCTTTTTGGAGAATACAAGTAACAAAAAGTGAACTAAAGAACATTATTAGGAAACATTTCAGTTTTTCCTAAATCACATATAGCTAATGCTTATTTTCAAATTATGATTTGATATATTTATACTTACACACACATACAAACACACATATGGTAATCATTTAAAAATAAGTATATTTTGTCATTAGTTAACTAAAATAACTTGCTAAAGAGTTTATGTCATTGTATTCTATCCATATTTTTAAAAAGAGATTTCTGTAAATTTAAATAAATGAGGCCAAAATGAGAGTATGTTCAGACACTATATTTTAAGAAACTTGTACTTTTTCTTATCAGTTCTTGCTTTTAGAAGTCTGTATGTTATTACAGACAGGGATTCCTTATTTTCACTTCTTATTTAAATCATGTGGGAATGTAAATATTGGTAGCTTTTCAGATGAAACTGTGAAGTGAAAATGTATTCTGTGTTTTAGTGGGGCTTTACCCTGCTCTTAAAATAAACCAGCAAGTGGAAGATTTTCAGACTTGAGGTCTATTTATTAGTTAATGGGCTGCTTAGGACAGCATTTGTTCTAAGCATTTGCCAAATTTCTAAGCAGTTAAAAATCTTACTAACTCAACTCTAGCCAATCCATCACAGCTTCACAAAGGAGGCGATGAAAAGCATGCCTGTCTCTTGCACTTAAAATTGAAATTAGCCTGATTGGATTGCACAAAGAGTCCTGGGCAGTCAGCCCTGATCGACTTCAAAGAATTCATATACTTAGAAAAAAAAATCCAAAGCTACAAAGACTTGAGAATCTGGCACAAATAATGTCATCTTCTACTTGAAGCTTTTTAAAAAATCTGCTATTCCAGAAGTTTCCAAACACATATTTTAATACTATATTTATTTGATCAACCTATTTATCATTTAATAACTACAGGTGGCTTTAAATATGACTACTCAAATTTAAGTTTATTATCTTTATATAACTTATGAAATATATCTTGTTTAGGCAAGCAAAGATGATAAATAATGTTTCTGAAATTCTGCTGGGCTCACTGACCATTTACAATAGGCGTGGCAATAGAAATTCATTCAGGACCAGGCAGGAGATGTGATTGGGGCAGCAGGCTGGGTGGGGATGTGGTAAATGGAGAGGACAGCGTTGAGTAAAAGAAGCAGCCAATACTCAGCTTTAGCCAATTGTTGCTTGGCATGGGACTGAAACTCTGGAGTTTATCAAGAGAAGACTGAAAACTGGATTTTTATGTGGCAACTTCCATTTTTTCCACAATTATAATTAATTTAAGAAATTAAAGCACTGTGTGGGTCAGCAAAACAAAAGAGTCATATTGACCTTTGGAGCTATTATTTAGCCACCTCTGTTTAATACCTTGCTCCATAATTAGCATTCTAGAGAATGATCTTGAATTTTTATGTTTTATAGTTTGTTATTGTTCTTCTACCACCAGACTTTTGGCCAACCTCTAGGATATTCAAATATAATATGGTGCCATAAACATCAGTTAGTAATATTAATATCTAGATTTACCAAGCTGGTGTCCTTAAAGACATTTCAGCTCCTCCTCTGCCCTCTCTTCTCCTTCTTTTTAAAATGAAAGTTAACTTGCATTCCTTTAAACAAGTAACAAAACTAACATTTAAGTGACTCATTTGCCAGACATTTCTCTTTTATGTAGTTTTATCCTAATAAAACCCTCCAGGAATTCCAGATAACGAGAAAAGTCCAAGGTGAATAAATAGCTTATTAAATATCAAAAATCTAATAAGTAGAATAAAAGTAATTGAAACCAAGGTCTGTTGATAGTAAAGCCCCACCCATTTTCATTTTAGAATGCTGCCACTGAGTATAAATATTTCTTTTCTATTTTATTCTACAGGTAATTCAAGCAATTTGTCACTCTTTAGACATTATAAAACAATTGGAAAATAAAAGAGGATACCAATGCTAATACCAATTTAAATCTAATGAATTAGACTGGGTACAGTGACTCACACATGTAGTTCCAGCACTTTGGGAGGCCAAGGCAGGTAGGTTGCTTGAGCCTAGGAGTTTGAGATCAGCCTGGGCAACACAGGGAGACCCAGTCTTTACAGAAAATACAAAAAAATTAGCTGGGTGTGCAAGCCAGTAGTCCCAGCTATTTGGGAGGCTGAAGCAGGAGAATCACTTGAGTCCAGGAGGTCGAGGCCACAATGAGCAGTCATTGCACCACTACACTCCAGCCTGGGTGACAGAGTAGGATGCTGTTTCAAAAATAAACATAAAAATAAATCTAATGAATTCTAGGATGTGTAATTTGAAGATAGAAGCAATAAACAAAATGAGAAACCAAAATAAATTCTGTGTCTGATGAAACCAAAGGTCAGCCGTAACTCTGAACCTAAAAATAAAAGGAGGTTGCCTGAAACAGTTGTGAGTAAGCAGGGTAAGATGGGAGGCAAAGAGAGGATGCTCATTGCCAGATCTTAGAAAAACAGTAATAAATTAGGATGATATACTTTTACAAAATTAAAGAACTCCTCTGAGGTGCTAACGCAAAATTTTCTTGTTAGCAACACTAGTAAAGAAATTCACCTGGTAGGGAAATCTGCCGTGAACTGAGTTTGATTCCAAGAACAGAAGAGTCAGGACCAGTGAGAAATAGCACAGGCATACTTGCAAAAGCAGTCCTCCCACGTTAGGAAGAAGGGATAATTTTGCATAGTGAAAAGCACTGCAACTGCTTGTCTCTTTCATATACTATTACACATGGAATTACTGAGATAATCCTGTGTTCAACAGATAGTCCTCCCTGCTCCTATTGAAGAGAGAACCCCAATTTCACCTTGGTTATCTCCAGATCAACTCCCTGTCAATAGATGTATTGTTTTCTTTACTTTTAGTTCAAGAACTAAATATCCCCAAGTGGTATTTCAACTTCCACTTAATGAAACCTGTCATCTAAAGAAGTTTCCTTCCTTGGGAACTAATATCTCTGAACTAAGAGAACCCAAACTTTCATAAAAGGAAATAAAATGTCTGCAAGTGCAAATTAGGCATAATAGTGCAGGGAGCTCCCTCCCGTTGATTTTCAGATTCATGTATTTTTGTTGAAAGAGTAATAACACTACATGCTGGTCACTGATTCAAACCTTATACCACATACTGTAGGACAACATCCCAACCTTACTGTGTATTGTTTACCAGCTGGAAGCATTAGCTGAGTTACATGATTCCATTCTATCATTTCATGTCCTTATAGGTGATGAGATTGTTTTAAATCCAATGAATTACATAAACATGAGCCTATTATCACTTTTTTTTTTTTTTTTTTTTTTTGGCAGTGAAATGAGTTCCTTAGTCAAAAAGAATATTGTGTGGGATACCATGATGGAGAATAACAAACTATTTAAGTTTATGCATGGTAGTACCAGCAGAAGAATTGCAAATGTTAAAAGTGAATTCACACCCAGAATAAGTATCTGTTTCAGTGAGGACAAAATCCCTAAGGGATGGGTTTCAATGTCGTCAGTCGGCAAGTTGACTGGGTAATCCCCAAGAGAAGGTTGTCATAATAGCCTTAGAGTTGTTCTACATTGATCCAGATACAATTTGATTATGTAATGAATACCTTCTATCCTTAATGTCATGTGCATTTGTCCATGAGCCCATTGAACAAGTATCAATTGACTAACATCTATTATACAATATGTCATTTTATGCATATGATTACTTCTCTTTAGTGGACTCCTAATGAGAATTTACTTGGGACACAAGTATTTTCATACTGTATGTCTATTTTAAGAAGTCATCCTCTCATCATCCATCTTTTAATATTCTTCCTTTCAATTTCCTGATCATCTAGCCAATCTATTAGCAGCTACTCATGAATCAGGATATACTTCTGGTAAAACCGTCTGTACACTACGTAGGTAAGTAAACCAATGTAGTGAATTTTTCTGTTTCCAAGCATGTCTGTTTAGCCATAGAATGGACCCAGAGAATCACTGCGCCCACTGTGAGACAATCAGGTAAAACTTTCATTATCATTTGATCCCCCAAAACCTAAACTGTTCTGACTTTTTAAAAACATAAAACTATTCAAAAATAAAGAGAATAATATATCAATTCCCCGTGTGTCCACTACACAGCATTACAAATTTTAAACCATGCATAAGCTTGCATTTCGAACAGAAGAATCCAGGGGACAGGGGACACTAAAACCCCAAATATGGTTATGTGTTGCATAACCGTTTTTTGGAAAATGCTAGAGTGCCTACAATGGTGATCCCTTAAGATAGCAGAGCTGAAAAATTCCTACCATCTAGTAACACTGTAGCCATCATAACACTTAAGATAACAGAGCTGAAAAATTTCTACCATCTAGCAACACTGTAGACATCATAACATTATAACACAATGCATTACTCATGTATTTGTGGTGATGCTGGTATAAGCAAAACCCACTACATTTGTCAGTGGCATTAAAGGTTAGCACATATAATTATGGACTATATGTCATACTTGGTAATGATAGCAAATGACTATGTTACTAGTTGATGTACAATTGATCCTTTAACAGCATGGATTTGAAATGCATGAGTCCACTTATATGCAAATTGCCTTCTGCTTCTCCCACCCTGAGACCAACTCTTCCTCTTCTTCCTCCTCCTCAGGATGCTCAAAATGAAGACACAGAGGAAGACCTTTATGATGATCCACTTCCACTTAATGAATAGTAAACATATTTTCTCCTCCTTATGATTTTCTTAATAAAATTTTCTTTTCTCTTACTTTATTGTAAGAATACAGTATATTATTAACAAAGTATGCATTAATTGACTTTATTTGATTACTAATGCTTGTAGTTAAAAATATGCTATTAGTAGTTAAGTTTGGGGGGTAGCCAAGAGTTATATATGGATTTCCAACTGCACAGGAGCTGGTCCCCCCTAACCCTTGCATTGTTCAAGGATCAACAATATTTTACCATATTATACATTTTATTCGTATTTTAGAGTGTAGTACTTCTACTCATTAAAAAAAAATTAACTGTAAGTGTAGTACTTCTACTCATTAAGAAAAAAATTAACTGTAAAACAGCCTCAGGCAGCTCTTTCGGGAATTATTCCAGAAGAAGGCATTGTTATTATAGGAGATGATAGCTGCATGCATGTTATCACCCCTGAAAACCCTTAGGACCTTTCACTGGGACAAGATGTGGAGATGGAAGACAGTGATACTGACTTTTATAGGGCTAAGCTAGTGTGTATATTTTTACTTTAGTTTTTAATAAAAAAGTTTAAAAAATAAAAAATATAAATATATAAAGCTTATAGAATAAGGATATAAAGTATTTCTGTGTTTTAAGATGTTATAAAAGAATCCAAAAGTTTAAAAAATGAAAAAAGTTTATAAAATAAAGCTACTATAAGCTCAGATGAACTTGTTAAAGAAAACGAATTTTTAAGTTCATTTAGTGTAGCCTAAGTGTACAGTGTGTATAAAGTCTACAGTCATGTATGGTAGTATCCTAGGCCTTCACAATCACTCACAATGCACTCGCTGACTCATCAGAGTAACTGCCAGTCCTGCAAACTCCACTCATGATAAGTGTACTATATTGGTGTACTGCTTTTTTAAACTTTTGTACTATATTTTTACTGTATCTTTTCTGTGTTTTGATATTACTATTGTAATATAATTGCCTACAGCAGTAGTCCCCAACCTTTTTGGCACCAGGGACTGGTTTTGTGAAAGACAATTTTTCCATGGAGTGGGGGATGGTTTTGGAATGAAACTGTTCCACCTCAGATCATCAGGGAATAGTTAGATTCTCATAAGGCGCATGCAACCTGGGTCCCTTACATGCGCAGTTCATAACAGGGTTCACATTCCTATGAGGATCTAATGCTGCTGCTGATGTGACAGGAGGTGGAGCTCAGGGAGTGATGCTCAGCTCACCAGCCACTCATCTCCTGCTTTGCACCCAGTTCCTAACAGGATGCAAACCAGTGCTGGTCTATGGCTTGGGTGTTGGGGACCACTGGCCTACTGTATTCAGCACAGTGACATGCTGTGCAGGTGTGTAGCCTAGGAGCAATAGGCTATACGACATAGCCTAGGTATGTAGTAGGCTATACTATCTAGGTTTGTATAAGTACACTCTATGGTGTCCACACAGCCACAAAATCACCTAATGATGCATTTACTGGAATATATTACCATTAAGTAAGATTTACCTGTATTAGTGTCATCTCAGGTTTAGTGTCTAGTAATCTCAAAAGTATTTGCATATTTTTCTCTTTTTTATTCTTTCTTTTCTTTTATTGATTGATTGATTGATTGATTGGAGATGGAGTCTCACTCTGTTGCCAGGCTGGAGTGTAGTGGCACAATTTTGACTCACCACAACCTCTGCCTCCCGGATTCAAGCAGTTCTCCTGCCTCAGTCTCCCGAGTAGCTGGGACTACAGGCACGCGCCACCACGCCCAGCTAATTTTTGTATTTTTAGTAGAGACAGGATTTCACCATGTTGACCATGGTGGTCTTGATCTCTTGACCTCATGATCTATCCACCTCGGCCTCCCAAAGTGCTGGGATTACAGGCATGAGACACTGCTTCCAGCCTGTATATTTTTCTTTCCCAGACACATCGTCGTACTCTGGTGCATATCTCTGTTTCATTCCCTGGACCCACTCTTTACTTTTCTACATTCTGCTTTGTTCCTTAGGAGGCTGACCTGAATTGGATACTTCAGAGATCTCCCTTACCCTCATGCTTTTATTGGAGTTCAGCTAATGGGGTGGCAGAAGACAGGAGAGAGAAAGAGAGTGTTTATCCCCCATTTCTGCCCTGCAGGGTCAGCACAGGCAGACTGTGTCCCTTTGCTGAAGGTCACAGCTTCTATCTGGTGTCTTCTTGGCAAGCTGGCACTGTCTCTAGTTAGGTGACTGCTCTGCCCCTTATATTTAAACTCTCCTTTCTGGGTTATGTCTTTCCTACTGTACTCTAAGTAGTCCCTTTATCAGAATCCCTCCACATTACCCAGCTATATAAAGACTAATAGTTGGTCACTGATCTAGTTCACTCCCTGAGAATCAGTTAGCCTTCATCAAAGATCTCTAATAGTCAGATATTCTGTTGGCCACTCCATTCCTGCTACTTATTATTATAGTTATGTCTTCCTTGTCTCTCGTGCAGTCACAAAGAATAAGCACCTCCACTGCCACTGTTCTTTGCAACTCTAGGATCACATCATTCCCCTTTAAATCAGAGAACCCACAATCTCCCGAAGACCACAAAATTCAGCCATCACAGCACTTTTCAAGGATGCCAGCACTGCCCCCCCATCCCCCCCACAATAAATGAATCCTTAATTGCTTAGAGAAATATCTTCTGGGCCTTCCTGTGGGACACAGTGGGGGATGGCTGGCATGTGGATCACACCTGATATTTTTACTCCAACCTTCTATTATCCCTATGCCTTTGTATGCATCTCTCTTTCTTATGCTAGGAAAGCTCTGGCAACACAATCTCAAAATAAGCAGGCCAGAGTGGATTCAGTTTCTGTTAGACAAACAAATAACTTGAGTACCCCTTCTGCCTTCTTGGGCTAAGACTTCAACTTCAGAATCTCTATCTATCCATGTTGATAAACTTAGCCTATGTCAAGATTATATTCTGCATACCTTAGTCAAATGCCATGTAAATTTATGCCTCATATATTCTCTATGTTTTAGGTGATAGGAATTAGCAAAACAGTGTGACTGTTTTGGTTTTTAAAGGATGTTCATTTTCTACCTGCTCTCCATTGCACTCCTTAAAGACCTTGATGACAATATTATAACTGCAACAGTCAACTACAATAGCCATTTTATCTTTCATATACCACTTTAAAAAACACATCATTCCCAATAACCACATTTGATGATTTAAGTAATCATGATACCACTGCACACTACAGATGACCAGGTTTCCATCTTCTGCCGACGAGAAGGTCAGGATTTCATTCAAACTGAAACAGGTCAGCAAACCATTTCCCAGATTCTCATCTGCAAAGATCTATTTCTAGAACCATTTCTAGTATCTAGTATCTATAACCATTTCTAGTATCTCACTAATAATATCTACAATATTAGTGAGAGTCAAGTCAGGAAGCAGAAAACATTCTAGATATTTTAAACAGAAAACAATTCATGGAGAGATCAATTACAAGAATATGTGTAGCAAAAAAGAATAAAGGGTAAGGTTGTTCACAAATAAGTAACTCAATAAATGTCTGTTTCTTTTGCGTTAGGCAAGTAAAAATGTTGACCAAATATCAGTGGCAGAGAGTCCAGCGCGTCAGCTGTCCAAGTTCAGCGTCTGGAGCAAGTGCTGAGGAAATGTGCAGTGATAGACCTGCACGCCACTGAAGCATTACTACTGTCCTTGAAGTTGCCACCATAAGAACTCACATCTCAGCTGCTACGGTCACAGCTGATATTGTCATTGCTTCCCGAATTACTTCCATTGCTGCATCACGGGGGATCCCTCAATACTGCTGCTGCTGAAATCACTGTTGTTACCCCTTCCAGAACCGAACCGATGGCACCGCAGCATTATTAATTATCACTGCAGCTACTGCTGGAGATAGCTACAGACACCAGAAACACGAGGAGTCACCTCTCCCCTCCTCCAACAGTGTAATTTTTCGGTCGGCTCCTCTCGTAGCCAGTGGGTATAGAAATGATACACCAATGTCCTTAAGAACATAGTTGCAAAATCTTTTTAAAATGTATTAGAAATTCTATTCTTCTAGAAAAGTAAGTCCACCTATATATACATCAAAAATCCATCAATAATACAGAATAATGGCACTGGTTTTATACAGCATTGAAAGAATGTTTTAACAACAGAAGATATTTTAATGCCATTCACCACACTAGGAGATTAAAGGAGGGAAAACATAGGATCATCTCAGAAGATGTAGGAAAAAATAAGATGATAAAATACAATATTCATTTATATTAAAATCTTTGTACAAAACTAGGAAAGGCAGAAAATTTCTTAACCTGATAAGTTTATAACAAAACCATCAAAACCACCATATGTAATGTTGAAGCATAATCACTATTTTTTTTTTTTTAACAAAAGCTAGGAAAGACAATGAGATGTCTATTGACACTGTTTGTATTTATCATTGTCCTGGAGTTTCTGGCCAGTTCAGTTAAGACAGGACAAACAAATGTTATAAAAAGAGAAAGAAAAAAGGAAAATACATAAGTTGTCGTTGTATAGAGTTGTTTGTTTTTATATGAGACGGTGTCTCACTCTGTCACCCAGGCTGGAGTGCAGTGGCACAATCTCGGCTCACTGCAACCTCATTGTGTGGAGATTTTTAAACTAGCCATAGAAAAATCAAAGATAATTTGTGGATGCACTAATCAAATCAGCAAGGTTTTCAGATATGAAGGCAAAGTGAAAAGAAACATGAAATTCTTATGAACAATAGCAATCAATTAAAAATATTATATGACATTCATAGCATAAAATATTAATGTACCTAAGAATTAATTAATGATCTTTCATTTAATTTTATTGAGTGATGTAACAGACTACCTAAACAAAACATGAGTATACTATGTTCATGCATGGAAAGGCTTACAATCACAAAGATGCTAATATGTAAATTTACAGTTATTCCAATAAACATACTAGTATTTTTTTAGAATGAAAAGGAAAAACCAAAGTTATTTTGAAGAAAAATACTCTATCAATATTTAAATGCATTTTAATTATAATAATGAAAATGGTTTGCTTTAGCTCAGTGATACACTGATAAACTAATGGGAAAAAATGGAGCATGAAGAAATAGATCCATAGATCTGCTGAATATATTGGACTTGTAAGGTATGAAACTACAAGTCAGTAGAAAAATTATACTATTCAATAAATGTCAGAATAAGTGACTATCCATATATAAATAAAAATCTGTATATTACACCATATCACAAAAACCTATATCTATTTAGGTTAAAGACTTGTATCTAAACTATTTTTGAAATTATTTATGAATATTAAATGTTTAAGATATTTATAAGTATATATAGAAAACTAATGACATTGGGCAACATATGGCTTATTAATCAAATGCCAGAAGACATGAGGAATAAAAGAATATATTAGACTGTATAAAAATGAAAGAGTGCAGAAAATCAAACACCACATGTTCTCACTCATAGGCGGGTGTTGAACAATGAGAACACATGGACACAGGGAGGGAGCATCACACGCTGGGGTCTGTCGGGGGGAAATAGGGGAGGGACAGTGGGGGGGTGGGGGAGTTGGGGAGAGATAGTATGGGGAGAAATGCCAGATATAGGTGATGGGGGAGGAAGGCAGCAAATCATACTGCCATGTGTGTACCTATGCAGCAATCTTGCATGTTCTTCACATGTACCCCAAAACCTAAAATGCAATTAAATAAATAAAAATGAAAGAGTCTAGGCATCCTAAATAAAGGTTAAATGCAAGCCAGCAAATTGAGTAAAACATTTACAAAATATATAATTGAAAAATATAGGAGAATTCCTACAAATTAATGGTACAAAATAAATAATTTAGTAGAAAAAAATGATTAAGAACTATGACACAATATTCAGAACAGATGATAAAATGAATAGTGAATTATTGTGAAAATGCAATTTAAAAGAGCAATGTACAATCTAACAGCAACAAGACTTTATGCCCTTTGCTATAAAAACACAAAACTATGCCAAGGGCTTTAGGAACCAAAAATTTGTATCAGAAATATATGGTAAATTTGAAAATAACATAGCACAACACAAACTGTTTGTGGCTATACAGAAATGAGAATAAACATAATCTTTGGGATTTGAGGAATTGGTTGGGAATAGAAAGCTTTGATTATATTGGTAAGTTTCTTTCTTATAAAAAATTTCTGAGACAAATATGGTACATATTTACTTTGAATATTTTAATAAAGAAAAATTGGGAGTAAGGGATGACTAAAAAATTTAATATCAGAAAATTTTTTATTTATATATTTTCTTCTATGTTCTAAATACTTTTTTTAAACATCAGAATATACAGTTTCCATATAATTTGCAATATATAAAAATAAACATGCTCAGATTTTGGGGAGCTTAAATGTTTTTTATATACAAACCCAGGCTTTGCCTTCCTAAATCATATGTGCATACAAAACAAACCAGTGGTGAGTCAGGTGAAAATATTAATCTTATTTGACACTCGTTTGGGGATTCTTCTTTTAGTCCTCTATATCTTTTATTGGCAACCAGTCTTCACCCTAGAAGAGCTAAAAGAAAGCAGATACAAAGTTCCCAGGGCTGTATCAATTTTTCTATAAAGGAGATGCATTTATGCAGTGATTTATCCAACAGAGCTTTTTAGCTGAAGCCATAGATTTCTCTCCTTAGGTAAGACCAACAAAGGGATCTAAATTTGTTAGAGTCTACCTGTGGGCATTTCACTATATAAAATGACTTAATGTTAAAATACCTATACATTCCCAAATCAAGGTGATACATCTGTATTGCTGTGTACACTCAAATGGCTGTGCTTAGCCTACTCTATGCAAAGTCTTGAACAAATAAAGATGCCTCATCTGGCATTCTGATCAAATTAATCACCCTTGCCTATAAACTTGAACTATCAAGATGGGATTATCAGCCTTCAACTATAGACCCTCCACCAGCAATGGAACAAAATTTCCTTCAACATACCACAAGAAGGCTGAAGCTGTATAGGGAATGATGAGCTGTTAATTCCATCCTATTGATAGGAAAACTAAAGTCCAGGTAGATTAGCTGACTTGACCAGGGTAACACAGTGAGCTTGGGCTTGTATTCATCCATTCTCACACTGCTATAAAAAACTGCTTGAGATTGGGTACTTTATGAAGAAAGAGGTTTAATTTACTCACAGTTCCACAGGCTGTATAGGAAGCATGGCTGGGAGGCCTCAGGAAACTTACAATCATGGTGGAAGGATGAAGGTGAAGCAAGGACATCTTACCATGGTGGAGCAGGGAGAGAGAGAGAGAGAGAGAGAGAGAGAGAGAACACAAAGGGGTAAGTGTACAGACTTTTAAACAACCAGATCTTTTTGAGAATTCACTATCACGAGAACAGCAAAGGGAAAATCTGCTCCATGATCTGATCACCTTCCACTAGATTCCTCCCTCAACATTGGCGATGACAATTCAACATGAGATTTGGGTGGGGACAGAGCCAAACCTTCTCAAGAGCATAGGCAGATTTTAAACCTTAACCTATTCTTCTTAATTTGGGAAACTCTAACATACTTGAGGACTCACAAAAACCACAATTCTATCCCTGTTATGGAGCTTCATTTCAAACAAAGCTGTTAGGTAGAAAGTTGGAAAAGCCATGAGTTCAAATTCTACACCAGGAAATCCCCAGCTTTCACAAATGACCATAACCCACTTTATCAAGGCTTTAAACTGAGAAGTTGGTCAATGTTTAACAATGAATATTATTTCAGTTACCAAGTCAGATATTTTAAAGGAAGTATAGAGGAGACCATTTAAAAAAATAATCTCAAATTTTCCTCCAGATCATCTTGTGTTTGTGTACCCAGTGCTGTGTAGCACCAGCTCATTTTATTCACTGCCAGCACCATAACTCATTTAGATCAAATGTCTTTATGATCGCATGAGTACTTAAACAATGTAATGCAAAATGTAAGCCAATTATTCCAGGGCATAAGCATATTCTTGGAAGGAACTTTGCTAATTAGAAGGGTTTGGATCATATTTTCTTTTCCTATTTTAGAACTTTAAAGCGTATTCCCAAATAAAAGTAATGCAATAAGATAATCTGATTCAGTAAAAGGAATAGGCTTTCTAAGCCCTTTCCAATGAAGAAAAATAATTTCCTTATATATTTGAAATGTCAGTAGTCACACTAAAGATTCCTAGGAACTAAAATAAACTAATAATAAACAGTTAAGGGAAACATCTAAAACAGTAGTGTTTTCAAAAAGGTTATACGATAATGATTTCCATTTAATAAATATTTTTGTATGTTTTTTAATGTAAATTTTTCAAGGAAAATAGAATGTTCCACTAACACAGGAGAAACACTCAAATAAAATAAATGAATTTATCTTTGTCTTCTGAATAAAATAAATGTCAGTTTCTTGGCCCATGATATACTGAGTTAGATATATAGTAAAAAGGAAAGAAAGGAATGTGATTAAATAGCTTCTCATTTGGTGCATTGTTTATGTATTCAGTCTTGATGATAATGCGCTCAAACACAATCAATCACTGATTTTAATTTTCTTTATTGTGCTACAGACAGACGAAAAGAAAAGAGAATTAAATGAAGTTGCTTAGCCAGGCTGTGCATCGTCTCTCAATCCAGATGGTGAACAATTCTGTTCTTTGTGTGGCCAAGCAGCAATGCCTGGCCTCTGCATTCACAAAGCACTTTCCTAGGAGGTGGAGTTACAAAAGCTCACCACCTTACCCTGCATGTATCAGAGGGGATTATAATGTAACGAGCTTAATTTTCATAAATCACCTAATAAAAAGCAGTGTCATATTCTGTATGACACTGTATTACATATTCTAAAAATTATAAGGTCAATAGTAGATAACTTTGACATTACCAGGGACTTCAGGATCAAGAGTATATTTGCTAGCATTTTTAATTATAATATGATTGACAATTTCTGCTTCTCACTCTTTCCCTCTCTCTTTTAAATCATACAAATGTTAATCAGAATTTATAACATGATGTGAATGAAACTGTTGTGTGGACATAGGGATAATAATTTAATTATTTTTTCATTAAGCTGAATATTTCCTATAGGGTTAGAGTAAAATCTAAGGAGATGATCTATAATTAAAGATCTGAAATTTCCTAGGCTTTATCTTCAATGAGAATTTTTAAGCCTTTTACTGATCACTCAATATGACCACCAAACTCCTTAATTTCTGAAGTTCTCTAGCTTGTGAAACTGTTTCTTCAAAAATCCTTTTCAAAATGCCTGTCTTTTCCTGGAACTATATCCTCAGTAAAAACATAAAGCCTTTTATTCTGGCTATATGTCACTATAACATCAACATCAATACAACTGGTTAAAAAGTAAAGACTTTGGTGATTAAACAAGAATCTCTTCTTCCAGATACTCCTACCTGATCCTCAAGAAAAAGCAATGCCTCTCTTGTTGAGTTCCCTAATTCTCTACCTCTCTTACCGCATGAAATACGCAAAGGATGTTTATTTGTTTCTATGTCTCTTCTCCAATTAACTGTTCACTCCTAAGAGGATGAGACCATGACTTCCCATCCCTTTATCCCCCAGGGTCATCACAGTGCCTGGTATCTGAGTTCAATAAAATGAAAAGGATAGTTGAAGGATCCTCATATTAAAATAAAATTCACTTTTGCATTTCTTGTTGTTGAATTTTTGGATGTTTCTGGAGAACATTTTATCTTATATTTAGTATTTTCTAGAGCACCCTTCGAGCTTCTCATACCTGCATTCAAAGACTCATTCAAGGTCACAAGGCTGGGAAAAGAGTGGGCTTTCCTTAATTTTCAGGTTCACAACCATTTCTCTGCACCAGTGCCCATCTCTGCTTTTCTTTGCCAGTGTGAAACTTCATAGTGTCCTCTTACGTGTTCCACTGACGACTGAGAATAGCAAGAGCAGAATCTCTGCATCACAGTTAGTGATGCAGAGACTTGGCACAGGTACATGGTGGGAGTAGACAGAGAGACAGGAGCTTTAGGGTATAAAGCTCTCTCTTTATCTTGTTAGTGTCACAGCTATCTCCTTTTTCCAGGTCCAACTGCAAAGGAAGTCACATAAGGAATCCTGTGAACTGAGCTGACTTCCTCCTAGAATCACAGTAGGATCTCAGATTCCAAGCATGTCACCAGCATAGACAATGGAGCCGGGAGAGGTGATTTCCCCATATTGGCTCCTTTGAGAATCTCACTAGCCCAACCATCATTCCCTTTTCCACCGGCACCCTTCCAGGACTGTCCATACTGAGACACGTCACCAAGTTCAGGGACCAACTTGTCTATGCATCAACTCTCCCAAAGGGGTTGTAGATATAGACAACTCTGATCATCCCACACTCACTTCCTACTCTGCTGCTACTACCTCTGTTCTTCCACTCTCAGCAATCACAGGCCCTGAGCAGCCCCTGGTACACAGGTATTGTCAACAGTGTCCATTAGCAAAACTTAGTTTTACTAATTTTCCTCTTGGGAATATTATAGGGTATCAGTAGATTTTTTACTGATTGTTGCAATTCAGTGTTTAATCATCTATTGAAAGGGATTACATTCATAGAATACTTGCCTTCTCCAAAGTATTACTGCAATGTTTGTTTTTGATCTAAAAAATGTGCTCTATATCAAGCTGCAAGACAGAATAAACACTCATAATTTATTTTGATTATTTTCTTTTCTTCTGGAGCATTTTCATTAAAGCTCCAAGTGTGAAAATTATTTCCCTGAAACTCTTTGTCCTAGCACCCATGATGCCAGAATTCGTTATATGCCTTTAAAACCTATTCCCAGGTTAAATTGTAGTGTATAGAGACTGTCATCTAAGGAACATTAATGCTAAAAAATTAAAACCTTGAGGAAGTAAACTATCATAAGAAAATAAAATTCACTTCAGTGCACATAAAATAGTTAGAACAGACTTTCTGCAGCTTATACTTTAAAGACGAATGATAGGAAAACAAATAGTTGAGTCTAAGGTCACAGGAACCTTCTTTTCCACCATGGACCCTGAATACCGGGTTTAAAGTGGGACTGAAACTGATTGCAATCAATAATAATAATCATAAAAAGTGTGTCCTTATAACTCTATGGCACTACTTTCCATAAATTTTCACTTAATGGAATTGAGCTGAAAGTGGTTACGAGGCATTCATAGCATTCTCTTTGTCATGTGGGGACATAGCACAGAAGTTCCCCTTAATATCAGGACCTCAAGGTCAAGAGGAGGAGGCCGATGCCTTTGTATTTTCTCCCATCCTAAAGCATAGTACTGTGCTAGGTGGACACACTGAAGGAAGGCAAGAAACAAAGGTATAAAACAGCAGACATTGTCCCCAGGAAAAGCAGGCAGGACATGCAATAGAATGAAATAAAAATGTACCCAAAAGAAAAAAAAAAGCTCTTTGTAAGTGGAATAAAAGCCAGCAGAAGAAAAATGTACATATAATGGAAGGTACTCAGTAACGTGTGATCTATTAGCCATGTGTTTTTGTCAGTGACACACTTCTCTGTGATTCCATATGCCAGACAATTGGTACCTAATTTAAAATGAGAGTATATAAAAAGAAAGATGAAAACCAACATTAGGTAGAATCATCAAAACATGGAAATAGAAAGGCATGAGTGATTGCTTCAAATCACCACTTAGACCTTGCCTGAATTATACCTTTATGCTTCTTTTTTTTAACCTCACAAAAGTGATTTGATAAATAATGAACTGCTGTTTGTAAAGCATTTATTCTCTCAAGTAATTATTTTTCTCAGAAGATATGGTCAAAGGAGGAAGTACAGTTTTCAGAGCTGAACAGGTTTTTTTATCCAGTGACATAATCTATGAGAATTTCGCTGCCTATGTTAAGATGATATTCAAATATCTGTACCTCATCTTTTGGGAAGAAGCGAAGAGTTATTCAGAGCAACTCTCAGATACTGAGCACTTGCTTCCCTATCAGATCAAACCTGCCACTCTCAGATCTCCTTGGGGGAGAAAAAAATCAAGAGACATTTGTGTCTTCCCCACACCAAAAATGGACTTAGTTAACTATCTCACTCTACCCGGATGAGAAAACTCATGGCATTCAATTTGCCATGGTGTAGGATGTTGAAAAGATAAAACCTGTCTGGCTTCCTGGTTATCAACAGAACAGACAAATTGCAACTGACTAACACTGGGGTGTAGGAAGTCCAGCAGGGCAGGTTGTTTATATTTTCTGCAATGCTCCTAAGGCTAAATTAGAAAAGATACTAAATAGCATTGGAACTGACAGGGTGTAGAAACTGATATCAACAAAACTACTCAGAAATGGAAGGAAGTCTTAGCTTTAAACATCAAGTCCAAATTGATCTGTAGACGGAAAACGACTCTCTCCAGGAAAAAAAAAAAAAAAAAATGCAGCCTAATGCTCATCAGTAGAGACAAAAGATGAGCTTGGCAAACTCATTAAAGTGCCTGTGAAGCTGTTTGATAAACCACAGGACAGAGACAACACTTTCTGTTAAAAGAGCAGTCTGAAACCCTGCTTTCAACCTGCCAACTGCAGTGAACATGAGCATCCCTTAACAAGAAATGTGCAGGAGATGGAAAAGTGAAGGATGGAGTCACTGAATGAGAAAGAAAGCTCTGGATCCATCAAAGCTATTGCCTGAAATGTCTGGAGCTGGGTAAATGCCAGTGCCCAATAATGCAGCAAAAATCTACAATCAGCTACTCAGAAAAGATCAACATTCAGCACAACCAAACTTGGCTAACTCTTTATTTAAAATTCTACACATCTGGGACAGGGCAGGACTAAATGGGCTGAGCCAAATGTCATGCATGGGAGAGATAATGAGTGCTGAATAACAGAACAACTATCTTTTCCCATCTGACTCCAAACTATCTTGCAGATTATGCCTTACTGAGAGCATTGGAGGGTTTACAAGGTATCTATATGTGTAAGTTTACACACTTAGCTTTAAATGAATTCAGCCAGGTGTGGTGGCTCATGCCTGTAATCCCAGTGCTTTGGGAGGCCGAGGTGAGCAGATGACTTGAGGTCAGGAGTTTGAGACCAGCCAACACGGTGAAACCTCATCTCTACTCAAAAAATACAAAAATTAGCCTGGTGTGGTGGCTCACACCTCTACTCCCAGCTACTGGGGAAGTTGAGGCAGGAAAATTGCTTGAACACAGCAGGCAGAGGTTGCAGTGGGCTGAGATCACAAAACTGCACTCCAGCCTGGGTGACAAAATGAGACTCTGTCTCAAGAAAAAAAGTAACTAATTAATTAATTCACATATTCTGACCTTACCAACTTATACCCCAAGCTAGTCACAGAATTGGAGCCAGAAATCATATATGCTTAAAGATTTAAAGTGGAATCGTGGTGCTTTGAAATGGAGAGATAGGTTTGTAGCCATGGAGGTGCTCCACTCCTCTCTGGCAGGAAACCCTCCTGTGGAGGACTAACAGCCCCCAGCTGCTGCACTTCTGAGTCCCCTGCAGTCCCCATGCTGAGGTCTGCTTTCCCCTGCTGCTCCCATCAGTGACTAAGCATGGCAGAGCTATTAGACCAGGCCACATCCTGCCTCACCTGGCACTGCTAACAGCAGTCTCTGCTTGGGGACCACCTATTGAAACAGGAGTTCCCATAGAACTGATATTTATGGTTTCTTTTGAATAACCATAGAAATTGACCCTCTCAGTCTTGAAACTTGAGAAAATTACACTTGTCTTATTTGAGTTCCTTTTTCAGGAAATCAACCATAGTCCTCCTAGATAGTATCAAAGAACTGAGACTTATCAGAACACTGGGCCAGGGCAATGAGACACCAGACACTTCACCCTTCATGATTCCCTAACTGACCATCTGCTTCCTGTTAAATAACTCTGTCTTATCTTTCCCTAATTCCTGTTTTCCCACACATGATTGCATTTCTTCTCTACTATATAAACCCCAATTTCACTAGGTCACAGATAGATTTGAGACTGATCTCCCATCTCCTCAGCTGCAGCACCCAATTAAAGCCTTCTCCTCTGGCAATACTCATTGTCTCAGTGATTGGCTTTCTGTGATGCAAGCAGCGGGGACCTAGACCAAACCACTGGTGCTTCTGTGACACTGTCAGCTTGGTGAGACTATCTCAGAAATGCACTATAGTCTGAAGCCCTTCCTACCCTCACCTTCCTTTTTCTCCTCCTCTCACAGAGACAACACATGCATCACAGTCTAAAGGCTCTTTTCTCCCACCTCCCCCACCTCTTATGCTCCATGGCATTGCCCCAATAAATCTCTTGCATCTCAACCCTGTCTTGGCCAGACTTCTTTGAAGATCTGAAATAGCATGAGCTTTATATCCAAAAATTATAGATGGCCACTAGTCTTTGATTCTACTAACTATAGATTCTATGGAAGAGTTGAAAGAGATTTGCCAACATGTTTGGGAAGAGCTAGAAAAGAATATCATGTATCTTCTCATTGCAAGATACATGATTCTCTGCTTCCTGATTTCTCTCATCTTCTCATTGTAAGATACATGATATACAAATCTTACAAAGCATGTAAGATTTAAATGACTATTTTTCAACAGGGTTCCTAGACTGATACATGAAGAGAAATGCAGAAGACACTGTATTTTATCAAGATATCTGGCAGCGTCTTACATAAAACTGTATTTGGTTCACAAATGTTAGTGGGCACTAATTAACTCTGACTAAGCACATTCAAGGACAATTCAGAGGCTGTGAAGGATACATGGCAGAGGCACATTCTGGGAAGATAGAGAAGATGGCACAGTCCCAGCTGGCTAAAACCTCCCATCCACAGGGATACTTACAGAGCATTTCCTATGCACCAGGCAATGTATAAAGCACATTGCATATTGTATGTACTGTATAGAAATACATAAAACCAGCAGAGTATCCTTCTGACAAGCCTGTGAAGAGAGATGTTATTCTCCTGTTAACGATAAGACAGTCAAAAATTGGACACTTTGCTTAACTAGACAAAGAAAGTAGGTTAAGGGCCAGGATCTAAACTCTGGTCTGTCATCCCCCAAACCCAGTGCTTAACACATCCCCTTGCCTCCTGTCTTTGGAGAAGAATATCAAGTTCTGTGAATCCAGATTTAGCTATACACTGTGAGGAGTGGTGCAGGAGGAGGGTCCCCTCTCTACTCTGTGAAGTCTAAGTTTCCAGATCTTTTTTCTTTTCTTTTCTTTCTTTTTTTTTTTTTTTTTTTACAGCAAGCAGTGTTATCTGCAGGCCAGTACATGAAGGTACAGGAGAATATGTTGTGGGTCTCTGGCTGCTCTCTGAGCACCTCCACAGATATCTCATTGATAGGGTGGTGTTTGAGCAGAGTGGCTAGCAGGAGAGTGTCCAACATGGGGTGCAGAAGGATTTAAGTCGGGTGAAGAGCGTCACAGCTCACACATTACTTGCTCTCTTCACAATAACATTGACTATATACTTCTGATCTCAATTTTAATTGTAGAGGACAGTTCCAATGAAGCTCAGCCTGCTTTGTGCTGCCATTATCCCACTTAATAGAGCACCTTGCATCTTTTTCCATTCTCTCACAAGACCTCATCTAACTTAGCCAGATCACATTGCAGCCTGTGCTCATGCACAGCCTGGAATTACAGAAAATTTAGCACCTCTATCTGGGGAAGGGATTCATTGGATAATTCTGGGAGCATTCTCTGTGACTCTTAGCAGTCCTGGAAGAACTGAGCTGCTACTGCCTGCAATAGTATTCTACATAATGCACTCTTATATTGGCTTTCCATCTTTTCTTGTCTCAATTTCTCTGCATCTTGATTCCTCTCAACTATCAACATAGGGCTTTCTCTGATAGCCAGAAGGACTCCATGGCAACACTCAAGTATCACCTGCAGCCACAGGGCAAAATATGCTGAAAATGTAGCCCAGGATTGTGTTCCGAGGGTGAAGGCTCTATGAAGACTGAATGTATAAGTAACTCTGAGAGGCATCCTTTGCTAAAGGTAAGGGCCCTTAGAGGAAATAATGGTGCCTTGGAACCTGGCATAGGTATGACTAGATGTCTGCATTCAACAAAGACACAAAGAGAATTACCTCTAACCCCATCACTGCCAGTGACACATCTTCAGAATATGTGTAATACAGGTCTTATATCCACTGGATTAAAGATCTGCCGGGAGTAGAGAAAGTGGTGGCAAGGGAAAGGACATTTCTCCTGAAACTGGAGCTCTGATTGTTTATTTTGGACTTCTTATTTCAACACAAAAATGAGTTGTATTTTGAGCATTATTTTGACTGCCATCAGGAGCTAAGGGGGGGTATATCTACAATTTCAGGATCCACTGGGTTGTTCCTTTGTGCTTCTATGCCTGGTGAAAGCTATGAATGGACAATTGTAGCAACCATGGCTTTAAAAGGGCAAGGTAACCAGGACAGATCCCTCAGACTTGAAGACCTGAGACATGCTACCAAGCAGGCAACTTCATTCTGCAGGAGTAATGGGTGAGTGAGAGGAATGCAGAAGATTCCAGTTACAATCTTGATACCAATTGCAGCAAGGAGGACCATTACTTATTCTACTGAACCTGCATATATAAAGCTTTTTGAAAGACACTGTAGCCAGTTACCACCTTGGAAATGCAGTGACAAAATAGACTCCATGAGACAATCTGAACAGGGTGATGGGCTGGATTGTAGTAGATGCCAGCTGGTTTATCTCATTTTTAGCCTCATCTATAGTAGACAGTGGCATAAAAGGTCTGACTCACCTTGCTATACCTCACTAAGCGTAGTCTGAATCAGTGCATTGTGCTCCAGGGCTTTCAGAGATGCCTGCAGAACTTGCTTGGCCCATGTGTAGGAACAGCCTGAAGCTAATAACCTTAACAATGACCTTCGACCAATGCAAGTTGAGTATCAGTGGATAATGATTTCAGCCTCCTGATTTTCATGTGGCCATTTCTGGGAAGTGTTCTGTTTTTTCTCAGAAGTTCTGGATGAACTGAGCCCAATTGCCTTTAGCAGTAGAGGCAATAATACATACACATGTTGTTTTTTCTTTTTGTAGTGTCTTTCTGTCTCCCTCCCTCCCTGACTTCTGCTTACTGAGATCGTATCTCAGTCAAGCTACCTACCCTGAAACCCCTTCTAAGGCTGTACTTCCACAGGAAACTAAAGTAAAACACACAAACTGTCTCCAAAATCTTTACTTTTTTTTGCTTTATAACAAATATGCTCACGCCTGTAGGAAGGGCACCTGGAATGAATATTGGATAAAGAAAATTTATTATTTAGAGCCCCTGAGCAGTATAAGTGTGAGGTATGTGCCAGATTTCAGATTTCTACTGTTCTGCGGAATCTTCACCATAAAACTTGACAGAGATGCTGAAAACCCACAGACACAGCCAGACAAGTTATTGCTATTGGAATTTTTAACAGACACTCAGATAACATATTTTTAGAGAAAATCCACCTTAGAGCAAAATTGGAAGCATTGGAGGGAATATATGGTATAGGTCCATAATTTTTCACCTTTCAGATTCCCCTACATATCCAATGCAAGCCATCATTAATATTGCTTTAGGGGCATTCCAAGTTCTCCCTAGTGAGCAGTCTACTACTCGCTCTAACCACTTCTAAGAAATGTGAAGTTCAGGCAGTGTCTAAAAGCTTAGATCAATGAGTCACGAAGAAGCTAAATGGAATGACTCGCCTTCGCAAAACTCCCCAACTCCAAGTGCGGCACAGGCAGTGCAGACAGATGTTCTCTGAGGCACAGCCCTTAAAATAACACCTAGCAGTTTTCAGCCACAAATTATTTACCCACATTTTCATATATTCCACAGCCATGCCTTGAAGTATGTGATATTGCCCCCATCTTTCTAAGTAGACTAAAGTAGATTAAAAGTGACTTATTTTATAATATGGCAATCAAAAATCCAAAATCAGTACTTCATAGTTCTTGAGTTTAGGAATATTTCTTTTGGCTGTTTAAGGGACTCAAACAAGATTGATGTGTCATCCAAAAAGTTGTATTTTTCCTCTACATTATTTCTTGCTGCATCCCAGAAGTAAATGAAGTCAATGAGTTCTCTGAATGGGAAGCTTTGGCTTTAAGTTCTTGGGAGTAAAGGATTTTTGTTGCACTTAACATGCCACTTAAATTGCAGAGAACACAGATTATTTACTGATTCTTACTTATCGTGACCAGACAAAAAAGGAGGTACAAACTAGAAGCAGTAGATTGAAATGTGAGACCTAGGAATAGAATGGACACCTCATTGTGTGTCCACAGTAATCCAAAATTAAGGTACCACTCTTTAATTATGCTACGGAGTTGAATGACTTCTTAGAGTGCTCATTGCAGACTATGAATATAAGAAAGTAATTATTTATGTATTACAATATAAATATAAATTTGGTTACAATGAATTTGTTAATTAACTTATTTTAATCTATCTTTTCACATAAATATAACTCTTGAAATTCTGGGCATATTTATATCCACAAATAACTGAATAAAGTTTCTCAACACAGAGGAATCTAATGAAAACTAAGAAGTTTGGAAGAGAATTGTATTAAGGTATGCAAATGCTTATAATTTTTGAAATTAAACACTGCCCGCTAAGTATCTTTTTTTACACCCCCAAATTCCTGGGATTCATATTAAAAACACAGATTTCTGAACCTTACCTTGGACCACCAAATCAGAAGTCTTAGAGCAGAGCCCAGGGATCTATATTTTAAAACTCCATTACCTCCCCCCCGCCCCCCCCGCTTCACCACCAGGTGACTTAGGAACCGAGTCCTATGAAGTTTGGAAAAACAAAATCCTGCACATTTTATTCTGGATCCTCACGGTTGCACAGCAAGTAAGATGCACGGCATCTGATTTACAAAAGTATATCCAAGTTGGGATTTTGTTTCCTCTCATATCAAGAAGTCTGCATATAGATAACTGCTAGCATTGCTTCAACAGTGCTGTGATGCCAGGGCCAGGGTTTCTGGAGATTCTCTTGACCTCCTCCTCATGATCACTGCCTTACACCAGGACATACTACTGCTCAGCTCACATTGAAAGCCCCTGATGTCACTCAGTGGGTGTAGTCTTGGGCATGCATAGTTTCCAGGGATTACAGTAGTATTAGTATGATTTTTTTTTTTTTTTTTTTGAGATGGAGTCTCACTCTGTCTCCAGGCTGGAGTGCAGTGACACAATCCCGGCTCACTGCAACCTCCGTCTCCTGGGTTCAAGTGATTCTCCCGCCTCAGCCTCCCAAGTAGCTGGGACTACAGGTGTGCACCACCAAGCCCAGCTAATTTTTGTATCTTTAGTAGAGACAGGATTTCACCATATTGGCCAGGATGATTTTGATCTCCTGACCTTATGATCCACCTGCCTTGGACTCCCAAAATGCTGGGATTACAGGCATGAGCCACCGTGCCTGGCCATTTTTGTTTGTGTGTGTGTGTCTCTTTCTCTGATCTATTTAGCTGTCTACTTCTGATGGTATCACTGATAGCTGTTAGGCTGCACCAATAGCCGACTCATTGCTCTATTTTCAACAATGCCCTAGGGCATTCATTTCTCCAAGGTCTGATAGCCTTTGCAGGCATATTTTTTGAGGTCAGTATTTGAGTTTTGCTCTGATCCTTTGGAGGCATTTAAAAATCTTTCTCTTTCTCTAGTTCTTTCTGGTAAAATAGCTGGCCTTCAGTTTAGATTGCTGTTCTCATGGAGTTACCAACCTCCTTTTAATAACTTTCTACAAAAATCTTCACTGTTTTTTAATAGTAACCTTAAACTTGAAGAGCCCCACATTCAATTGCAAATGAAGTCAGTTTCCTTGATAAAAGCTAGAGAGCTCTGTTCTTGTGACCAGAGCAAAACTGCTGAGCTGCTGTTCTTGAGTTCGTGGTGGGATGGTGGTCCCCTTCTTTCAGAGCGACACTCCTGATTGATGAGGAGTAGCTGGGTGAAGGCAGCAGACTCAGGTCATTTCAGCTTGTCTCTCGCAGCTTGGGACCTCTGCATTATGAGGTTTCCAGAATGCAGATGATTAGGCCTTAACACCTTAGGTTCACTCACCTGCCTAAATGTATCCTCTACTAGATGGAGCTGGGGGACAGTAAGAAATCCTGGTAGCCTGATCCTCCCGGGATGATACCATTGTCCTAGACTTGGCACTGTGGCCACATCCATCCCATCTGGACTGGAGTTTTCATGCAGAGTTGGCTGGGGAGGGAGGAGGCAGGTCCTAGTTAAGTAACAGAGACTATGCTCTAAACAAAGTGGAGTAAATTTTCTTGAGAAAAAAAAAAAGGTTTATTTTCTGTATGCTCTTGGCACAATTTTCAGAGACTTTAATTTTTAAAAAATTAGTGTTTTCACCAGTTATGGTTTTCTTGCTAGGGTGTAGGTCTGTGGAACTTTTTTACGTTGCCTTTCTAGAAGCTATAACCTTCCTTGATTTTTAACATTGTTGAATACATTAGAGACGTGACACAGCTATGTGTGATATCAGTTGCAACTGCTTTTGCTAGTTCGTCATTTGTCTTTTTCCGTCACTTATTTTTCCATGCAATTTAACAATAATATTATCTAAATTAATCATTTTTCTCATTACTTGGATTTTGAATTTTAGTTGGAAAAACATTCTCCACTCTCATGTTATCAAACAATTCACTCATTTTTCCTAATATTTATATGTTTTAATTTTTACATTTAGATCTCCATTTTTAATTTATTGAAGTGGGTTGCATGAAGTACTGTTTTCAAATAAACTTGCATTAAGTTGACATTAAGTATTCCAACACTAATGATTACAAATTCCATGTTTTTCTCAGATATTTGAGACTACATCTTTATTATATAAAAGTTTTCCACATATATTTTAGTTGTCTTTGTAATGTTTTATTAGTATTATTGGCTTTATGATATGTATATTATATATAAAACAGAAAATACAAATGTTCAGCATATATTAAATAATGTAATATATATGATTGACATATATATAATTTAATATATGTTATAATATAATAACAAATATCATATGTGCTTATATATACTGGTTATTTTAATATTTTTACGTATATACAAATACACATATACTTACATATGTATACACTATCTTCAACTCTCTTCAATTGTTTATATTTTTCAGGATTTTCCAGACAGTCCCTTTTTATTTTTTAATATTAATTTTAAAATTACTGTGTATAGCTCCAAACAAAGAAGACAAAATTAAACATTAGATTGTGTTGGAATCACACTAAATATATACATTAACATGGGAAGTAATGGCATCTTTTGATTGAATTTTTCTATCCAAGATCATAAAAGCTCTCTCCACTTGAAGAAACCTACTTTCTAGGTCTTTCAGTGGTATTTTAAATTTTTCCTTATTTACACTTTGCATGTATTTTGTTAGAAATATTCATGGATATTTTGTTCTTGCTGTTGCTATAATAAGTGGTGTTTTATCTTGCAATATATTTTAAACTTGGTTATTTTCAGTCATAAAGGGGCTATTGATTTTTGTATTTTAACTTTTATAATCTGCTAAATTAGTGAGTCTCTTGTTTTTTGTATTAATTTTTTTCAATGGTTGCCTCTGGTTTTCAAGGTATATTATCATATAACCTAAACGTAAAAACAATTTTTCTTCCTTCTTTTTAATTTTTATGCCTCAAATTATTGATCTTGTCTGAAATATTGGCTAATTCCTCCACTATAATATTAAGTAGTAGTGGATATTACAGTCATTCTTGCCTTTTTCGTGGTTTTAGTAAGATTGAGAAAAATGTTTCCTTGTTAATTAAGATACCGATTTTGATTTGTCTTTATACTTCTGGAATATGAGTAACTTACTCACGATGCAATTGTAACAAATATGTGGCTAAATTATATTTGCTAATGATTTGTTTATAACTCTTCATCAATATCTTTAAGAGATTAGTTTGTAATTTAGTGATTTGTGTGGTTGTAATTAGTTGCAGTCATTTTCAGGTTTGGGGATCAATGTTAATGCCCTTTCATAAAATTAATTTGAAAGTTTTCCTTATTTTAGAAGCCCTCGAATCATTTAAATAGCATAGCATTATTGTTCTTTAAAGATTTAAAATTTTTCTCTATGAAAATAGCTGAATGAGGCTCTTTTTGAGAAAATAGCATTTTGATATCATTCTCTATTTCTTCTACAGGTATTGAAATTAAAACTTTCTCTTCTTTCTAGAATTGTTTTGGCAAATTTTAACTAGGAATTTATTTTTCTCATTTAGGTTTTCAATTTGATTTCCAAAGAACTGTATAAAGTCATCTAAGAAAAATTTTAAAATTTTTGTAATTTCAAACGTTATTTTCTCTATAATTTTAATTTTGTGTATTTGTGCTTATGTCTATTCCTATATAGTCCCTTTTTTCTTGGTTTTGTTAGCTAGTGTTTGTCTGTTGGGTTTTGTTTTTATTTCTTCACAAAACCAATTTTTTTCATATATTAGTTGAATTTCTTGTTTTCTAATTTGCTTTTTTTCTGCTTTCATCTTTATTATTTTGTTTTTCTGCTTTCTTTATATTTATTTAGCTGTTATTTCCTTGCTTTATGAAATGAATGCTTAGTTGATTCATCTGCCTTTCCCAGTTTTTATTGCTATTTGTATTAAGAACCACAAATTTTGCTCTGAACATTGTTTTAATTGTACTCCATAAAATATTTTTAGTACAGTTGTAATTATTTCTAAAATAAATTCTTTAATTTTGATTTGTTTATTCCTTTTGATACAGAGATGTTCTTTAGGAAGTTTTAAAATTCCAACTGTAATAACTTCCCATCCTCTTTAAAAATTAATTCTAGTTTAATGTGTCACCATCAGAAAATGTTGTTTTATTTTTTAAATAAAACAGTGAGACTTATTCTATTCTTACTTATTAATGTTTTGTTTCAATTACTTGTCTTAGCTTGCAACGTTTTGTTCATATCTCTTACTAATGGTGAGATTCTATTTAAAATGTTTATTTCCTATAGATGTATGAAAGTTACTGTTGTCTTTTTTCATTTACGTTTTTATATTCTTTGTGAGATTGTGGTTTTATTTACTAAAAACCATATCAGTGCAATATTTCAGACATTATAAACTACAGAGAAGAGTATAATTAACTACAGAGAAGAGTATAATTAACTTTTGTTTTCAAAAATATCACATAGTTTTGATATTTATTTTTCTCTTTTTTTCTTTTCTTGTTTTCCAGTGGAGATGGGGTTTTACCTTTTTGTCCAGGCTAGTCTGGAACTCCTGACCTCAAGTGATCCACCTGCCTCAGCCTCCCCAAGTGTTGGGATTAAAGGCATGAGCTGCCACATTCAGCCACGTAGATTTAACATTTCTTAACACTAATTTTGTCTGATTTGTACTTCTACAAAGCCTGTACCTGCTTCCCCTGCATTATTTCAAAGCAAATTATAAAACAGAATTTAATTCTTTTCTCTTTTACTATGTTTTCAAATAATTTAAGCAGCATTGGGATTATCCAATCTTTAAAAGGTTGTTAAAATCCCTTCTCAAACCGGTAGGCTTGCTACTTCCCTATTTCTTCTGTGGTGGTTGTTCTAACCTTCTACTGAGGCCAACTTTGGTGAATTGTATTTTCTTTGTAGAAAATTGTATATTTCATTTAGTATTTAAACAAAGTTAGAAAATATTGTATCTTGCAATTTGTTTTAAATATATTTTATTTTAATTATTAGTACTTTTTGTAAAAACATTTGCTCTTTACTCTTGAAAGTAAATTATTTTTATTAAAAGAATGAAAAGGCAAGTTTCAGACAGGAGAAAACATTTGTAAATGATAGGTGACAAGAGATCTTTTCTCCAAGTATATAAAGAACTGACAACACAATAAGAAAACAAGCAACCTAATAAAAAATGGACAAAATTTTGAGCAGGCAGGTGTGCAAAGAAGATATATGGAGAGAATAGATACAAAGAAGATGGCAAAACACTCACATGAAAACAGGCTGGACATTATTAGTCACTAATTGTAAATGTAAATCACAATGAGATAGCTCTTTACAGATAATAGAATAGCCAAAGCAAACCAACACAAAGCAGAAACGAAACAAATGACAATATCAAGCATGGGATGAGGATATGGAGCAAGTGAAACTCTCATACATTGCTCGTAAGAGGGAATGCAAAATGTTAAGTCACTTTGTACAGTAAAACAACACTTACTCTATGACCAAACAATCTTACTCTTGGTGAGATTCACACCACAAAGTCTGTTTGTAAAAGTTTATAGCAGCTTTATTTATGATCACTCCAAATGGGAAATAGCTTATATGTCCTTCATATGAATGAAGAATGGTTCTCCTGGTCCCTCTTTGTGGGACTGACTTTGGGTGTGACCTTTCATCAACCATCAGGACTTTGAAGAACACGAATGAACCTCAAATATGCTTTTATAAGTGAAATAATACAGACTTAAAGGCTATATACTGCCTTTACGTTCATATGATTTCATCCATATGAGGTTCTAGAAGAACCTCTAGAAGTATTCTCTCTAGAAGAATACTTCTAGATGAGAGATACTCCAGTGAAGTGAGAATATAGCACTAGATGCCAGGTTAGGGAAACAGAAGAGGTCACTGCAAAGGGCTGCATGAGGAAATTTTGGGGAGGTAATGGATATGTTCTGTACCTTGATTTCGATAGTAGTTGCACTACTCTATGCACTTGTTAAACCTCATAAACCCGTATACTAAAAAGAGTGTGTTTATTGTACGTAAATACCAAGATAATAATAAGGTGAATAGGAAGCAGAAAGATATAAAGACAAAACAAATTCAAGGAAAATTGAGTAAATACATTGGATATCTTTTTTAAAACTACAAAGTCGTTCTTAACCCTTCTTCACCACACCTCGGTGACAGGCTTACCTATCTTTTTAGTCTTCAACATGTTCCCATACCATCAGCCTTTTAAAGGGCTTTGCCAAATGGCACCCCCGATTGTTATATCAGAGGAAGGAGGAAGAGATGTTACGATAATGATTCTTCTGGCCCCTCCCTGTGGGACTGACTTTGGCTGTGATCTTTCACTGATCCTCAGGACTTTCCTGGTCATACTATCAAAACCAATCTCCCTGTGCAGTTTCTAGCACCTACTTCCTCTCCTGGCCCCTCTGCTCTAACAGTCTGCACTTACACTAATCCTAGGGAATTATACTCTCTTTGGTAGTTTCCCTACTTCTCTCCATACTACTGTATGGATTCCTTTATTAAAATCTATCTAATTTCCAATTTAAGTTGGCCATCCAGTTTTGCAAAGACAAATATGGGAATGGTTTTAATGTTCACAAGACAGCAAAGAAGCCAACTTTGGGATAAGAAGGTATATTTTGAATAAGTGAGAAATAGGAGAGAATTCATGGTCAAAATCACAATATCTAAAACAAGGTTAATCTTAATTATGTATAAAAATATGAAGCCACTGGAAAGTTTTGAATAGAAAATTGATATTATTAAAGTAATTCTTAATAAAGACTGGTCAAGGTATACAAGACAGATTGAAGCAGAAAACATGGAGTTAAGATATATGTGACATGTAAGGTGAGGGAAGCCACATAATACAGTTATGCAGTGGAAAATGACAAGCTGAGAAAATTAGATATTAAAGAGTAAGTATATTCAAGATAAGAAAAGAAGAAGAGGACTTTGAAGTTTAAAATCTGGAAGAATGATGATGTTATTAAAGGGTGAAATTTGTTGGGTGGGCAGACTGATTTGTAAAGGAAGATGATGTCTGGAAGATAAGAAACTCATTCTGATTCTACCTTCTCAGGATTTGATTGGCGGGATTTGATTTCAGCTTTGCTTAAAAAATTTTTTGTTCTGTGTTAATGAAAAGTCTAAGGTTGTGAATCCCCATCAAGAACCATCAGATGGCTCAATGTGTAGTATTCAAAGTATGATTCCAGGGATCATTGGAAAGAGAAGCTCCAATCTCAAGAGCAATATGGAATTGTAGTTTCTCTGACTCAAATCAATTCAATGGGTCAAACAAGTTGGTGGTTTTAATCCCAGGGCAATGTTACTTATATTGAGTTCAGAAAATGGCAAAGCTATCCAAACTGAGAGGGTCACCGATCTGGAAGAAGCTTCTTTGGCAGAAGCTGTACCACACAGGGGGAGTAAAGGCAAAGGGAAATTTTATGCCAAGCAATTTATGTACATTAGCATAAATTTAGCAATTTTAGTAGTTTACCAGGCAGATGAAGCCTAATTACCTAAGTGTAATTAGCCATCCTGGGAAGGAGGTGGTGAGGGTTTTGATTCAAAGACCACTGAAGCACATGGTATCACTTTGCTCAAGTCCTTGCCTCTGATTACTAGTGACATATGTATTCGGCGAAGTGTGCAGGAACCCAGCCACTGTGATCAGACAACCGAATCTAATGTTTCAGGAGCACAATTTAATGGTGAGGTCAGGTTCCTTATTCAGTTATTGATATTCTTGCTGAAAACATGAAATGGCTTGACGGGGCAAGAAAGGAGATACACTGTGAGGGAATCTTTGAACTCAGGTAAGGGAAAGGAAGCTGCAGAGGGACTATGCCCAGGATTCAGGGTCATGAAGAGATCCACACATTTTTTTTTTTTCAGTCTCTTAGAAACTTTAACACAATGCTGGATTTATAGGGGATGCTCATTCAATTCAATTTAATTGATACCAACCCAGAAGAAAGGCAGTTCCACAACCAAGGTAGAATGTTATTACTTAAAGAAGCCAAAATGCTACAAGATTCAGGGACTCCACAAAGATGTTTAAGTTCTGAAAAGTTCACAGTGCTTCAGAAAGCATGAAGTAGGACCCTGAAGTCAAGGGCAAACAAGTGTCTTTTTGGAAAAAAGTAGGTGATAGCGTGACAAGACGATCTCAATTGCAACTGGAACAAGTACAGTGCTGTAAATATGTTCAGGTATATATAACTTACAACTTTCTTTCATGTAAAAGGATCAAGAGTAGATATTAAGAGAAAACCAAAGACCACATGTTCTCACTTATAAGTGGGACCTGAACGATGAGAACACATAGACACAGGGAGGGGAACAATATAAGCTGGGCCACAGTGGGAGGGAGAGCATCAGGATAAATAACACATGTGGGGCTTAATGCCTAGGTGATAGGTTGACAGGTGCAGCAAACCACCATGGCATATGTTTACCTATGTAACAAACCTGCACATACTGCACATATATATTGGAATGTAAAATTAAATTAAAATTTTTAAAAAGAGTCATTTCAATGACTAATATAAATTCTACCACCTCCAAATGAGTAAAGGCACTGTAACCAGAGTACATGTAAAGACCTTTTTCCAAAGTTGTTTGCTCAACTCTGTCTTCCTTGGATATGTATACTAGTAGTGTTTCCCAGTGATCAGAACTTCATGATTCAATATTGACAAGGAAATATTCAGTTCTTATTTTTATCACTGAATCAAAAGGCTCAAAGGAAATTGCTCTCAAAGAGACCTAACAGAAAAATCTACCTTCATTTCCAGAACCATCTGTTAATTTATTAGTAAATATACATATCTGTGATGCTGGATTATTCAGTTGTAAAGGCTATCACTGTCTCGATATTTTGTGTTTAAGTTTTCTTCCTAAATTTGTCCTTGTCCAGGAGAATTTCAGTAATAGCACATAGGCAGTTAATTGAAGACAAGCTCCAGAAAAACTAACAAAATATTTTACTCTTGAAAACATACTTATTAGTCACCTACAATATATTATAATATAATACAAATGGATGCACAAGTATTCCTTAATATACTTGATATGAAATATTGATATTTTAACAATGGTGGAAAGATACATTTTCTAGAATATGTATTGCATATCCAGATTATGGAGATCACTCTTACTTGTTCTTAATTTTACTGATGAGGAAATTGAAGCCCAGGTACGGAGAAGTGCCCAAAGTCACAGAATAAGCTAGCTCCCATGCTACTGCATGCAGTACACTTACTCAATAATCAAATATGCAAACTCATGTTTTTACAAAGTATACATGAAGGAATGATAGTTTTCATTTTTACATCATCAGTAATGGTGAACAGCTTAGCTATAATAAAGCCGTTGTAAGATTCACTATAAAATGTAACTGAGCAGCACTGCTTAATATTAACATGAGGGAAATATGCTGCAAATAATGGAAGAAATGTAAAGTGAAGGTGTGGGCGGTTACTTTATTCAGTTCTTGATACTTTATAAAATTGTTCACGTCAGAAAAACTCTAAGAACTAACTCCTGGAAGAGGCAGAATACATAAAGAAACATAATAGAAGGGGTGTTTTATTTTTAAAAACATATGTATTATCTTATTTAAAAGTTTATTGATAAAAATATGAATTTTTTTTTTTTTTTTGGTCAGACTTAGCAATAAGCAGAAATTCCCTTGGGAAATTTCTTCTACTTTTCTCAAGGCTGAAGAATTTGGTTTTATATAGATTAATAATCCTAGAATTTTATGTCAAAGAAATGCTTAATATTCTTTGGATTATGGTGTAATGCAAGTGATTTTTATGAAATGATATCCTTTATTTGTTTACAGCACAGCAAAAAGGAACTTCATATAATTGTAACACCCCTTCTCAATGCAGTTTCTATTATCACTGAATTTATCATGTTTTGAACAAAAGGAACGTTACCGTTGCCTGTTGTCAGACCTCACCAAGGACATGTCTGCACATCTTTCTTTTATGCTTTTCCCCATGAATATGACAGAAAGCAATGGTAAAATACATCAGGTTATGACAATTATGCAGAGGCTGTTATATGTCTTCAGTTCCTCATGAAACATTCACAGAACGTCTTTAACCATTGCCTTGCATGTACTCATTAATCTTAAATACTCCTTCTTTATAAAAATGTAGAAATATGCTGAAAGAGGCAAGATCTATCAACTTCTAGCTCATCAGTCTAGGCTTGTTAACTCATTAGCTTGATTCTGAGATTTAAGTAGAAGGGCAAATAAGAAATTTAGTGTATTCAGTCTCTCCTCACTACATTTTTTTCATCTTCACCATCACTGCTTTGGTTTAGTGTCTCATCATGCCTAAGCTGATTTATTGCAGTGATCTTACAGTTGGTTTACCTGCTTCTTGTGTCTTGCCTCCGGAATGCATTCTTCACATGGTCCAGACAGTATTTCAGGCCTGCACTCAGCTCTCTTATTACTAACATATAAATAAGATTGTGAATATCTTCCATGTGTGTCTCCACATATAACATATAAGAGATTATAAAAGTGCAGACTTAGTCATCATAGGTATGTTGCTTAGGGCCTATATTTGGACATGGTCTGTCTGTAAACGATAAAAAACATTATTTTTCTAATGTGTGGAGAAAACAATAGAATAGTCTAAATCCATGAACACTATTGGCTCTGTTATAGATTTAAAAAGGTGTACAGATCGGGCATAGTTGCTCACGCCTGTAATCCTAGCACTTTGGGTGGCCAATGTGTGTGGATCACTTGGGGTCAGGAGTTCAAGACTAGCCCAGCCAACGTGGTAAAACCCCATCTCTACTAATAATACAAAAATTAGCCAGGCATGGTGGTGCATGCATGTAATCCCAGCTGCTCGGGAGGCTGAGGTAGGAGAATCTCTTGAACCCAGGAAGTGGCGGTTGCAGTGAGCCAAGGTTGTTCCACTTCACTCCAGCCTGGGTGACAGAGCGAGACTCTATCTTTAAAAAAAAAAAAGTGTACAAAACTGAGTCTGGACAGAAACCAGTTTTTTCATCCCTTTTGCCATTTCATCTCATCAAAGCAAAATTTGAAAGCCACATAGGCAGTTTCACTGAACAACATAGAATTTGTTGACTACTCACTCTGCCCCAGAGCCAGAGCACACACCAAGCTGGGTGGTATCTGTAAACCTTTGGAAGCAGATGTGCTTCCAAATGCAATTTTTTTTCAAATTTTAGGAAAGTAAAACAGTGCATGCATCTTCTATTACAAAATACCCCCCCCCAGGGGGACCCTGAGCAGTATCCTATAATCAAACACATTAATGTGTCAGCAGTGAAAATCATGATTATTCACTTAGGAATAATAAAGTTTGTAAATGGTCTCAAGTCAAAATAAACCAGCTTTTGCAGCCAGAGGAGTTATAGAGACAATTTTTGTTTTCTTCAAGTTATTAGATTTCAGAATTGCAGATAAAGGTTTGTGGAACTGTGATGTTTAATGAAAAATAAAACAGCGCCTGCTCTTAAGGACCTCACAAAGTCTTGATACTTAACTGATTCACACTGGTAGAGCCATACTGGTGTTAAAATATTAAAGTACTGTTTTCCAGTGAGAAAGTGGTCATTACTGCAAGACATCCAAGAACTCCCACTCCACTCCTGTCTTCCACCAGCTTATTATGCCCTGGAGCCCTGGCACCTTCCCTGCGCCCTCTCCATGACCCAACAACGGAAGGGACGGATGCTTGGTTCCACAGCCAGCCTCCGTGTTGATTGGTGGGTACTTGCGGCATACCACGTGTTCAAAATTTAAGTGTTCCTTCTAAAAGCACAGGCTAGTGAATTTTCTCCAAAAGCCAGAGGATTTTGGCAGGAGGAGGAGAGGTTGGAGAACTAAGGAGTCTCACTTCTTTTCAACTTCAAAGTTAAAATCAGATCAGAGGTTTCAGTAAGCAGAAAGCCAATGAAATTATCTGTCATCCGTAAATAACCCTAAGTCTCTACTGCTGGTAGAGGGACAATCGAGTCCCCAGGAACGCCAGCAGGGTAGAGCGGAGCTGGGGGAAGGGCCTCTGCTGTCATTTCTCGTCAGTGGCTTTTATGACTGCATTCACTATGTTTACGTCAGATGTAAACAAATTCCTCATGTCTTCCTTGATACATTTTTTCAATAGATGTTAGTTTTCAACATGTCATTATGAAGAGAGACCATGACTTCATGAAAGACCTATTATGGAGAACTTCTCCTCTACATTTTTGAAACAATCACGCCGAACAAATTCCAGCTTCGCTGAAGCTTAGATTTTATTATTTAACTGAAAAATGAGCACAGGCATTTCCAATTGGGTGCCGCAGGGGGCAGGGAGGCAGGCGCCGGAGAGCCTGTGCTACGGCGTGAGCATGCGCAGTGTCAGCGCCTGGGTAAGGCTGCGTCCTCCGCGCAGGTTACGTCAGATAAGGGAATCCCAGGAGTAGCGACTAGGAATGGTGGCGTCTGCTTCCAGGTCCTCTTTACAGAAGCTGTGGTCTCTTTGTAATCTTCCAGCAACAATAGAAGATGGACACCAGGCCAGAAGACCTGGGAGATTTCATTATTCAGAGGCAACTCTTGAAGCCCTTCTGACACCATAGGAACAATCCCAGCCTAGCCCGGGGGATGATGAGAGACACATGGAGCCTCGAGCAGCCAGCCCAGGTGAGGCCCCCTCGAGCAGCCAGCCCAGGTGAGGCCCCCTCGAGCAGCCAGCCCAGGTGAGGCCACCTTGAGCAACCAACCCTGAGCTGCTCTTGTAGCCAACTAGGTAGAGGAACATGAACGAGCATATCCCAGGCCAGCCAAAGAACCACCCAGTGGTTACAGAATTGTGAGCTATTAACAAATAAATTTTAGGTGTTTTAAAACTCTAAGTTTTGAGGTGATTTATTAGGCAGGAAAAGCTGATCCACAGGCAAAAGGTGAAAGAGTTATTATGAAAGTCTTCAAAGGAGAGCAGCTTATTACCTGGTGATTCTTTTAATACTTAAGGAAAACAATGGGATGTGGCATTGAAATATTGCCTAAGCTTAAAACAAGTAACTTTTCCACCACCAATACTTAACCAAGAAGCGCAGCACACTTACTGAATTCTGAGCATAGCCACCCTGGCAGGGGTCCCACTGAGGAATCCACACCTGATACTGCCACTAGATGGTCATACTGGGCAGCACTCACTGTGGGCATCATGGCCAGCACAAATTTTTGTCTTCAGGATTAGGGGATCAGGTACATGTCTGACATTGGACAATTATTCTTACTCCTGTCTCACAACCATGACAATAAGAATACAAATGCAGTAGCTTATCTCACACCCACTGTATTCATAATGTTCACGGTAACTGTGTTTTTATTCTATAACCCTGACATGGTACAATTTTATTCTCTTTTATCGGGGGTAGTTTGCTAGATGTAATTTACTATTTTCTCCTTGTGTGATATTGCTCATATCAGAAATTAAAAATACTACTACTAAAAAATTATATTTGATGATTAAAGAAACTAAAACTTTAAATATCTGGTTCAAAAGGACTCTTTAATATTCCTGTTTTGTTTTCTGTTTTCACTGAATTTAATCAACTCTGATGACTGTACCTATAAATGGGATGCACTGATTTGTCTTCACACTGACTGGTGGGCCAGATGTCAGGTCAGTGACCTGAGCATATGCCACTCAGTATTTTCTTCTTTTAAAAATGTGAAATCCTATTTTGTTTTATTTTAAATTAACTAATGTTTTAAATTGATGAAAATTATATATATTTATTGCATACAAGATGATATGTTGAAATATGTATATATTGTGAAATGACTAAATCAAGATAATTAACATGTACTAATTAGGATTTTTATTGAAAAAAAGCTCCCACTTTTTTGTTTTGTTTTTCTTTTTTTTTGAGACAGAGTCTTGCTGTGTCTCCCAGGCTCGAGGGCAGTAGTGTGATCTCAGATCACTGCAACCTCCGCCTCTAGGGTTCAAGCCATTCTCGGGCCTCAGTCTCTGGAGCAGCTGGGATCACAGGCATGTGCCACCATGCCTGGCTAATGTCTTTGTAGTTTTAGGAGACACAGAGTTTCACCATGTTGGCCAGGCTAGTCTCAAACACCTGGCCTCAAGTTATTGGCTTGCCTCAGCCTCCCAAAGTGCTGTGATTACAGGTGTGAGCCGTTATGCCCTGCCAGAAAAATGCTCCCTATTCTAACTTAGCATGAGAGGCAGTGCAGAATAATAGTTAAAAACATGGTTTCTGAAAAAAAAAAGCAAAACAAAAACCCCAAAACATGGGTTCTGGAACATGAATCCCTTGGTTAATTTTTTTGTAAAAAGCTTTATTGAGATAAAATTTACATAAAATTCACCCATGTAAAGCGTACAGATTCAGTAGATTTTATTTTATTTTATTGAATAAAATCTACTGAATCTGTACGCTTTACATGGGTGAATTTAATGTAAATTTTATCACAATAAAATTTATTGTGTTGTATAACCACAGAGTTGTGTAACCATCAGCACAATCAAGTTCATAATATTTTAAACAAGTTTATTGAGAGAATATTGACATTTTATATATTTAAGGTGTACAACTTGATGTTTTTGATACACACATACGTTGTAAATTCCAGCTAATTAACGTATCTGTCACCTCTACATATTTACCCTTATGTATGTATGGAGAGAAGACTTAATTTATCATGTATAGTTTTAGGAAATTTCAAGTTTGCAATACACTGTGTTTAATTATCATTACCACATTGTACATTAGCTCTCCAGAACTTATTCATCTTGCATAACTGAAGATTTTCATCTTTTGACCAACATTACCCATATCTTCCTCTCTCCAGTTCCCTGGAAACCACCATTCTACTCTTTCTTCTTCTGTAAGTTTGACTGTTTTAGATTCCACATGTATGTGAGATCATGCAGTATTTCTCTTTCTCTGTGTTACTTTATTTTACTTAGTGTAATGGCCTCCAGCTGAATCCAGGGCAGAATTTTTTTTCCATTTGAAGGATAAATAATATGTCACATATTTTGGCTATTGTGAATAATGCTACAATGAACATGGGAAAGATTCTGTTTTCAACTTATTTCGATGTATACCCAGTAGAAGGATTGCTGAGTCATATGATAGTTTTTGATTTTTTAAGGAACCTGTGTACCCTATGCCATAATGGCTATACCAATTTACATTTCTACCAACAGTATACAAGGGTTGCCTTCTCTCCACATCCTCTTTAATGCTTGATATATTTTTTCTGTTTGGTAACAGTCATTCTAACAGGTGTGAGGTGATGTTTCCATTTTTGTTTTTTTGCATTTCCCTAATGATTAGAGATTTTGAATACCTTTTCATGTGTTTTTTGACCATCTGAATATATTCTTTTGACAAGTGTCTATTTAAGTTTTTTTGATTATTTTTTAATTGAGATTTTTTTTGGAACTGAATTGCATATGTTCTTTATATATTTTGGATATTAACTCCTTATCAGATATGTGGTTTAGAAATACTTTTTACATTCTTAATATTGCCTGTAGTTTTGTTGATTGTTCCCTTTGCTATGCAGGAGATTTTTAGTTTGACCTAATCCCACTTGTCTATTTTTGGTTTTGTTGCCTGTGCTTTTGATGTAATATCCAGAAAATTATTACCAAGACCAATGTCAAGATGGTTTTTCTTCATGTTTTTGTCTAGAAATTTTACAGTTTCAAGTATGAGACAGAGTATTTTAAACATTTTGAGTTGATTTTTGTGAAATATAGTGTGCAATAAGGGTCTAATTTCATTTTTCTGCATGCATATATTCAGTTGTCCCAACACCCTTTGTTAAAGAGATTATCCTTTTCCCATTGCATCTTCTTGACACCTGTGTGGTTTTGTTCCTTGGTCCTGTATTCTGTCCATTGGTCTATACATCTTTATTGTGCCAGTAACATGCTATTTTGATTACCACAGCTATGTAGTACATTTTGAGATCAGATAGTGTGATGGCTCCAGCTTTGTTCAGGGATATGGTTTGTAGTTTTGTTTTCTTGCATTTCCTTTGCCTGGCTTTGAAATTAAGCCACACAAAATGAATTTGATTGCGTTTGTTCCTCTGTCTTTTGGAAGGGTGTAAAAGGGGTTGATATTTGTTCTTTGGATCTTTGATAGACTTTCCCTATGAAGCCACCTGGTACTGGACTATTCTCTGTTGAAGAGTTTTTGAGAACAGATTTAATCTCTTTGTTATTGGTTTGTGCAGGCATTCTATTTCTTCTTAAATTAGTCTTGGTAGATTGTATGTTCCTAGGAATTTATCCCTGTCTTCTAGGTTACCAAATTTGTTGGCATATAATTGTTCTTAATAATTCCCTATAATCTTTTTTATTTCAGTGCTATGTATTGTAATGTTTACTCTTTAATTTCTGATTTTGTTTATTTGAGTATTCTCCCTTTTTATTTTAGATAGGGTTGGTCAGTTTCATTTATCTTTTAAAAAACCAATTTTTTGTCTCATTTTTTTTTCTATTTGTTTTCCTACTCTGTACCTTGTTTACTTTTGCTCTAGTCAGTATTATTTCCTTTTTTTTTTTTTGCTGACTTTGTATTTATTTTAGTTTTTTTCAGTTGTATTGATTTATACAGATTTTTCGTTTTACAAAATATTGGTGTTCAGTGCTATAAACTCTTAATAATGTTTTGGCAGCATTCCATAAATTCTGGTGATTTTATTTTGCATTTTGCTTGTATCAAGGTGTTTTAAAAATATTCTCTTGATGTTCTCTTTACTCAATGATTGTTCAAGAGAGTGTAATTTGGTTTTCATATATTTGTGAATTTTCCTGTTCACTTTCTTTTTTTGATTTATTGTTTCATTGCATTGTGCTCTGAGAAGACACTTGGTATTAATATTCTTATATTTGTTAAGACTTGTTTTGTCACCTGACATGTGGTCTGTTCTGGAGAAGGTTTCACGTGAACTTGAGAAGAAGGTGCATACTACTGTCAGGTGGAAATTTCTGTATTTGTCTTTTAAGTGCATTTGGTCTATTGTTGCTCATGACTACTGTTTTCTTATTGATTTTTTGTCTGGAGGTTCTATTCATTAATGAAAATAGGGACCTGGTAGGGTGGCTCATTTCTGTAATACCAGCACTTTGATATGGACTTAAATAAATTCTGGACTTAAATTTGATATGGAGCAATTGGACATAACAGAAATCTACAGAATACTCCTTCTAACAACCACAGATTATACTTTCTTCTCATTTGCACATGAAACATGCCCTAAGATTGACTAAGATTGACCACATTCTCAGTCATAAATCAAGTCTCAACACATTCAAATATAAATTATACCATGTATCTTCATGAACCACAGTGAAATAAAAACAGAAATCAATGCAAAGAGGAACCCTCAAAACCACACAAGTTAGTGGAAACTAAACAACTTATAACTTACTTTTGGGTAAGCAACAAAATTGAGGCAGAAATCAAAACATTTTTTGAAGCAAATGAAAATAGAGAAAGAACAGACAAAAACTTCTGGGATATAGCAATGGCACTGTTAAGAGGAAAGTTGTTAGTACTAAATGCCTACATCAAGAAGATAGGAAGTTCCCAAATAAACAACACCTGAAAGAACTAGAAAAACAAAAGAAACTAAACCCAAAGTTAGCAAAAGAAAAGAAATAACTACATCAGAGAAGAACTAAATGAAATAGAGAACTATCCCCACCCCTAGCAAAACAAAACCATGCAAAGGATCAATGAAATGAAAAGTTGTTTCTTTGAAAGGATAGACAACATGGATAGACCACTAGCTAGGTTAACGAGAAAAAAAGAATATGCAAATAGGTACAATCAGAAATGACAAGAGTTTATTTCTGATCCCCACAGAAATGCAATACATCCTCACGTACTATTATGAACATCTCTATGCATAAATTCCTGGAAAGCACTTCCTTCAAAGACTGAACCAGGAAGAAACAGAAATATTAAACAGACCAATAATGAGTAATGAAATTGAATCTGTAAGAAAAAAAAGAAAACTCTACCAACCCAAAAAGTCCTTGGACTAGATGGATTCACAGTCAAAGTCTACTATACATATAAAGACATGCTGATACCAATCCTAATAAATTTATTCCAAAAAATTGAGGAAGAGGGAGTCTTTCCTAACTCATTCTATGAAACTGGTATTATCGTGATACAAAAATCTGGCAAAAACACAACAAAAAAGTAAACTACAGGCCAATATCCCTGATGAACGTAGATGAAAAGTCCTCCAAAAAATACTAGCAAACCAAATCCAGCAGCACATCACAAAGCTAATTCACCATTATCAAGTAGGTTTATTGCCAGGATAAAGAAGGGTGTAACATATACAAATTAATAAATGTGATTTACCACATAAACAGAATAAAAAATAAAACCGTATGTGATCTCAAAAGATACATAAAAAGATTTTGATAAAATCCAGGATCCCTTCATGATAAAATCTCTCAATAAACTTGGTGTTGAAGGAACACACCTCAAAATAATGAGGGCTATTGATAACAAACCAAGAGCCAACACTATACTGAACAGGAAGAAGTTGTAAGCATTCTCTCTAAAAACTGGAACAAGACAAGAATGTCCACTCTCACCACTTCTATTCAACATAGTACTGGAAGTTCCTGCCACAGTAATCAGGCAAGAGAAAGAAACACAAAACATCCAAATAGGAAAAGTGGAAGCTATATTATGTCTCTTCACTGATGATACAATTATATATCTAGAAAACCATAAAGATGCTGCCAAAACATTTCTAGATCTGTTAAGCTACTTCAGCCAAATCTCAGGATATGAAATCAACATACAGAAATCAGAAGCATTTCTATACACCAATAATGTTCAAGCTGATAACCAAATCAAGAATGCAATCCATATACAATAGCCACACAGAAAAATTAAATCCCTAGGAAACATCTAACTAAGGAGGTGAGAGAACTCTGAGGAAAACTACAAAACACGACTACTAAAATAAATCATAGGTGACACAAATAAATGGAAAAGCATTCCATGCTCATGGATTCAAATAATATCATTAAAATGGCCAGACTGTCCAAAACACTCTACAGATTTAATGCTGTTCCTATCAAATTATCAATGTCGATTTTCACAGAATTAGAAAAACTATTCTAAAATTCACATAGAACTACAAAAGAGTCACAATAGCCTAAACAATTCTACTCAAAAAGGATAAAGTTTGAGGCATCACATCTCACCAACCTCAAATTACACAACATGGTCACGGTAACCGAAATAGCAGGTACTGGAACAAAAATAAACATGTAAACCTATGGAACAGAATGGAGACCCTTGAAATAAAGCTGCACACCTACAACCAACTGATCTTTGACAAAGTCAACAAAAACAATTGGGAAATGGTATCCTATTCAATAAATGGTACTGGGGAAAAGTGGCTAGCCATATACAGAAGAATGAAACTGGACACCTACCTCTCACGATATACAAAAATTAACTGAAGATGTTTTAAAGACATAAATGTAAGATCTCAAACTATAAAAATCCTAGAAGAAAGCGTAGGAAATACTCTTCTAGACATTAATCCAGGAAAAGAATTTATGAAGAAGTTTCCAAAAGCAAATGCAACCAAAGAAAAAGTAGACAAATGGGACTTAAACTGATAAGTTTTTCTATGTGGATTTAAGGCTTACATAAGCATTCTTATAGTTGTAACTCTCTATTTGATAACAAAGGTTCATGATACGAGTTTCCACATTCCATTCTGTCCTTCCAAGGGGGAGCTGTAAGCTGGTCCTGCCTCCTATATGCCATCTAAATCCTATCTCCCTCTTTAAAAAAAAATAAGCTTGCTGCTCCTTTCATTCTCACTTCTCCTGAATCCTGGATGCCTGTAATTTGTATATTGATTTTTCTTAATGGTGTCCTATAAATTTGGTAAAATTTCTGCCCTGCTTTAAAATGTATTTTCTCTGATCCTCAGACTATTTAATTTCAAATTTATCTTTGAGTTTGCTGAAAATTCTTTCTTCTGCTTGACTGAGTCTGCTACTGTAGCTATCTGTGGTGTTTAATATTAGGTATCAAGTTGACTGGATTGAGGGGATGCCTAGATGGCTGATAAAGCACTGTTCTTGGATGTGTCTGGAAGGGTATTACCAGAGGAGACTGACATTTGAATCAAAGGACTAGGAGAGAAAGACCCACCTCAGTGTGGGTGAGCACCATTCAATTGGTTGTTAGAGCTGCTAGAACAAAGCAGATGGAAAAGGGGGACAGGTAGCTTGCCTCCTAAGTCAGTTTGCTCTCTCTTTCCATGCTTGTTGGATGCTTGGCTTCCTTTCCTCTTGTCCTGGGACATCGGACTCCAGGATCTTTGACCTTTGGACTCTGTAACTTGCACCAGTAGCCTCCCCAAGGGTTCTTGGGCCTTTGGACTCTGACTGAGGGCTGCACTGTTGGCTTCTCTGGTTTTGAGGCTTTTGGACTTGGACTGAGCCGTGCTACTGGCTTCTCTCTTTCCCCTGCTTGAAGACAGCCTAAAGTGGTACTTTGTATCGTAACTGTGTAAGCCAATTCCTCCTTCCCCTGCTTGCAGATAGACTAAGTAGTATTTAGGGAGAGGGCCTGCCGAACATGATTTCAAAAGGGGAGAAGCCTTTCTGATAGGGTGTGCATTGGATGTGGAGGAGGACAAAAGGAAGCAGGCTGACCCAGTTTTTACCGGTTTTTAAGATAAACTTTGTCAGGGTTTTTTTAGGGTCCAGTTTATTGGTTTGACTTGCCCTGTGCTCTGGGGACGATAGGCACAGTGTAATTTTCAGGATATACCCAGGGCCTTGGCTAGCCCCTGAGAAATTTGTGCAGTAAAGGCAGACCTGTTGTCCAACCCACCATTAGAGGGAGGCTGAACCGAGGAACAAGGTTCTGTAATAGTTTTTTTGTGACTACCAAAGCAGTGTCGGACCTAGTGGGGGAAGGCTTCGACCCATCTAGAGAACGTGTTTAGAAACACCAGGAGGTATTTATAGCCATTTGTTGGGACTTTTATTTCAGTGAAATCTATTTTCTAGTGCTCTCCAGGGCTAGTCCCTCTGAGTTTTACTCCTACCTGGCTAGACCTGTTCCCTCCCGGATTTACTTGGGCACATACATTACACCGAGTAGTAATTTTTTTGATAAGTTCATGTAAGTGGGGAATGTAGTATTTGGCTTTTAGCAGCCTAGTTAGTTTGCTTTGTCTTAAGTGAGTGGCCTGGTGTGTGTTCTTAACTATGGCCTGTGCTAGAGCCTCGGGGACCACAATCTTTGTGTCCGGTAGAATTTACTATTCTGTGGAATCTTGTGTGCCCCCTTGTTCTTTAGCAAAGTTTTTTTTTTTATCAGGTGAGTACGTAGGGGTAGGGGGCAGGGTTGGGGCTGGCAGAGTTACAAGAAGAGTCAGAGGTTTTACTGGTCCCAAGGCTGCCTGTTTGGCTTGTAGGTCAGCCGCCCTATTTCCCCTCACTTCTGGTGAATCCCCCCTTCTGGTGTCCTTTGCAGTGTATTAATGCCACTGCCTTGGGCTTTTATATAGCTTTTAGTAGGGCTAGGATTTTTTCTTTGTTTTTGATGGTTTTTCCCTCTGACGTAAGTAGTCCTCTTTCTTTATAAATAGCCCCATGTACATGAGCTGCAGCAAAGGCATACCGGCTGACCATATAAATGTTGACAGTCTTTCCCCTCCGCCCAGTTTAAGGCTTTTGTTAGGGCTATGAGTTCTGCCTTGTGGGCCGAGGTTTTATGAGGAAGGGCCTGGGCCCAAATAACCCTATTGAGAGCCCCGGCATACCTGACTCCATTGACCATGAAGCTGCTGCCATCAGTATACAGTACCTCCTCCGGATTTTGTAGGGGGGACATAGTGAGGTCCGGTCGAGCAGTGTAAATGACGTCCATTATTTGCTGGCAATTATGTATGGGCTTCTCTGGTTCGCTATCAGGTAGCAGCGTGGCTGGGTTTAAAACTGTAGCCTTTAAAAACTTTATGCGGGGCTGGTCCAAAAGTAAGGCCTGATATTGAACTATGCGGGCATTTGATATCCATTTTCCCGGAGCTCCATGGAGTAGTGACTTTACCGCGTGGGGTGCCACTAAGCTTAACTCTTGCTCCAAGGTTAGTTTGTCTGCCTCCTTGACTAACAGGGCTGTAGCTGCTACTGACCTCAGGCAAGCTGGCCACCCAGGAGTTACGGGGGTTAAGTCTTTTTGAAAGGTATGTGACTGGCCGGGACCATAGTCCCAATGTCTGGATGAGCACCCCCTTAGCGACTCCCTGTTTCTTATGCACAAACAACCAGAAGAGTTTAGAGATGTTTGGCAAGGCCAACGCTGGGGCTGTAGTTAGGGCAGTTTTAAGTTTGTTGTTATAAAAGGCAAGGGCTGATTTTCTCCGGTATAGGCATACAGAGGCTTGGCTATCTTGGCAAATCCTAGAATCTACAACTTGCAATATCCTACCACCCCAAGGAATTTTTGAACCTGGCATTTTGTGGTGGGGGTAGGTATTTGCAGCACTGCTTGGACTTGGCGGGGCCCCCAATGCCTGGTTGTCCTTCTCTATGATATAGCCCAGGTAAGTAACTTTTAGTTGGCAGAGTTGGGCCATTTTAGCTGAGACCTGGTAACCCAAAGTCTGTAGGGTCTTTAGTAATGACTGGGTGGTTTCTTTACAGGCCTCCTGGGTTTTTGTAACCAAGAGTAAGTTATTCACGTATTGGAGTAGGGTACACTCGGGGAACTCAGCTCGGAAGGTGGCAAGATTTTGGCTAAGTGCCTCATTAAACAGAGTAGGGGAGTTTTTGAACCCCTGAGGCAGTTTTGTTCAAGTGAGTTACCCCGAGACCCTAGTATCAGGGTTAGTCCATTTAAAAGCAAATATGGGCGGGCTAACAGGGGCCAGTGGGATGCAAAATAATGCATCCTTGAGATCCAGGACAGTGTAATGGTGGTGTTCCGGGCTCAAGAGACTTAGGAGGGTGTACGGATTTGGAACCATAGGGTGGACAATTTCCACTTGTTTGTTTACCTCCCTTAAGTCCTGCACAGGCTGATAGTCTTTCGTGCCTGTGTTTTAAGACAGGGAGCAATTGGGTATTCCAGGGGGACTTACAGGTAGTAAGGATCCCTCCTTTTAGGAGTCTGGTTACATGTGGAGCAATTCCCCATCTGGCTTCCTTGCTCATGGGATATTGTCGTACCTGGACTGGTGTTGCTGTTGCCAATAGCTGGACCATGACTGGGGTACGGTGATTTGCCAAGCCTGGGGGAATTTGTCTCAGCCCACACTCCAGGTACGTTCTCTTGGAATTGGCGGAGGAGGTCTGATGTTGGTGGTTGATCTGCCTCTGAGAATAAAGCTTCCTGGAAGAGACACTCATCTGACAGAGCACAGGTGATGAGGATTTGCTGAGGTGGCCCTGATGCCAAGGGAGGAGGAATTGAGAGACAAGCTTGACTCTCACAGAAAGAAATATTTGCTTGAAGTTTGTGAAGTAAGTCCCATCCTAGGAGTGGGTACGGACACTCTGGAATGACTAAGAAGGAGTAGGTGATGGTGCCGTTCTCCAGATCAACAAGTCAGTTGGTGGTCCAAGGGCTTGCTGTGGTTTTTCCTGTGGCCCCCTGGATAATTGTTTTTTTTACTGGATAGTGGTCCCAGAGGCTAAGGACTGAGTGGGCTACCCCGGTGTTAATTAAGAAGCTGACAGGTTTGTCCCCAACTCTTAAAGTGACCCTGGGCTCCTGGGGGCTTAGTAAATAAGAGCCCCCCAGCCCCGTCAATCCTGACTGTTTAAATTGAGGATAGCCCTTGGTGGCTTTTCCCGAGTGGTTACTCGTCTTTTTTCTCTCGGGGCACTTATTTGTTTTAATGTTTTTCTTTTTACAGTACACACATTGGTTTCTTCCTAATGGGGGCTGGAGACCCCAGGGGCCCTTTTGCAAGGCCCCCTGCCCTCGTGGAATGACTTGTGACTCCTGAAGGGCTGCTACTACTGCCTTAGTAACTTTTTTGTTTTGTATGGCTCTAGGAGTATCCCTGTTTTTAAAATTTTTCTGGGCAATTTCCAGTAATTGGGTTAAATGTATTCCCTGGAATCCCTCTAACTTCTGTAACTTTCTTTTAATATCTGGAGCTGACTGGGAAATGAAAGCTGGATTGATGGCCCACTGATTTTCTGGAGCCTCAGGGTCAGTAGGAGTGTAGGTGCAATAAGTGTCTTGTAGACGCTCAAGGAAGGCAGCCAGAGACTCCTGAGGACCCTGAGTTACAGTCCCCACCTTGGAGAGGTTAGTGGGCTTGTGGGCCATTCCCCTAACCCCTTCTAAAAGAGACCGGTGAAAAGTGTTCAGAGCCTGGTGATCCCCCAAGGTGATGGGGTCCCATTGGGGTTGAGTAGAGGGGAAAAACCTTTTCAATTCGGTCCAGTTTTTTTTTTTTCTCTACTGTTCCTCTCCCTGGACCTATGATGGCTTTCAGGGCTTCCTGTCTAATTTTGTCTTTTTCCTCTGTGGTGAACAGAATCAGTAATAACTGTTGGCAGTCGTCACAAGTGGGGCGATGAGTTTGGAGTACAGATTTTAAGAGCTCTGTCAAAGCCTGGGGTTTCTTAGAGAATGGGGGATGTTGAGCCTTTTGACAGAACTTACTTATTGTAAAACCCTGCTACTGCCTCAAGTTCCCCCAGCCTTCCAGCGCGACCCCCCTCCCGGGGAACTTTCCATCTCAGCAGGTTCCTAACCCTCCCCCCTCTCGCCATCTTAGCAGTTCCCCAGCATGACCCCCTCCTGGGAACTATTAAACTCAGCAGTTCCCCAGCCCCTCCCCTCCTGCACAGCCCCTCACATTGGATGGCATCTGTCGGCTTGCAGGCCATAAAAATCCCCTCTGCCACGCCACAGGTGCTGTGCGCCAATTTTGGGTGCAGCCCGGCAGCTTTTCCCTTGCTCTTAATAAAGCTTGTTCCAGCACTTGGTGTTTCGGCCCTCTCTTTAATTTCTATCACCTTCCAGTTATATAAGTCACTTGACCATAAGGGGATGTGAACAAAGAATGGGCAACCCCCGATTGTCTTCTCCCATCGGGGGCACCTCTAGGAGAGGAAGGACCACCGGTGGGTGTGATGCGGGGCGCAGGGGGACAAGGTTTGGTTACTGGTACTGTCCAGGGGAGGTGTTGAGGCCCTGGTTTAGAGGGCCTTGAGTAGGGTGGAGGTAATTCCTGATCCTCTGCTGGGGCAGGGCAGAATAGCTGGCCCAGAAGGGGCTTTCTTTGGGCCTGCTAACATGACCTGAAGTCTAGCCTGTTTATGCAGCGTTTTAGCCATGGAGGGGGGTTGTTGGACTAAATCCAACCATTGGTTAATGTATGGAAACTGGTCAGGGTGTCCAGGAGTTCCTGCAACCATTTTCCATACAGTCTGGGGTAATTTTTTTTTTTTTAAGCTGTAGGTCCCAGTGTCAGGCCACCCAATTCCAAAAGACTGCCATTATAGTTTACATAAAGAGCAGAGTTTTCCAGGGGTTAATTTTACCCCATATTGGCCTGAAAACCTAACCTTGAAGTTGGCCATCATGCATTGGAGGGGGGTACAAGGCCAGGAGCTAGAGGACCCTATTTGGTTTTTCCTTTAGCTTTTGAATTTCCCCCCCAAGAGATTTCACTAATTTAAGACTGGTTTCACTGAGGATTTGAACTAACAACCTTGCAGTTATAGGCCCTATACCTTAACTACTAGTGCTAACAGGTCACTTACATTATAAAGAGTTAGAAAGCTTTTCTTAAAGCAGTATTTTGGATGCAAATACTGCACCCTGAGGCAGTGCAGCCTGCCTGAAAGATGGGCGGGGCTGGCGGCCCAGCAGAGAGAAAAGAAAAAAACGCTTTTTGTGTCAGTTTAAAACTGAGCTTGAAGCTGCTGGGCCGGCTGCGAGTTCCCCGCCCCCTGTAGCTTTTGGTAGCCTTGACACAGAGACCCTAAAAAGCATTGCATTCCTCTCTCCCTATCTCTCTTCTTGTTCTCTCTCTCTTTCTCTCCTCTCTGTCTCTTTTTCTCCCTACTTTCTCTGTCTCTCTCCTCTCTCTTCTCCTCTCTCTCTGTTTACTTTCTCTCTCTCTCTCCCCTCTTTGTCTTCTCTTTCTGTCTCTCTTTTTTTTTGACAGAAGAGACAATTACTCCTTTTTTACCCTAAATGGGCGAAGAGGGCTGCTAGTTTCTTGTTTAAGGTTTGATTCCCTAAGACAGAGAAAAAACTACACCCAAGTTGTCGAGGGCAGAATTTTCTCTCGGACATGAAAAAGAGGAAGAATGAGGCCTCAATGATAGAATAAGAAGAAGAAAAGGAAAGAGAACAGAATTATTTCCAGGGGTGTAAACTCAATTAGAATTCCCTGAAGTTAGTGCTTACTTAGCCAATGGAGAATATTATCCATCTCAAGAGTAACAGGTTTAAACCACTGTATATCAGCTGGTAACTGCCTTAGGAAACTAGAGGACTTACAATAAAGACAGAACCAAATGAAAGATAGACGGACACAGGGTGGTTGTCCCCCGGATGGGAGACCAGTCTGATGACTGCCTGGCCATGTTCCCGGAGGGATGTTTCAGAGCGTTTTGGCTAAGGTGTACCCATATAAACCCCGGGCCTGGTCACCTCAGAATTTTTAGTCCTGAGGTGAATCACCGTTATGCCTCATGACGTCCCCCGTGGAACCGCGGGGTGAAGGCCCACACAAGCCCTGTAGCCTTCCAGCCATGGGACTACATATATACACACTCTCTCACTCACACCGAGGTTATGGAAAACACCGAAAACTAAATTACCCTAGCCTCTAGTGAAGTAACCTGAGCCTCCAGTGAGGTAACCTGAGCTTCTAGTGAGGTAACCTGAGCCTCCAGTGAGGTAACCTGAGCCTCCAGTAAGGCAACCTGAGCCTCCAGTGATGTCTCACGGTAGGCTTGCCTGGTCAGAGTTGCAATGACTGTGTCCGGTCCCCTGACTCAGGCCCCCCTGACAGACCAGTCCCCTGATTTCTAGACCTGACTTACCTCCGGAAGTTCCTGGGACCCTGAGAAATTTCAGGTGAATGTCGGCCGGGTAGTCACCCTTCCTCCACAGGGCCGGAACTCTGGGGCCCTGGAACGTCTCAGGGGGCACCTCCCCTAGAGGTCCCCGAGGTGGGAGCAGCCACCTGGGCGAGACTCTGAGATGGCTTTTGTCTGGTGATGGACAAAGATAAATTCTCGCTGGGGCCTCCAGATGTTGTACTGGAGAGAACATAGAAAGTCAACATCAAGACAAAAGTATGCCAAATTGCAGGATCTTTATTGCCGGCGGCCACGGAGGACTAGCGTCTCTCCAACCCATGGCCCCGAAAGGAGGGTGTCAAGATCTTTTATGCTCGTAAACCACCTCAGGGGTGAGGATGAGGGGCGGAGGGTGGGGGTGAGGGGCTTCAGACATTCCAAGGGCCAGTGGACTTTGGACATTCCGTAAATCACCTCCTGGGTGGAGATGAGGGTGAGGGGCTTTGGACATTCCGATAGTTACTTAAGTGGTTCACAGAAGTCAAGATAAGCCTTTGTTTACACATTGCCTGGGTAGGGTGGAAATTACAGGCCTTAATTACTTATTACAAGTTGCAGGGGCCAAGATGGTGTGGGTTTGGACTGCTTGCTTGTCACATTAGGGTTACAGAGAGCAGTTTCAACAGAAAACCGAGGTATGGTTGAGGTATGCAGTTTTATGGGGCTTTTACCATGTCACAACATGAGACAACAGCCCTGGTGTTCCTCCACTCATTGGAGCCATATCAGTACTTTGTTTTGTAATTATATTGAGCCAGTGCTCCCTAATGAACTCATACACACACATACACATCTCCTATTGTTTCTGTTCCTCTGAGCAACCCTAACTTTAATACATTTTCTTTTGCATTTTTTTCTGTTTTCATATTCGTTAGTTCCAGATATTCTATTTGGTTCTTTCTTTATGTTTTCTAACATTTGTTTATTGGTCTCATTTTCTTCTTATATTATTTTTCTGATTTTGTCAAATTGTGTATCTGTGTTCTCTTGTAGCTCACTGAGTTTCTTTAGAATACATATTTTGAATTATTTTTTCAGGTAAATTATGGATATTTATTTCTTTCAGGTCAGTGGCAGGAAGTTTATTTTGTTCCTTTGGTAGTGTCATTTTTCCCTGAGTCTTTGTAATCTTTGTAGACTTGCTTAGGTGTCTGTGTATTTAAATAACTTATCACCTCTTCCAGACTTTATGGACTGACTTTAGTAAGAAAAGACCTTCAGTAATACCTTCAGTATTGATGGGGGTAGGGTGAAGTTCCTTGGGTGTTGTTGAGGGGGCACATTCAAATGTGTAGTGACACTGGGGATACTATCATGGGACACCAAATGTGGCAGGGAGACAGTTTCTCAGTGGAACAGGCAACAGGGATTAGTCTGCAACAGCAGCAACTGCATGGCCCATAGGGTGAGAGCTGCAAATGCCTATGGTGGCTGTGAGGGTTGTTTGGGTCCTTAGAGGTGCTTTTTGGTTTAGCAGTGATCTTCTTTGGGTGGAAAGGGACTGAGGCAGGTGACATCTCAGGTTTTTGTCAGTGGTGTGCACATGCTTGGTGGTAGGGTCTGGCATTGATGGGGCTTGGGACTGGTCATGTGTGCATGAACACATGCAGGGGCCAAGCTCGCAGCCTGCATGCAAGTGGCTGCAGGGACCAGCTGTGGCTGTATGCACAGTGGTGGAAGCTGTCACCAGGCTTTGAGTCTGTCTATCTGTGCATGCACAGCTGTGAGTATCAGGGCTGGCAATGTCCATGAGGGTGGCAGAGGGGACTGGCAGTGGGGTTGGCCTAAGTTGCATGCAAGTGGTCAGCCATGGGTGCATGAACAATGGGGAGGAGGGAAACACTGGTCGCAGGGGCTGGAGCTGGTTTCAGACATATATGTGGTGGCTAAACTGGGTTCTGGTGCTGGGACACCTGTGGTGGCACAGGATGGAATGTTCCTGGCAGGATGGATTAGGAGTTTGGGAGCTGTGGTCTGTGAATGTTGAAAACTGCAGGGTCCTTGCAGCAAAAGCTGCAAGGTGTTCAAGGTGCCTGTTGAGATTCTCATTAGTGAAGGCTGCAGGGGTCCTCTGAGGAGCCGGACACTGTGGACTGCAGTGGCTCCCACTGTGTGGGTGATACTGACAGTCCTCTTCCTTCTTCTTTGCTCCTAGCCATCTCTGGATATCTTGGTTATGCTGATCTCTCCAGTGGGTGGGGTGAAAATAATGTTGGTCAAATGGGAAGTGCTCCAGAAGCTAGTGAAGCTGGTCATTCACTCTGCCTTTCTTTTTCCCTAGGAAGGGAACTCGTGAGCTGAGGAAATTCCTCTGACATTGAACTGTATAGGCCTGAAGGATGGGATGATGAAGGCAGAATGAAACTGTTTTTCCTACTCTTCTGTGTGGTTAATAGCCTTTCTTCCCTTTTCTCTCATGCACTGCTGTGGTGCTGTAGCTTTGTAACTGGACTCTTGCACTCTCCCAGAGCTATTTTGTTCATGAAAAATGTCTAATTATTGTTTTTAGTTGGTGGATGAAGGCCGGGATCGCCTACTTTTTCATGTTGCTCTTGTCAGGCCTCTTTTATTGCCTCAGTTTAAATCCCAGCTCTGGCACTGACTAGCTTGGGTAAATTATTTAACCTCTTCGTTCCTGAATTGCCCAGTTGGTAAATAATTTCACCCATCTCATGGGCTTTTTATAACTATTAAATGATTTAATAAATATATAGCACCTATTGTAGTCCTTAGCAGACATTAAGCTGTCTGCAAGTGTTGATCTTTATTGGCAGGAAGTGTTGCCTCTAGGAGTAACCATTTCCAAAATCTGATACTTCTCAGTTTTTGCTGGAGTGTTAACTGTGATAGGGGGTCTCCTGCCTTAAGATCTGTAATCTGTTTCTCCAGAGCCACAAAATCAAAGGAACTCAACTTGTCATCAGGACCTTCTGTTCTTGTTCTTGTTCTATGCTGGAACTGCTGCTACTGCTGTCTTTTTGCTTTTTCTCCTTCTTCTTCTCTTTCTTCTCTTTGTTCTTCCTTCCTCCTCCTCCTATTTCTTTTCCTACTCTTACTCCTCCCCCTTATCTTTCCTACAGAATTCACTTGAAGTGCACATATAAGTTAGCACCAAAAAAAGCCTATATAAACTTACTGTGTTTCCCCCTTTCTACTATAGACTCTCATGTTTATATTCTCTCGCTTCATCCTAATGATACTAAAATATCACATCTCACAGAAAAGAATGCTTGACATTCTATTAAGTGATCACTTCTTCAAATTTTTATCTTTTTTCCTCTGGACATTTCTTTCTCATCCCTTCAGAAATCTAATATTGTGAACATCATATTGTATTATAATCTTCATTACCACTCTGAAGCCACACTCCAACAGATCAGTAAGTCATCCCTTCCCCAGGTTTCTCCACCATTCACAAGTTTAGACATGTTTCTTCATCTGTGTCACAGCTTGCTGACAAATAGTCTTCAATTTTTCCTACTGTTTACTAATGCCTGTTCCTAATGCGCTATTATAAAGAAATATTGTTAAGTCCACAATATTTAAATGACAAGCAAGAACCATCTCAGTTCATGGAGTAAACATTCTCATACTATAAATTTTTACATGATAAAAAGAATTAAGTTTACAGGACAAAGCTTGTACAGCTTTTGTCCTTATTTACATTTTAAGCCAAAACCTTAGAAAACCAAACTGAATTCTAGGGTAGCACACAAGCTTAACAAAGTTATTACTCTTGCACACTTGAATTTGTATTAGGAACTTTTGTCTTTTTAACATTATGTCTTTAACTCCCCAAACTTTGAGAAAAGAGTAACCATGAAGCATGCAAGGAAGAGTAATACAAGTTTTCTTTTGTTTTGTTTTCACTTCTGATCTTTTCATGGCTTTTCAAGTAACAATGATTGCTTTTTCTTAGTGTCCCTAGCAAAGAAGTATCAATACAAAAGCATTTATGCCAATATATGATTGATTTAGCAATCATAAGGCAATGTGATGATGGAAGCAGAGACTGAAGCCATGCACCATGGGGCCAATAAATGCTGCAGCCTCTATAAGGTGGAAGCAGCAAGAAACCAGTCCTCTCCCAGAACCTCTAGAAGAACTAACCTTAATGATATATTGCCTTTGGTCCAGTGAAACCGTTTTTAATCTTCTGACTTCTGCAATTATAAGAAAATAAACGTGATTTTTAAGCCACTAAATTTATATTAACTTTTTGCAGCAGGAATAGGAAATTAACACAGATTTTTGGTACTAGAAGTGGGGCATTGTTACAGTAATCATCCAAATAATCATAAAGACATTGTTACGAGAGATATGGACTTTTAAATGTGCTGCTGGTGAGGGTTTAGAAAAAGTAAGACTTAGGATACATAAAGCTTATATCCTCTTAGAAAATGATAGAATGTTAAAAAGGATGCTGGTAGAAATATCGTAGGTAGGTCAAATACCTTATAATAACAAAATATTGTTTATTTCTCCCTTCTAGGCTTTGTATCATTTCTGGTGTTCTTCTCATGTATATATAATCATACATATAGTTATATCCACATGGACATACATAATTGGATATATTGATATTATTACTTTAAACAAATTTTTATATGTTAGATCAATTAAGAATAAGAAAAGTAAAGGTTTTTATTTTTTCCTTCATTTATTGATTTTCTAGCGTTCTTCCTCTTTATGCAGATCCTAGTTTCTGACGTATGTAATTTTCCTTATCTTTGAAGACCTTTTGACATTTTTTGCAAGACAGGTTTACTGCCAGCAAATTCTCTCAATTTTTGTTTGTCTTAGAAAGACTATTTCTTCTTCAAGTTTGAAGAATAATTTTGCAGGGTAAAGAATTCTAGGTTGTTCTGGGTTTTTCCTAAATATTTTTAATATTTTACTCCTTTTGGAGAATTCAGGTATAATTTTTATCTTTGTGTCTTTATAGATATATTTTCCTCTGATGTCTTTTAACATTATTGCTTTACCTTCTTTTTTTTTTTTTTTTTTTTTTTGCACTTTATGATATGCCTAGGTGTAGTATTTTTGACATTCATCCTTCCTGGTATTCTCTGAGCTTCCTTGATCTGTGCTTTGGTGTCCAACATTAATTTTGAGAAATTGTCAGTAATTACTAATTTCAGTATTTCTTTTGTTTCTTTCTCTCTTTCATCTATCTACTTCTGGCATTCCTATTACATGTAAGTTATACCTTTTGCCATCATCTCACAAGTTTTGGATATTCTGTTCCAGTTTTTTGTTAGTCTTTTTCGCTTCGTTTTTCAGTTTTGGAAGTTTCTGTTGACATATCCTTAAACTCAGGGATTCTTTCCTCAAGTTTAGTAAGGAGCCCATCAAAGCCGTTCTTCATTTCTGTTACAGTATTTTTGATGTTTAGCATTTCTTTTTGATTGGCTCAGAATTTCCATCCTTCTGCTTACAATGTCCATCTGTTCTTGCATGTGGTCTGTTTTGTCTATTAGACCCCTTAGCATATTAATTACAGTTGTTTTAAATTTATATCCTGATAATTACAACATCCCTACCATATTTGAGTCTGGTTCTGGTGTTTTCTCTGTCTCTTCAAATTGTTGTGTTGGCTTTTAATATGTCTTATAATTTGTCATTGTTGTTTTGAAAGGCAGACATGATGTACTGGGTAAAGGAACTGTGTTAATTAGGCCTTTAGTAATGTAGCAATAAGGTATCCAGGGAGAGGAAGCATTCTATAGTCCTATGAGTATGTCTCAATATTTTAATAATCCTGTGCCCTGGGCTGTGAAGTTCCTGTAGGCTGTGAACCTCTTATAGGTTTTATAGGATGGCTACATGGGGCTGGAAATGTTGGTTGACAATACTGACAAATGGTTTTTTAAATTTTTTCCTACTCTCCTAGGTTTCACAGGATGGCTAGATGGGGCTGGAGTTCGGTATCTCTTCTCCCCGAGATTGGCTAGGCTCTGACAAAAATTCAAATAGGTTACGCTCTGGCAAAATATCTGGTTAAATAGACCAGCCACAGAATGCTCTTGTATATTTCAAAGTGGTTATTTCCCCCTTCGTTTCTGCTGGAAGTCTGAGGGAATTTTTCTACAGTTTTCTCTATGAGAAGATGGCAGAGCTCTTGATGGGAAAAATGCACAAAAATGTGGGGGATCCCCAATGACTGGGTTCCACTGGAATCTGCATCTCTCAAACATGTCTACTCTAAGCCTTCATCAGTTTCTCAATTACAATTCAGGTTTTACTCACCTGACTCTGGTTCCCTGTGGAGGTTACTGCTCATGTCTTTCTGCTCTAGTGAATTGTAATTCTTTATAACCACCTGTTTATTTCTCTTTCCAGTTTCTGAGGTACCACCTTGCCCTGTAGCTTACTTCTTTGTCAGGTCTATAAGTTGTTGAGTTTTTAGTTTGTTCAGCTTTTTACTTATTGTTAGGATGGAATAGTGACTTCTAAACTATTTACAGGTTAGACCAAAAACAGAAAGTCTCACAAACTGCTTTTTAAAGCCACTTAGTTGTGATGTGAAAGAATGTAATAAAGATGAAAGATTTAAGAATTTCATTCCCTTATTGCTAGAGGCTTGAACTGCACAAAATGAGCCAGTAGAGGGGAAAGACTGCAAGTAGAGAAAAGAGGAAGAATCACATGGAAAACCAGACAGGAGGAAACATAACCTTTAGCACGGGTGAAGACATGTCCTCAAATAGAACGGTGAAATTATCCTCTTTGGAGACTGATGTCCCATTCTATTACTCATCTATAGGATCCTTAAATGTAGTAAGACAGTGTCATTCTCCTTTTAGGACAGCTGAACTGGAAACAATATATTTCTGTGGATTCTTGAGAACTGCTAGTAATGTATCATATTCAGAAGACAAAATTCAGAAGACAAATGGTGCAAAATATATCTTTCTTAAAACACAAACCACATACACTTTCAAAATTCCCTTTAACACCTTCCTGATCTATGTTATTTACATATCTGGACATTTTTTAGCCTGTCTCCCACAATTTGAACTATATGACCCTTTAGCTCGACTTTTCTCCAGTGTTGCTATATATTGCATTATAATAACTTTTTTCATTTTGTGCAAGGGGGGATGTTGATTGACAATATTGACAAATATTGAGTACCTACATTTTGATAGATAAGCCTCACATCTCTTTTTATACTGATTGAATTTAAGATCTTTCTCTAATTCATTCTTGATTTCACCAACAGAACTGAATCTAGATCTTATCCTTAAGTAGATGATAGGCAAATGCTTACTGAATAAAAATAAATGAAGCTACTTTAATATTAGCATGTTCATGCTTGCATACATTAACTGTCAGAGACAATAATTAAGAGTACTAAGCTTTTCTCATGAATTATGACACTCAATCCTCATGCAAACTTGTGATGTAGACAAGGTTATGTTTATTTTACTCTTGAAGGAACTTAGCTTTAAAAAGCTTAAATAATTTACCTGAAGTGACACAGCTAATACAAACTTGAATAACTTGCCAACTCTACTTACTTGCTTTTTTTTGTACATACAACTTTGTTATTGCTTCAAATATGTGATTATATTTTCACATTTGTCATTTTTAAAAAAATTTTTAATTGCATTTTAGATTTTGGGGTACACGTGAAGAACATGCAAGATTGTTGCATGGGTACACACATGGCAGTGTGATTTGCTGCCTTCCTCCCCATCACCTATACCTGGCATTTCTCCCCATGCTATCTCTCCCTAACTCCCCACGCCCATTGTCCCTCCCCTGTTTCCCCCTGACAGACCCCAGTGTGTGATGCTCCCCTCCCTGTGTCCATGTGTTCGCATTGTTCAACACCCGCCTATGAGTGAGAACATGCGGTGTTCGATTTTCTGTTCTTGTGTCAGTTTGCTGAGAATGATGGTTTCCAGGTTCATCCATGTCCTTACAAAGGACACGAACTCATCGTTTTTGATGGTTTCATAGTATTCCATGGTGTATATGTGCCACATTTTCCCTGTCCAGTCTATCATTGATGGGCATTTGGGTTGGTTCCAGGTCTTTGCTATTGTAAACTGTGCTGCAATGAACATTCGTGTGCATGTGTCCTTATAGTAGAACAATTTATAATCCTTTGGATATATACCCAGTAATGGGATTGCTGGGTCAAATGGAATTTCTATTTCTAGGTCCTTGAGGAATCGCCACACTGTCTTCCACAATGGTTGAAGTAATTTACACTCCCACCAACAGTGTAAAAGTGTTCCTATTTCTCCATATCCTCTCCAGCATCTGTTGTCTCCAGATTTTTTAATGATCGCCATTCTAACTGGCGTGAGATGGTATCTCAACGTAATTTTGATTTGCATTTCTCTAATGATGAGTGATGATGAGCATTTTTTCATATGTTTGTTGGCTTCATGTGTGTCTTCTTCTGTAAAGTGTCTGTTCATATCCTTCGCCCATTTTTGAATGGGCTTGTTTGTTTTTTTCTTGTAAATCTGTTTTAGTTCTTTGTAGATTCTGGATATCAGCCCTTTGTCAGATGGGTAGATCGCAAAAATTTTTTCCCATTCTGTTGGTTGCCGATTCACTCTAATGACTGTTTCTTTTGCTGTGCAGAAGCTATGGAGTTTGATTAGGTCCCATTTGTCTATTTTGGCTTTTGTTGCCAATGCTTTTGGTGTTTTGGTCATCAAGTCCTTGCCTACGCCTATGTCCTAAATGGTTTTGCCTAGATTTTCTTCTAGAGTTTTTATGGTGTTACATCTTCTGTTTAAGTCTTTAATCCATCTGGAGTTAATTTTAGTGTAAGGTGTCAAGAAGGGGTCCAGTTTCTGCTTTCTGCACATGGCTAGCCAGTTTTCCCAACACCATTTATTAAACAGGGACTCCTTTCCCCCATTGCTTGTTTTTGTCAGGTTTGTCAAAGATTGGATAGTTACAGATGTGTTGCGTTGCCTCGGAGGCCTCTGTTCTGTTCCATTGGTCTATATCTCTGTTTTGGTACCAGTACCATGCTGTTTTGATTACTGTAGCCTTGTAGTATAGTTTGACATCTGGTAGTGTGATGCCTCCAGCTTTGTTCTTTTTGCTTAGAATTGACTTGGCTATGCGGGCTCTCTTTTGGTTCCATATGAAGTTTAAGGTGGTTTTTTCCAGTTCTGTGAAGAAGGTCATTGGTAGCTTGATGGGGGATAGTGTTGAATCTGTAAATTACTTTTTAACTTTCACCTTCTTCCTTTCCTAGAGTATGCTGACTGTTCACATAAGCCCTTGACCTTCTACCATCATGTGTCATCAGATGTCAAGGTCAAACATTAGGCAAAATGAACTTAGAGTATTGGTACAAAGAAAGACTTTCACTGAACATAAGTAAGTTGTGTAGTCAGAAATAATACAGTGGTATTATTAGAATAAAATCCTAGAAAAGGGTCTCTGTTGGTGAAGTCCCCTTGTAGTTCATGAAGCACTGATATGCACAGGAACCTTAGCTCAGCTTCTCCTTATCTGCTTAAGCATAGTGTTTGCTGAGATGAGTGTGGGATGCCTGTGTGTGTGCATAACCTATCACCCAGACGGCTTGACCACAGTTTTGTCTGATTCTTTGTCATGGTTCAACTCTTGCATTCTGTTTTGGCTCTGGTGTTTACACTGCTGACAAGTGTCCTGGAGGACTGCACCAAGACCATTTAATGACAGTCATTCAGCTTACTATAGTACAAGCACTTTGTGGAGTTGAGACACTTGATTGAAAATCACTTACTCCATCCCTGAGAAGTAATATTTTCAGTTTATTTCACACAGACAACAGTTTTTCAAATTCACAGTGGGTGTCTGTTTCCATAGCAGAGGTAATTTATTCTAGTTACTTAAGATTCAACTCTAAATCCATGTGCCGTTGGTAATTTAGGGTAGATATAAGGAAAAATTTTGTAAGAGCTTTATGGGTTATTAAACATTGAAATCTGTCACAGACAAAAACAAAAAGAACCCTCTTCCTGCTGAGGTATTTAAATATGGTATCAATGAATATTATACAGGATGGGCTGTAGTCAACCTGTATGGTTACAAGGATGTGGACTAGAAGACTTCTCAAGGTCTTTTTAGGGCTCACATTCTAAGATTCATACTTTAAAATTGGTAATATGTGTTAAGAAAAATCATCTTACTAGTATGTGAAGAAAGCAAACATAAAACATTCTAGAGGCAATAATAAGCATTTATAGTGTACTAAATCAATACTGCTGCCTTAGAAGATATGTACTAAGTTTCACTAATTGTGATGGTTGTAGGTCTTGTGGGTTGGGAAACTAGGGTTTTTAATGTAACACTGAAAACTCATGCAATGAGAATGGAGAAAACCCTCCAAAAATACATTCATTTGCTGTGTACATTCAGTGAACAGGGGGATAGATTATAAAGCTTCCAAAATGCTGTCCCTGAATTCATAGTAAAAAAGAGTCTGATGATATAAATGACTGTCAAAAACTGTACCATGCTGTTGGAAAATGGCACATAACCTATTTATCTTTCTATACTCATAGATTATTTAGGCAGTTCTCCACTTAGTGTGGTAGTGTTCCAAAACTTGAGACTTTGAAAAATAAGAATGTATATTTTTGATGAGCAATGTTGATGTATTTTCCTGTTTAGCCTCAAAGGCTATTTAACCCAATAAAGGGAAAAAATGCTACTTTAACCTTAAACATTAGACATGAATTAACTGGAAGTAGGTTTTATGTGTTGCATTTCTTCATTTCAAATATCAGAATTGGAGGAGATAGAGGAACATTTATAAATGTTTCTTTATATAGAAATTCCTCAAACAATTTCTGGGCATTTAGACAGGCTTTAATAGTGTGACACTGGGTACTATTTATAACTTCATTTTAACATTTTTGACTTTCTGTGGATAGATACATGTCTATTCCTAATTTTTCACTTAACTTTGATTGTATTCACATTTCTAATTAGTTATTGAATACATAATTCATAATTTCTGAACATCAAATGTGTATCAGCAACTGTGTTGGCTGCTGGCAAATAATAGTAATGAAACAGATGAGACCTTTGTCTACATGAAACTTACAATTCACTAGAAGAGACATATTATCCAGATAACCACAACAGAGGATTGTTGCAAATGTTCACACGTTTTCAGCAAAAAGAAACTGCAAAGTGCGAGATGTTGTGGCAGAAATTCAGCAAGCAAAGGGAAAAGTTGCATGGGGTAGGGCTGGAGTATAGGTTCTAAAAACAATAGGGACATGGATAAATATAAAGCAGAGTATTTCATTTAGCATACAAATAAAAGAGAAAGGAAGAAAAGAGAGAAAACAGAGACAAACCCGTAGATTTCCTAAGTAGGCTGGGGTCAAGTTAGAAGAAGAAAAGAAAGAAATAGACTATATATGAGAAAGAGATGAACTGAGTTTGGAGAGTGGAGGAATATGAGACAGCACGGAACTGTACAGAGAGACATGTATGGGTTAATGACAGACAGGGATACATGCATCATTAGGTGATATTATCATTGTGTGACCATCACAGAGTATACTTACACAAACCTGGATGATATGGCCTGCTAAACGCTTAGGCTAGATTGTAGAGCCTATTGCTTCTAAGCTACAAATCTGCACAGCATGTTACTGTACTAAATACTGTACACAGTTAAAACACAATTGTATTTGTGTAACTAAACATCTAAACATAGTAAATGTATAGTACAAATATGGTATAAAAGATTTTTTAAAGGTATGCCTGTATAGAAAATTTACCATGAATGAAGGCTGTAGGACTGCAAGTTGCTGACTTTTAGATGAGCCAGTGAGTGAGTGGCGAATGAATGTGAAGGCCTAGGAGATTACCGTATGCTACTGTAGACTTTATAAACACTGTACTCTAAATTTATTTAAAACATTTTCTTCAATAATAAATTAACTTTAACTTATGATTATTTATTTCATAAACTTTTTAGTTTTTTAAACTTTTTGACTTTTTCATTATAGCACATATTAAAACACAGATAGATTGTACATCTGTACAAAAATACTTTCTTTTTTATCTCCTTTCTTTTAATTTAAATTTATTCATTTATTTTTTTACTTTTTAAGCTCTGTTTAAAACAAAGACACAAACACACACATTAGCCTAGGCCTAGGCAGGGTCAATAACACTGTCTTCCACCTCCATGTCTTTTGGAAGATCTTCAGTGGCAATAATGTGCATAGAGCTGTTGTCTCCCATGATAATAATATTTTTTTCTGGATACGTCATGGAGGACTTCTCTGAGGCTGTTTTACAGTTTACTATTTTTTTTATAAGTAGGAGTACACTTTAAAACAATAATAAAAAGTATAGTTTAGAGTACATACATAAACTAGTAACATAGTTGTTTATGATCATAATCAACTATTATATAGTTTGTATAATTGTGTGTGCTATGATTTTATAAGACTGGCAGTGTAATATATTTGTTTACACCAGCATCAGCACAAACATGTGAGTTATGCCCTGTGCTATGATGTTGTAACAGCTACAACATCACTAGGTGTTAAGAATTTTTCAGCTCCGTTATAATTTTATGGGACAGCTGTCATATATGAGGTCTGTTGTTGACCCAATATATCCTTATACAATGCCTAACTGTATTTTTTTAAATGGCATATGCATATATGTTGTATATGCAAACTTTCAAAATTAGAGCTACTAGTACCTTGGGTGCAAACCTCCCAATATGTCTGACTTATAGTGAGACCTCAGATTATACAAATCAACATTGAGGGAAGAATAAGATAATGCTTCTTCCATCAAGTGTGGGCCCTATTTTCTCTTCTTTATATCTGGCCTGATCTGTGACTGACCGTAGCATGTAGTGGAAGTAAATCTCTGCCAATTAGAGTCAATTCTTTGGGAAAAAAAATAGTTTTTGCCTTTCTCCTTTAACTCATGATGCAACAGGTAACTTTCAGTAAAATCAAACAGGCTACCTGTCCAACAGACTACCCTTCAAGTAAAATCCTGATCCAGCAGACTATGCTCCAAGTAAAATCATGGTGGGTGAGAGGAAGTGCAGAGGGGTATGGGGAGGAAGGGCTCTGAGGATACATGAAGAAGAAAAGGGTCCCAATTAAGCCCAATGTTTCCAACATCCCCTCCAAAGTACTAGGCATGTAAATGAAGCTGACTTGGACCCTCCAGATAAGCCTCCCCATTTAGGTAGACACCACTAAGTGACCCCAGTTGACATCAAATAGAGCAGAAGACTCCTGCTCAAATTCCTGACCCACAAAATTGTGTGAGTTAAGGAAATGGTTGCTATTTCAAGCCACTAAATTTGGGTACTTTGTTACAAAGCAGTAGATTACAGAAAGAGTACTTGTGACCAGAAATGAAGTATTTCAATACAAAAAATCTGAAACTGGTGGCAGATGCTAGAATGACCTCAAGGAGACGGTTAGGAAAGCTAGAATAGTTTGGGGAGATTGTTCGTGAATTATTGAAAGACAATGAAGAGAACATTGTTAGAACTGAAGAAAAGGGGACCTTAGTCATGCATTATCATAAAGTTTGGTAACCCTTATGATTTGCAATAATATAGGAAATACAAAGTTGTACCTAACTAATGAACTCAATGATCTAGCTAAAGGGATTTCAAGGCAGAATGCTGAAATATTGACTATTCTACCACGGTAAAATAGTCTAGCCTATAATACAATATAAAAAGAAAGATAGGGGCTGCTTCATTTTTAACATAATTTAGAGGACATATAGAGTGCACAGGAAAGTATTTCTAGCCAACAAAATATTCTGAAAGTCAGAAATATCCTTAGAGCAAAAGTTAAGCCCAAGGCAGTAAGTCTAGAACTCTGGAAGAGATTGAAGTCAGAATGAGGCTGTAAGGTCCCTTGTTAAACACCACAGAAATATATAAGGGTATGCCTTACAGATACTTTTGGTTAAGCAATAGTATTTTAAAGAATATCAAGAACTTTTTTTCCAAAATACAAAATGCTTAAGTCAGGTAAGTGACTGACTTGTGAAGTAATATGTGTGGCTTTTGTCTAATGGAATGAAATATAATTTGATATATTAGATAACTACAGATTTTTAGATTTATACTCTAGCTGAAAGACTATCAGTTTGACCTAAAACAGACACACATGGTACAAAATGAAAAAAAAAAAAAGGATTTATTCTTCTAACCTTCTATAGACAGGAAGTAGTCTAAAAGGCTACTCAGCTGCAAACCTGATGCATTTCTTAATAGAAAAGAAAAAGAAAGGATGATTCAAATTCACAGATTCTAATTTTTAAAATTTTCATTCACAGGAGAGGACTTTTTCAGAATATATATATATAGGAATATATGTATATTTGGTTGGGTAGGGCACTTTTGCTTTGATTTTGGATACATGCAGTAGTGTTCTCTCTATGATTTATTTAGCTGTAAAGAGCATCAGTGATATCTGTGACTTTTCTAATGGCTTAGGGTGCAGGCATTAGTAGAAGCTGTGATAAAGTTTTGTTGGGGATCATAATACCAAGTGGGCCAGTCTTCAGGCCCTAGTAGTAATAGCATTGAGTTGAGTATGCTTGTCCTTGGGCTCCAGTGTGGCATATGCCGGCACCAACGTCAGTGAGTTGAAGCAACCTGATTCTTGGGGTTCCAGGTGACTTACTCAGATGTCAGTAATGTCAGTGGTGGTCTGGGCATGTGAGAGGGTTCTTGGGTCTCTTAGCAGTGGATTTGGTATGAACAATGGCGGTAGTTGAGGTGGAGCAACCCACTGGCACCCAAGAGGCGCTGCTGGTGTTGGTGGTAGCTGCAACATATTTAGTGGGCCATTCACCTTGTGGTGGTGCATGTGGGTGAGTGCCAGCTGTGTGGTATCAGCAGGTTGTGTTGGCCTGGCCTCAGACCCTGCGGGGAGCATTTAGATACAACTGGTGATCGGCTGGGCTGGGCAATTTCTAGGCCCCTGAGTGCACAAGTACTGGGGCAATGGGATAGGCCATTTGTCCTCTTGCACCCTGGTAGTACATTCAGGTGCTGGAAGAGATAGGCAGAGGCAGAGTGGTCCCCCAGGACACTGGCAAAATGCTCAGCATTAGGCAGTGGCAGCCACACTGGGCTTTCCACCAGGTGGAGTGAGGTTATTCTCAGTGGGGACAATGTAAGGAGGTAGCTGTGTGATGCGTGGTTTCCTTGCCTTTGATCTCATCGCGGCCACAGCAGTGATGGTGCCATTTGTCCTCATGGCATGTAAAAGTGTCCAGCTTCCCCCTCTTCCTCCTTGGTCAAGCAGTGACAAAACAGCAACCACCCTGACTTTAGGGTAGACACAACTTTTATACTTTGGGCTCTTGGAATAGCACCAGCTGCAGGCCTGAGACTGGGGAGGATGGAGCCATTCTCAAGGAGAGCTGTGCAGGTGGTTAGCTGTGCGGACTGTGGTTTACTCCCGTAGAAGCCTGCAGCTGTGGGGCATTTGTCCTTGCAATGTGAGAAGGTGCCCAGTCTTCTCTCTCCCTCTTTGGTCTGGGGCAGCAACAGTAACATCAGCCCCAGGACAGGATTTAGTTTTGGGGAGGGGGTTTATCTTTCAGAATGGCAAAAGGCTGCAGATGCAGGGTTTGGAAGTCTGTGGGACTCAGAATGAGTCACCTTTCTAGAATAGTCCCTCTGTGCAGTCTCTCTGGGCAACTTCTTATGTTACTGTTGAGGCCTGCATGGATTGAGGGGTTTTCCCATAGATAGGACTGTGAAAGTTTGTGATGGGAATGTGGAGCTTTAGGGGATTCTTACTTGCCCTTTCCTGGCATCTGGGTACTTTTCTCAGTTCTCAGCCAATCCCAGCCAAGCAGGCTGCCTAGTTTCCCTCTTCTTATTTACTTCCCATTGCTTTTCTGTTGAACCCCAATGTTCTGGCTTAGATGATCTATTTGAAGTGTGAATATATACATGATATTTTGGTTCCTCTCTGTGGAGGAAGTTCATACAAGCTGCATCTTGTCAGCCATCTTGAACTACCTCCCTCAAAAGATATATTTTTTTATCATATATTCCATTTGTGAATATGTTAAATAATAGGTATAATAAATTTGTTAACATGCCCTAAAACATCTTCACATTTAATGTACACCTTGACTGAATGATTTTGTGACTTACAGTATTCTATTTCTATGATTTTTCTACATAATGTTATTTTTGACCATCAACAGTGTGGATAATGCAGTTATCTCTAGAACTAATAGATAAAGTAATGCCACTTTTGGGGTTCTTGAATATTCTTTGCATGTGTGAAGAACAATGTAATTGTTGGACACTTACATCAAGAATGTCACTGAATGCATGTGATTACTGACTTACTTCCAGTACCCTCCCCTCTCTCCACATTGTTGTCTGTACCTATGTGAACTCCAGTGGAAGGTAAGGCTCATTTTTTTGTCTGCCATGAAAATTAGGGGATATAATTTGTCTTCAGGTTAAATGTCTTTTAACTATGCCAAGTCTAAAGATAGCTAAAGAACACTGTTGCCTCTCTGTACATACTGACTTTCGGAGTCTCAATTCTGGTTCAGTCATGAAAACCTTTGCCTGTTACCAGCAAAATAAACATTTTCTGATGCATTTAAAATACCTGGTAACATGTTTGACTTGGTTCAGAGGCTGCAAAACTCCTTTCCCCTGTGTTCCACATTCAAATCATATTTGCAAAGGACTTTCATCAACTAAAGCTTTTGTGTATTAATTTTTTCTATTATTTTGGATGATTATATTATTTTAGTCATCTTCCAATCTGCATTAATTGTGCTATCTCTAGAGATGTAAAACATTTGTTTAGTGACTTGTGGGATATGCTAATATTTTATCCTTTTTAATCTTAGTCAGTAAATACCAACAGTCATGTCAGAGACTAGAAACTCTGTTTCATCTCCAGAAAGAGAAATGTTGTCAGTCCTTAGGAAGGCCCAACCCTAGGACATATCAATGTCTGTCCCTTTTTTCCTCTGGCTGTCATTCAATCCTGATGTTTCCTTTCCTGAAATTGTAACATAGAATTTAAGTTTGTTTTAGAGAACTTGGAAAATAATAAGAAAAAATGAAGGTAACGTTTATCTCCACAGAAATAAGTAGTGTTAACATGATGATATATCTTTTTGGTTTTATGATGTAGATATATATGTTTGTGTGAATATATTTACATATTAGAACCATATGTAAATCATATAGTATACATATTCTTTTCTTAGCTTCACGTTATTGAATGGTTATCACCAAAATTACTTCAAAAATGTAAGTCAGTAGGAGTATAACTCATTCTAATGATCTAACATAATATACTTAATTTACTTTTACTTTTGAACTTTTGTATCAATTAAGATAAATATTTTGCCATTGCTGTATGTTATCTTTACTTGAATTCACTGATGCTGAGAAATGGAATTATCAGATCAAATGGCATTAATAACTTGTTTGTTCTGCAAACTATTTTTGCAGAAAAAATTTTAACAATTTTTGCTTCCATCATCAATGGACAGGACAGCCCATCTCATTACATCTTTTTCTAACATTATCACTATAGTTTCTCTTGCAGACATTTACTCTTTTGTTTACCATCTCTATAGCCAAAATCCTTAGAAATGCTTTTCATCTTAAGCATGATAATCTTACACTGGACCTAGTTCCATTATAAAGTTGTGGATTAATAAGAGGACAGTAATTAACTGGAGATGTTAGTAAAAACAAATGAGAAAATTCTGAATTTTATGCATGACCTTATATGCACAAACCAGTGTTTCGACCATATTTCTTTTTCATAAATGCTACCGACTGTTAGCACAAAGATCCTTATATATATTTCCCAAACAACTGTGCTTTGTCTATAAACTTTTAAAATTATAGAGCTGCAGTGACTCTAACTCTATATTTTTTAATGATCTTCTCAGCTTCATTAAATACATGTAGGAAAAAACCTTTTCCTATTAATTCTTCCAAGTTTAAAACTTTCCTAATACTAACTTCTGCATTATGACCACATTTTGCCATAGTTTTCTTCTTTCATTGTCAAAATGAAATATGCCTTGGAATTTCTTCAAATCATTCACTCTTTTTATTCACCCAAGAAATAGATATTCATTGTGCTGGAAAGGTGCTGCAGTCCTGGCTTTTTGGTATGTTCCTAATGCTTACAGTTCCTGAGGGAAATCCCAGTGGCCAGTAATATGTAACTGGTAATGTTTTATTGCTCCAGTTCACTTTGGATTTGGTTTTTCATTACTCATCATCTGTCACAAAGTGTAAGTAAGCCCTAAGAAAAATTTACACTCTCTTCTTATATTCTAGTCTAAAACCACATTATTATCATCTTTATATATTTCATATTGAATATAAATATTTGACAGTAGCTACCACACCTTCCTTCCATTTGTTTTCAATTGGACATTAACCAATGATTATATTACTTTGACAAAGTCACACCCTAGTAAATTTGTAATAGATGTTCGCTATAGCAATTCTCACATGGTTACAGAACATCGTAAATTGTGTTTTTGTAGTAATGTCTCCTAACACCAAAACAAGGTATCCTTTTTGAATTAGTCAACCTTTTCAATACATAAAAATTAGTTATGTCTTGTGAGGGCTTGCATTGGATATAAAGAGAATGCTAAAAAAATACAGAGGTAGCATTATGAAAGAAAACCTGGACCCTCTAGTGTTCCTAGAAGATCTGAGGAAAGATGGTTTGGTCTGAGGGGCTGGTCTCAGAGCACACAACTAAGCATTCTCAGATATTCATGAAGTCTCCATAGTTTTAGCTTTACTTCTGGAGCTCAAGGTGAGCCTCTAGACAGAAAGTCCAGAGTGTAGAATCTTAAGATGAGTCTCTGAACCATAGATGGGTCTGGAACCTTGGCAGATTCCTAATAATTTAAGTTAACATTAATGAAAGGGCAAGGTCTGCAGAAACTCAAGAGCTATAATTAAAAGTTCACAGTGATAAATCCTAGTGTGACTCATGGAGAGGAAGAAGTGTCCTGTGTTCTGGAAGAGACCAACTTCTCAGCCAGGTTTTAGAGATGAATAATGTAGTGCTGCTGACCTGGGAAGAGGCTGGTGTGGCGGAGAAAAATGAAGAAGGTCAGTTTTGGCTAAGGAAATTGGACCAGACCTGCATGTGCAGTTGAGATCCCAGATGAAGAGAGGTATGAGGAGCCATAGAAGCAAAGAAGGGTCTAGAGAAGAGTGCATTTAGCTTCCGCTTTTGACTTCTGTCTTAGCCTTCCATGTCTTTACTGTATACTAGGAGATTTTAAGTGTGATATAACTGTAGCCCCTCTGTGGTTTTTATTTTCTCATTTATTTTCTTTGAACCCATTAAAAAGATCTTGTACCTCATTCCTCTGGCAGCACTACTGCTAAATTCCTTAAGGGGTTGGCCATGTAGTATGTCTTACCCCACTGGGGCTTGTGATTAAAACTTATTATGCAAGATGCTATAGGAAATGGTGATAAAATGTCATAAGACAGCATCCCTCAAAGTACTAAAATATGATCAATTAGATGAAACATTGGTATTATAATGCCATTACAAAGTAGTATGTAAAATATTCAATGAGAGCAAAAACATTTTAATTAGCTAGAAAACCACACTGATTATTCTTTAGCTGTAGTAACAAGCAACTACCAGATCTGGTGTGAAACAATGCTAACTGACCAATGACAACCTCACATCAGTAATAACACTTCTGGATGTCTGTAATTTTGTGATAGATCCTTACTTCTGGGAGTCAGCTAATGTGCAACAGCTACACTTTCTGGGCTCAAGAAATTCTACCACCTCAGCCTCCTGAGTAGCTGAGACTATAGGCAAGCATCACCACGCCTGGCTACTTTTTGTTTGTATTTTTGTAGAGATGGGATTTCACTATGTTGCCCAGGCTGGTCTAGAATTCCTGAGCTCAAGTGATCCTCTTGCCTCAGCCCCCCAAAGTGTTGGGATTACATGCTTGAACCACCATACCTGGCTGCAAAGACACAAGTCTTCTTTAAAAAAAACAAAAAGTTCTTCTAAAGTCACAAGCAACACGCTAAGGAGTCCACCCTTGATTTAGTACAACTAAGGATTAAAGTAAGAGATGAGGCCAGGATTATTTTTGCTGTAAAATAACAGACAAGGTCACGCTGCCTTTTTAAAGGTTGTTTTTGTTTGTTAGGTCATCTCCAAAAGAGTAAACTTTTATTCCAAAATTATATAAATGAAAAACCCCTGCTCTAGTCAATGTCACCTTAGCATATAGGAATATAAAAGAAATCTCAAGTATCTTGTAAACACTTACTGTTTGATTAAATTTATCCAGGAGAGACGTACCTTTAGTAATACAATTATCAGCGAATATGTCTCTTCTGTTAAACGGCCAACTATTTCATGACCTGTCTTTTGATTCATAATTACACGGGCAAAGACTGAGGACTTTTACATTACCTATTTTGCTACAAAAAAGGATAGAAAGAGCCAAAGATCCATGAAGGCCAAATAAGAGATTAAAACTATTAAAACTAGGGTATGAATTATATAAATAGCTAATTCCTGACATATTTTCTGCTAGTCAAGAAAAACTAAAAGTATATTTAGCAAAAATAAAAATATACAAATTGAAGACCATAATTTTAAAAAAAACAAGATAAAAGAGAAATGTAAAAATTCAAACTAGAACTTGCTAAAATAAACACAAAAAGTAAAGTGTAAAAAATTAAACAAAAAATGTTCAAGTGGTTGGAATATACTTAGGACAGTCAACAAAAGTGTTAAAAGTTTAAAAGATACAACAATATAATTAGATAAAATAATGCAAAATGAGTTTATTCAAAAGACTTGAAGGAGAAAACCAGACTAAAAAGTAAAAATTAAATGTACAATGACAATATTCTAAGAATTAATAACATGGCTCAGTGGCAATGTCTTTATAACAGAAAGCCAGTGAATTATAGCATAAAATGCTTTTCCTATGTATTTACACCAAAAGCTTTAATTTTCTTATTTTTTAATCAAGATTTCCTATATTTAGAAAGTGAAAATGACCCAATATATGGTTAAAATTTTACTGAGTTAAAATACTCATCACATTTATAATAGTAAAATATCAGAAACATTTAGCTATAACAAAAGTGTAAATATTATAGAGCTTCAGTGGTCAGCTACTGCTATCCTGGGTCCCATCCACTACTGTTAACTCAAGGGTTTCTCTTCTACTGTTCTTCCCTCTGTATGTTGAATTACCAAATTATTGTTATTATAAAACATACTTTAATATTTTTCACATCTCAAAATATACTTCACCCAGTAAATCACTTATAACCAGAATATTTAAAACCCCTAGAAATCAGTAAGGATAAGAGAGCTAACCAGAAAGAGAAGTGGGCAACTGACACATTGTAAAAGATACTACATTTGGTCCAACTGGCCAATAAACATATGATCTCATATGTTTGCATCAGGAAAATGCAAATAATACCATATCATAATTGATAAAATGAAAGAAAATGCAACTAAATTTTAGCAAAAATAGAAACTGAAATGCTTATAAGGTTCTTCCTTAAAAAATATTTAGAATACTTTGGCCATAGTTTCTTAATATCTGTCTTTTCTATTACTCAGAAATTCAATTCCTAGGTATAAGCCCTATAGAAATTCATATGTAAGTCACCAAAATCCATGTACTAGAAAATATATGACTACTAACTAAGAAATTATTAATAGCACTTAGTGGTACTATGCATAATCATCCAAAATTGTAAACTATTCAAATTCTCCTCAACACTATAATGGATAAATAAATTATAGTACATATAACTGACAATAGAAAATTAAATAGCAGTAAGGATGAAAAACCTACAACTACTCGTAACAAAATGAGCAATTCTCTCAGACACTAATACACAGCAAAGGAAACCAGAAAGAAAAGATTACCTAATACTCTAGTGTTGGACTGTAGTATAAGGGTTGCTTTTTGGGGATAATTTTTGAATACATGGAGCACTGGGAGCTTCTGGGAATGTAGTAATGCTCTTTTATCTGTAGGCTGTTGAGTTTCTGAAAATTTATCAAGAGCTATATTTAAAATATATGCACTTTTGTAAGTATATATGCTTAAATTAAACGTGAAAAAAGAACACTTGACCCCACAGTGCCCCCTAACTACCACATGTGCATCTGACCTTTTATAATAAGCCTTCTTAAATGAGTGTTCTGTACGTGCTCCATTTACTGTATCCACTTTCTCACACTGTTTTCTTTGTAGATCCTATATCAATAGGCCTTTTGTGCTGGCTTTTCAACAGTAAGACTTTTCAAGGCTGCCTGAACCAATGGTTAGCTTTCAGTCTTCAACTTAATCAACCTCCCAGCAGCACTTGACATATTGATCTTTTCCTTATTCTTGAAAAAATTTTTTCCTTGGCTTTGTGACACAACATTATCCCCATTGACCACTCCTTTGTAGTACCTTTTTCTCAATATAACAAATAAAATCAGGCAAATAGCATAACTAGGATCCAGAGAACACTACAAACTTCAAATTCACTGTAAGTCCAAGAAAATGCCAATTTTCAGCAGAGCCATCTCTCAAATTTTGCAGACAGGTGGGACTGGGGGTGAATGCTGGAAACACTGACGAGGAAGAGGGAGTGAGAGAAGAAAGGGCCTACAGTTGATCTAAAATCACCCCCAGAAGGGAAACGTCCACTGTAAGTGTGAAAATACTAAAAAATATTTCTGGCAAATCAGTGCACTGGTGGCAGAGAAGGGATATAATACTGTGTGGGAGGCACGGTGACAGAATTGAGGGGCAATGCTTCCAAAGAATGAGTACTTTCGAAAGGGAGAGGCATCCTTTGGAGAATGGAAGGAGAAGGTAAAGAAGCAAAAGGGAAAATATTGTGATCCTGCTAGAAAAAATAAAATAAAAAATAAAATTCACGGCATTCAGTCTCCTCTCACACTAACCAAATAAACAAACTAAACAAGGACAATAATTAAAGATGGCATTTGCCAACACTGACCTAAGAAAATGCTCTTGATACAGAAAACTTGGAGCCCAATTTGGTGGCATTCTGTCCACAAAATGCATAAATGTAAACAGTTTTCATCTACACAGTTACTACTAGAACAAAACAGAGTGAGGAGCAGACATTTTACCTGACGAAAATGATCTCTCAAAAAACCAGCCACAAAGCAGAAGAGTCTAACACAATATTTCAAACTAAATTAAATAGCCTCAGACAAGCAATTGTGGAGATACATACATATATATATATACATATATATATATAAGTATATATATATATACACACACAATATATATGTGTGTGTATATATATATATATTATATATATATAAAACCAGAATAAGAAGTTCATATATTAAAGAAGAAATGAAATGAAAGTTGATTGAATTCCAAGAAGGAGCAGGAAGAAGCAGATAAGGGAATGAGAGGGGATGAGGAACAGGGGGACAGGAGGGAGAAGACAAAATTTCATCAGCAGTGATGACTAAATTATAAGGAACCGGAGGGAGAATATGTTTGATCAAAAACTTAATAAGGGACATTGGAGAAAGGTAGGAAATTATGAATAGAGTGAAACGAGTTATAATAAGAAATAAAAAAAGAGTGAAAAGGAAAGTAGCTAAATAGAAAGCAGGCTAATACAAAAAAATCATATAATATGGAGTCCCTGACAACATAAAAACAATATAATAAAGCAAAACTCATATAGAATTTTTTAACATAAAAATTCCTGGAAATAAAATAAAAATTCTTTTTAAATATGGAAGACACCTAATAGGTGCCTGAGCACTTTTCTTGAAATGACTGTGGAGAAGTAAAATTGGAAGCAATAGGTCACAGCAAAATGACATTCGGCTAAATCGTTAACATCTACTGGAGAGAGAACCAGAGACCGTCTTAGCCCTAAATTACTACTCCTAAGCTTTCTTATCTGTTTTCTCACACACTGGTATCACTGCTAGAGTTAGTTTACTTTGGCATTATTTATAAATCCCCAGGATGTGTGTGTGTGTGTATGTGTGTGCATGTGTACCCATCCAGGACCTTCATCTCTCTCCCTTGGTCTTGACATCAAATGACATCAAAGGGACTCCATTACTTTACGCTTCCCTGAATAAGTAATGAACCTTTGAATTTCTTGCACTCACTGGCCTTAGTGAGGTGTGTTTTGACTTGGGATACCCTTTAAGGGAGAGAACTGACAAGGTTAGACCTTAGCGATGACCAGCTTCAAGAAGTATGTTAATAAGTCTATAAGACTGTAATGATTTAAAAAATCCTTACCAGTCAAATCCTTTTGACTTATAGGCAAAAGGATTAATCATTTAAAAGAGAACAAGATAATCAGATTTCTTAAAAGCAACATAAAAAGCAAAATAATATAGCAGCATTTTCATGGAAAAAAGTGAATCAAAGATTTTCCATTCAGCAAAACTATTATTAAAGTATTAAAGCTGTGGAAAAAGTGATTTTAAAGATTCTAGAACCCAGGTATTACTGTGCTCACAGCTTTTTTGAAGAATCTACCAGAGCTTTAAAACCAAGAGATGACTGAGGGGAATCATCAACAAAAGATATCATGATAAGCACTTATTTATTGAAGTGTAGAACTAAGATTATGGCTAAAGTGGGGAAGAAGGTAGAATAATGGTGAGTGAGTGTTGTGTGTTATGTATTTTGATAAAGTAAATATAATGCACTAAAATAATGGAAAAAAGCAAAAGAGGAACATGAACTACGCTCATTGATTTTTATACAGGCAATAGGCAGGAGTCAAAAGATACTATTAAAAACCAACAAACCTGACACTGGAAAGATGGCAGAGCAAGAGCGAAGAAAAATCCTTTTGGTTCCAGAAAATCTCCTGAAAAAGAAGAAGGCTTATCAAGCCCTCAAAGCCACTCAGGCAAAGCAGGCACTTTTGGCAAAGAAGGAGCAGAGGAAAGGAAAAGGGCCCAGGTTTAAGTGACTGGAATCATTCCTACATGATTCCTGGTGGCAGACACCCGTGACAAGGTGCATGTCAGATGACTAGAAGTGAAGCCTCATGCCTTGGATTTGCCAGATGAACATTCTTTGGCCTTTGTCATGTGCATTGAAAGGATTGATGGTGTGAGTTTACTGGTGTAGAGAACCATTGCAAGACTTCGCCTAAAGAAAATTTTTAGTGATGTCTTTGTAAAAGTCACCCCACAGAACCTAAAAATGCTGTGTATAGTGGAACCTTATGTGACCTGGGGATTTCCAAATCTGAAGTCTGTCCAGAAACTCATTTTGAAACATGGGCAAGCCAGGGTCAAGAATAAGACCATCCCTCTGACAGACAACACTGTGATTGAGGAGCACCTGGGGAAGTTTGGTGTCATTTGCTTGGAAGACCTCATTCATGAAATTGCCTTCCCAAGGAAGCATTTCCAGGAGATCTCATGGTTCTTGCGCCCCTTTCCACCTCTCAGTGGCGCGTCATGCTACCAAAAATAGGGTGGGCTTCCTCAAGGAGATGGGCACACCTGGCTATCGGGGTGAACACATCAATCAGCTCATCCGCCAGCTGAACTAGAACCAGGTGCCAAACTGCAATAAATTTTTATCAATGAAGTGGAAGTATGTGTTTTTGGGTTTGGAAAATTTGTATCAAGTATCTTCAGAGAAGATTATTTCCTGCTTTATTTTTAAAAACTGAAAAGGAAGGGTCAAAGAAAAGACAGTAGCTGGCCAGGTGTGGTGGCTCATGCCTGTAATTCCAGTACTTTGTGAGGCTGAGGAGGGCAGATCACCTAAGGTCAGGAGTTCGAGACCAGCCTGACCAACATGGCAAAACCCTGTCTCTACTGAAAATACAAAAATTAGTGGGGTGTGGTGGCCCATGCCTGTAATCCCAGCAACTCAGGAGGCTGAGGCAGGAGAATCGCTTGAACCCGGGAGGCAGAGGTTGTGGTGAGCCAAGATCGTGCCATTGTACTCTAGCCTAGGCAACAAGAGCGAAACTCTGTCTCAAAAGAAAAAAACAGTAGCTTATGTTCATGGCAATCACTTCTCATCACAGTCCAGTTCCAAGGAAAAATTCCAGCGTTTTCTACATTGACTGCTGCCTCGTCTGAAATCAGCACATTCCATGGAGGAAGGAGTCCTGCTTTGCTGCATCTCTTATCCTATGGTTTAATGTTGGTAATTGAGTAACTCTAGCATTTGTACAAGGCTCCCTAAGACTCCTGCAGCAGTGGACAAGCCCAGGGACATAATTGAATCTGGAGATTCCTAGGGCTTTATGAGAAAGATTTGAAATATGCATAGGAGGAAAGGTACAAAAATAAATGTTTACTTGTCTCTGCTCTGAGAAAAAAAAAATCAACAAACCTAGTAGTAAATGTTTAGATAAGAAACTAAGATACTGAAAACATTAGAAAGTAATAAGTAAAAATGTAACCACTAGAAGAAAATACAAACTATTCTAAATACATATTTAAAAACTAAAAGAACAAAGTAAACACAGCAAATGCAGGAGACAAAACAAATATAATACATACAATGATTATGTAATTACAATTATATAAATTTATTAAAAATATAAAATGGGTTATATTAGTCATTTCAATAAATGTGAAATGACTAACTCAATTATTAAAATAAAACTTTGTTTTGCTAACAAAGAAATATTAAGCTTTAATTCTGAACATAAGACATCTAAAAAACATGACTCAAAAGGCTAATAGGAAAGCTCAAGGATATATCAGCCAAATGCAAACAACAAGAGCATAGGATTTGTGATCCTGTTAAGTCAAAGAAAAAAATGTTAAGTGTGACAAAGACACTTTTTATAATAAAAACCACAGTTCCCAATAGAAGTAACAGCTATGACTATGCACCAAAAATATTATACCTTGCTACTTTTACAGAGGAGAAACTACAGGAAATTAAAGGAGATGAAAAAAGATAAAAGAAGAAAAAGAAAGACAGTAATAAGAGAAGACCTGAATATCATTTGCAGTAGTGATTAAAAAAATAAGGATGTAGAGGGCCTAAATAACATAATTATAAGATAAGGTACATTGTATAAATATAAAACAAGCTGTACACTTACTTAACAGAAGATGTGCCTTTTTTTCCAGTGCACATGGAACATTAAAAATTGCTCATAAATTCCATGATTCCTTGAGCCATAAGAAAACATCTGTAGCTGCATAATGTGGAAGTATTATGTTATGAACAATGCTTTCTGATTACAATGCAATAAAATATAAAACACTGACACCTCCATAATCTCCTTTCACTTAAAAATTGTACATATAAAAGAAAATCTATTTAAAAACACTTGAAATAATCTCCATGAATAACTATAATACAAACTGAAATATAAAATATCTTAAAATAGTGATAAAAGTAGACTACATATTATATATGTATTCAAAGCAATGATCAGAGGAAAACGAATAGATTTAAAACATTATACCAATAAAATGTAAAGTATAAACATAAATGAACTTTTTTCTACTTTCTTTCTCTTTTTGTTTCCTCTTCCTACCTTGTCTCTTTTTTTCCTTCCAGACTGATTCATTGCAAGCTCTTTAGTGGGGCAGAACAAGGCAGATGACTATTCCGCAAAGGGGATGCACCCGTGGTGGCCACAGTCAGTATCTGAAGCTATTGGAGTAAGGATGATATCTAGACAGAAGAGAACATTCTCCACCTAAAGCAACCAGGGCTCTTTGAAGAAAAAATTGAATCCAGGGCTGGGACATAGAGCATTTCTGTGTGTGCCAGAAAACATGAAAGCACTCAAATAATGATGGGGACATGTCAAAAGGGCACAAAAGCTGGTGTGTTACAATATAAACATCACATAACTAATGATAGTAGCATATTGCAACCCATTTATTAAAATAGGAGACTATAATTTTATATTGATATAGATATAAAATTTGCTGAATAACTGAATTTTACAGTTTCAAAATATCTACCCCTAAAATTATTAATTATAAGAGAAAAAGTACCTGTATAATTTGAATACAGAAAAAAATGTTCTAAATAACACTGAAAAATATAAGTATAATAAAAGAATACATTTAATTAAATAGAGTACATTTGTATGGCAAGATCACCATTAGCAAGGTTAAAAGACAAATTATAAATTGAAAGAAAATGCTTGGTAGTACAAGTAGAAGATAAAGAACCGATATTAATAATACAAGAAACATTTAAAACAGGGAGAAGAGAAAAAAAAGCAGTATAAAAATGAGCAAAAAGATGAACAATTTAAAAAGAAAATATTTAAAATTATCTTTACACATATGTTTACTTTTACTTCTAATATAGAAAATAAAATTGAACTACCCTGGATCTATTACTCAGCTCTGGAACTGTCAAGAAATAAAGGTTTCACAACCCACTTTATTGATCAGATGCTGGGGAAATACAAGAATAAGGGAGAAGGAGTGAAAGAGGGAGAGAAAGGGAGAAGAGATTTAGTAAATGAGAAATCACATGGGGCAAAACGTAACAAATGGGGAAGCTTGGTAATTAATCTTGATAAGTGGTGTACAATAGTTCTTTGTACCACTCTTGTAATTATTCTGTAAGTTTGAAATAAAGTATCAAAATGTTGAAAAGCTAACTTTTAAAACAGCAAATTTAGCTTATGGAAAATAAAGTTGATGAATGAATATGCAGTAATTTAAGGTGTTTACAAAGAATATACAATATCAGGATGCAATTTTTTAAAACATGATTCTATTTCTATTGGAAAGAAAACAACTAGGTTTAAAATGCAAACTGAAAAATAGAGTTGTTGACAGTAATATTTTTGGTGACTTTTTGTCTTTCTCCTTTTCTCCAGTTCCCAAATTATTACAAATTAGCATGTTCTGCTTTTCCAATGGAAATAGAAAATTTCAGTCAGAAGTGCAGTGGCTCACACCTATAATCTCAACCCTGTGGGAGGCTGAGGCAGGAGGATCACTTGAGGCCAAGAGTTTGATACCAGACTGAGCAACAGAGTGAAATCTCATCTCTACACAAAAACAAACAAACAAAAATTAGGTGTGGTGGTGCACACATGTAGTCCCAGCTACTCAGGAGGCTGTAGTGGATGGAGGATCACTTGACCCCAGGTGTTCGAGGGTGCAGTGAGCTGTGATGATGTCACTGCACTTCAGCTGGGTGAAAGAGTGAGACTCTCTCTCTAAAAAAAAAATAGTATAACATTTCAAAAACATCCCTGATGTTTTTATGTATCATCTTTAGTTTAAGTATATGCACCTGGAATGGCAGGGAAAGTGATGGGCTGGGAGTTTTTTTCTGCACAGCCACAGCTGCCATCAGTGTTTTGAAAAGGCTTCTATAACCCTAACCCTATTGCTTTTTTTTTTTCTCCCTGTTTTAAATGTTTCTTGTATTATTAATATTGGTTCTTTATCTTCTACATGTACTACCAAGTATTTCCTTTCAATTTATAATTTATCTTTTAACCTTGCTAATGGCGATCTTGCCATACAAAAGTACTCTGTTATTTGTTTTTTTAATTAAATGTATAGATTGTTCTTTTATTGAACTTATATTTTTCAGTGTTATAATGAGAGAGAGAGAGAGAGGGAGAGAGAGAGAGGGAGAGAGAGAGAGAGAGAGAGAGAGGGAGGGAGAGAGGAACAGAGGAGTTTCAAACTTGGCTTCCAGAGTCAGATAGAAAATGTTTCTGAATCCCAGCTCTGCCTAGCACTGTAGTCACTGTAACTGTGAGTGAATGAGTTAACCGCTAAGCTTCAGTGCCACTCCCTATAAACTGAGAATCACATAAGAGCCTTCTGAATTTGACGATATCCTTGGTATGGAACTGGGTACTTGGCAGCAATAAAAAAAATTACACTTTTTTAAAATCCATCTCTTTTAATAATGCAAAATACTACGTGTGTTTATATAATTCATGTTATATGAATGTATCAAAGCCCATATCCTATACCACAGAATAAACAAGAAGAGATTTTTCACCTCACTAAACAGAACCGTAGCAAGATCTTCTTGAATGGTAAATAAACCACTACAGTAGATTGACTTTTTATTAATAAGTAAATTCCAAGCCACTTTTAATAAACATTAAACCAATATATATAAAGAGAACCCAGCAATGAATATTTTTAAAGATGAAGAATATACAAATCATATTTGCATAATGTCATCCCTTCTTAATAATGCTAAGGCAGCTAAACATCTTATGATTTGTATCAGTGCTGTGCCTTCTAGAATATAATCAGCTGCAGAATGGCAAAGGATATATTTAACTTGTTTCTTTCTTGACACATATTTGGATGTTGATGTCAATAATCCAACTTGTTTGTTTCCAAAGTTACTCAAAACTAATCTTGTTAGGCAAGGATGCAATACAGAGAAAAAAAATATGTTTTTTTTTGTGCTGCTATCTGCTTCTCCCGTGAGCTCCAGGATGACAGGGTCACATTATTTTCATTAGAGAGCTATGGACCAGGCTGTTCCAAGCTAGATGCAGGAGAATAACCATCCTGTGGTTCAGAAAGCCTGGGCAGACGAACTGTTTAGGATCAAGAGGACAAAGATAATGAAAAGTGCCTCACCTGGATATGGTATGGTTGGTGAATAAGAGTGAAAGCAGTTCTGCGAAATGTGCTCTTGACTTTAAAAAGGTGGGGGGCATACTATTATAACCTTGCCATAAGGTGAATGTAGGGGTTTTCCCTGTTTACTCAGCAGAAACAGAAATAGTATAAGAATATCTACCCTGTTCTTAGCCCTTTACCTCCAAGCTCTACCTGTGAGGAGTCTTCATTTTCCGTAGATGAAAAGGCATTCCATGTGTCTGAGTGTGGAAAGATGCTCTGGAGAAACAAAACACTGATGGGGAATTTAGAGGGTTGAGGAAACAAACAAAAAAAACGTAAAAGGTCAATTGATTCAATCAATTGATCCAAACAGTCTGGCTGCGAGGGCTGGCCGGCCCCTGAGTGCTAAGATAGCACAGAGGCCTTCACAAAGTGCAGGGTCAAGGCATGCTGGAAATGATTCATCAGGAAAGCAGGTCCTCTAACTGCGGTTTAGCGCATTTATCTCAACACAACAACCTCATTAGGAAAATCGCCTCTGTCCTTTGCACGGTGTCTTGACTTTTTATTTAATGATTCTTCAGGCAAAGACTTTATTTTAGGGAGATGGTTGATAACATTGGTTCTTTGAAGATAAAGTAATTTCTTGAAGAGACTCCTGTTTTAGGGGGTAAAAATTTCTTAAAGATTTGCATGCATATCTTACACTGCCTAAAGAAAAAGACTTAGTGGCAAATATGTAGGCATGTGTGAACTAAATGAATGAATGGGACACACACACACACACACACACACACACACACATGCACACACACGATGCATTTATTTATTTTTTCCCCCCAAAGGCTAGAGGTTCTCTATTTCTGGAATGCAGAGAGAGTATTTTATCTGTTTATATTTGCATAGAGACCGGTTCCACCTAGTATGGACCATGAAGCCCTAGCTTAATGTTTTCTTACCTTCTCTTCTGAGTTTTAATCACATTTTCATACCTTTCCCTGCTTTACTTTAGATTACCAAGTGTGGCATGAAAGAATTTACTAATTCTCTGTAAAATGGTATTAAGTCTATTTTGGTGTGCATATGGATGTGAGATTGGTTACATATAAGGTTCACCTAAACTCCTGGCAAGTTCAAAAGGCTACCTAGAGCCGTAAGCTTAAAGTGATGCTATTAATTTTGCATCTTTATTATTATTTTTGTGTGATTTTCAAGGTTATTTCAAGGTTGTGGTAAATTGTTACTTTTGTCATAGTGCTTGTAATTCTGCAGGGGAAAATATGAAAATGTAAAAGAAAAATAAATGGGTAAGGTTAGGAAAATGTATGTAATAATGGTATATTTAGGTCAAGAAAATGTAGGTTGCTGATTTAGTTTAAAAAAATTTGTTGAATTTTTATTTGTAATATTACCACATATATGAAAGGTATATTTATTTTCTTAATTTTTTTAGTGTTTAGAAAAAAAACTTGTATTACCTTTATTGTTGACAAAATGTGAATGAGTAATGTAACGATTACAATGGAAATTCGAAAGTTCTAACTAAAAAAAGTCAAAATATCTAAAGTATCTATAATATCTTACGAGGTTCATCATGTACAAAACAGCACTATTCTTAGCCTGACCTCTAGTGTTAACAGAAAATAAGTGTGATGCTCGACAATATTAGACCAAAAAAAAAAAAAAAATGGTTAAAAGGAAATACATAATAATATTTTGTCGTAATGAGATAATTCATTTTTAATGAGTTAAACTGCAAGCACAGAAGAATGAATCAAAGGGTGTTCAGAGATTATTTAACATTTTCATTTCTTAACATGGAAATCTGAGGCTGACAGTTTTTAGGATCATAGAATTAGTCTGAATTTGTTTACAAAGCTGTGCTTCAGTTTTTCACCTCTGTTGGCCAAAAGTCAGTTTTACAACTGTGGGAAGACAATTTAGGCTTAAAAATATTTTTTTTTTTTTTTGAGTCGATATCACATTCTGTCACCTTGCTGGAGTGCAGTGTCATGATCTTGGCTCATTGCAGCCTCGAACTCCTGGGCTCAAGTGATCCTCCTGCCTTAGCCTCCCAAGTTGCTGGGACTACAGATAACTGCCACCATGCCTAGCTAAGTTTGTTTGTTTGTTTCTAGGGATGGCGTGTTGCTCTGTTGCCCAGGCTGGTTTCAATCTCCTGTCCTCAAGTGATCCTCCTGCCTTGGACTCCCAGATTCCCAAGATTAATAGGTATGAGCCACCCCATGAGGCCTTAATTTTACCTGTTAATTCCTATCATCACCATCCACTGAGCACTGCTGCCACTAAGATGTGAATACACTTCTTATCACATGTGAATGCACTTCACACTTTGCCTGAACTTGTCAGGCAAATTCAAGTTACTCAAACAAATGGTACCACAGAAAGAGCTTGGGGGAAAAAAATTATTCTTTATTAACCCAGTCCAAATTTAGAGTTGTCTGACTTTCTTCAATCAACCAAACCAACCTCTTGTAATTATCCATTTACAAGACATTCCTAAATATAGCTTCTCATAATTCAAGCAACTCAAGGGTTTCACTCTTTTTTCTAGTAGGAAGAAATCCTTTCTTATAGCAGAAGCCTCTGAAGTTTTGCATGGAGAATTTCACCTTGTGAAATTATCAGTCAGGGGATTAATTTTTATCCACAAGTTTATCTTATATGTCCTTGGCAGATAAAGAAAAGAGGAATTGTGAATTATTTACTTACTGTTAAGATCTGGGGTGTCTTGTTCTTCTGTTCTCCTTTGTCCTTATGCATTATCCTTGTTTTAATTCCCCAAATCTGCAATCTTTTTTTTCTTGTTTACAAAGTTTTTCACTTCTTTTGATCCTGAACTCAGTTTAAAAGCTTTTCCAGTGGTTATTGTCTAGCTTCAGGTGTTATATAACTTACCTTTGCTTCCTATTACAAAACTAATAAAGACATTTGCTTCCTAAGCCAGAAATTGTCCCCAGGGTATCCTGATGTACGTTTAATGAGATATAACCTGCAGCTAATTTTTTTAACAGACGTTTAAGTAGCTCACGTTCCAATTAGCACTCAATTTCTTACTTTGGAAATATTAATAAGCTGATTAGAAAGGTCATGCTTAGAGGCAGCCTAATTATTACTGGTTTTAAAATAGCATAATTCTTATTCTCTTAAATGTTTGTTCTCTTGCCTCTTAGTGTACTGATTGAAGCATTTGAATGCAAAAGTCCCTTTAAAGATGTTGTCAAACTTGCAATAAAACTGAAAAAATTTTGATGGAGCAGTTGCCGATGATGTATGCTGTATGTAAAATCTAATTTTTGCTCTGTTTAGAAGTTTGATGGAATTAAAGAACATCATGGGTGACAAAAATAATGATAATTTCTGAGTGAATACTAACTCTCACACTGCAAACCATGGTGGACTCAGACACTCTGTTCTTACAGATGCCTAACTGTCATCCCTTCTACCTAGCACTCCAGAGCTCCCTGCTTCCTGCATGTTTTCCAAAAATGGGGTTAGTAACCTAATTACTCTATGAACTCATCTAATAATATTCTGATAAATTTCCCATACTATTTAATACTCATTAAATACTATCATTAATTAAATACTATTTAATATAAATGTTGTTTGCATTTATAAACCCTAACTGACTCAGGTTAACAATAGTACAGGTAAAAAGCCCATTAATTAAATAAGAGAAAGCTGGAATTCATTCCAGCAAAAAAATAAGGCAGTTGGCAGTGACAATTCCCATCCATCAACCTGGGGAGGAATCTAGTACTCTGTGGAATGAGGCAACTATATTAGCTAATTAAATTCCCTCTTGTGCTCCTCTGAAATCTAGATTCTATTTATGGTAAGACTTTGGAAGACTGCACTGTTTCTGCCATAAAAATTAAGAAATGTTCCATACTCCAGAGTAGCAACTGCCAAGTCAAAGCCATGAGTCAATTGAGCATGAATTTCCTGGAAGCAAATCAAAACTAAAAAATAAAATTTCAGGTCTCGGGAATAAAGTCTGTCTTGAGCAACCACAATAAATGGTTTCAGTTCTGTCTCCGTTCCCAGTCCTGAAATAGTTAACATACAAGAACTTGAAAGAAGGAAGACAGAGTGGGCTGAAGAATGAACCTTGCAATGTATTCATTATGTGTGATGACCTGTGAAGCTTTTCCTAGCCATACTCAAAGGACCCTAAGGCCATCTACTAGGGTAATCCTTCAATGGAATAAAAATATCAAATCCTCTAAGAACTATCAGGCACCACGTCTCACCTAATTCACCTAATTCCTGGAACCCCCAAACACTGCTGAATATCACCAATCTTATTTGGGGCTTAGGGGCATCAGGAGAAAACTGGAGTTTTCACATTAACCTGCTTGAAAAGCAAAAGGGCTTCCATCCCATTTTATGGTTGTTTTCACAGCTCCTGAGTGTATACCTGGAATTAACATCTTTAGGGGCAGGCAGCATCTCTACATTGTTGTCTCTGCTGATGAACTAAGACCAAAGGTGTAAAGAGCCAGTGGGAGGTTCCTGGACCTCCCTATCTACTAAGCAGCAGCACAGCATGCGTCTCTGTTTTAGGGGATACTGTAGGAACTAGGAAAACCATCAAAGACTCAGAAGATTTAGGGGTGGTAATTTCTCTCACATCCTCATTTAATTATACAATTTAACTGATGAAAAGCAAACGGGACCTGAAGTAGCAAACACTTTTGATCTTTGTTTACCTGAAAAATCTGCCCCCTTTGCCTTGATTCTTGAGAGGTAATTTCTCTACACATTACATTCAAGGTTAACAGCCACATTTTTTTTTTTTTTTTTTCTTTTAGCATGCCAGGGATATTCTCCTTTTTTCTTTCAACTGCTGTGGATACCTTAGAGAAGCTATTTGTTAGTCCAAAGGCTGTGACTTCGGTTATCTTCTTTGATTTTCTACAATGTCACTAAAGTCTTAGTACGTATTTATTTTTATTTACCTTGCTTGGGCTTCTCTGGGATTTTGAATGTAAGGATTGAGATCTTTCATCAGTTCTGGAACATTCTAAGCCATTATCTTTTGTAGTATTACTTCTGCCTCATTCATTCTTTTCTCTTCTGCAGAAGCTCATGTTTAGACCTAACTCTGCCTGTTAGGTTGTTAACCTCTTTTTTATTTTAGATCTTTTTGTCTCCTTATCCTTTATTCTCATTATCTTCTGATCTGTCTTGATATTTTGATTTCTCACTGATTTTTTGTCAACTCTATCTAGGTTGCTCTTAACATGTTCATTGAATCCTTCATTTTAGTTAATTTATTTTTTAAAAGACTTCATTTTACATTTACAGAATAATTGAGAAACTAGCGAGAGATACCCAGATACTTCACACGCAGTTTGTTCTACTACTGACATTTTATGTTCCTAAGTACCAGTGACTTAATGAACCAACACTGACACATTATTATTAACTGAAGATCATGGTTTACTCAGGTTTCCTTACATTTTACCTACTGTCCTTTTTCTGTTCCAGGATGCCATCCAGGTTACTACATTACATTTAGTTGCCATGTCTCTTTAGGTTCCTCGTGGCTGTCATGATTTCTCTGGTTTTTCTTCTTTTTAATAACCTTAGAGTTTTGATTTTTCTCTTTCTTCTAAAGACTTTGCAAGATTTAAATCTCATATATCCAATCAATCTCTTTGTAACTTCTTATTTTTGTATTCTTTTCATTCATTTCTATTGGTTCTAGTTCCTGGTTTTCATCATTCTACTGTGGTCTGAATATGTCCCCCAAACTTAATGTGGTGGAAACAATCCTTAATGCAACAGTGTTGAGAGCTGGGGGCTTTTGGAATGTGTGTAAGTCAAGAGGACTTCACCCTCAAGAATGGATTAATGCTGCTGTAAAATGGCTTGATACAAGGAGTTTGGGCTCTCTTGCCCTTTCATCCCTTCTGTTGCCTGAGAACACAGCACTCTTTCCTGCTGGAGGAGGCAGTAACAGGGCACCATTTTTTGATCTTGGACTTCCAGCCTCCAGAATTGTGAAAATGACTTTCTTTATAAATTGCTTCATCTTGGGTGTCTTTATACAGCAGTATAGATAGTCTAAGATATATTTCTTTTATGAAACAGGAGACTCTCTTCAGTTTTGATTCATGACAACTTCAGGATACATGTGGCTGATCCTTCCCACACACTGGACACTCAGTTGTTTAATCTGCTCTCCACAGGACCTTTTCCACCCAGGGTATCTTAGGCACTCACTCTCATGGTCATGTGGGGAACTTGTCATTATTAAGCACTGTAGAACAGAATGGCAGCTTCTGCTCAGCTCCTAATCTGTGGCACTATATGAGGGCTATCAACTTCCCTGGTCACCAACAGAAACCTGTGCAACAGCAGCCCAGGACTAAGTGCCCTAAGCCATTGAGAATCTAGACTGGATTAATCGACTCCCTTGACTTGGAACATAAAAGATGGAGCCACTGGGTACCTTTTCTTCTTAATAGAAGGAACCAGAAAAAAGATGTGATTAAGACTGTTTGTACCATTTATACCTTTGCTATCTTAATGTGAACGATAAAATCCATAAACTTTCTAATGTGCAACATATACTCTGCAACCACTGAAAATCAACCAAGAAACTGAAAATAAAGAGGAATGCAAATTTTCATGTTGCTAATGAAGAGTCCATGTTACTAATGAAGATTCTCATGTTACTAAAAATAATTTTTTAACAAAGGAACAGCTCTCAGTAAAATCAGCTCTTGCAAAGTAGTGATTTGAATTTACTTTTTGAATGCAACTTAAATGATATTGACTGGGTTAGTGCATTCAAAGTAGGGTTATGAGTATCTAGGTTATTGTAATTTCAATTCTGAATGTAAGTTATTGTCAAAATGCAAGGGATTTTGTTTATCCTAGCAAAAGAACACTATTTGCTAATTATAGGCTTAATGTTAAATTATGTCCTTTTCTCTGCAGCAGCAAAGTAATCAGATAAGAATGTCATGCTTTTATTAAGCATTTGCATTAGGACTGTCTAATTACACCAGGATTTGTTTGGTTAGCACTGGCAGATGTTCTGAAAGGCTGTGGAAAAGGCAGTTGTGGTTTTGTAGGCAATGGACATCCACTTAGGACCACCCAGCATCAGTGTAGGGCAATGCTCATGTAGATCGAGACATGTGCTGGGTGTCTCTCAGTGTAATTCCTTACAGTAGATCATCTGAACACCTTCAATGAAGGTATTTGTTCTTCATCTGCCTCAGGAAGATACTGCGAGAACTCACACAGGATTCTGAAAATTTTGTGCATTCCACAATTAAGTACCATGAAAACAGAAAGTTATTTAAGTTATTGTAATCAGCATCTAAAAACTGTCCACATAGGTTTCCTTTATGCCAACTAATTGCACAATTCCTTGGCCCTTTATATGAACACAAAAAGATGATGTTTTAGATGCTGAGATTTTACTGTTGTAAGCCCTGATGGTTGAATAGAAGGCGCTTTAGTAGTCATTGTCACTCATAAAGGAGTGAAGCTGGCTTTCTTTTCCTTTTTTTTTTTTTCATTTCATTATGCCATGCTTGAAGGGTTAATCATGGGCCAGACAAACAAAAGAAGGGAGAATTTGGGTTGTTATGTACCATAGTACACACACAAAAAAATAAGGTTCCTGTCCAGTTTTAGTCTGGCTCATTTTCAGCTGCCCTCCCTGAGGCTTAAGATTTCTGAACAGTAAGCTTCTTTCTCAGGGGCAGGGCATCCCTCCAGGCTTCCAGAATTTCCTCTGCTCAGAGTCCACTTCCTCTCATCCATTCTCCTAAGAGCTGTACATTTGATTCATACCTGGATCCTCCCTCTCTGTCTAGCTTCTCTGACAAATAAACCGGTTGGATGATCTGCCTGATTTATATGGAAAATTCTTCCCCATGAACCTCCTACGTGGGTCACACCCTCTGGATTCCATGTAACACAGTCTGTGGAGGACTGACCCCCTTCTCCTACACCCACTTTGCACTGAACCTAACCAGATTCCTAAAACACAAAGGGCCCAGGGATCTGCACTTTGGGGAAGGAGGTTCAGATAATACCTATATGTAGAAATATTTTACTGTGGGGCTTTCAGAGGAAAACTTTCTTGATAATAGTTGGACCAACATTCTGCAGCACTGCTTTAAACCCAAAGCTCATCCTCTTCTCTTAGCCCCTTTAGAGCCTTCGTGCCATATGCAGAGAGATCATTCTTGGCTTTTCTATCAGAAAATGCTTAGAGTCGACATCAAAGAGGATCTTTATGATTGGTTTGTTGTGGTGGTGGTCTTAATTTATCATTCTATAAATAGCTTCCTCCTTTGCTTGGTTCTGTGTTCATCTTTACAATCCGAAAGCTCTTCAACCTTGTTTTTTGCCTTGGGTGGTTTCTTTGTGTTCCCATTGATTTTCTAGGTGGTATGGAATTAACAGCCATTTCAAGCGCCTTCTCATGGGAACAGCTGTTTTCTGTTTGGGGTCCAAATTTCCAAAGTCATCCCAGTCAACTTCGTTTACAGCAGCTGCAGCTGAGGTGGATTTCTGCTTGATCCATTTTATGACTGCTGTGTTTACAGCTGCTATGCCCAGGACAGCATGGCTTTGCAGGTGACTGCTGTGGCCACTTATGCATGCCATCTGTTCTTGCTGGTCACCTGCTTTGCCTATAGGCTATGGGCTCTTTCCTGAATGCTTGATAGTAAAATGAGATTGGAATGCAGCCTTGTACTCAACCTCTAACATTTTCATGTGGTCTCAAAGACTGACTATTATTCTATTGAGAAGGGATAAAGGCTGAGAAACTTTCCTGGAATAAATGAGTGTGGCAATGATCTAACTATAGAGAAACTACACCTCTGTGCCAATGGCACAGACACATGGGAGGGGCATGGCTTGACTTCCACTATGCCTCAGTCTACTGGGTACACTTTGATTAATTTTTCATCCTGTTACCAATATACTCAATGATTCTTAGGAAGAAACCAATAGGTGTATTTTATAAGGATGATTTAAATGTAAACATTATATTTCCTTGCCTCTAGAATTCTGTTGTATTCTATAAGGTTAATATTTCTGATAAAGTTCTCAATAAGAGTCCTGACTATAGAACAAACCAAATTTTCAAAAATATAAAAGAGAAAAATGAGAGAAGCAACATTCTCTCTGCTATGAGTTGAATTGTGTCCCCTGAACAAAAATATGTTGGTGTCCTAATCCTCTAAACCTTAAAATGTGACTTTATTTGGAAATATGGTCATTGCAGATATAGCTTGTTAAAATGAGATCATCCTTGAGTAGGATGGGCCAGGAATTCAATATGACTGGTGTCCTTATAAGAAGCCAGCTGGGTGAAGACAAGGACATGGTAGAACGCCATGTGGAGAACAAAGGTTGAGATTGAAGTGGTGCATCTTCCAGTCCAGGAAGACAAAGGTTGCAAGCAAAAAAAAAAAAAAGTCAGAAGTCACCATGAGGCAAGGGAGCATTTCCCTATAGGGTTTAGAGGAAGCATGGTCCAGCCAATATCTCCATCTTGAACTTCTACTCTCCAGAACTATGAGACAAAAAATTGCCATTGTTTTAACCCAACCAGTCTGTGGAACTTCATTAAGATAACCCTAGGAAAAGAATACACTCTCCTCTTCCCCAGGCCCAAAGCCAAGCCAGAACAAGTGCTATTGCAGTCAGTGGCCAGTGCCTGTATCCTCATGGCCGCTAATGTAGCTTCCTAGAATTGACCTCAGGGAAGCAGCCCTGAAGGCAGGGGACAGGAAGGCCGTGCAGGAAAAAACCCACAGCAAATAGTCACAAAGGTACATAGGAACATCATTGCTCCTATCCCCCAGGAGTTCAGTATTTGCTCTGAAACCAAGGCTAGAAAAAAATACAAAGAGTCAAACAGATCTGGGTTCTAATCTGGTCTCTGCCACTTTCTGGCTTCTGATCTTCGGTACAGTCCAGAATCATTTTGGTCCTCAGTATCTTCATATTTCAAATGTGGTCATTGATAATATTTATCTTTCAATGTTGTTATAGAATTTGTATATATGCAAATGTATGTAAATTAGTCAAAATTGCTCTTACAGTAACTATAAAGAGTTCAAATCATTTATAATTTATGAATCCAAATGTATCCATTAACATTGATCTATAGCTTTGTTGAAATGATTTTCTCTGCCTGCCCGAAGCTTTATTCTGAATTATCTGCCTGTCTTTCCCCATAATTATTAATAATCCATTTTCCCTACAATAATACCTAGGTGTTACCTAGGTCTTTTCAGTTTTGACCTGGATTTTTGGCCAGGGATCTGTTCTAGACTGGACTCTGCTTGTGCTGAAGCCATGTACAAAGGTCATGAGAAATCCCCCAAAATTGAGACATTATAGGACTTTCTGACATTTTCTGTTCTATAAAAGAACCTCTGTGGGATCCCCTTCGACAACAGCATGGGAGCGCTCTCTACTTCTCTTTCTCCCTTTGCCTAATAAGTCACTCTCTGCCAAACTCTTTGGGTTGAATCTTTACTTGAACTGTAAGCTCACCGCACCACCAGGACCCCTTCCCCATTCTTGGGGCAAAGAGAGGCCAAGAACCTCGGGCATGTCAAATCGGTAGGGAGCTGAGCCTCATCCCATCCCACGACCGGTTACAGGATTACAGGTGTGAGGCACCACGCCTGGCCTCATGAGTATTCTTATAAAGCTCATAGTATGCTCTGGAGGAAAAAACCTGCATTTGGCACCCAACTAAAGTCGGAAATGTTTTCTAAGATTGGACCCCACAGAAGGATGCTCCATGGGTCCTGCAGGCCCCAACCCTTCCAAGGAGGACACTCTTGGCAGAGGTTCTGAGGTCTAATATTAAGTCCTCCTTAGAATTTCCTCTTGCAGTTGCAATGCTGTTTGGCCCCAACATCAAACATCGTTTGGAATCTGGAGTTTGCTGTTGCATGGGAAAGTAGAATGGTGTTACATATATCCAGGCTTTTGTGCTGTGGTTCTAAGCAGGGGGCCTGGTGAACATGTGATGCTCTTTTTTGGTATAGTTAGGCCCCAGTGTTCTTTGGAATCTGGGGAGGTTTGGCCTTTAAAAATCAAACTGCCAAGGAGACTGCTTTACCCAGAATTTTGGTTCACAGCTTTCATTGGATTATCTATTAGGGCAAGCAAAACCAGCAAGCCTGTATTGCTATCTCATGGCTAAGGTTCCAAGCTATTGGATCTTTTTTGTGTGTGTGTATACATGTCTAGATGAGTTTATTTGTATGTACACTTGTTATATGTTGTGTGTACCAAATTGGCTTATAGGTAAAAGAGCACTCATAAATTAAATAAATAAGTCTAAGCAATTTTCAAGTTCAGGTGACTTAAAGTATAACTTTACTAAACAAGCTAGCTTTAAAATTATTCGTGGAATAAAAACACAAAGATCTTCACAATTGCCAGCATACATTTTGTCTGAGTTTTATGTTAATCGTTGCTAGATATTTTAAATGTCAGTGTTAATCCAGGCTGGGAGCTGCTTAGGGCAAGACCGCCTCCCATTCTATTCAAAGTCTTACTGAGATAAGTGCATATCTGATTGCTTCCTTTGGAAAGGCTAATCAGAAACTTAAAAGAATGCAACCATTTGTCACCCACCTATGATATGAAAGTCCCCAACACCCTCATTGCCTCAAGTTGTCCCACCTTTCTGGACCAAACCGATGTTCATTTTACATAGGTCGATTGATGTCACATGTCTCCCTTGTTAAAAGTAAAAATTAAGTACCGTGAATGGGATAAATGTTTTAGGTAAACTATTTGTGTAAATTAAAATCTTAAAGATATTTTTAATGTTCATTTAATAGCTGGGTCATTTCCAATTTAAAAAGGGTTGTAATATGGGGAAGTACGTGTCTAAACTTGTGGAGTTGTTCTTATCTATAAATGTACATATCTAATTAATAGTTCAGGATGTCTTGCTTTGTAGGGTTTCACAAAAGTTTTAGGTTACTAAAGATAAAATTCTAGTTAACATGTAATTCTGTATACAAAATGTGCTGAAAAGGGTTATGTTATTAGCAGAAAAGAAAATAATTTTGTCTAATTATGTTATTTAAAAGTTAGTTCAGGGCCAGGCACAGTGGCTCACACCTGTAATCCCAGCATTTGGGGAGGCCGAGGTAGGTTGATCACCTGAGGTCAGGAGTTCCAGACCAGCCTGGCCAACATGGTGAAAACCCGTCTCTACTAAAAATACAAAAATTAGCCAGGCATGGTTGTCTGCACCTGTAGTCCCACTACTTGGGAGGCTGAGGCAGGAGAATCACTTGAACCCAGGAGGCAGAAGTGAACCAAGAGCATGCTACTGCACTCAGCCTGGGCAACAGAGTGAGACTCAGTCTGAAATTAAAAAAAAAAAAAGCCTGTAATCCCAGCACTTTGGGAGGCCAAGGCATGTGGATCATGAGGTCAGGAGATCAAGACCATCCTGGCCAACATGGTGAAACCCTGTCTCTACTAAAAATACAAAAAATTAGCCAGAGTTAAACTACTCTAAATTAAATTGACTTAACAGAAATTTATAGAACATTATTTCATTGAATTGCTGCATAATATACATTTTTCTCATCAATATATGGAGCATTCTTCAGGGCAGACCATATTTTAGACCACAAAACAATCTCAACAAATTTAAAGCAGTAAAAATAACATCAATTTCTGACCATACTAGAATAAAACTAGAAATTAATAACAAAAGAAACTTTGGAAACTGTGCAAATGCATGGAAATTAAACAAAATGTTCCTGAATGACCAATGGGTCAATGAAAAAATTAAAAAGAAAAGTAAAAATTTTCTTGAAACAATGAAAATTAAAACACAACATACCTATTGGATACAGCAACAGCAGTATTAAAAAGGAATTTTATAGCAATAAATGACTAGGTTATAAAAATAGAAAGACTTCTAATAAAAAATCTAATGCTGCACCTCAAGGAATAATTAAAACAAGCACAGACCAAACCCATAACTAGTAGAAAGCAAGAAATAAAGATCAGAACAGGAATAAAAGAAATCATGACTAAAAAAAGATACAAAAGATCAAAGAAACAAAGTGTTGGTTTCTTTGAAAAGATAAAGTTGACAAATTTTAGCTAGAGTAGTTAAGAAATAAAACAGAAAACTCATATTAATACAATCAGAAATAAAAAAGAAAACATTACAACTGATACTAAAGAAATACAAGGGAGACTACTATGAACACCTATACATTAACACATTAGAAAACCTAGAAGAAATAAATAAATTCCTGGAAACACAATCTACTAAGACAGAGCAATGAAGAAATAGAAAACATGAACAAACTAGTAACAAGTAGCCAGATTAAAGTACCAGTAAAATCACCCATCAATAAAAGTCCAAAACCTGATGAATTCACTGCTGAATTCTACCAAACACTTAAGGAAGAACTAATAGCAATTCTACTCAAACTATTTCATTCTCACACTGCTATAAAGACATACCTGAGACTAGGTAATTTATGAAGAAAAGAGGTTTAATTGATTCAGTTATGTAAGTTGTACAGAAAGCTTGGCTGGCAAGGCCTTGGGAAACTTAAACTCATGGGGGAAGGTAAAGGGGAAGCAGGCTTGCCTCCACATGGGCCAGTGCAGGAGGAAGACAGTGAAGGAGGCAGTCCTTTTAAATAACTGGATCTCCTGAGAACTCATTCACTATCACAGGAACAGCAAGGGGAGAGTCCACCCACATGATCAAATCACCTCCCACCAGGTTCACCTTCAATACTGAGGTTTATGATTCGACATGAGATTTGGATGGGGACATGGAGCCAAACCATATCAACATCCAAATTGGAAAGTAAAAGTCAAATTAGCCTTCTTTGCAGATGACAGCATACTATATTAGGAAAAACCTAAACTCTACCAAAAATCTTTTAGAATTGATAAACAAATTCAGTAAAGTTACAGGATATAAAATCAACAATCAAATTATTAAAACTCAGTCACATTTATATATGCTAACAGCAATCAATCTTAAAAAAGACTCAAGAAAACAATCCCATTTGCAATGGCAAAAAAAAAAATTCCAAGAAATAAATTTAACCAAAGAAGTAAAAGATCTCTACAAGAAAAACTATACAACACTGATGAAAGAAATTGAAGAGAAAACAAAACAAAACAAAAAGGAAAGATATCCCATGCTCACTGATTGGAAGCATTAAAATATTTATAATACCCACAGCAATTTCCATATTCAATGCAATGACATTCTTCACAGAAACAGAAAAAAAAAAAAGTTCAGCTAGGTTGCAGGAAATAATGTCAACATACAAAATCAATTGTTTCTATATACTGGGAATAAAATGTTAGAAAATGAACTGAGGAATAATTTCATTTACAATAGCATTCAAAAAATGAAATACTTTAAAAGGAATTTAACAAAAGTATTGCAAAACATATTTTCTGAAAACTATATTTTGTGCAAAAAATTAAAAATTACAAAAATGAAAAAGCATGTTTTTGGGTCAAAATAAGGCTTAATATTGATAGAATATCAATTCTCCTCTAGTTAATGAACAGATTCAATGCAATTCCTATGAAAAGCTCAATACACTTTTGTGGGAAAATTTACAAGTTTATCCTAAAATTTACATGGAAATGAAAAGGATTCAGATTAGCCAAAGTAATTTTGAAAAAATAGAACCAAGTGGAAGACTTGCACTTTCTGATTTAGAAACTTACTATGAAGCTATCCTAATCAAGACAGTGTGGTCCTGTCATAAAAAGTAACACATCAGTGGAATAAAAATGAAAGTGAAGAAATAATTGTAACATTTATGTCCAGTTGAATTTCAACAAAGGGACCAAGGCAATTCAGTGAGAGAAAAGAATAGTTGAAAAACACATAGTGGTTGAACAAGTGGATATTCATGCACAAAAGAACGATTTTGGAGTCCTACTTTATAACATACACAAAAATTAACTCAAAGTGGATCATGGACTGAAATGTAAGAACTAAAACTGTAAATTTATTGGGATAAAACACAAGATTAAGTTTTCATTATCTCAAACTAGGCAATGATTTCTTAGATATGACATCAAAGCAGATGAAAAAAGATTAATAAATTAAACTATTGAAATTAAAACTTGTACTTCAAAGAATATCATTAAGAAAGTAAAAAAAACAACGCAGAATAGAAGAAAATATTTGCAAATAATCTATTTGATAAAGGCCTTATATAGAATGTAAAATAACTCTTCCAACTCAATTATAAAAATACAAATAGGCTGGTTGCAGTGACTCATGTCTGTAATCCCAGCACTTTGGAAGGCCAAGTTGGGTGGATCACGAGGTCAGGAGATCAGGACCATCCTTGCCAACATAGTGTAAAGAAAATATACAAAAGAGCAATGAGCATATGAAAGGATGCTCAACATCGTTAGCTATCAGAAAAATGCTAATCAAAACCCCAAATGAGATACCGTATCACACCTACTAGGCTGGCTATAATTAATAAGACAGATAGTACAAGTGTTGACAAGGGTGTGAATAAACAGTTACCTTCATACACTGCTGGTGGGTAAACACAATGGTGCAGCCACTTTGGAAAGTGGTCAGGAAGGTCCTCAAAAATTATTTTATGAATATTTATTGATCGTTGGGAATACAGCCTATCAGGAACACCTTATATGCATTTGAGGGAGAAATTAACTTTGAAATGAAGCCACTCAATAAGCCTGCTGTGATGTAATATGGTAGCACAGATTAGATCTAAGGACATTGTGGGGGCAACTTGAAGAGCCGCTTAGAGTTCTTATGCAGATTCCAGGTGTAAATTCCTTTGGAACTTATTTATTCTTAGTTATTTAGGAATAACCAGGAAAGAGAGAAGATCAGTCTGCCTCTCTATCTTAAACTAATGCTAAGAAGAATGTTGTGAATCATTTAAGAACTCCACCCCCAGAACTGTGCTCTTATCTCCATTTTCAGAAATTCTTCCATATCAATTTGTATGCCTCAGAATTATAAGCAGCTACACAGACCTAGAAAAGATTAACAATTGACAAAAGGCTATATTCGATTCGATTCCATTCATTCAGTCTACTGCTGAATTATACTGTGCTCTAGTACTAGCAGCTTTCCACACCATATTGCCAATTCTCCCAAAGATATTTGTTTAAACATGTTGATACAATAAAACGAATTAAAGAATTCCAGTTATACTTTAAAAAAAAAAAACAGAAAAATTAAGTTACTGGAATGTCTTAGACCATAATTTAAAAACTATTAAAGTATTTATATGGCATGTATGACTTAGAACTGGGTAAAATGGTGAAATGTATCCACTGCAAAGTTACATGCCACGTATTTTCCCCAAATTTTATAATGGGTATTTTTAAAGATGACAAACTCATGTCACTCGATGTTCAACTGATTTGGGCTACGTTTTACAGTAGTAAAAATAAAAAACAGAAAGGGAAAACAGAAACAGTTTGCCAATGAAACAACAACAAAAAAGAAAGACTCTGGCGTTTTTGTTCTTGTTTTTTTTAAAGGGGGAGCCTATTTCTTTCATGAATCATATTCTTTCCTTCATGCTTCAGGAAGAATTGGTTATGGCTTGCAGCACTGGACACATCAAGGGTATAAACATACATCTCAGATGTGATACCTAGTCAGAATCCAAGTTAAGAATCTTTCCAGACACAAGCCATATCCTCCATGAGGGCATAGATTGTATTTTCTCTGATCTATATACCAATAATAGGGAGTGGGACCAATTTCTTTCATTTTATAACCTGATAGCGTTTCTTCACCATCCAAGGTATGCATGGAGCCTCCCATAATCTCACCAACATTGGACATCAACAAGTCAATAGATTGCATAAGATTGGAAGCCTCAGGACATTGCTGTATACAGAAGGACTTGATCTCCAAAGGAAATTGACACAGAAAGATTGGTTCATTAATGATGTCTGTCATGAGTCTCTCAGGGCTTCTGGGATAGCTTCTCCAAATTCATAAAAATCTCCATCTTCTTTCTTTATTTTATATTCTTTTCGCCACACAATAGCATCTGCGTAGTTTATCCATTTGAAAGGCCGTTTGTGGGGCTTAAAGTTTGAGTTGAGGTCATACATTATGCTTACTACAGGTGACTTTAACACTATCTACCAGGTCACAAACCAAGTCCTCCAATCAGTTCAAGAGGTCTTTGCAGGGGCATCAAAAGGCATTTGGTTTCCATATGAGTGTATTCAGCCAGGTGCCTTCCTGTTCCAGACTGTTCTGTCCTGTATGACTGTGCAATAAAAAACACCTCCCCAGGCCATGGTAGTTCATTATCACTCCTATTACTATCACTACTATTTATTTCCTTGATTTTGCAGAACAAAATACCATGATTTTTCTATGTTAATAACTTCTTCTCGGTTTGCTATTAAAAAGTTATTTAATGGTGCTTCTCAATCTTAATGGCTTATGATAATGGACAAGTCACCAAACTTTCCTGAGGTACAGTTTCTTTATTTATAAGGTTATTACAAGTAGTTGGTCATGAGTAGGGCAGGAGAAGGCTTCCCAAACCACTAGGAATATCAGGTGATGGTTCAACAATCATCACACTTCCTCTCTAAAGCCAGGGAGAGACAATCTCCTGATAATCCACAGCTGTCAACATTAAAGTGTTAACTGAATACAGTTGCCAGGGAGAAGAAACTTCCTGGGCATGTGTATTCAGAGACAAAATGGCAAAGCACAACCTTCCAGGTACACTCCTTGGGAAAAAAGGAAGACAGCCTCAGATGGGCACATATACAACTTCCTAAACCCACTGCACTTGCTCAATTCCCAAGGGTAAAGAGGGCACTGCCCATGCAGGAAGCCTACCCTAAGGGAAGAATCATGGGGAAAAGGTGAGCTTATAATGCCCTAGGATCAAGATTAACTTAACCTTCGTGTGCCTGCTTGGGTCTCTTGCAAACGCACCTTCCTTTCTTTCCTGTTCTAAATCATTTTTTAAGTAAACTTCCACTCCTGCTCTGAAACTTGGCCTTGGTCTCTTCTTCTGCTTTATGCCCCTCAGTTGAATTCTTTCTTCTGAGGAGGCAAGAATTGAAGTTGCTGCAGTTGTGTACAGACATGCCGCTGGTAACTCAGGGTAACTCAGATACCTTTCACTGGTAACAAAGTGAGTTCATTAATCTTAATCTAGTCATCTTAATCTAGTTTCATCCTAATCTAGTCAATCACAGATTAACTTTCTCAAATTCAGTAATTTCTCAATTAAGTTTTTAAACTCTACAAATTAAAAATTTTGCCACCCACCCCCACCTACCTACTGTTCCTCAGAGTAAGTTTGGTTCCTGGTCCACAGTTCCTGGCAATCTCTCTGCCCTCTGCAGGCATCCATCAGCAGTGGTCCTCAAAATTAAATCTGCATCAAAATCCCCTGTAGGACTTATTAGAACAGAGACAGTTTAGTGCATTTCTAGAGTTTCTGATTTAGTAGGTCTGGAACATGGTTTGAAAATCTGTCTCCCTTTCTTACATGGTACAAGCATATGCAGATTCTGCTCTTCGAGGGACCATGCATTAACAACCACTGCCCTAAGCCATACTTTGCACGTACTGATCTTTTCTTTGTTGAAACCATTGCTGAAGACAATTTAGTAGGTCAGTGTCATATCCAAATCCTTTGTAGAGTCATGGGAGACTTTTCTAGGCACTCTACTTTCTGTGGACACAGAGGATTCTGGGAACTGACATTTTCCCTGTGTGCCTGACCATGGCTGGCCACTTTTTTTGTGTATTTGTTACTGCAACCTCTACTGCAACTTAGACTTTACTAAGGAAATGGGACCCAGGTCCAATCTACTTTTAGACTGTCTTCCACTTTTAAAATACATTTAAGGGATCTTTTGTTTTCACCTCCTCTCATTGAGACATTGCCCAGAGGAAGAAGAAAGCAGATTACTGTTGTTCTTCTGAACTAAATTCCTCCCTCCCATGGAGTTTCATCTTCTCTGAAGAAACTAAAAGTACCAAGATGGTAAAAAATTCATTCTTTTGAAAATAATTTCCAACTTTTACTTTAGATACAGGGGGGTACATGTACAGGTTTGTTATCTGAGAATATTGTATTATGCAGAGGTTTGGGGTACAGATCCCATCACCCAGGTAGTGAGCATAGTACCCAGTAGGTAGTTTTTCAAACACACCCAACTTCCTTCCTCTCCTCTCTAGTAGTCTTCAGTGTCTATTGTGCCCATATTTATGTCCAGGTGAGCTCAATGTTTAGCTCTCATTTATAAGTGAGAATGTGCGGTATTTGGTTTTTTGTTTCTGCATTAATTTGCTTAGTGCATTAATTTGCTTAATACACTAATTTGCATGGCCTCCAACTGCATCCATGTTGTCATATAGAATATGACATTATTCGTTTATATGACTGCATAATATTACATGGAGTATATGTATCATATTTTCTTTCTAATGGTCAATCCACCATTGATGGGCACCTAAGTTGACTCCATGTGTTTGCTACTGTGAATAACATGGCAATGAACATAGAGTGCATGTGTCTTTTTGGTAGAATGATTTAATATCTTTTGAGCGTATACCCAGTAGCTGGATTAAATGGTAGTTCTGTTTATAGTTCTTTGAGAAGTCTAAAACCTGCTTTCCACAGGGACTGAAGTAATTTATATTTCACCAGCAGCATTTAAGTGTTCTGTTTTCTGCAAAACCTTTCCAGTATCTGTTACTTTTTGATATTTTAGTAATAGCCATTCTGACTGGTATGAGATAGTATCTCATCATGATTTCGATTTGCATCTTTCTGATGACTAAGAGATGATGGGCATATTTTCATGTGTTGATTGGCCACTTGCATGTCTTCTTTTGAGAAGTGTCTATTTATGTTCTTTGCCCATCTTTAATGGGGTTATTTGCTTTTCTCATGTTGATTTAAGTTCCTTATTGATTCTGGATATTAAACCATTGTCAGATGGACAGTTTGTGAACAGTTTCTCCCATTCTGTAGGTTGTCTGTTTACTCTGTTGGTAGTTTCCTTTGTTCTGCATAAGATGCTCAGCTTAATTAGGTCCCAATTGTTAATTTTTGTTTTTGTTGCAATTGCTTTTGGGGACTTATCAAAAAAGTCACCTTCCAAGGTCAATTAGGAAGGGCATTTCCCAGGTTTTCTTCTAAAATTTTTACACTTGGCAGTTTTACATTTAAATCTTTAATCCTTGAGTTAATTTTTTACGTGGTAAAAGGTACAGGTCCAGTTTCCTTCTTCTTCATATGGCTAGCCAGTTATCCCAGAACTATTTATTGAATAGGGAGTCCTTTCCTCACTGACTGTTTTTGTTGGCTTTATTGAAGGGCAGATGATTATAGGTGTACAGCTCTATTTCTGAGTTCTCTATTCTGCTTCATTGGTCTATGTGTTTGTTTTTGTGCCAGTACTCTGCTGTTTTGCAGTTATCTTTGTAGAGATCTTTCACCTACTTGTTTAGATGTATTCCTCAGTATTTCATTTTTCTCTGTGGCTATTGTAAATGGGATTGTGTTCTTGATTTGACTCTCAGCCTGGATCCTGGATGTTACTGGTATATAGAAATGCTACTGATTTTTGTACATTGATTTTTGTATCCTGAGACTTTACTAAATTCATTTATCAGTTGTAGGAGCCTTTTGGTGAAGTCTTTGGTCTTTTCTAGGTATAGAATCATATCATCAATAAAGATAGATAGTTTGGCTTCTTTTTTTCCTATTTAGATTCCTTTAATTTCTTTGTCTTGCCTGATTACTCTGGCAAGGACTTCTAGTACTATGTTGAATAGGAGTGGTGATAGTAAGCACTCTTGCCTATTTCAGTTCTAAGGGAGAATGATTCTAGTTTTTGCCCATTCAGTATGATGTTGACTGTGGGTTTTTCATAGATGGCTCTTATTATTTTGAGGTATGCTTCTTTGATGCCTATCTAGTCTGTTGAGGGTTTTTATCATGGAAGGATGGTAGATTTTATTGAATTTTTTTTCTGTGTCTATTGAGATGATCATAAGGTTTTTGTTTTTAATCATGTTTATATGGTGGATCACATTTATTGATCTGCATATGCTGAATCATTCTTACATCCCAGGAATAAAGCCTACTTGATCATGTAGGCTTGGTAATTATGGTGTATTAACTTTTAGGTGTGCTTCTGAATTCAGTTTACTAGTATTTTGTTGAAGATTTTGTGTCTACATTAATCAGGGGTATTAGCCTGAAGTTTTCTTTTTTCATTGTGTCTCTGCCAGATTTTAGTATCAGGCTGATGCTGGCTTCATAGAATGGGTTAGGAAGAAGCCCCACCTCCTTAAGTGTTTGGAATGGTTTCAATAGAATTGATACCATTTCCTCTTTGTACATCTGGTAGAATTTGGCTGTGAATCCATCTGTTCCAAGGCTTTTTTTGCTTGGTAAGCTTTTTTAAAAATTATTATTATTGATTCATTTTCTGAACTTGATATTCATCTATTGGGAGTTTCAATCTCTTCCTGATTATATCTTGGAAGATTTTCTGTTTCCAGACATTTATCCATTTCCTCTAGATTTTTAAATTTGTGTGCATAGAGTTGTTCATAATAGTTTCTGATGATCTCTTGTAGTTCTGTGGGATCAGTTGTAATGTCATCTTTGTCATTTTTGATTGTTATTTGGATCTTCTGGGTGTTTTTTTTTTTTCTTTGTTAATCTAGCTAATGGTCTATCAATCTTATTTAGTCTTTCAAAAAAAGTCTATTGGTTTCACATATCTTTTTTACGAATTTTTGTGTCTCAGTTTAGTCTTCTTTTCTAATTTTGGTTATTTCTTTTTCTGCTGGCTTTGCGGTTGGTTTGTTTTTTCTTTCTAGTTCATTTAGATATAATGTTTGTTGTTAATTTGAGATCTTTCTATTTTCTTGATGAAGACATTTAATGCTACAAACTTTCCTTTTAACATTGCATTAGCTGTGTTCCAGAGATTTGGGTAAGTTGTGTCCCTGTTTTCATTAATTTCAAAGTATTTTTAAAATTCTACCTTAATTGGGGGGTTTACTCAGGAGTTACTCAGGAGCTACTTGTTTAATTTTCATGCATATTTGTGATTTTGAGAGATCTTCTTGATACTGATATCCATTTTTATTGCATTGTGGTCTGAGAGTATGGTTGACATGATTTCAGTTTTTTAATTTATTAGAATTGCTTTATGATTGAGTATGTGGTTGATCTTAGGATATATTCTGTGTGCACATGAAAGGAATGTATATTCTGTGGATGTTGGGTGAAGTATTCTGTGGATGTGGGTGAGGTTCTGTGGATGTTGGGTGAAGGTGTTCTGTAGATGTCTGTTAGGTCCAATTAGTCAAGTGTTGAGGTTAAGTCCAGAGTTTGTTTGTTAGTTTTCTGCCTTAACGATCTAAGACTGCCAATGGGGTTTTGAAGTCTCCTACTATTATTGTGTGACTAATTCTTTTAGTAGGTTAAGAAAAACTTGTTTTATGAATCTGGGTGCTCCAATGTTGGGTGTGTATATGCTTAGAAAAAGTAAGTCTTTTTGTTGGATTGCACCCTTTGTCATTATGTAATGCCCTTTGTTTGTTCTTCATAATTGTTATTGATTTAAAGTCTGTTTTATCTCATATAAGAATAGTGACTCGTGCTGTTTGTTTTCCGTTTGCATGGTACATGTTTCCCCATCCTTTTACTTTGAGCCTTTTGGTATTGTTACATGTGAAATGTGTCTCTTGAAGAGGGAAGATGGTTGGGTCTTGTCTTTTTATCCAGTTTGTCACTAATGTCTTTTAAGTGGGAAATTTAGCCCATTTACATTCAAGATTAGCATCGATATGTCAGATTTTGATCCTGCCATTGTGTTGTAAGGTGGTTGATATGTAGAAATGATTATGTTGTTGCTTTATAGTATCTGTGGGCTATGCGTTTAAATGTGTTTTTGTGGTAGTAGGTGTTGTTCTTTTCATTCTATATTTACCACTACTTTAACCTATTTCCCATTTGCACCAAAAATACTCACTGATGGTACTTGTAGCTGCAGTGTTTACTCTGAGATAACTTTGCCACAAGATATATTACTTTTACTACTATTTTTTGCATCATTCTAGTATATTGGCTTTGGAAACAAAATACATCATCCTATTTATAGCATTCTGTTTTTAGTAGTAGTGTTTCCATTTACAAAATATAGTAAATTCCAAATGCTGAAAATGTCAGATCCTAGAAAATGTAACATTCCTACGTATGATGTTAACATTATTCTTGAACAGTTGTTGACCAAAGATGTGTTTGAGGAATCTGATTTTCTTCTGAAATAGATGATTCTTATGATTCAGATGATTCCAATGTTAGCTCTGTTTAGAAATAACTGCAATAACAGATTTTATATTGTATTTTCACATTGAAAATCAGTCAAATTTGCTTCAGCCTCAAAGAGCATGTTTATGTAAAATTAAATGAGCAGTATCAGTGAGCTTCATTTTTTAATATTTTTTTCTTAATGGGAAAAGGGTTAAGGACATCTTCTAAGATTGGCTTAGTTGAAATGAATTCACTCAGCATTTGCTTGTCTGAGAAGAAATTTATTTCTCTATCACTTAGGAAACTTAGATTGGTGAAACATAAAATTCTTGGTTGTAATTTTTTTTTCTTTTTTAAGTAGGATGAAAGTAGGACTTCATGCTCTTCTGGCTTATAAGGTTTTTGTTGAGAGTTCTGCTGCTAGTCTGATGGAGTTCCCTGCGTATGTGACCTAACCCTTTTCTCTAGCTGCCTTTAAGATATTTTAAATTTTGTGTTGACCTTGGTGAATTGTATGACTATGTGCCTTGGGGAAAATCATCTTGTTTAGTATCTAGTGTGGTTCTCTGTATTTCTTGAATTTGCATGTCAACCTCTCTAGCAAGATTAGGGAAATTTTCATGGACTATATCCTCATATATATTTTCCAAGTTATTTATTTCCTCTCCTTCCTTCTCAGAAATGCCAATGAATCATAGATTTAGTCTCTTTAAAATAATCCTTTAATTATATGAGGTTTTGGTGATTTTAAAAAATCATTTTTTCTTTATTTTTATCTGAGTTGATTCAAAACACTGGTCTTCAAGCTCTAAGATTCTTTTCTTGTTTATTATGCTGTTAATACTTTTGATTGTATTATGAAATACTTGCAGTAAATTTTTAAGCTCTAGAAGTTCAGTTTGGTTCTTACTTAAAATGGCAATTTCATCTTCCAGCTCTTGGGATTGTTTTACTGTATTCCTTGGATTCCTTATATTGGGTTCTAACTTTCACCTCAGTCTCAATGAGCTTCCATGTCATCCAGATTCTAAATTTTATGTTTGTCATTTCAGTCATTTCAGACTGGTTAAAAATCATTGCTGAGGGACTAATGGACTCACTTGGAGGTAGGAGATACTTTGACTTTTTGAATCGCCAGAGTTTTTGTGCTCATTTTTTTCTTATCTGGGAAGGTCAGTGTTCCTTTTACTGAAGTTTAAGTTGAGTACAGTCAGTTGGCTTTGTTTCTAGATGTTTTCAGAGGGCCAAGGCTCTATACAGGGTCTTTATTTGTGGCTGAAGTATTGCCCTTGGTTTCATAGCAGGTTGTATTAGCAAAATATTTTTGATGTTGTAGTTTGGGCTATGGTCCAGTAAATAAGGTTTAAGAGAATGACCAGTAGATAAGCTCTTAGCCACGTGGTTTTTTGTATTTTCTCATATTGTCAGCTGTGCTCTGTGGTGCAGTAGGGAGAGAGAAGATATCTTCACCAGGTCCTCTCCTGGGCCTTGAAGGACCCCCACTCTTTGATTATTGACACTGTTCCTGCATTTCTTTTGTTAGGTGTTCCAGGCCATGGAACTCCCTCAAGCAGAGGCCTTGGCAGGGGGATAGGCCACACCCTTTCTGGACCAGCCCTGTGGAGAGAGGCACACCCAGCCCATGAACATGCATGTGTCATCCTTCTCAGTACTCTTGAGAGTGTGGGCTTCTTCCCCACTTGAGTGCTGGCAACAGATGTTGTCTCAGCACTCATAAGCTGCATGCCTCAGGCCTGGGATGCTAGGATCAGCTGGTGGCTTTAATAGTTACAGACAAGAAGTAAACATAAAAGTCTTACTATCACTGAGTCTGCTAGAATTTTTTATTGGGTTTGGTAATATGACATACCCTTTAGCTCCTACAATATCAGCCATGGCACATTTATACAACAGAACTAATTTCTGGGTCTGTCCTGAGCAGTTTGCTCAGTTCAGTGACACTAAGAAACTTTTTGATGACCTAGAACTTATTGTCTTAGGAGTCCCTTTGTTAGCTTTATCTTTAACCATTAAGAACTAGTCAGGCATAAATGGAACATGGTATGGGAGCACTTTCAACTGGGTAACTAACTCCTCCTAGGAAAAACCTCCCCCTGGTGCCAGAAAATTGTTCCCCCAAAGATAAGCTTCATATCTTTATATTAGGAACAATTGACCAGGCAATAGCATACGTCTCCCTCTGCTTTAAAAGCAGGGGAAAAGGACCACACCTGGGAGATCTCAAATACTGTAACACCACATATGTAATTGCTGAAAGCTCAAAAGTTTAAAGAAGAAAACACTATAGGGATGATGTAAGAAAACTGGAAGCCCTATGTGGGGGCTTTCACTGTATCTAAGATAATGCACTCTCTAGAAAGGAGCCTAAGTTAGGGATGTCCCAAGATGATGCTGCCACGTTCGTGGAATTTAAAAATAATAGGTCTGAGACCACTGCCACTACAGTGCAGATTCCTTTCCAGTGTCTAGGGAAGATTAAGTGTAGCCAAGGAGCCATGAAGTAAATACAGTCCTGTCTCTTGAAGGGACAGTTATAAGTTGTGGCTTATAAAAAACACAGGCAGATCTTTCTCATATCTTAGAAGCTTTCCATTTTTGTATGTAACAGGAGCATCTTTGGGATAGGGATATCCATACTTAAGACAGTCACTCAGGATGCTGTTTGGAATTTTACATGCTAAATGAGAAGGGCCCACCTCACAAATGGGCTTTTGAAAGGTTAGACACAACATGTCCTGGCCAGTATCTCAGATAATCCTTGTAGCAGTGGCCTCTCCCCCCTGGTTGGAAGTCCCAATGGGAATGGCAGGCTCTAAGTAACCACCTTGACACATGGTACTATGATGTAAAATATAACACAGAGGCTTCCCCAAACATGCCCCCTCTGTAATTCCACATCCCTGTATGACAGTTGCTAATACTAGTGGCCTACACATCTGTCAGGAAACAGGGGGATGTCTGGACTGTCAGCCCCTGCTACAAGGATTATCTGAGATACTGGCCAGGACATATTGTGTCTAATCTTTCAAAACCCCATTTGTCAGGTGGACCTTCTCATTTAGCATTTAAAATTCCAAACAGTGACTATCTTAAGTATGTCACTTAATAACTGCCTCAGGAGGCAGAGGCAGGGGGAATTGCTTGAACCCAGGAGGTTGAACAGAGGTTGCTGTGAGCCGAGATCATCCCACTGCACTCCATCCAGCCTGGGGACAGAATGAGACTTCGTCTCAAAATAAAATAAAATAAAATAAAATAAATAAACTTTGCCATGAATCAGAATCAATTGGAAAGGTTGGTAAATTAATTGCTGAGCCCATCCTCAAGAGTTTTTGATCCAGTAGGATCAGACTGAAACCCAAGAATTTGCATTTCTAACAAGTTTTCTGGTGATACAGATGCCGCTGTCCCTAGAAACACAATATCAGAGCTGATGTGTAAAGCATTCCTCCCCTAAAGAGAAAAATCAGTGCCTTCAGTCACAGTACTGCCATGTTCCAAGAAGAAAGGCAAATATATATAAGAATCTAGGCAAGAATATGTATCCAAGGAGATACATATTCATGATCATTTTATTCGAGGCGAGGTATTCAAACAAAGGGAGGCTAATTTTCTCAGAAACAGGAGGGAAGGTTGTTTTCACTGGCTAAAGAAGTACTTATTAGTGACCAAGAGGCCTTATCTTTATTTAAGTCTACCCAGATGTCTCCATTCCAAATCTTAGGCTCTCACACTTTCCCAGTGATATCCTTACTTTCAGATAAAAAATTTGGGCCAGGTGCGGTGGCTCAAACCTGTAATCCCAGCACTTTGGGAATCCAAGGCCGGCGGGTCATGAGATCAGGAGATCCAGACCATCCTGCCCAACATGGTGAAACCCCATCTCTATTAAAATAAAAAAAAAAATTAGCTGGGTGTGGTGGTGCATGGCTGTAGTCCCAGCTACTTGGGAGGCTGAGGCAGAAGAATTGCTTGAACCCAGGTGTCGGACATTGCAAATGAGTCAATTGCACCATTGCACTCCAGCTGGATGACAGAGCAAGACTCCATCTCAAACAAACAAAACAAAACAACACAAAAAAAGTTGACAATACTCTCAATCCAACTTATGTTGTAAGCTCTGCAACCTTCACCATTAAAGTCTGTATTTGTTTTTCAGAAAAGTTATTCCTGTGGCTTCATAAATAAGAGATTCTTCTAGGGCTGCTAAAGAAGTTCTGTGGCTTTCTGATCATGATATAAGAGGTTGCACAGCTGAGTTTCTCATTTTCTTGGAAAGAACTCCAGTTTAGTCAGAAAAATCCATCTCATGCAGCCATGTGTTGCAACTGGCTCATACCTTCTCACCTCCATGTACAGTGGCATCACGTTCATAGCTTGATATTGACCGTGATGGGAATATTTAGACCAAGGAAATTAGGCATGCCTACAAATACTGTTTCATTAAAAAAAAATAATTAGTGGTTAAATATTTACCAGGCTAAAACTGATTTCATGATACTATTTTTATAGTCAACATTTCTGTAATAAGATTCATCGCAGAAACCCTATAGTCCTCAAGACATCTACTGGAGAACGCTTTTCCTTGAATTAACTACACGTGATTACTCATCATTCTGCATCATCCTATGACTAACTAGCATCCAATTTCCCATTGGCAAAGGAGCTGGGATTGGGCTTAAGCTCTGAGACATGATGAAGCCAATTCCCAAGCTAATCTTTGAGAAACTGTTTCCTGGACAACTCTCAATAAAAAATTATAGATTAGTCAGTGTCTAGTCAGGAGACATGTTTTATAGCAGTTATTTTAACAGAGAATTTTATAAGAAGAATTTTTAACATGGTATGCAGAATTGTTAACTAGGTAACAAAATGCAAACTAAAGTACATTAAGGTATTATGGCAATGTACCTTATGTTATATATTATGTACATACTTTTACTTACATATATAAAGCATGTACTATCACAAAGTAAGGGACATTGAGGCAAAAAGGTTGGAATCCCTAAAACTCAGAAGCATGAGAAATGTGCCCCACTAACCCGAAACTTAGACTTCTGAGAGGGAGGTTGATTTTCTTTGGTTGGTTCTGGTGTTTCTGAGCTTCCAGTAGGACACCTGTGTTCTGGGAACCTAACAACGAAGGAGATGGTGTTTGGCTGGTGCTAGTGTCAACGTTAGTATGCTCCGGGAGAACAAATACAAAATCTGAATCAGGAGAAAATAGATATATAACAAGGCATTATAAAAAACATGGGAGAATATGTCAATTCCAGAGTATGAGACAAAGAGAATGCCATATAATAATAGAAAAGAACAAAATTATTGATGTGGGGTGTACTTACTAAAAATTATGGATTTATTGTATGTTAGTGAGTGCACTCGGAAGTTTGATTATATATGACTTAAAACTTGGAATCAAGGATGGTCTACATTTAAAGATATTGAGGTATAAGACTTTCCTAGCATACTAGAGAGGAATAGCAGTCAGTAAAAGCAATAGGAATATTAGAAACAGTAAGCCCATTTCTTCACACGTTAGAAAAACTGAACAGTATAATAAAAACTTTGTATCTGAGTAAAGTTTAACCTTTATTTTTGCAGATTCAATTCTCACATAGTAAATGATACTAAAAGTGCCAACTTACAATCTGAATAATTTAGAATTGGGCCCTAAACTAGGACTTCTATTTCCTAACTGAACATTTTTTCTACAAAAGTGTAATTAGTTCCAATACTTTATTTTTGTCATTAATCAAAATTTGTGATTTGTTTTTGTTGTTGTTGTTATTTGTTTTTTGAGATGGAGTTTCACTCTTACTGCCCACGCTGGAGAGCAATGGCACGATCTTGGCCCACTGCAACCTTTGCCTCCCAGGGTCAAGTGATTCTCCTGCCTCAGCCTCCTGAGTAACTGGGAGTACACGCGAGTGCCACCATGCCCAGCTAATTTTTTGTGTTTTTAGTAGAAACAGGGTTTCACCATTTGGCCAGGCTGGTCTCAAACTCCTGCCCTCAGGTGATCCACCTTCCTTGGCCTCCCAAAGTGCTGGGATTACAGGTGTGAGCCACCGTGCCCAGCCACTTTGTGTTTTTTAACATTGTACTTTACACAATAGAAAGTAGCCAGAGGTATGGAATAGCACCTAAGAGCCCAGCACTGTACTAAACAGAATAATCAAGAATTTGGGGTGGCTAAACTCAATTTTCATGAAAATCATACACATTATCTGCTAAATTATGTTTCCAAAGAATACCTCTGCCTCTCTTGCATTCTGAAGAAAATTTTTAGGCCAAGTGTGGTGGCTCACACCTGTAATCCCAGCACTTTGGGAGGCCACGGCCAGTGGATCACAAGGTCAGGCGATCGAAAGCCTTCCAAAAAGGCAATGATGAGTTGGGAAATTAAATAAATTAAATATCTAGAGAGACAGTTATTCAGTAGTTTGTGGTGATTTCAGACTTGCAAATAACCATCAAAATGGTATAGTGTTTTTCTGAGTATCTTTGTAACACAGACATCACTTTTGTGCATTCCTGTGGGTTATTTTGAGCAATTTGTCTACCTTCTAAGAAAGAATAATGTATAAAGAGAAAATAAATAGTAATGATCAAAATAGAGGTTTTAAGGGAACCATGTGAGGTAAAGTAACTAGTTGGTTCTAAAATACTTTATATTGCTTAATTTCTTATTCTTGCATAACAACTCTCATATATCAAATAACTTATAGAAAGTTAACTATATTTTAGTTATACTTTAGTTGGATGGGCATAGTTCCGACGACAAGTTAATTAACTCATTTTTATAAGCCTTCTTCCAGTTGTTCTCAGAGGACCTCAAAAAGATAATTTAGCATTCTCTAAGGCATTTTTACTGTCTTTGTTATCACTGATTGCTAACAAGGCAGCAGAAAAAAAATTCCGTTTTTGCAGGTTGACAGAATAGATTTTAAAAGGCTTTGTTATGTTTGAGTATGATAATATCAATTACTACATGATTGATGCTTTGCAGACAAAAGCTGGAGGTAGAGAAAACACAGAGATGTCATTTATTTCATTTTTTTATCATTAAATCTAGCTGTCACTAGGCCTATATACATAAAATTAAACGTTTTCTCACCATTCACATTTCAGAATTCACAAGTTCAAATGCCACACTTATTTACTGTAAGTTTTATGTCTCAATCAATTTAGCACAAATCAGTTCAGTCTAAGCCCAGACATATAAAATATGATTGCCACAGGTTAAAAAAATTATTTTAAATTATATGTAAGCCATATTTAACTGCAAGAGCAGACTGTTTGATGCATTTATTTTCATTCATAATTCTGTTTTAAGTGATTATACTAATAGATTTTATTAAAATATTAGCATATTCAGAAAAAAACTTTTCATAATTGGTAACTATGAAAACATTTAGAGAAAGTACCCTTTAGTATGTACCCAAACCAAATGAAGAGTAGACATTTCAATTCTCCATTTTTTAAATTTAAACTGGCAATCCATATACTTGTATCAAAAATTCATTCACTTAACAGACACTTGTCTAGAGTAATCTGTCTTTCCCCTGGGAAATTTTCATAAGGTGACACATTGGAGAAAATCTCTACCTCCACCTTTAAACTCTGTGCATAGGAAGCAGAAAACATTACTTCTAGCCTGACTCTACTGAAGAAGTAATACTAAAACTGCAAACTACAAGATACCAGGTAAAGTGGTGATGAACAGAACATTCTAAGTAACAAATACAGCACATGATGCATTGAAAGCCAGGTATTATTTCCATTTTACACGAAGAAAACAACAACAAAAAAACTTGGGGATTCAAGAAGAACACCTAAGTCCATAATATGCAAATAGAAAAGCCAGAATTTAAATGTGGCTCTACATGAAATCAAAATTCTTGTTTTAAAACCTCTCTAAAATAATATATTGCTTTGATCTGAAAAAAAATTTTCGAATACCTCTTTTCAGTTTTTTTCACTCAAATTAGTGCCTTAAATGCTATTTTAAAAATATATACAGGACTCTTTTTCTTTTATTTTCTTGATCTTTAATTTAGTGGTTGTTTAAATACTGGGATAATCTGAATGCTTTATTGATGTTTACATTTTTAACCCAAAAATACATATTTAGATGTCAATATAGGAAAACTATATGGCCAGAAGCTACCCAAACACTATAAAAATTGAAATAATTTTTTCACAAGATTTAACTATGCCTAAATTATATAGGCTGAGACAGGAGAATTGCTTGAGGAGGTGGAAGATGCAGTGAGCTGAGATCGCACCACTGCACTGCAGCCTGGGCTGCAGAGCAAGACTCCATCTCGAAAGAAAGAAAGAAAGAAAGAGAGAGAGAAGTCCATTTTTAATAATTAGGGAGACATATGTTCTATATTATGGAAATATTTACTGCAAATAGTCTTAGGTGGATGATACAAAGGTTTTTTCAGAAATCATTTTTCAATGCAAAGTTTCATTATATTGGTTCTTGACAAAACATTAAAATATGACTCGAAAAACATTTCTATGTATTTTTTATCAAAGAAAATCTCCCCCCAAACCAAGACTTATTAATAAATGTGACATCAAATTATATGTTCTTATGAATTATATATATTCATCTACATAAGTATTACTAAAACCATTCTCAGTCATTATCTAAAAGTCATCTAAAAATTCTCATCATCTAAAAATTTTCTTTTTTTTTTTTTTTTTGAGATGAAGTCTCACTCTGTTGCCCAGGCTGGAATGCAGTGGCATGATCTCGGCTCACTGCAATCTCCACCTTCCAGATTCAAGTGTTTCCCCTGCCTCAGCCTCCTGCATAGCTGGGACCACAGGCACACACCACCATGCCTGGCTAATTTTTTTTGTATTTAGAGAGACAGGGTTTCAACATGTTGGCTGGGATGGTCTCTTTTTAGTAAAGGAAAATTCAGCCAAAGTCCCCTTAAATCATTCTGAGGATATTGAACCAAAAAAATTATGTATTACTACAGGATTACTTTAGTGAACTACTTCTATGTAAGAATAATTATCCCCTAGAATACATTCTGTGACACTGATGTAAATTTAGGGCATAAACTACAAAGTAGCCTAGGAAAGACCTGTTACATTGGCATAATTTTTTATTCCTTGTAATACTGCACATTATATTGTGTCATTCTATCTCTGATCTTTTAATGGGGAATAGCTTAACTGAATATTGACTCCAAAGATTAGATTATGTCTCAACATGACAATACAGCAATAAAACTATGAAAAAATTACTATTATGTTCCTTGCTATTGCTATTTAGAAGTCTGCCATGTGTTTAGAACTTTCTTGTCAAGTCTTATCTCCCCAGTGTTTAGCATTCGATCAAGACTCAATACTAACCACTATAGTATGCTCTAAGTTTCATGTGATGATTTGGTACACATGGAACTGGAGAATTAAATACCTTTCACTGAGAGACATGCAAGCTAACCACTAACCACTCTTAGAGCAGAGTGGTACAATCCCAAGTTAATGAAACCTATAATATGATAGAAACTTTTATATTTTCAAGAGTTTAATAAGTATTAATAGTACTGGTTTCTACTTCCAAGTAGAACACAAAAAGATTAAGGAGGCTGCTCTTCTCATTTTTATAATAAGAATATGACAGAAAAGCTGTAAAATCACAGGCAGCCATATTGGATTGACTAGTATCAAACTTTACATCTTAGTATAAAGAAGTTGAAAAACAACTGGAAACAATATAAGAAACAGTTGATTTTATACATCAGACAATGGGCAGTGCAGGACTATAATCGCTGAGAAAATTAAAGTAAACTAATAAGTTTATAAATCACCTGAGGTTTTGTGTAGAGGTACTTTTAGCATCAGAGTACAGAGTGGACCATGAAAGTTTTGCTAAATTATGGAGACAAAAGTTGCATTTTGATGGGGCCTGTAGCTGACTGTTTTAGGGCAGAGTATTGGAGAGAAGGGAGCTATGTTGAGAAAGTCATCCAAAAATCTGCAGAGAGTGCCACTTAAGTTTATTGCTGATCATTAATTCATTTACATATCAAATAAATACCTTGCAGTCAGACAAAGATATATTCTGTGTTATAAGAGAAACAATTACCAAAGCTCACCCAGAGCTAGAAGATGTTCAGGTTACAATCTGCTATAATGGAGATGTTCAGGTTACAACTTACTGGAAATGGAGATGGACACTCAAGGCATTCAGTAGAGAAACCAGGAGCACGATGTCTCAGTAATGAGAATGAGGTCAACCTACATTTAGAATATACTTAGTCCAAACACATCCTTAAAAGTTTTTAAAAGTAGCTCTGAAAAGGACTGACCTACTCTAAAAATAATTTGACTATCAAAACAAAGTTCAAAAATTTTTAAAGGAAGGTAAAACCATTTAGTCAAAAATGTGATAGACAAAATAACCAGAACCCAATTAAAATGTATTAGAATTTGAAAAGAAGGAAAGTATTACCTATAGCTAGAAGAAAGATAAGACTATGGAAATAACCAAATATTATAGAGAAGATGGTGAAAAGGACTCTAACATAGCAATTACAAACATAAAGAAAATCTAAACCCAAAAAACAAGAGAGGCAGAATTTATGAATATGAATAAAATATTACTTATAAACAAGAAAAATAAAACTTATTTCAAAAGAAATCACAAAGAAATTTGAAAATACTTGAAGTAAAATGTAATCAAAGCAGCATAATTTGTGAGATATAGCTAAACAGTGATTAGAGAACATTATGGCTTTAGTTGTGTACATTAGAAATGAAGAAACTTTGGAATAAATGATGATACATAATGACAAAAATAATTGCCATATTAACTATGTAAATATGTACAAACTAAAAATAATTAAAATATCAGGAAGAAGATTTGGGTGAATACATAATGGTACATCCACCAGGTGAGACAAGTTTAGTAATTTTTTAAAAACTTCAGGAAAATATTATCTTTGGAATCTTTGGAAAATGCTATAAAAAAGAGAATACAAATAACATATACAAAGAGATTATCTATATAAGCCTACTAAAAGAAAACTAAAAACTTTATAAGAAAACTAACAACTCTGTAATTCTTGAAAGTAAGTAACTTTTTTTTTTTTTTTTTTTTTTTTTTTTTTTTGTCACCGAGGCTAGAGTACACTGACATGATTTTGGTTCACTGCAACCTCCGCCTCCTGGGTTCTAGAGATTCTCCTGCCTCAGCCTCCTGAGTAGGTGGGATTACAGGAGTGCACCACCACACCTGGCTAATTTTTGTATTTTTAGTAGAGACAGAGTTTCACCATGTTGGCCAGGCTGGTCTAAACTTCTGACCTCAAGTGATCCGCCCACCTCAGCCTCTAGTTTATTTTTAACATTGTATATTAGTATGGTAATTTGTTAGAATTAATGAATCAATATTGATACACTATTTTTAACTAAATTTCATGTTTTACTCAGATTTCCTTAGTTTTACCTAATATCTCTTTTCTGTTCCAGGATCTCATCCAGGGTCAGCACATTATATTTTGTCATCATTTCTCCTCAGGCTCATTTTGGCCATGACATTTCCTCAGACTTGTCTTATTTCTAATGACGTTGACAGTTTTGAGGGACTACTGGTCAAGTATTGTGTAAATGTTTTCCAACTAGAATTTTTTTGGTATTTTTCTTATAACTAGACTGACAGTAGGAGTAAGGCACAGAGAAAAGTATAATTTTTATTACGTCATTTCAAGGGTACATGTTAGCAACATGATTTATCACTGTTGATGCTGATCTTGATTGTTGGCTAATACAGTATTTGTCAGGTGTCTCCAATGTAAACTCATTTTCTTGTGTCTTCATTTACATATTATATTAATTAAAAGAAAGTTGCTAATGTGAAGCACACACCAGAGTGGAGAGTTATGCTTCAGCCTCTCAAGTACAATTACATAAATTATTTGGAATTCTTCTGCATAGAAATCTGTCTTCCTCTCATTTACTGATTTGTGTGTTTATTCAATCATCTATTCATTTATATCAGTATAGACAATATGTGTTTCAAAATATTTTATCTGAGTCTGTGGCTTCTATTTTCATTTCCTTAATGATATTTTTCATAGACTAGAAGTTTATTAATATTAATACAATTCAATTATCCATTTTTCTTTCATGATTTGTGCTTTTGATGTTGTATGTTAACACTCATGGTGAAAACCAAGGCCATGAGACTTTCTCCTGTATTTTCTTCTATAAGTTTTATAACAGTTAATTTTGCATTTAGGGCTACAATTTACTTTTAATCAATTTTTGTGACAGATAAGGTCTATCTCTAGGATTTTTCTCTCTCTTTGCATATAGTCATCCCATTCTCTATCATCATTTGTTGATAAAACTACACTTTATTGAATTTCATTTATCTTACATAAAAAATAAGTTGACAGTATTTGTGTGGATCTATTCCTTGGTCCTCTATTATTATGTATATATATATATTTTTTGCTAATATTATGCTGTCTTGATTTTAGTAGCTTTATAGTCTTGAAATTAGGTAGTGTAAATCCTCAACCTTTTTTTCAGTAGTGTGTTAAATATTTAGGTCTTTCACTTTCTATATAACTTTTAGAATCAGTTTGTCAATATAAAAAGTAGCTTGCTGGTAATTTGATTGAGACCATGTTGAATGTGTTTGATAAATTTGGGAAGTATTGACACCATAAACAGCACTGAGTTTTCTAATCCATGAACACATTCTTCATTCATTTAGATAATGTTTTAATGTTTCTTCCAACAGATTTTTATAGTATTCCACAAATAGAACATGTATGGAATTTGTTAGATTTATATCTAATATTTTATTATTTTCATACTATTGCAAAAGGTATTTAAAAATATTTAAAATTCCAATCTTTCATTGTTGGTATATAGGAAATTAGCTTCAGATTTTTATCATGCAGTGTTGCTATACTTGTTATTAGATTCAGAAATTTTGCTGATTCTTTGGAGCTTTATACATAAAAAAGATGCCATCTGTGAGCAAAGACAGTTTTATTTCTACTTTCCTAATCTGAGTATCTCTTCTTTTCTTGTCTTATTTCAGTATCTTGGATTTCTAGTACAATGTAAAATAGGAGTGGTAACAAATAACATTTCATTCTCATCCCTAATCACGTAGAAAAATATTTATTTTATCATTATTAAGTATAATTTTAGTTGTAGTTTTTTTTTTTTAAAAGAAGGTTGTTTATAAAACTGAGGACATTTCACTATATTCCTAGTTATCTGGGTGTCTTACCATGAGTAGATACTGAATATTGTCATCAAATAACAAAATCTATAATTTTTTATTCTGTTGGTAGGCAAATTATATTAATTAATTTTCAAATGTTGAACCAACTTCACATAACTGTAATAAATTTCAGTTACTTTTGTGCATTGTTAGATTCAACTTGCTAACATTTTATTGAGGGATTTTGTATCTATCTTCATGAGAGATACTGGTCTTCAGTTTCATTTCTTTTATCTTTATCTGGCATTCATATTAGCACAATGATAGATAAAATTAGTTTGGAAGTGTTCCCTTTACCTCCATTTTCTGGCTGATATGGGGGAGAATTGCTATCAAATTCTTCCTTAACCATTTGGTAGAATTTAATGGTAAAACTGTTTGGGCTTAGTGTTTTCTTTCTTCTTTTTGAAATATTTTAAATTATTGATTCAATTTATGTAATAAATACAAATCTATTCAGATCTATGTCTTTTTGTGAGCATTCTGGTAGTTTGTGTTTTCAAACAATGGTCAGTTGAACTTAAGTTATCAAATTTGGAGGCATGGAGTTGTTTATAGTATTCCTTTATTATTTTTTTAAATTTCCATTATTATTAATGGAATTATTAATGATGTTAATAATCGCTAGTGGATTATTAATGATAAACCCTCATATTTTTGTTATTGTCTGTGTCTTTTTTTTTCTTGATTAATCTAGCAAAAACTTACCTTTTTTTTTTGGTCTTTCTCTTAAAGAATCAGATTTTGGGTTTATTGATTTTCTCTATTGTTTTTCCATTTTTGTTTTTACTAATTTCTGCTTTAATTTTTATTACTTCTTTTCTTCTACTTGCTTTAAATGTAAATTGCTCTTTTTCCGCCAATTTTCTAAGATGGAAATATAGATTATTGATTCCAGCATTTTTAAATTTTCTGATTTATGTATTTAATGCTATAAATTTCTCCCAGATCATTGCTTTTGTAGCATCACACAAATTTTAACTAGTTGTCTTTTCATTTTAATTTAGCCCAAAATATTTTCAAATTTTTCCTGTGACTTTTTTGACTCACGTTAAATTAGATATGTTGCTTAAACCTCAAATATTTGAAGCTATTTTTGCTATCTATCTGTTATTGATATCTAGTTCAATTCTATGATGTTTTGAAAAGACACTTTGTATAATTTCTGTTATTTTAAATGTGTCAAGTATATTTTATGATCCAGAATCATGTCTATCTTGGTGGATGTGTAAGACTGACAAAAATGTGTATTCTGCTATTGTTCAAGAAAGCTGTGTACAAATATCAGTTAGATTCAGTTGATTAATTGTGTTATTCAGGTCAATTATATTTGTAATTTTTTCTTGTCTGTTTTACCTTTCAATATGGAAAGTGTGGTGTTAAAATCTCCAACAAGTATAATTAAATTGTCTATTCCTCCTCGCACTTCTATCAGTGTTTGCCTCACATATTTTGATAATCTGCTGTTTGGTCCATACACATTTAGAATTGTCAGGCTTCTTTAGTAAATTGACACCTTTATCATTAGGCAATGTCACTTTTTAGCCCTGAAAATATCCCTTGTTCTGAGGTCTTATTCATCTTAAATTAATACAGCTACTCTAAATTCTTTACGTTATTGTTATTGCAGAATATTTATCTTTATCTCTTTGAAATCTTCTGAAACTTTTTTATTTCAAATGAGTTTCTTGACAATATACAGTTAGGTCTTGTTTTTCATTGTTGATCTCGACAATATTTTTTTTTTTTTCTTTTTGGGGTTTTTTTGAGACAGAGTCTCACTCTATTGCCCAGGCCCGGAGTTCAAGCAATTCTCATGCCTCAGCTTCTGGAGTAGGTAGGACTACAGGCATGTACCACCATGTTCAGCTAATGTTTTAAGGTATTTTTAGTAGACACAGGTTTTTGCCATGTTGCCCAGTCTGTCCCCAAACTTCTGGGCTCAGGCAATCCACCTGCCTTGACCTTCCAAAGTGCTGGCATTATAGGCATAAGCCACCACACTCAGCTGACAATATGTCTTTTAATTGGTGTATTCAGATCATTTACTTTGAAATAATTTAAAAAATATTTGGCTTCATAGTTTCTAACCTTTTATTCAATGCGTTTGTTCTTTGATTTTCTACTTTTGCCTACCTTCTCTGATTTTAGTTGAGCATTTTTATGATTGAGCTTATCTCTTCTCAACATAATTTGACTTATTTTACAATTTTTAATTTTTTTTCCTAGAATTTGCAGTATCTATTAACACTAATCCATATCTGACACGAATAACACTCGACTGCTTCACATATTTCACAGGTAATTTAGGATACTCCGCATTCCTCCATCCCATCCCTTATCACGTTGTTGCCGTTTATTTTACTTCTACACGTGCTATAATCACCTACTACTCTGTTGTTATTTTTACTTTAAACAAATGTCTTTCAGATGAATTGAGAATTAGGGAAGTATGTATTACTTTAGCTCCATTTATTATTTATTTGATGCTCTTTTTCAGTGGTTATTTGTGTTTCTGACCTGTGTAATTCCTTCTTTCTGAAGAACTTCTTTTAACCACTTCTTGCAGAGCAGGTCTATTTTAAAGAATTTCCTCTTCTTCTGTTTTCGTTGTCTGAGAAAGCCTTTATTTCTCCCTTAATTTCAAAAGATAATTTCACTGGATTTAGAATTCTAGGGGAGGGGGGGAGTAATTTTTTTTCTTTCAGCACTTGAAATAATTTACTCTCTTATTACTTGCTGAAAATTTCATTTATTTACTTTTATTTAGTGAGGTGAGTACGTCTTCAGTGTGAGGTTTTGTTAATCTGGCTAGAAGTGCATGTTTGCTATTTACCACAGTCTTTGGAATGAGAAGTTTCATTTTCTCTACTATCCTGATTTTTGTCTTCCTTGTTGCTTTGGGCCTTCTCACAGACCCCTTCTTAAGTAGAATTTGCATCTTGCAGCTGAAAAAGCTGTTACTGTTACTCTGTCTGAGTGCTGTCAGTAGGGTGATAATGCAGAGGAAGAGAAGCATTCTACAATCTTAAGCTTGAATCTCAGTCTTTTAGTGGGACTATGTCACTGGGATGTGGCCTTCACTAGTGTGTCTTAATTTTCCTGCCCACTTTACGTTAGACAGGAAAGCGAGGGCAGACTGGAGTTAGAGAATGCCCCTTTTAGGTAGAGTAGATATTGAGAATGTTTTGGTCATATTTTAAAATGGTTACTCGTCTCTTCCCACTGCCTGACTTCACTTTAGGAAGTGCCACATAACCAATGCCAGGAGTCCTTCTGCTACAAAAATGACTGTGGCCATTCTGGAAAGGACAACATCTGTTATGAAAGTGTTGTTACTTGATGTTCCCAAAAGTTTTCCTATCTTTAGAATACTACTGAAGGACTGAGGCTGTGAGGACTAAAAATAGACTGAGGTAGCTGTGCTACAAAACTTAAGCTGTTGCATAGCCCAAGTTATATTGTAGAGATAGGCACAACCTTGCAGAACATACTAAGGAAGCGAATTAGAAAACTCTGGAAAGATTTTCAGTTAAAAAAAAAGTGAGATCTTCTAATGTGCTATGAGCAAATGTGACCCAACAGTTGAAGAATATACAAGATTTTTATTCAAGGTCCGTTGTGTTTAAAGATGTATTCTCTTTCCACAAGGAATGCTCACTAAGTGCACTTCAGTATTCATAAACCTAGTAATAAGGCAGGTGTGCATTTGGGAAGACTATTAGGATAATTGCCATGTAGATCCAACTGTCCTGTTCGTATTATTTTCACTTCTTTCAGCACGTCTTCAGTTCATAAAAAGACTAAACTTTGCAGTTTTTGAGCCTAAAATCAGCCCAATTTAAAACAAAAGCACCACTGCATGGCTATCCAATCCATTTCCCTTAAAGTTCTTTTCACTTTGAATTGAAGGGAAATATATTCTATATACAGATTTTATCTCCCTCACACCATACTATCTATGTAAGACATGGAAGTCTCTATACACTTCAATCTAACTCAGAAACATTTACACTGGCTCTTATTCACAGTGATACAGATGTTGAATATACTGAGTATTTTCAGGCACATGTTGTCAAAGATACTTTGTCATAGTTCTCTCATAAATTTGCATAAAACAACCATTGCTACTGAAAAAGAAGTACAGTTAACAAAGAAACAATTTGTGTTTCTCCTTCAGATTTGAAAATATACCTGTATTGAGAAAGAAATTTTTTCTTTACGGCATCAAAATGCTTTTAACATTTAAAAGATGTGTCCCATGTCTGCAATCCCAGCACTTTGGGAGGCTGAGGCATGTGGATCACTTGAGGCCAGGAGTTTGAGACTGGCATGGCCAACATGGTGAAACTCTGTCTTCACTAAAAACGCAAAAATTAGCCAGGTGTAGTGGTGCATGCCTGTAGTCCCAGCTACTTGGGAGGCTGAGGCAGGAGAATTTCTTGAACCCGGGAGGCAGAGGTTGCAGTGAGCTGAGATCATGCCATTGCACTCCAGCCTGGTTAACAGAGCGAGACTTTGTCTCAAAAAATAAAATAAAATAAAATAAAATACACTTTAAAAGCATTCCAACAAAATTTTTGCATTTAATCTGAACACACATACACATAGATATTATAGATTTAGTTTCCAGATCACCACAATAAATCGAGTATTTCAATACAGTGAGGCACATGAATTTTTTTTTTATTTCCCAATGCATATGAAAGTTATACTTGCAGTCTATTAAGTGTACAATAGCATTATGTCTAAAAATAATGGACATACATTATTTAAAAATATTTTGTGGCTAAAAAATGCTAACAATCATCTGAGCCTTAAGTGAGTCTTAGGCATTTTGTTGATGGAGGGTCTTGCCTTAATACTGATGGCTGCTGACTGATCAGGGTGGTGATTGCTGAAGGTTAGAGTGGTGGTGACAACTTCTTAAAATAAAACAATGATAAAGTTTGCCACCTTCATTGACTCTTCCCTCACAGAAAATTTCTGTGTTATTTGCAAGGGCTGTATGATAGCATTTTACCCACAGCAGAACTTCTTTCAAAGTTGGAATCAGTTCTCTCAAATCTGGCTACTGCTTTTTCAACTGAGTTTATATATTCTGAATGCTTTTCTGTCATTTCAACAATGTTCACAACATCTTTGCCAGGAGTAGATTCCATTTCAAGAAACCACTTTCCTTGTTCATCTACAAGAAGAAACTCTTCCTCATTCAAATTTGATCATGAGATTAAAGCAATTCAGTTTCATCATCCAGCTCCATTTCTAATTCTAGTTCTCTCATTATTTCTATCACATCTGTATTTACTTCCTCCAGTGAAGTCTTGAACCCCTAAAAGGCATCCGTGAGTATTGAAATTAACTTCTTCTAAATTTCTGTTAATGTTGATATTTTGATATCCTCCATGAATCATGCATGTTTTTAATGGAATCTAGATGGATGAATCTCTTCCAGAATTGAAGAGATTTAGGGACTACTCTAAATTAGACTTTGACTTAGGGAAATGCTGTGATTGGTTTGATCTATCCAGACCACTAAAAACTTTTCTTCATATCAGCAATAGGTTGTTTTGCTTTCTTATCATTTATGTGTTCACTGGATTGGCACATTTAATTTCCTTCAAGAACTTTCCTTTGCATTCACAACTTGACTGTTTGGCATAAGAAGCCTACCTTTCAGCCTGTCTTGACTTTCAACATGCCTTCCTCACTAAGCTGAATCATTTATTGCTTTTTATTTAAAGTGAGAGAAGTCCAACTCCTCCTTTCACTTGAGTACTTAGAGGCCATGATAACATTATTAATTGACCTAGTTTTTATATTGCTATGTATTAGTAAATGGGAGGATTGAGGAAAGGGAGCGAGACAGGGGAATGATAGCTGGTTGGTGGAGCAGTCAGAACAGAAACAACATGTATCAAGTAAGTTTGCTGTCTTCTGTGGGCATGGTTAGTGATGCTCCAAAACAATTACTGTAGTAACATCAAAGATCACTGATCACAGATCACCATAACAGATACAACCATAATGGAAACATGCAAAATTTTAAGAGAATTATCAACATGTAACACAGACATTGGAAAAAAGGTGCCAATAGTCTCACTTCATGCAGGGTTGCAGCAACCCTTCAGTTTGTAAAAAAATGCAATGTCCATAATGACCAATGAAGTGATATAAGACAAGGTGTGCCTGTATATATATAAACTTTTCTCCCTTGCTGCCCCCCAATTCTTCTCTAAATGACATATTATCTCTTTCTTTTTCTTTTTCCTGTGAAACAAGAACTGGGATAAAACTTATACATCTGCTAAGTATTTAAAAGGTCACAAGAAGTCATAATTCTTACTGTAACAATTTTTTTAAATGGGTAATTTTAAATGTCACAGTTTTAAAAATTTTATTAGAAATCTAAAGACGCAAATAATTTTAAATGAACCAAACTCCAGAGAGAAATGAGCACTACCTAGAAAAGAAGAAATTGCTAATTTTATTCTTGCATTTATATCCTCTGTGGACAGAGAATATAATTTTTCATAAGCAAGGGATGTTTATAATGTAAGGAGAAACTTTTAATGGACACACACTAGGGGGCAAGATAGATTAGATTCCAAAAAGTCCCAGAATCAAAGTACATCATCATTTGTCTGCCAAATCTTTCACAGACAGACTTTAAACACATGGAAGAATACTAAATATTGGAGCCAAACTGGAAGGCAAGGGAAGATCTCCTGAGTTGCATAATGCTGGACAGATGGTGGCTGGAGAATTCACCTGTAACCCCAAAATCTGCCTGTAAAGCATAAAAAGATCTTGAGATTCTCAAAATTTTTAAATACCAAGTCCTTCTGAAATTAACAGTCTAGAAATCACCCCCAAAGAATTTGAAGCCACGGGTGAACTCAAACAGAAGTTGCAAACCCATACCAGATCTAGTTCAATAAGAACTTAGACGAAGTGTGGCAGAAGAAGGGGCTTTCTCTGATCTGAAATTGTTTTATATAGAAAATTCAACATACAATAAAAAATAATAATGTGGGAAACAAAACCAAATGTAAATATCAGAAAATTATGACCAAAAACAAGGTTACATAGCATGGTATCAAAACTGAATAAAGTATTCATTTTAACAGGCAAACACATTAATATAACTAAATTAAAGTATGTTGAAAAACTTAAGAGATATATTGATAGCATGAGTTAATGGATATTCTAGCAGAAACATTGAAGCTCTACAACAGAAACAAAAGGAAAATTGTAAAATTGAAAAAAACTATATCTGGAGTGAAAAATTCATCAAATATACTTAACAGCAGATGGCTACAGAAAAGAAAAAAGGATAGTAAACTTGAAGACTAATATCAAGATATATTATAAAAACAGAAGCAAAACACAAAAATCCAAAATGATGTAGACAGCCAGTCCTACACTCCACCTATGGGTACCCTGAGTTCGGTGGTGACAAAAGAATGAGAAAAAGACAGATTAAGAATACATATAGTGGGACCAGAGGGCCAGTGTTTATAGGTGTGTGAAAAGGCCCATGCTCTAATGTCCCAGAGTATTTATTGGTTACAATCGCTTTGATCTATAGGGTGGTGGTGGAATGGTGGGGAGAGGGTGATGTGATGGTGGGGTGAATCAGTGAGCCAGAACTGGTGTGTCATTCTAAAGATTGATAACAGTGGTGGTTTGGGAGTTTCACAAAACATGGGAGTTTCACAAAACAAGAACATGTGGTTATCTTTCGCCTATTATCTATGTGCAGCTGGTGGAACACAGGCTTTACAAGGAGCCTACAAGTCTGGTTGCATCTTGGTGCTACGAAGGGGTTTTACATCCTCAAGCCCAATGTTTGCGGTAACAGAGCCTAGGTCACCCTGCCCTGGAACATGAGGCATGGAGTGGTTTGCCTCCCTAGAGGCCTCCCGTGGTTTGCTGAGGTTTGTTGTTCCCAGTTTATATGTTACTTATAACCAATTTATGTAGGCACTCTGTAAGTCCTTTCTCCTTTGCTGCTTCCCCTAACAAATGACTGTAAAAAATAAAGCAGAACAGCAGAGAGATGTGATGAAATATCATATTACCCATCATGCTTAAAATTTAACTTCTAAATGAAAAAGGTTTTGAAAAGAGGGCATAAAAACTATCTAAAAATACTATGTACAAGAATTTTCCAAAATTGACAAATGACATTAATAATCATACCCCAAAAGCTCAGCCAAACTCAAGTAAAATAAATATAAAGAAAGACACATCTTGATAAATCAGTTACTGTTGAAAACCAAAACTAATGAAAAAAAATTAAAGCACTCACAGAAGCTGGACTTCTGAAATGGGATAATGAGAATTTTGGAAAACTTTGTTTCCCCAAATCAATGATAAGATTGAAAAAAATAATAGCCATTCAAAGACTCTGGGAATTTGCAAAAGAAATACAACAATTTGAGAAATGGTCATTCAAGAAAAACTACTGAACTTCTGTAAGAATAGCAGGAATCTTGTGGTTTGTCCTGGGAAATTTCTCAACCTCCTTTGGTCTCTGGGTGGGTAAATCTACCAACATTGGATACACAATGAGAACAGGCAGTTCTGCAGCTGAAGGAGGCCAGGTTGATTTGGAGTGGAGTGAGAGAACACCTCAGAAATGTTGCCAAAAACAATGGCAAGTTGGTGGGGAATGATTTGAGGAAGACCAATATTTCAGCTGCCCAAAGTTTCAATATTAGTTGAGTAAGGAAAATACCAGCCAGAAATGGAATAAGAAGATTTCTGGAATGAGATATAATGAGATTTGACAAATTTCAAGATACTCCTGGTGGTCTGGAATGTCTGTGCTTGTCCAAGACAATGTGCATGCTTAGGAGAGACCAGAGAAAGCCCCAACTATGTACTCAACATAAGCTGCACATGAGGCATTGCAAAAGCAGGGACTAGAAGCTGGGGCAGACATGTAAACGGCCTGAACTTTAGCATGACCTCCAATTCACACACAGAGCAAAAAGCAAAGCCTTCAATTCTCACTGGTTCAAGGTGCTTAGGGGAGAGACAGCGAGCAAGAGAGCGAGAGAGAGTATGAGTGTGAGTGTGTGTGTGTGTCTGAAATAGTAAATATATTTTCACTTCTTTATAATCTTCTTAATATTTTCTTTTCTCTCAGCTTATTTTAGTATAAACTTATATAACACATATAACATATAATAGATGTTTTAATGGTCTGTTTTTGTAACTGGTATGGCTTCTGGTCAACAGTAGGCTCTCAGTAGTTAAGTTCTGGGAAAGTCAAAAGTTATCTAGGGATCTTGCACTATGTAGGGCCTCAGTACCCCTAACCTCTGAGTTCTTCAAGAATAAAATTTGTATATGCATTTATATATAAATGTATACACATACATTTATATTTAATATATGTTTATGTTTATATTCACATTGATATATGCATGTAAAAGTCCTGTAACACTATATTCTAAGTTGTTGGTTTTTTTTTTTGGAAGAGAAGAGTGGGTAACCAAGAGGTCATACAATTTTTACTTTATATATTTTACATTTTTCTCTCATGCTTGAGTTTTTGTTATATGGATAGATTCATTTTGAACAAAACAATAAAGGTATTGAAGTTTTATAAAAAGGAGACGTTTGAAAAATAGGTGAGTAAAAACCAACTTTAAAACTAAGCTTACTTTATCCATAGTCCATTAAATACATGCCTTATTTCCTTAGCCATAGCTCTAGCCAGCCTGCTGTATTCCAATTTATATCCATGTTTGACTGGAAACATCAACAAATAAGGAAAGTATAAAATATTTAAAGCCCATGCAGCACTTCAGACTGTCAGGATGATCTATTTACACATGCAGCACTGTGCCATGCTTTCCGGTCAGTGTTGCCCATTTATGTTAGCTATAACTACAGTGCTGCTTTCTTGTATTCCATTTAGGACTGTCCATAAAGCTAAGAATACACTTTGATACATACTTAAAGTTTATTTTACTCTCTGTTCTTCAGGTCAGATGCAAATGATTTAGAGTGCCAAATTATGTTCTGTTCAGGAACAATTTTTAAGTATTAAAAACAGCTAGAAAATACTTTGTAGTTTAAGGGAGAAAGCTACCTTTCATGTTAAACTCCCCTTCCATGGCTATTTAAATCTTGCTCATGTCGTGTCTTGCTGAGTTGTCAGAAAGAACTAAACTTGTGTTTATTCAGACTTCTAATGAGCTGAATAAGGTTACTCAATTTCTGCGTGGACCACAAGTAAAGACGTCACTGCCCATGTGATCCTTATATTCTGGGACTGCCACCTGTCAATCATGCAGTTACATGACTTTGACTTAGTGCGTCTGAAAACGGATGGGTATTCACAGTATTCTTGAACAGGATCTCCAGGAGATACAAAATAATATAACTTTAATTTCAGTCTTCTTTGCATTTAGATTTCTGGTGAGTCTGTGTGCTTATGAGGTGTTTCATGCGGCAATTATATCGTGCTTTGGGTTTCTGTATATTTCAGTCCTCCCTTCATATTTATATCTCACATCTGCCATGACATGATTTGATAATTCATGAAGAAGTTATGGTGCTTCAAATAAACTAAATCTATAAAACCATATTAGAATGACATAGTAATATTTACTCTAAAAATTTAATCTGTAAAATCTCTTAACTAGAAGAGTTTTGTAATATTTCATCATCCTTAGTTCTGAAAAATGATTTTTTAGTACTGTGATTAATTAAAGCCCACTTATACCTAGTGTTCCATTATTGTAACACTAAGCATGTGGGAGTTATTTATATCCTACTGCTCAAGGTCATCACCAAGTCTGACTTTTCACTCATGCAAAACTTCAAAAAATTGCTAACTCTGGCATAAATGACTTAATTTGAGTTAAGGATGGTATTAATGGGCATTGAAAGTCCTAACTGGTTTTACCTGTTACAAATGGATTAGCAGGAACATAAGAAAACGATGTGATAAAGACAAATTCCTGGATAATCTCAATAAGTCACCAAAAAAAAAGTGCTATTTTAAGTTAGTGACAAATTTAATTTGAATCCCAGGGCTCCATGCCAAATCCATCACTGTGACGTGCTTTATAAATATAAATGATTTATTTGGAAAACTGCTTAAGTATTTGGAAAGCTTCCTGAGTACCTAGGTTCAACCAGAGGTATTTCAAACTAAGAATGGGAATTTCTGAAGATTTTGACATTCACGTTTTGGTTTGACCTTTCTGCTCCAAATCAGAGACTGATAAACTTTTTTTTTGCAAAGGACAGAAGGTAAATATTTTAACCTTTGTGGCACTATGGTTTCTGTCTCAACTGCTCACATCTGCCATTCAGAAGAGCAGCCATGGGCGACACACAAAGGAAGGGCACAGCTGTGTTCCAACAAATCCTTGTTTACAAAAACAGTCTAGATTATCCCACAGAACATCACTTTGTATACGTTCCTAATAAAATATGGCTGAATCAGAAAAAAAAATGTTTTCATGGACAGCAATGGAAAATTAATGGACATAAATGGAAGAATCCATTTTCAAACTGAATAAACAAACTTATGTATAGTCATGCATCCCTTAATGATAGGGATACATTCTGAGAAATGCATCTTTAGGTGATTTCATTACCCTGGGAATATCATAGAATGCACTTACATATACCTAGATAGTAGAGCCTTCTATACACCTAGGCTATATGGTATAGCCTTTTGGTCCTAGGCTACAAATCTGGACACCATATTACTGTACTGTATACTGTAGGCAATTGCAATACATGGGAAGCAGTTGTATATCTAAATACATCTAACATAGAAAAACTATAGTAAAAGCTACATAAGAGATAAAAATGGTACAACTTATAGGACATTTACCATGAATTGAGCTTGCAGGATTGAAAGTTGCTCTGGGTGGGGGAGTGAGTGAGTGAATGTGAAGGCCTAGGGTTACTAGACACTACTATAGACTTCAAAAGCAATGTATGCTTAGGCTACAGTAAATTAACTTAAAAATTTTTTTCCTCAATAATAAATTAGCATTAGCTTACTGTAACTATTTTACTTTATAACCATTTTTTTAACTTTTTGACTTTTATAATGACAGTTTAAAACACAAACACATTGTACAATTGTTCAAAAATGTTTTCTTTATCCTTTTTTATATCCTTATTATATAAGCTTTTTTTGATTAGAACATTTATTTTTTTATTTTCTGAACTTTTTTGGTTAAAAACTAAGATACAAACACATTATCCTAGGGCTACACGGGGTCAGGATCACCAAGGCATCACTAAGGGATAGGAAGTTTTCAGCCCCATTATAATCTTCTGGGACCACCATTTTATAAGCAAACTGTTGTTGACCTAAAGTTGTTACATGATGCATGACTGTATATGCTTTATAAAAAATCTTTGAAGTCACATAATCTCCAAACTGATGACATTACTAAAATAATTAAGGCATCCCACAGTTTATCTTTAGAAATAAAATGCAGACATTAGAAGTGATCTACTGTGACATGTATACATTACATTTAAGTTGTTAGACACTCAGATAGTTTGACCTGCCTAGAGTCTCAGAGGGAGTAGAGCAAAGCTAAAATCCAAATGTTATATCCTCTGCCCTTATCCTCTTTGTATGTAATAATGCTACCATTTAAATGGTAAACTAACAGCTTTATGGTGTCTACAGTATTTATGCTTTCAAGCCTTTATAGTTAAATATCCAGGGAAATGTCAATTAAATTGAAAGACGGGGAATGAATGAATTAACAAAGCACCTTTGTGACTTAAGGAAGACTGGCACTTTCCCTTTCACAAGTCTTTTCTCCAAAAACATAAAAAATACAACTCACTAAAGACTAAGTATAGTTATCAAAGCAAATTGTCACTAAAGGTTAAGTATAATGATTAAAGAGAACATTTAGGGCTGAGACGATGGGGTCTTCTAAAAATATACAATCATGTCATCTGCAAATAGAGACAACTTGATTTCCTCTTTTCCTAATTGAATACCCTTTATTTCCTTATCTTGCCTGATTCCCCCTGGCCAGAACTTCCAATACTATGTTGAATAGGTGTGGTGAGAGAGGGCATCCTTGTCTTGTGCCGGTTTTCAAAGGGAATGCTTCCAGTTTTTGACCATTCAGTGTGCTATTGGCTGTAGGTTTTTCATAAATAACTCTTATTATTTTGAAATACATTTCATCAATACCTGGTTTATTGAAAGTTTTTAGCATAAAGGGCTGTTGAATTTTGTAGAAGGCCTTCTCTGCATCTATTGAGATAATTATAAGGTTTTTGTCTTTGGTCCTGTTTTTGTGATGGATTACGTTTATTGATTTGCATATGTTGAACCAGGCTTGCATCCCAGGGATGAAGACAACTTGATGGGGTAGATAAGCTTTTTGATGTGCTATTGGATTCAGTTTGCCAGTATTTTATTGAGGATTTTCACACCAATGTTCATCATGGATATTGGCCTGAAATTTTCTGTTTTAGTTGTGTCTCTGCCAGATTTTGGTATCAGGATGATGGTGGTTTCATAAAATGAGTTAGGGAGGATTTCTTCTTTTTATATTGTTTGGAATACTTTCAGAAGGAATGGTACCAGCTCCTCGTTGTACCTCCAGTAGAATTCGGCTGTGAACCCATCTCGTACTGAACTTTTTTGGTTGGTAGGCTATTAATTGCTGCCTCAATTTCAGACCTTGCTATATGGTCTATTCAGGGATTCAGTTTCTTCCTGGTTTAGTCTTGGGAAGGTGTAAAGTGTCCAAGAATTTATCCATTTCTTCTAGATTTTCTGGTTCATTTGCATAGAGGTGTTTATAGTATTCTCTGATGAGTAAATGATTTTGCTTCTCGGGTAATGTTTGTGTCCAAAGACAAAGATACATAGAAGAAAAATTTAATATTATTAAACAAAGTAAAGCCAACTTTATAACCAAAAACTGACTACCAAGGTATGGCCACAGGTCTGCCTACATTCAAGGAGTAGAAGGAATAGAATCTACTTCTTGATTGGGAATGACAAGGCCACATGGCAAAAGAGCACATGAGGTGAAGGATGTTACTGTAACCACCTTTGGAAAATGCAGGCTGCTACAATTCACATGCCTGAATAGACAATTTAATTACTGCCACATGGTAACAGAGATACATCTGTGAATTATTTATCCTAATAATTTAAATAAGTGAAAATCAAAATTTTCAAAAATAGGAGGCTACCTTTCACATTTGAAAATATAATGAGAATATTTTTAATAGAGTAATTTACCATGCAAAGATAAATTTTAATTTCTTTTGAAAAATCTTTTAATTTACATTGTATCCACTTGGGAAAAAAATTAGGCAGTTAAGATAAACTATATTCAAAGAGTAAAGAAAGAAGTTAACACCCTACTGTGCTTATCTTGAGAATATTTGAGGTCAAATTAATAGTACTCAATATTCCAAGTTCATAATATGTCATTACATTGCCACTATCCTATCTATTGTTATCAATATAAAAATCATCATATTGGTTTTAGAATTATATGCCATAAATGTGTTATTATAATTTAACCTCTTTGTAAAGGTATAACAACAAATCATCATGACTATTTAAATGCATGTTAGTCAGTAAGAAATTACTAAAAGTAAAATAAGAAAATTAACACAAGAGGTAGAATATAAACTTCTGGAGAAGAATGATTTCAGACTGTATCTCCAGCAATAAATAATAAATGCAGCTAACTTAAAGATTTCTTCCTTCCCATTCAGATGTGGCCAGAATTGGTCCAATGTACATTTTTATTTGTTTATTTATTTTCTTAAATTTTTTATTTAGAGACAGGGTGTCCCTCTGGCTTGAGTGCAGTGACATGATCATAGCTCACTCCAGCCTTGAACTCTGGGGTCAGGCAATATTCCTGCTTCAGCCCTCCTAGTACCTGGAACTACAGGTTCAAGCCACCATGCCCAGCTATTTTTTTGTTTTTCAATTTGTTGTAGAGATGGACTCTCACTGTTTTGCCCATGCTGTTCTCAAACTCCTGGCCTCAAATAGTCCTCCCACTTTGGCCTTCAAAAGTGCTGGTATTACAGGCATGAGCCGCGGCACCCAGTCCCCCAATATACATCTTAACCCTATTCATATAATAATTTGATTCTTATATTGAATCATTCATTCAGTGTTTCATTTATTTTTTCATACATTCAATGAACATTTACTCCTGGTCATAATTCTGTCATGAGCAGTTACTCGTGAAAGAGTCAGAGATTAATCAAAACCTCCTTCTGATCTTGAGATGCTTACTGACTAGTTTGCTGGAAAGTTATTTACCCAAATGCCCATAATAGAAATTTAAAAGGGATAATTTTAAAAAGACAAATCAGATCATGTCACTTCACTATTTAAAACTCAGTCATGACTTTCTAATTGATTTATATTAAAATTCAAATTCCTAGACTTCATCCATACAACCTCCTGTGGTTGGGCTGGTCTTTAGCTTTCTGACCACACCAGCTTTTCTCCTCTCCCATGTCCACCACAGCAGCCAGGGAAAAGGTGTTTCTTCCAAAAGATGCCAAATGTTTTTCTTGTTTCAGGAGTTTGTCCTTGCTTTGTTCCCTTTGCCTGGAAGTCAGGTTCTTGCTCCTCTGTCCCCCAAGTTCCACAAGGTCAGAGATTCTAGGTGGCATTTTCTTTGTACAACTTCCATATATGTATAAAAAACTGTATCATAAATAGAACATATATTTTCTTTGAAAAATAATTGAGGCATTTATGACCATAGTAAATAAATAAGTTATGATCTAAAATGTTATAAGAATAAGGATCTACCTATGTAACAAACCTGCACATCCTATTTTATCTACCCCTAAACTTAAAATAAAAATTGAAGAAAAATATTTTTAAAAGACTCCATTATAAATCCCTATAAGCATTTTAATATAAGCTGCAATAATACGAAGTTGCAACTCTTTATTTAATCAGTATATAGATTAAATACTGTATGTCAAAAAAAAAAAATTCTCTATACTAAATCTAATCCAAATTCAACCAGAAAGCTAAAATCAGCATTTAACATAAATTACCTGTTATTTGCATTGCTTCAAATCTATAACAGTTTGGCAAAACTGATTAGGAATGTCATTAACAAATTCCTAATAGAAGCTCGTGCTCAGATCTTCATTTTTCAGTCACTTTCTTGGCAACAAGAAAAGATAGTGATGATTTTCAAATGTGTTTCTCCCATGAAGAGAGGTTTTGTTTGTGTGTTTGCTTGCTTGCTTGCTTGTTTGCTTGCTTGTTTTTTGAGACATAGTTTAGTTCTGGTCGCCCAGGCTGGAGTGCAATGGCACAATCTCCACTCACTGCAATCTCTGCCTTTTGGGTTCAAGGTATTCCCCTGCGTCAGCCTCACAAGTAGCTGGGGATTACAAGCGTCCGCCACCATGCGCAACTAATTTTTATGTCTTTGGTAGAGACAGGGTTTCACCATGTTGGCCAGGCTGGTATCAAACTCCTGACCTCAGGTAACCTACCTGCCTCGGCCTTTCAAAGTGCTCACAGGCATAAGCCATTGTGCCTGATCGAGAGAGTTTTTAAAAATAAAACTGACCTAGGATTTTTCCTTTTCATACTTGCTTACTTAATTAACTTACTCAAAGGTGCCTTCAAATGTGCTGGTATTGCAGGCGTGCGGAGTGGCACCCAGTACCCAATATGCGTTTTAACCCTACTTCCATTCCTATATTCGATCATTCATTCGTTCCTATATTCAGTCAATCATTCACTTAGTTTTACTGGACTCCTGATTTACTAACAACTAGTTATGTGACTTCAGAAAAAATTTTATATTTATACACTTAATATCTTTTTTTCTTTCTTTCTCATATTCTCTTCATTTACTCTTTCCCTGGGGTTACTGAGTCGGGGTATGAAGGGTGCTGGTAGAAATCTATGAGTTACCCTGCCCCTTTAGCAGAAATGAAAGAGTAGCCCAATGAGTTAAAGGCCTTGTTGAAAAATATCTTGAGAAGTGAAATGCTTGTTAGAAAGTAGATTAAAGGGATGGCGTCATACTGAAACCACGCAGGCTTGACTCCCTCAGCAGGAGGAATCAACCAATCAATCAACAGAGTCTGCGAATCCACAGCGTGGGACTCCCCCAGAGGAAATGAAGCACAGGGAAAGGGCCCCAGAGCTCTGGCAATCTACCTTCCAGGCGGCATGACAATGGCGTGCACCAAATGCAAACAAGCTGCTTGCTCTGAAAAGAGGACGGTCACATTCCAGAGGCAGGGCAAAAGGATCCTGCCCCAGAGATGGCCCCAAAGGCTTCTGCCCCAGCCAGAGCTCAGCAGCATCCCACGAGGCCCAAGGCCACGGAAACTGCAGGCTGAGCCCTGGAAATGGAGGCGCAGAGAGGAGGCATGGAGAGCAGGGGGCTGGGACGGGAAGGACGGTTTTCCTCTCCTTCATCTACCCTTACATTTCAGAATTTTCTTAACATGTTTGCGATAGCCTATAACACTTAATTTAATTGAATAGACAAATAAAAATGACGATCATGTAAAAAGAGAAAGAAAATATGGTAACCAGGAGAGGTGCAATAATTGGTTGTTGATTTTAGGGAGAAAAGTTTCACCCCTTGAGGCCTCAGTTTTCTCACACGGAGTGGTTGATTCATATCAGCAAAGGTGAGTAGACCCTCTTGTATGAGCCAAATCCGATAGATTGAGAGAGGCTGCTGCACTGGTTTGAGGATGGTTGTGAGATCACCTATGGCTCATTCATGTGGAATGCCCACATAATTCCGTGAGGTCTGCCAAAGTCACAGCACCAGGAAGTGGCAGCATGTGTGCCATGTGATGGCCATTTCTGGATAAGAGTATGGCCATTAGGGGACTTCTTAAGTGTCTTCACTATTTTTGCATAATTTCTCACTTGCAGTGACAAATTCTTTGCAAATAATGAAATATCATCTAATGTATTATGCATACTCATTGACACCATTGGTTTGAATTAGTTTTAGTGAATGTATTCCCCCTCACTGCTCTTTTTGGAGGTCTTAAAATCCTGAATGTGGTCTCTAACTTCATCCAGCTAGGTGTCTTGCAGAGGAGGAAAATGTTAACCAAGTAATTGTACAAATATCTGTATAATTGCTGTTGTAATAAACTCTAACAGGGAAGAGTATAATGCAGAGCAAAGCAGACCAAGCCTATTTCTGCAGGTCCAAGAATTGCTGCTGTACCTCACCAACTGAAGTGGAGGACACAATATTTATTCTCTGACTCCACAAGTACTTGCTCCCCTGTGTGAGGCGTTAGTGAATATTTAATCTTTCACATATTTCAAGCTCCCATTACTTTATCAGACATCTACTTTATTGAAATACTGGACAATATTTTTTTATTGATTTTGTACCTACTGACAGTAACAATATGCAAGCATGCATTATTCTCATACCACTACAGTTTTAATAGCCTGAAGGTAATATTGAAAATAATTTACTGTTGTCTATGTATGGCAGTTTAGATGTTGCAATAGTTCGAGTTGCCAATTTGGAAATGCACACAAATGAGTTATCTACAACCTTTGCAAAACTAAGCTGCTGTGTCAAGATGTTGAGAGCCCAAGCTTCTAAAAAGCATCGCTAATCTGATTATTCTTCACAACTATAGTAAATGGGAACAGTTTTCTAAAATTAAAAAAAAAGAGTTTTTAAAAATATATATTTCTTAGTATAGTTAATGAAAAGGAATGGATGAGCTTTTGCTATCAAGGTGACTTACTGCGATGTCTAGACCTTGCATCCTGCAGGTGACTTTCATGTAAGATTGAACACATGAACTGAATGGCTTACAGGTATTCAGATACAGAAAATACTTATTCAAATAGTTTTTTGAATGAAGTTATCTAATATTTTATATTATAAAGGAAGTGATCTTTGAACAATACAGACTTTTAAAAATCATTTTACACACATAGGTTTATTTTACCTATTCATTTTGGCTGCTAGAGAGCATTCCATTTAATTCATAAAATATTTTTATTTATACTAACCCTTTTGAGGATGATTAACTTATTTACAATTTTTTACACTCTTACATGCCATGCTGTGGTAAAAATTCTTATATACCTTTTGTGCACCACTAGTTCCTCTAGCATGGACACAAAGAAAACCTCAGAAAGAAGTTTTAGAGAAACAGGCACAGTAGAACACAATTGAAATAAATTTTTATATCACTAAATTTTTCATAGATATAGTTTTTATTGAAGAGAGTCACCAAAGTGCATGGGATTGGTTTATTCTAGCTTCAAGATGGCAATCACCTTTGAGGAGTAAAGGAGGGAAAAGGAGTTAAGGTAAAGCTCAACTCATATTCTTATCTTTTCTTCTTTAAAACTAATAGAACAAACAAGAAAAAGTGATCATGTTCATTTAATTTTGGTGGTAGCTATATAGGTGTCTGGTTTACTGTGGACTGTACTTTTCTATTTGCTTGAATGTTTCATAATTTCAAAAAGCTTTAAACATGTTTAAACAAGTTTCTACAAATAAATTTAAAGTGCTCTATCAAACAAGAAAATTCCGTAGCTATTCTAAGTGCAGTAGAATCACAGATAAAAGGGTCTATCAATGCACATGTCTAATTGCCTCATATAAAAGAAGTTAGCCATAAGTTTTAAAAATGCAGCCATGAAGAAATGGTATACAACAGGAAGGTTTACATAGTTAAAAAAACAAACAGCACTGTACAGTAAGTCCTCACCTAACAATGTTGATGGATTGTTAGAAACTTACTTTAAGTGAAATGATATAATCAAACCAATTCTACCATAGGCTAATTGATATAAACAAAAGTTAAGTTTCTATGGCATATTTCTGGTTACAAAAGCATCATAAAACTTCTAAATGAAGATAAGAAACATTTTTAATATTAAACATGGAAATAATTGTGAGCTATCCAACAATTTAAGAGAGATTAACTTAAAAAGTAAGATAATTATTTACCCAACTTTTGGTGAAGCAGTAACAGCGGTCATAGGGGTGAGGGGTTAAATTAGAAAATAAATGTTTACAAACAAAAATTGTCAGGAGCACCTCCTTTTACCAAAACGTTCAGAAACAAACAAGCACAAATATGGCAGGCTTGTGGAGTCCTTTCAGACTGTATTGTTTATTGTCATGAATTTGTGTGATTAGCATAAACTTCACAAATTTCTGCAATATTCATTCATTCATTCATTCATTTTATACACTTCTTGTTCTAGCTCAGGGCAGGGTGGCCAGAGTGTGTTTCTGCAGTCTAGGCCATGAGGTGGGAACCAGCCCTGAGCAGGACACTTTCCCATCAGGGTGCACTCTCACCCACATCCCACTCACTCACATTGGGAACATGTAGACACAACAATGGACCTAAGGGGCACAATTTTGGGATGCAATAAAAACCCATGTAGACATGTAGACATGAGGAGAACATGCAAACTCCTCACAAACAGTGGCCTGGCTGGAAATTAATTTTTTTTGTCCCCATCAACATTATAATGAAGCAATGAAAAACAAAATGACAAAAGTAGGTCTTGTATTACAAGATCTACTGTCCCATGGAGAATAGTATCTCCCTCAAGCTCATGTCCACCTGGAACCTCAGAATGTTATCTTATTTGGAAATAAGGTCTTTGTGAATGTAATCAGTAAAGATAAGGTCATACTGAATAAGGATGGGCTTGAAATCCAAAGACTGATATCTTTACACAAGAAGAGCATGCACAGAGACACAGTTATACAGAGTGAAGACAGTCATGTCCAGATGGAGGCAGAAACTGGAGTGATGCAGCCACGAGTCAGAGAACGTCAAGGATCGCTGGCCACTGGTAGAATGTAGGAAGTGGCTAGACAGGGTTCTTCTCTAGAGCTGACAAAGGCAGCACTGATCTGTCAACACCTACACTTTGAATTTTCAGCCTCCAAAACTGTGAGAGATTCGATTTCTGTTGTTAAAGCCACCAAGTTTGTAGTACTTTGTTATTTTCAATGGGAAATAAATACAAGCACTTTCTCCCTCAACTCTCTGGTGCTTGAGGCTGGAGCACCACATGGGAATCCTCAGTGTCCAAGATAATCGGGGTCTCAGAGGTCCCCTTAACCACAATCACTCTCATTTTCAGGAGTAGTAGATTAAGTTATAGTCAGCACTCAACTGAGGCGGAAAGGAAACCCTAAGTGTCTTTAACTTCACATGAGATCTGAAATGGCCCGGGGATAAAATAAAAGGAAACTGAGCGGTTCTGGTGAGAAATGCACAGGAGATTGGGTCATGAGGCAGAACACCCATGCAGTAGGAATGGATGTCATAGACCTGGATTTGAAATTTTCAGGGACTCAGTTTCTTGAGTTTGAATATATTTTCATGGAGATTTAATGAAAAAACATGGGTAAAGATCTTGGCACCAAATAAAAGTTAGATTCCTCCCACAACCATAAAAGCCAATACAAAATTATAGATGAAATAGGAGATAAGTCAGTCTGGGAATATTTATCTAAAGGTCTCTCTTGGAAGGATTCAAGAAAAACTCAATGTCAGTTGCTTCTTTTGAGTTTGGGATGCAAAGCTCACCATTCATAGTGCAGGTACTCAAGGGCTCCTGAGGACATTCCTCCAATTTTCAAGATAACCATTGCAATGGCTGGTATGTCATTTCCTTCAGTTATATAAGCTTACAGGAAGCCTGGCTGTTCAGACTCTGACCTGTAAACAAGTTACCCTTATTCATGTGTTGACATTTGTGGGGCCCTAATAAATCAATAAGTTAACAGAATCTGAAAAGGAGCTGGGCTGGCAGAGCAGAGACTTAACCTGGTTTACAACCCCTTTGTGTGAACAAAACAAAACAAAACACAGTCACCCTGTTGCAACTCCAGAGATGGAAGGCAAACAGATTGCTAAGAACAGCAGAGCATTTCTCTTGGGCACCTTGAGAGAAAAGGACTGGCAGTTAAAAATTACCCCAAGTTATTATTGGCAAACAATCCAAACTCACTTGCTTTTTGTTCCTACCAGCATGACCTTATGAAACTTCCCTCCAGCCCCTGGCTCTTTGGAGATAGCCCCTTCTCTGCTGTGCTGCCCGTTGCTTTCTTGCAACGAATCTTTGTACTTTCTCTACTAAATCTGCCTTTGTTTATGCATGACTGTCTTGGTAAATAAATTCCTTAACCAGCCATGACAATGCTAGCCCCATCTAGTCACACCCATGACACTACTGACCAGAAATGCCATGGTAGCTTTAAGACACAATTAGAATGATGTCTTTCCTTGCTGGTATTTACAATGTAAGGGTCCTTTAATTTTTTTTTTTTAATCCCAATACAAATCTTCAAGTAGGCAATTTTGAAACTGAATAAGAACCATTTAGGTAGGCATACTCTATCTGCTGATATTCTTGCTAACTGCTGCCCTTTAATTCTTCTATTGTTCAAATTAAATACCTTGCAGCCTTTCAGAAACTGCGAATCAAGTTGCCACATCTTCCTACTGCCAGAGCAGTTAATTAGCTCCTGGCAGATCTGAATGTCTGAGAAGATTGCAAGGAGGATTTATAATTGTGCACTGAAGTACACCAAATTACTTAGATGTCTTTTGCTCAGCATTTACAATTTCTACACCATTTAGATTTTCAGTTATCTGATAAAAAATAGAAAACTTTGTTTCACATTCCTGATGGTGTCATCATCGTAATTCTTTTAGCTGGATAAAGGGAAACCAGCATTGGATCTTACTGAAGCAAAGAACTCTAAAAAATCTGAAGACTTCTCTAAGGGAGATGTATAGCATAACATTTATTCTGATTGTTACTGATAACTTGAAACGGGCCAAATTTAGGAATTAACTGAAAAAGGTTTCTTTGTATCCTTTGACAGCAAAATACAGATTATTATTTTTGTACTTATACTAGCATTCATAAACCTCAACAGTTTTTGAACTTGACAGATAGGTTTCTCATCATTTTTCCTCTTACTTCTTCTCTATATATTATATGCCAATTATATAGGACTTCTGACTTTTTTCTTTCAAATTATTTTCATCTTTAGCGGTCCAACTCAATTTTTGTCTCCTCTTGAATCCTTTCTGAACTTACTATTGCTTCTCCTTTTTAAACTCCTTTGAAATCCTGTGATGCATAGCGTATGTACTTGTCATTCATCACCTCTTATTTTCAAGCTAGTTTAGTATTACAACCTCAGTCAGACTTCTCAGCTTCTGGAAAATAGAAATAATGTCTTCTTGTCTTCTTCTAAAAATATGTTATTTTATTTTTTATAGGTAAGTGAAAAAACAATCCTATATTTCTAAAGGCCATCTATCAACTTAGAGTGAATTATGTTTCTTTTCTAAAAGATGGAGCCTTTAAAATATTTTTCACTATTTATTTAGCCTAAACCCTTTAGTACTTCCTTGAGTCCTGTATCTGTTCATTGGTAGTCATATTCATTTGTCCATTAAAAATACTACAAATTGGAATCTAAAAGAAAAGCATACTTTCTTTGTGTTGTCTCTTCTGGGTATGTTGGGTTGTGGAGATACTGACTCTAGGAGTTGGGATCTTCTAGAGAAACCATATTGAAGGCACAGAGATCAGAAGGGAGAGTTAATGTCTAAAGAGAGAACCTGAAATAGTCAGCAAAACAAAAAAGCAAGATAATTGAGACGCTGACACAACTTTAACAGACACTAAAATGTGAGGTTTGAGCACAGAAATCTGCGTATTTTACTAGAGTTGGAGACCTGCATCAACTCTTCTCCCTTCTAACCAAAATTTCATTGCCTTTTACCTCTTTATTAGTCTTTAGAAGCTCTGAAGTATTACTATGGTAAGAACAATGTCACAGTAATTTCGCTTCCCTGAAGGCCCTATTGTGGAAAATCTCCAAGGAGCACAATGCATGTTGTGTTTGTATAGGTGTGGGGGTAGTATTGTACAATATGTTTGCCCTAGTTAAACTCAAGTTGATTTAAACAAAAAATGTCATTCTAAAGGATATCAACAGATAATGTAGCTTATTAATACTAAAGAGTTGCATAAAAGTATGGTCAAGAGCAATAGCTCTATGGTTTGATTCCACCAGGCAAATTATGTTTCTTCCCTGTGTCTTACTGAGTAACTTAGATAAATGACTCAAATTCTTTGTACCTCAATTTACTCAACTGTAGTAATACATAACTGAAACAACATATAACAGTACAACAATAGTAATAATACAAGGCTGCAATAAGACCTAAATGAAACAAATAAATAATGTGCTTAGACATATGCCTCCCACATGGTAAGCACTCCGTATACATTTGTTACTCTTATCATTGTAAATTATAGTTACGAAATTGCCAATTAGACTTGCACTAGTAGCAGTTTAAAATATTGTGTTGCTCTACATCAGCATCAAATAAGAAGGCTCAAAATTTTAGAACCACTATTATGATACGTATTTCATGACTATTGAGCCACGGAGGAATAGATTTATGAAAACACAGAGGGAAGTATTAAGAAAGTAAATTACTCACTTTTTCTTTCAGATGAGAGAAGAGAGAAGTCTCTGAATTTAAAGAGGAAGGGAATGACATCTGTATTTGTATAGCGTGTGCATTGCTGTTTAAGTGTGAGGATTTGTATAGAGGTGTATGTTTCCCTACTAGCTCTAAAAGTACATGAAATGTTTCCCTCACTTCTCTCATTTTTTTCTTTTTGACAATTTATATTTTACTTTTCTCTCTTTGTCCGTGTCTTTTTGCACCTCTTTCATAAATAATATACTGCTTTTCTCTGTCATTCTAAAGAAGTCACAGGGACTTTAAATTGATACAGCTGTAAAGGAAGAAATGAGAGGCAAGAGAATACACTGTGACTTTAGGATGGCAAGATATGCAGTTTGACTGCAAATGCAGAGACAGCTTTAACTGAGGTGAAACATAGGAAAAGTCCAGGAACAATCAGAAAAACTATTACAGATCTCCTGGGCAAAGGGAAAACTTAGTGGGGTAAATGTCTTTGCATAGGGATGAGGAGAAAGAGCTGGTTAAGACAGAGAGTGTCAATCATGTGGGGAAATAGACATGGAACTGAGCCAGGAGGGAGTGAGGGTTCCTTGCAAGACTGGAATGAGGGCAGGGGTTGGCTCAGATTTACATACTGATTCATACCCATGCACTCATGCATGCACATGCACATGAACACACACACATTTTAAGGGTCCTCTGAAAGTGGCAACAGCACATCCATGTTCCCCTGGCAATGGGCAATGTGAACAGCATAGGCTATTCCACAGTTCCCATACATTAAACCAAATGAATTTCCCGAAGCACCTCCATCTTGCCTTGCCCCTTCACGTTCTGTGGCTTTCCTGTACATAGTCTATGAAGGTGAGGTGCCTCAGCCTGGGTTCTGCCATCAGCAAGGACTCACTTCTTTGCTCTCTAAGGCTGTTGCTCACATACTGGCCAGAAGCCAAAGAAACAATTTTCATGTGAATGGTATTTTAAGGCTATCATTTTCACACTCCTGAAATACTAGTATTTTGGGTTTTGAAGCAGCACTGCATGCAGACAGGGGTGCTGGCTTCATCTGCAACAGTGAGAGCTGCAGAAGGGCACCTTGGGGGCAAGGGGCATTGTTTTCAGGTTTCAGGAAGCAACACAGAGAAACAGAAGGTGAATTAATGGAATGCAGGAATTCTGTGGAGAAGCATGGAGCAGAGTTATGACATCCGATGAAGTATATACAAAGGGGAAGTTTATGATGAAACAGACTAAAAATTGTCTACAAAGTCAGGAACAAAAGGAATGGCATATGGAAACTGGGGAGGAAAATGTCTCTTTAGTAAATCAGGGACTGAGAAACTACCAAAAAAAAGCTGTTAGTTTTGTTTGCATAACATGAATCTAGTCTAAGGGAATTAAACCAAAAAGAGAAACATGATTTCTTTTTAATAGAAAGTTCTAAAGTGAAAAACTGTAAAATACAGCATTGCACATTTCAATGTGCAAGTTCTAAAGAGAAAATCTTTAAAATGTAAGCATTGTGTACTGAAGGAATATGAACACTGACAAGAGGAAATGATAAAAGGAGAAGAAGTCTATGTTTCATTGTAGTCTGTGTGTAATATAATATGACCAAAGACAGGGGAATAGGCTGGCTTTTGTGAACATAAGATCTCACTATATCTGAGACATCCCTGTATTCTGTAAGTAACGTTGCTGCACAGGAGAGGAGATTGGTTAATAAATAGCTCACAAAATATGTCTGCATGCTATAAGTTTTTTGGGGGAAAATACTAGGCAAAAATTAAATTTCATTAGAGGCAGTAAAAGTACATCCAAGACCAAGGTAGTAAATGATATTACAAAAAAGTCATGTAATAGCCATTTTTCCAAGAAAGATATAAAATGATTAATTAGCACATGAAAAGATTCTCAACATCATGAGTTGTCAGGGGCAGACCACAACGAGATACCACTTTACACCTACTAAGTAGGCTAGAATCCAATAAATAGTCAAATAATAACTTATTTTGATGAGACTGCAGAGAAAATTGACTCTGATGATGTTTCCACATATTTGTGAATACAGTAAAATCCATTGAATTGTACACTTTAATTGGATGAATTGTGTGGTATGTAAATCATATCTCAACAAAGCTCCAATAAATAAATAAATAATAAATTACTATTAAAATTTTTAATAAATAGTTGTGGAATAAATAATAAAGTATTATTAAATAGGTAAACAAATAGAAAAAAATGAAGGTGAGAAGACACTAAGATGTTTGGAAAAATAAGCTAACAAATACTTTCCAATGTTTTTGCAATTGAAAATACAATTAAAGGGGCACACATCTCAATGCCAGCATTTGTCCATAAAGTATCAAGAATAGGAGCATTAAAATAAAAGTATAACCCATAAAAGTCTCCAGACCAGGATGGTTGTAGATAGAAAACATTTTTAAAAGACCTCTTCTAAACATTTTTAAAAGACCTCTTAGCTAAGGAGTGAGGTCAGAAATAGAGATCAAATTGTATTCAATTAATTTTTGACTTATCACTGAAACTATATGGAAGGGAAATATCATACAAGTAGAGAGCAGAATAGAAACAGAAAAGAGCTGATGACAGAGTCCTAAGAACAAAAGTGTTTAAGAGGCAAGATGAAGAAAATAAGCCAGCAAAGGAAGTTGAGAAAGCCAGACATGTGGGCGAGCAGGAGAGAGTAGTACTAGGAGGCGAGGAGAAGTCTGTTAAGAAGTGGAGATTCAGCTTGTCTTGTTAAAGGAAAAACAAAAGTAGTGGACTAAAGCAGTCAGTGGAGTGAAGAGGCCAGAAAGTTTTGGTAAGTCAGTACTGTGCTGAAGGACACAGATACGTAGAGAAGGCTATTCATTGCATTCTTAGCTCAGGGTCATGGTGTTTCTTAACTACATTTTAAAAAACTTTTGTAGATACTTTAAAAAATGATGCCAAAATAGTATATTAGATATTTGAAGAGAGTACCAGGGAAACTCGAAATATTGTTCAAATTAAATTTAAAAGCAAGATTTTCCTCTTGCACTGCTACCAAGAATGGGACATTTTGACATGGAATCATTGACTTACACCAATGAAAAAAGTAATATTCTTTATTACAGCTTGACAGGTATGCACAGAAAATGCCCTAGACCACACAAATGGAAAAGTGAGAAAAGTGTTGTCAATTCTATTCCTATTACTTCTTTGCATTAGAGGCAGTAAGTGAAAGTACATCCAAGGCTTAGTAAATGGTGACTGGCAGCAACTTCATCCCACATCCTTTCTCTGAGGAAATGTTGTAAATTGGAAGACAGAAAGAGTGTGGTTGATTGATACAATTCTGAAATTTATTTTGCTGCTATTTGAACATCCAATGGTGAAAGGTAATGGTCTTCTAGATAAGGGAGAACACTCTGGAAAAATCCAATCATGTCATGCAGTCCCAGAGTGAATCTTAGGAGCTCTAACATCTTTTCTTTTTCTTTATTTCAATTGAAACATTAGCCAGAATACCCCCACTCCCTGGTCTTGCCAGCTGACAGGTTCTCTATAATTAATTATAATAGCTTAATCACTTATAATATCATAAAGGTAATAATTAGCCTCCTTATGCTGTAGACTCACCTGCATATTAGACAGTCACTTGGGGATGGGTACTGTAATTGAAACAGGGCTGCAGCATCTGATGAGCTGGAGATTGGAGAGTGGGGTATCTGGTACACACATTTAGTTTCCAAGGTGACAGAATGTGCTAAGGAATTGAAAATATCTCTGCCTCTCTTTTAACCAGCATAAATTCAGAACTATGGAGATCAGTCCTGGGGATGAAGGATAGCAATGGGCCACTCAGGGATGGCAAGATGGGGAAAGGTTTGATGAGATGCTGCACATTGAAGCAATATATCCAATTTACAGTGGTTCCATTAATTTTTTTAGGAGTAATTTCTAGAACATAAGTAATCCTTTATAAAATGTTTAAAATTATATATTGGTACTTTTTGAGGATACAACAGCATTTCATGTTGGAATTCAAAATAATGTTGCAAATATTAGGAGTCATGGTTAAATTTCCACATGGCATTAATGTTTTGCTGCTAGTCTCATTAAGTCAACTTTTTCAAGAGCATGAGATATCTGCATTGTCAATGTGATGACAAACATATATTTCTAGCTGACTAATTTACAAAAAGTTGGAGGATGTGGATTATTCTAAAGGTATTAATACTTGAATAATTCACAACCCCATTATTACTATACATCTTATAAACCAATCACATTCTCTTGATATATGCAGCACATCACTCTATAAAAGCTGCACTTAACTCATTTACAGTCCTTGGTCACCAGCCACACACTACTAAGGAGAATTAAGTTAGGTAGTAAACCAGGAGAATAACAACAACAACAAAAACAGTTTATCTCTTGAGGGATACTGGTAATATTAACAAATGTGAGAACTTCACTTTTGTAGTTATGAGATTTCTAAGAAGACACCTGAATCACTAAGGGAGCCACCTTGAATTTTCAAGAGACTTATTGGTCTATTTCGTCTTGGCAATGTGCTGTAATAATTTTCATCTTTATTTGTATAACACAAAGCATGCATTTTTATAATGAAACTTTATAACATTTAAGCATTTAAGCTCCAATAGAATACAGTGATGTAATTATCTGTCAATCATCCATGTAAGTGTAACTTCAACCTCCTTCCAAAGGTATCACCTGTAAGTCATCCAGAAACTTCATCATGTACTGTTCTTTCTTTTGCTCATACACAGAGAGTATCTACTCTTTGGAAAACATATTCTTTCTTATTTATTTATTTATTATTTTTATTTTATTATACTTTAAGTTCTGGGATACATGTGCAGAACGTGAAGGTTTGTTACATAGGTATACACGTGACATGATGGTTTACTGCACCCATCAACCCGTCATCTAGATTAGGAATTTCTCCTAATGCTCTCCCTCCCCCTAGTTCCACCCGCCACCCCACATCAAGCCCTGGTGAGTCGTGTACCCCTCCCTGCGTTCATGTGTTCTCATTGTTCAGCTCCCACTTATGAGTGAAAACACGTGGTATGTGGTTTTCTGTTCCTGTGTTAGTTTGCTGACGATGGTTTCCAGCTTCATCCATGTCACTGCAAAGGACATGAACTCATGTCCTTTTTTTCGTGGCTGCCTAGTATTCCATGGTGTATATGTGCCACATTTTCTTTATCCAGTCTAGCATTGATGAGCATTTGGGTTGATTCCAAGTCTTTGCTCTTGTGAATAGTGCTGCAATAAACATATGTGTGCATGTGTCTTTACAGTAGAATAATTTATAATTATTTGGGCATATACCCAGTAATGAGATTCCTGAGTCAAATGGTATTTCTGGTTCTAGATCCTTGAGGAATCACCACACTGTCTTCCACAATGGTTGAACTAATTTACACTCCCACCAACATTGTAAAAGTGTTCCTATTTCTTCACATCCTCTCCAGCATCTGTTGTTTCCTGACTTTTTAATGATCGCCATTCTAACTAGCATGAGATGGTATCTCATTCTGGTTTTGATTTGCATTTTTCTAATGACCAGTGATGATAAGCTTTTTTCCATATGTTTGTTGGCCACATAACTGTCTTCTTTTGAGAAGTGTCTGATCATATATTTCACCCACTTTTTGATGCAGTCGTTTGTCTTTTTTTTTCCTGTAAATTTGTTTAAGTTCCTTGTAGATTCTGGATATTAGCCCTTCGTCAGATGGAGAGATTGCAAATTTTTTATATAGTGAACGCTTGCTTTTGTGCTACTAAGTACTCATGCCCCTATCTTATTCTAAAGCATCCTCATTGCCATTTGTCTTTTGAGCAGTCACTCCTTTTGTGCAGGATGGTTGTGGTATCCAAATGAGATGGTCGGTCATGGACCTGTGTTCTCAGTGTGGACATGTGGCCCATGGCAAACCAATTGGACTATGTCTCCTGTGATTTTGAAACATGAATAGATTAATGCCAACATAGAGAAAAAAACAATTGGAGCCAATTCATCTAAATGTTGGGACCCAAGTTTAGTAAATCAGTGGCTCAATTGTGTCCCTAAGGATCAGGAATCTTTCCACTTTATTTCTACCATCACAGAGTGTAGACTCATAGTGCAGACTCATCTTCTATAGCAGCCTTCTCTCATGGTCCCATGATGGCTGCTTGGATCCAGGTGTAAAACAACATGATTCTACAGAGTGGTGATTTGGTCAAGGCTCACCTGGACAGCTCACCTCTGCTGTGATGGTACCAGCTGAGCTTAGTCATGTGGTTAAACAAGTAAGAACACACCAACTATAATTATATTGTTCGATATTTTCAAATATTCTTACTTCACAACTCTATAAAAGTATCCTAAATTCAATTTCTACTAATTTGTAGTTATGCCTTTTGAAGCTGCATTTGTGTGCCAGAGTATACTTTCAGTAACTTTTTTTGTAGCGATTTTAAAGGAGAGAGAGAAAAAAATATCTATTCAGCACTACTCAGAATTCCTTTAGTCTTATTTTCAGTGTATCACTATACAGAATCCCCCTCCAGCTAGAGCAGCTGTAGCTAAAACTGCCTGCTTGATGCTGCACTGGGGTTTTGCTTTCTCACTCTCCTGTGCCCACTTAGGTCTAAGACATGGGGCTTACCATTAAGTGTTTGCTGAATTAGTAATTGAGAATAGATTAAATGAGGAAATGAAATTATTACGAATGACAGCATGGGAGAGTAGTTACCATAAACAACAAGAATAAAATGGATATGACTATAGCAAAATAAAAGAAAACGTATAGCTGAGATTATAACAGTGAGGGATGGCAGAATATGAAGTGCATGTTAAAAATACAACTGTCTAGGGTTTCATAAGATTTGGCTCCGAGAGTTGTGGGAATCTCTCGGGCACACATTGTTGACAGTAAACAATTGACAGTTTTTGGTATTTTTTCTTTGTTATAAAATGTATTCAGTCAACACTATCTCTGGGAAGAATACTTAAGAAGAAATTGTCTCTGTTTTTGGTGTACAGTCTAGTAAGAAGTCTATCAAATGTATAGTCTTTTACAATTAGAAAGACCCCAAACTGTTTTTAATCTAACTTGTTCATGTTATAAATAAAAGGATCAGAGTATTAAAAGGTTCAATGAGCCCACTATATGTATGCAATTTTTATGCTGATAGTTTGGGAGTATGTAGATAAGTGGTGATTTCTGAGATTTTAGTGCACCAGTCATCTGAGCAGTGTACACTATACATAATATGTAGTCTTTTATTCTTCACCCCCACTTCCAACCTTCCTCATGAGTCTCCAAAGTCTGTTATATAAGTCTTACGCTTTTGCGTCTCATAGCTGAGCTTCCACTTTAAGTGAGAACATATGGTATTCAGTTCTCTATTCCTGAGTTACTTCACTTAGAATAATGGCCACCTAAACCTCTGGTCCCAATTGCTTCATCCACATTGCTGCAAAAGACATTACTTCATTCCTTTTTTTATGGCTGAGTAACATTCCATGGTGTATATATACCACATTTTCTTTATCCACTCATTGATAGATGGACACTTAGCTTGGTTTCATATCTTTGCAATTGCAAATTGTGCTGCTATAAACATACGTGTGCATGTGTCTTTTTCATATAATGACTCCTTTTCCTTTGGGTAGATACCCAGTGGTGGAATTGCTGGATCAAATGGTAGTTCTACTTTTAGTTCTTTAAAGAATCTCCAAACTGTTTTCTGTAGCGGTTGTACTAATTCACATTCCCACCAGCAGTGTAAAAGTTTCCCTTTTTACCACATTCACTCCAACATCTATTATTTTATGACTTTTTAATTATGGTCGTTCCTGCAGGAGTAAGGTGGTATCTCATTGTGGTTTGAATTTGTATTTCCCTGAAGATTAGTGATGTTGAGCATTTATTCATATGTTTGTTGGCTGTGTGTATATGTATATACAGTTTGCAAATATTTTCTCCCACTCTGTTACACCGTAGTAATTTTAATACCATTCATTAATCACTTGTGCTGTATCGCCTTAAGTCATTTACATACATTATACACATATTATCTTATTTAATACTTTCAACAACATTAAGAAATGAAAGTACCAGTTTATGAATCCGGCAACTGAAATTCAGCAAGGTTAAGTAACTTCTCCAGCATCAAATAGCCATGCTGCTCATTAGCAATGGGGCCCAGCTCTGTTGACTCCTAGCCTAATGCTCACTCTACAGTACTGATAACCAGTGCCTGAACTTCTAAAAAAGCCTAATTTGGGAATCTGGACCTCAATAACTGGGCACAGAGGATTAAGAGGCCTTTATGTTTACATTGTTTTGTATGGTTAGGTGGTTTTATTAAAAGTATCATGCACTATTAAAAATTTAACAACTTTTAATACTGTGCTTACTGCTTACAAATGTGAACACAAATGGAAAGGCAAAAAATTATGAAGCTACACCTAATTACATAGGTCATTTTAAGCTAGAACACTAAGTGTATTGGAGTCAGCATGAAAAACTGCCAAAATTCCTAATACAGCATAACCAGGCTGGGAGGGGGCAGGTGAGGGAGATTGCAATTACTCACTCTAATGACACCAATTTCTATTTCTATCTCAATGATGTTGAGAGTGCAGAGTATTGAGTCATGGCTAGAATGTCGTACGAAGTCATTAGAGACTGACAGGGCTCCCCCAAAGTCTCTAAAACTGTATGGGAAAGAATGCCATTAATTCTCATCTCATCCACTGGCTCTGTCAGTGCGGTGCAATGAGTTCAGCAGAAAGCACCTCTGGCATTCAGTGTTCAAAGCTAGGACTAGTCGTTGATTAATTCATGCATGCATTTATCCACTCTCATCATGACTGAGATCATTTAATTGGTAACTTGCAATTGTGGCAGAAAATATGGGAAAAGGTCTGAGAGACAACTAGGGATCCCCTTTCCAAGAAGCAAGGTTAAAATGTGTTGGGAATGTAATTGGAAAAGATTAGACTCACTTTAGCTTCTGTTCTTTCTGGAGGTTGAAGTTTCATTTCTCTGTAGTTTTATGTAATTAGTGTCCTAGCCAGAAATGTTTTATTTTTGTTTGGCGATCTCAGTTTCTGGCCTCTTTTCCAGGATGGCAATTCCTAGTATCTTAATAACTACAGGAAATGGCTACACTCTGCTTAATGGATATGAGCTTTAGAGAATAATGTCATTTCTGAACACTTAACAAATTTCGCAATTAAGAAGACACTGAAGTTCAAGGTCTTTTCAAAAAGATATTTTCCTAATAATAACATTTTTGAGTTAGTAATCCAAGCAGTCTTTTTTTTTCTGATTTAAGGCTCAGTCATTAATTTTTTTCTTATTTCTACTTGATCTTGACATAATTAAAATATGTGAAATGCTGTTGGACTACCATCCATGGAAACTGCTATGTATGTGTGTTTACAAATGTGTATATAAAATATTAAATATAGTACAGCATAATATATGTAATACAGATTCAGAACATACCTAAATCCACTATATCGTATATATAGCAGAGCACCTATATTTATATTGACTATGATATATATTATATATTATAGTAGGTATAGATGTACATTAATATATAATCATTTAAAAATTATTAGTAAAACATTGTTTAAGGAAGAAAAAATGACAAGTTTTAAAGAATGCACTGGTACACATATAAACTCTGTTTTGGGTGTTGACTAGAAGGATTAGTAATAGTGAAAGAGTTGATTATATTTCTTTTCTGTTTCAGAAACAGAGAATTGAAGCAATCCTTTCAAATTCGTACTCAGTATTGTGCGGTACTTGGGTAGCTACTGTAAGTATATTCTGAATTTACTTCTCACTCATCTCACAGGGACTGCAGATATGTGCCTGTAGTCCATCAAGCAGCCTGATTGGTATAGATGCTCACTACAGGAAAAATTCTGTCTGCTGATTCTAAATTCACTACCTCTAAGACCCTGGTGGGTTCCAGATGGCTTCAATGGAGAGTACTGTCATCAGGAATTCTCTTTCTATTGAAGAGACCTCTTCCAGTTTGTAGAGGATTCTAAATATCTAATTCAGACCAAATATCATTTCTGACTAGAATGCTCTGAGACATCAGTTTGAACTTGAGCTAAAGTCTAGCTGTCCTCCACTGTGGACTTGACTCTGGCACTTCTGTTATGTCCAGGTATTCATCCAGCTTGGGCTTATTGTCCATAAAAGGCTTTATATTAACCTTGGTAACTCTTGGCATGCACTGCTTGAAGTTGTTGTGTGATTAACATGATAAATGGCTAATGCCTTTTACTTGGCACAGTGAAGTTAAATTCTCTATTGTTGCTTGGTTACTTTTATTTCATTTGTAGAATGGCGCCAGACACTCAGTATGCTTTTTAATAAATATGTGTTGATAGCTATCACTGTTAAGTGATGTTGGGCAGTCACTAGGCTTTTTGGTTAAATTGAATGTGAATAATATTTAGCCAGGATCAGTTTTAGAATAATAATTGATATATGTGCCACAATATAATGGATATCTATGTGTTTTGCCAAAGTAAGGGGATAGAAAAATAGTGAATCAAAACCCTTTTGTCATGATCAGTGAAGAATGTTATGAAAATAATAGTTTATTGGTATAGCATCTAGGGTCTGGCCTTATTTTACTCAACTCCATTTTAAATGCAATGTTTGTATCATTTAATTCATTTTATCCACAAATTCCGCTTTGAAATATAAATTGTTCAACTTGGTCTCCAAGACAATCTCTCAACTGCTCTGCCCTTGACCCATTCTGAACTCTCACACACACACACACACACACACACACACACACACACACACACACACACACACAATCATAGTTCCTCTATTTCATCATAATTCTTTCTAGAGGCCTCATCTGTTTTCATAGTCAATCTATTTTTTTAATCATATACATGTGTGGAATCTGTCATCTATCAGTTACTGCTGAATAACAAATAACCTCAAAATCTCAGTGACATATGATGAGGAGCATTAGTTTTTCCCTACTAATGTACTAGGTGGACAGAGAAGCTGTGCTTCAGGCTGCGGGGAGTGGGTCATTTCTATGTCTCTTATCTTGACTCTGAGACTGTCAGGATAATTGGAATATTCTTATGAAAATGGAAAAAGTACAAGAGAGCAAGAGCCACTGTGCAAGCTCATATCGAGCCTCCACTTATATCACAACTAGAAACAATACATTGGCCAAAGCAAGTTACATAGATAAACCAAATTCAAAAGATGAGGGGAGTACACTTGGCCTTTTATGGGCGGAACTGCAAAGCCGTATGGTAAAGGGTTCAGATAAAGGGAGGCATAAAGGATTGTGTCCAATAACTCAATCTACCACAAATGATGAGATAATAACACATATTCTTTTACATACCCAACCCACATTTGCTGCCATCTCCTATCTACTAGGACTTACAATTGCAGCTATAAATCAAAATGCGTCCCGGGAATGTGGCTATAGCAGAAATCTCCTCCTGGATGTGACTAATATTTAGCATCATGTGGGAAGAATTGTGATTTGCTGTGCCTAAACTTATGATAAAAAGAGGGATTAATGATTCCCTTAATTTTGAAGAAAATGAAGAACTAACATATCGATAACCTTCTGGGCAAATGAGAGTTTCTGTGTTAGTTGCCAACTAACACGACTGAACAAATGCCACGGATTTTCTATTTCCAACAAGACTGTAATTGTGAGATTGTACAGAAGAAATTGTTTTTACTTCATCTTGTATTATTTTCAAAATAACCCAGATTTATATTATAAATAAAACATTGAAAATGTTAAATATACTTCACACATATTAGAATGGATAAATTTTTAAAATCCTAAAAATATCAAGCACTGCGAAGATGCAGAATGAACAGAGCTCTCATAAATTGATGTTAGGGGTACAAAATGGTTCAATCACTTAGGAAAGCAGTTTCAGTGTTTTGTTTTGTTCTGTTTTGTTTTTGGAGACAGGATCTCCCTCTGTTGTCCAGGCTAGAGTGCAGTGACACAATTACTGCTCACTGCAGCCTCAACGTCCTTGGCTCAGGTGATCCTCCCACCTTAGCTTTCTGTCCGAGTAGCTGGGACTACAGGTGTGTGCAACCATGCCTGGCTAATTTGTGTGTGTGTGGAGACAGGATTTCAACATGTTGCCCAGGCTGTTCTTGAACTCCTGGGCCTAAGCAGTTCTCCTGCCTTAGCCTCGCAAAGTTTCTTATGAAGTGAAGCACAGATTCTAAGAAACAGCAATCCTATTCCTAGAAATCTTTTGCTATCTTTATCCAGGATGCAACAAAGTTTTTGTTTTGGGGACTTCCCTTTAGGGCTGCTATGTTTGTTTTGCAATATTCTAATTTGCTCTTTCAATTTCTTCCCAAATTACTAGGCATTCTGTTTACTCATGTCTTTTTATATTCTCCTCATTTCCCATAATTTCAAAGTTACTGATTCCAAAAATGTTGATAAATCTCTTCTTTTAGAGCCAAACTATTATATATTCTACTCTCTCTGTTATGTCTAGTCATTATGCAAAATGCATAGTCTTGCTATTGTGTGTACTGCTTGATATCAACTAGACCAAAAGCCTATGACCCTTGCTGACAGTCTTTCTTAGGGTCTTTAATCCATTTTTGACTGTTAGATATTTATTTTTTGATCACTTATTTTAAAGATTGAATATAGAGATTTTTGTGACAAACCTAAGCTACTGGTAGTCACTCTTTACTATCAAAATAAGTGATCTTACGTGTGCTATTGTAATACAATCATATGCTTGAGGAAACATCTTTAGTATTTCCTAATGATATAAATATGCTAAACAGTGAGTCATGTCTGAGATACAGAATTTCTCACAGTGAATGCATTTTACATGCCAGAGAACTTAATCAGCTATGATGGTATAGTTACAGAGGGTTTATGTTGTTCCAATTTGCTGAGTTTGTCGTTCAGTGGCCACACAGCTTTGTCTGCAGTTAACCACATCGAGGCTGTGTAGGGGGAGCCCAGGATTATCCATCTTTTCTCATTTTCTCTCTCTCTCTTCCTCCTATTTTTGATATCTCTCTCACAACTTCCTTTTTACACTTTAACACATCTTCATTATAGCCAAAGAAAAAGAAAAAGAAAAATAATTTGAATAACCTCAGTCAATAAAAAATATATCAAAACAATTAACATAAAACCTTATCAGAACGTGCCCTATCCCCCAGCTTCTTTTCCACCCCTGTTTTTTACAATTGCTAAAAATCACAAATAAAAACCTTTAGTTTTTTCCTGCATCTTCATTCGTCCATTCCCAGAAGAGCCACTTTTGAGTTTTACAGTCTCTAATACCTGAATGCTGCTGTCCAGAGTCCCTGATGAATTCCTCCTCCCAGCATTTAGATACCTCTTCCTGGATCTCATGCTCATGTGACCTTCTGCAGTATTGACACTGTTGATCACCCATTCCCTTTTGACCTACTTCTTCTTGGCTTAATTGTAACCTCCTCATTCTCCTTTCATTACTGAACAGCCGTCTCTATGGCCTCTTTTTCTCCACCTGTCTTACAGGTGTAACTTTCTCAAGGTTAAATCCTTGGTTTTCTCACACATGCACTCCTTAGTGATTTTACCCCCAAATATGCTTTCAACCTTCACCTCCTTTCAGATAGTTCTAACTCTGCTCTCCCAGCCTGGCTCTTCTCCTGGGTACCACATCTGCATTTGCAACCTGTATCTGCATTTGCTAGATAGGGATGGCCCCCTTATACTTAACTTGGTATATTCACAAGGAAAGTGAACAGTGGGGAACTGTGCACAGAGTATGCATGACCTTTGGACTCTGGCAAACCTGAAGGTTACAATTTTTCCTTGTTCACTTGTCCACTGCGTGTTTATGGAAAACACACTCACATAATATATGCAGCTATAATTTAGGGGAAAGTACCCTGCCTGACAGAGTTACAGTGAAAATTAAATACCTAACATACTACCTGAAATATGAGTGTCATTATATTTCAGGCAGTATGTTAGATAAAATAAATATCTAGCAGTCAAAAAAGAATTAAAGACCCTAAGAAGACTACCTGCAAGGGTCACAGGCTTTTGGTCTAGATGATGACAAGCAGTACACACAGTAACACCTGTGTGATATTCCATGTTATTGTCTCTTTTTCAATGTTTTTTTCACTTGTGGGATCCCTCTGTCCTTAATTAGTATCATTACGCTCCCATCATGAATTTGTTTCACTGTTTATCTTCATATCCCCTTAGTGGCTGAGTCATGTTGATTTTTAGTTTTTCTTTGAATCCATATCTGTCTGCCTCTGTGCTGTCCCTTAGTATCTATAACAGATATTGCAAAACCTTCTCGTTTCTTCTGCTTTAAGTCTCTCATTTCTTCAAATCGTCCATCACCGCCATTTAAGTTACTTTCCTAAGGAACAACAACAGTGCCTCTAGATTTTTTCTCAACTAGCTTCAGTGGCTCCTAACTGTGCAATTTAATGACCAAACTCTTAAGCCAGGGGGCACCCAACCCCTGGGCCACAGATGGTACCTCTCCATGTACTATTAGGAACCAGGCTGCACCGCAGGTTGTGAGTGGCAAGCAAGCCAGCATGACTGCCTGAGTTCTACCTCCTGTCAGATCAGCAGCAGCATTAAATTCTCATAGGAGGATAAACCCTATTGTGAACTACGCATGTGAGGGATCTAGGTTATGTGCTCCTTAGGAGAATCTAATGCCTGATGATCTGAGGTGGAACAGTTTCATCCCAAAACCAACACCCCACCTCAATGCCTGGAAAAATGGTTTTCCACGAAACTAGTCCCTGGTGCCAAAAAGATTGGAGTCCATTGTCTTAAGCTACCATTCACCATCCTTCTTGGCCTGATTTGTAGTTCTCTTTTCAGTTTTATCTCCTACTATTTCTCCTTATAAAATCTCTGCTCTAGTCAGTTTGGATAATTAACTGTTCTCCAAACATGCCACGAATGCTCAAGACATTTCTTCCCTTTTCAATGTCTCTATTTCATTAACAAATTCCAGCTAGACTCATCTGCTTCTTTCTCAGTGATCATGTAGCATGTTGCTTGTACCTTTGCTAAATGTATTTTTTTCTTTCTTTCTTATATTTTTGTCAGGTATGTGGGTGTTTTTCTTAACCATGATTGAAGCTCACTGGAAGCAGAAATAACTATACAATAAAGCTAGTAAAATGGAAATAAAAATGGAAAACTAGGATTGAGAAAAATAAATACGGCAACATTATGGTCCAATATGATTGTGATAATCACCATTGTTTCTTAGTAAACAAAATTCAGTCATTTATTTATTCGTTCATTTCACAAATATATTTTACAAATGCCTTCTTCCTTAAATCCTGTACTATACTAGATCCTTGAGACACAAAAGTCAAGTTCATAGGGAGCTTAAGTTGGCAAGTTATATTCTTCAAATTTTTCAAGAGAAAGATACAGAGTATTCTTCAAAAAAGAAATATTTCTCACTACTAATATTTTTAAAAAGTTTCTTATTTGGGACCTCATGAAGAATAAAGTGATGGGCAGGAGTCTCAACAATTATCTCACAAAAATGTAGATGCAAAGCTCCATTGACTATCAAAAAGCAGTTTACCTCACTACATTAAAAGTAACACACAACAACAATGATGTCTTTGTTCATCAGCATCATAATCAAATATAGACAAACTCATAGACAACAGCAGCTCTGACACATTAGTCAAATTTTTCTATACATTTTCTTAATAATTATTCTAAGTGATACTCAATTGTCAGCCCCTATCACTGGCATGCCCCAATTTATTGTGTGGATTGTGACTGTAACTCCTAATTAAAAATTCAAATGAGCAAATGCTATGAAATAAATCTGCACCAAGTTCTTGGAACAAAGAGTCTTATTCTTCCTTAAATTCATAGGTAATCATATAAATACATGTGTATCTTTAACTTAGGACATGACCATTTTTTTTCTTGACTTTCGATGTCAATCTTTGGAATCAGAAGAGAGTAGCTGGTATGCTCTGCATGTCTGTCAAGATTCTGTTTTCCTTTTGGTTATTATTGTATCCATTTCCTTCTAAGCTCTTTCTTTTCATTTTTCTGCCTTTCCTCACCTGATGTGTAATGTATAATAGGTTGCAAGCATCTGTTCCATTTCTTTGACCAAAGAAAAGTGAAACAATAATACTAATATCCATCAACAGTGGTTAGCTCTTAGATAAACAAGTGACTTTATTCTTGTAGTAAACCGTTTCTAGTTGTGAACGTGCTGTTTATGCAATCTGCTGAATAAACATAGTTAAAGAATATAAATGGTTACTAAACATTGCTATTTTCAGTCTACTGTTTCACTTTAGAAAATTTTAGTAAACTTAAATATTATGGATAAAAATCCAGTTGACATTCTGACATACACAAGCCAGACTCCACTGAGACAAACATCTCAGTTAAAACTTCATGAATTGGGCTATCTAAAGGAAGGTGATACATTATTACTTCCAGAGAACAATCTTTCATAGGTCCTGTTCCCTAAGAGGCCTCTCTTCAAATTCAAATAAGTCACATGATATTAAAAAAAGTTCCCTAGATTTCAATCCCAACTCTACCAATTGTTGTTGTTATTATTATTTTGGTTAATCATCAGCTGACTTTTTTATCTCAGTAGTTACTGGGGTACAGATAGATGGTAATTAGAAAAGTCATTTAGTGGTGCTTTCTGAGCTTTTGATGCTATCAGTTATGATGTGATTTTCAACATGTAAGTTCGTTTCATTTTTCACAAAATGGGAATACTCTCAGCCCTTCCAACTTAACTCACTAGGTTTCTTCCTGACCTTGTATGTCTCTTGCAACATCTCACAAATGGGACTTAGCTTTTTGCTCCAAATAGTCTTTCAGAGCAATGTTAGGTCAGGCCTTCTGCAGCATGTTTCCTCAATTTAACCTCTTCCCTGTTGCCAATTTGCCTTAGGAGTCATTTTTCGTCTTGCTCCCCTCTTTCTTCCAACCTTTCATGGTCTGATTTTCGTGGGAAGCAAAGTTTCCCTTTGCTCCACATGTTGAATCCCAGTCACTCCCAAAGTGGCCACAGAACCTAGAACACCAGCCTGAGACAATTCCCTGGGCACCTTGTTGGCTAAAGAAGGCCGTTAGACATGTCAATTCCACAGATGTATTTGGAGAACCCAATGAGACAATGTGTTTACATATGCTTGTTAAATTCCATAACAATATTAGTGGTAACTTTTCTGCCCAGATTCAGTGATGTAAAATGATTTGGCTCCCTCATCTTCTCTCATTCAAACCTTTACTAGGTTTTTCACACACAAACACACACACACACACACACATGTACACACATACACACACACACACGTACACACATACACACACATGTGTATGATCTATATAATTAATATATTGTATCATGTTTACATGGCATATATTTTTTCATCATTTCAAGCTACCTATGCTGTTGAATTTGAAGTGACCATCTTGTAAACAGTGTATAATTAGGTCATGATTTTTGATCCACTTTGCAAATCTCTGTCTTTTTGTAGGTAAATTTAGATCATTTATACTTAAGGTAATTATTGACATGTTAGAGCTTAAGTCTGCCATTTAATTATGTGTTTTATGTTATTTCTCTCTAGTTTTTATTATTCTGTTTTCCTTTTCTTATCTTCCTTAGAGTTATTAAGAACTTAGTTAGAATTTCATCTTGATTAATTTATATTTTGAGTGGGTCTGTGATACTTTTATAGTGGTTATACTAGGTTTAACAATATACATGTATGGCATCACATTCTACTGGTAATCAACGTTTTTTTCACTTTGTATAGAGAATGGAAATCTAACTTTATTTTAGGTTCCTTTGCTGTGCTTACATTTAAATACCATTTTACTGAGTATCAGATGGTGTGATAACCTTTGATTTAATGAGGTAATCAATTAATAAAACACATGACAGAAATGATAGTCTACTGTATGAATCCAATTGTGCTCCTTCTTTCTTCTTTATGCTTCCAGATTCTTTACTTTTAAAGCTCTCTGAAGACAATCCTTGGCCAGGTTTTGAGGATAGATTTGACAAATTATTTTTGTTATTCTTTATCAGAGAATGCCTTTATTTTCCCTTTATTCCTTAGGAATAGTTTTGCTACATATAGAGTTCACAGTTGACAGTTCTTATCTCAGCACTTGAAAAATGTGTCACTTCCATCTGGCCTTAATGGTTTCAGAAGAGAAATCTGCTATCACTTAAATTACTGTTGTCCTTTGAGTAATGAGTCATTTCTTCTTGGCTGTATTCATGATTTTTCTTTGTCTTTTAAGAGTTTAATTATAATGTGTCTCAGCATGAATATTTTGGACTTATTTCCCAGATTTGCTCATCTTGAATCTGGAGGCTGTGCCTTTTGCCAATTTGAAAAGTTTGGAGCTATTACTTTTTAAAATACTCTTTCAGCCTGACACGCTCTGTTTTTCCTTTTTTTCTGAGATATTTTATTAGTCAGTTTTTATGCTGCTGATACATACATTCCTGAGACTGGGAAGAAAAGGAAGTTTAATCTGACTTACCGTTTCACATGGCTGGGGAGTTCTCTTAACCATGGCAGAGCGGGAAAAGTACTTCTTGTATGGTGGCAGCAAGAGAAAAATGAGGAAGAGGTAAAAGCAGAAACCACTGATGAACCCATCAGATCTCACAAGACTTATTCACTATCATGAGAATAGCATGAGAAAGACTGGCCAGCATGATTCAATTACCTCCCCCTGGATCATTCCCACAACATCTGGGATTCTGGGAGATACAATTCAAGCTGAGATCTGGATGGGGACACAGCCAAACCATATCAAATGCTAATGATATGAATGTTAGATCTTTTGTTATTGTTCGATAGAGCTCTGAGACTCTGTTCAATTTGAGGGGTAAAAGGGTTTATTTCTGTTTTTCGGATTGGTTAAATTTTATTGATTTGACCTCGAGTTCAAGTTCAGTTGATTCTATCCTCTGTCATTTCCACTGTACTATTAAGCCCATTCAGTGAGGTTTTTTTTTCTTTATTTTAATTATTATGTCTTTTGTTCGATAATTTTTATTTAAGTCTTTCTCATAACATTACTTTGTTGGGATTTTCTATCTTCTTGCTTCAAGAGAATTTATAAATTAGTGTTGAAGCATTTTTATGTTTGCTTTAAAATTCTCATCAGATAATTCCAATACATGATTCATCTTGGCATGAGTTTATTGTATTTCTCATTCAAGTTTGATTTTCCTGATTCTTGATTATGATGAGTATTGTATCCTGCTCATTTTGTCTATTACATTAGGAGACTCTGAGCCTGATTTAAATCTCTTATTTTAACAAGCAATCACCCTGTTTAGATGTAGTATATGGGTCTAGAGCTACTTTTAAAGGTTCGGAACATTTCTGATGTGATTTTGGTCTGTTTGGATTATCTGTTGTTGCTAGAGCTCCCACTAGTCCTTGTTAGTACTGCCTGAGGGGGACAAAAGGGTTTCCCTGGGCCAGGCAGCCTAATCTTTCAGCAGGAAAGAGGACTCTCTGGCCTGGCCCATAAACACCAGGAAGCTTGCCTAGTCTGATCTGTTTTGGAGTGAAATCTGTCCTGCCACTGTTGCCTGTCCTGCCCCCATATCTTCCCAGGGGGAGAGGAGAAAAGGTTTTCCCCTGCTGTTCAGTGTTAGTGGGGGCTCTGATAATCACCCATTCTGGCAGTATAGGGCTCCCCTACTGTTGTAGGAGGGACTCCCATTCAACCTGGGTATAATGAGTCCACTTGGGCTGCCTTCTGTTGCTAGGTTGTAGTGGGAAGTGCCAAGCCAGGTCACCTTTTTCTGATAGGTGTTCTTTCAGTCTTGTGGTCCCAAAGCATTCTTTCTCTCTCCACCCTTCAGAGTTCTCCTTTGGTTTTCTGTTACATTATTTCCAGTGTTTATAGTTGAACTTACCAAAGATGTGCAGGGAGAAATGAGTCCATGCCATCTCATTATATCATACTAATCAAATAAGGTTTTTCAAAAAGAATCTCTTCACAATTCAGTTTTTCACGAAAGACCCATGTATTGTTCACTCACAGTATGCAGAGTTCTACACTAGGTTTAGGAAAGAGGGTGGCTTTCTACACTGCTATTGGGCAGTATTTCCTACCCCCTGGATTTTTTGCAGTCTTATTAATGAGGACTATGACGCCAAGAAACAAGGACAGAAAAGTAAAGGAAACAAAATATAATAATGGCAAATAACTATATATGTACAAAATGATACTGCACATGATAAACTTTGTATGTAAGGGATGAAATATTTTTTTTTCTTTTTTTTAATTGCATTTTAGGTTTTGGGGTACATGTGAAGAACATGCAAGATTGTTGCATAGGTACACACATGGCAGTGTGATTTGCTGCCTTCCTCCCCATCACCTATATCTGGCATTTCTCCCCATGCTATCTCTCCCCAACTCCCCACCCCCCATTGTCCCTCCCCTATTTCCCCCCAACAGACCCCAGTGTGTGATGCTCCCCTCCCTGTGTCCATGTGTTCTCATTGTTCAACACCCACCTATGAGTGAGAACATGCGTTTTTTGACTTTCTGTTCTTGTGTCAGTTTGCTGAGAATGATGGTTTCCAGGTTCATCCATGTCCCTACAAAGGACACGAACTCATCGTTTTTGATGGCTGCATAATATTCCATGGTGTATATGTGCCACATTTTCCCTGTCTAGTCTATTATCGATGGGTATTTGGGTTGGTTCCAGGTCTTTGCTATTGTAAACTGTGCTGCAATGAACATTCGTGTGCATGTGTCCTTATAGTAGAATGATTTATAATCCTTTGGATATATACCCAGTAATAAGATTGCTGGGTCAAATGGAATTTCTATTTTTAGGTCCTTGAGGAATCACCACACTGTCTTCCACAATGGTTGAAGTAATTTACACTCCCACCAACAGTATAAAAGTGTTCCTATTTCTCCATATCCTCTCCAGCATCTGTTGTCTCCAAATTTTTTAATGATCACAATTCTAACTGGCGTGAGATGGTATCTCAATGTAGTTTTGATTTGCATTTCACTAATGACCAGTGATGATGAGCATTTTTTAATATGTTTGTTGGCCTCATGTATGTCTTCTTTTGTAAAGTGTCTGTTCATATCCTTCGCTGTCTCCAAATTTTTTAATGATCGCTATTCTAACTGGCATGAGATGGTATCTCAATGTAGTTTTGATTTGCATTTCTCTAATGACCAGTGATGATGAGCATTTTTTAATATGTGTGTTGGCCTCATGTGTGTCTTCTTTTGTAAAGTAAAGCGTCTGTTCATATCCTTCGCCCACTTTTGAATGGGCTTGTTTTTTTCTTGTAAATCTGTTTTAGTTCTTTGTAGATTCTGGATATCAGCCCTTTGTCAGATGGATAGACTGCAAAAATTTTTTCCCATTGTGTTGGTTGCTGATTCACTCTAATGACTGTTTCTTTTGCCATTCAGAAGCTGTGGAGTTTGATTAGGTCCCATTTGTCTATTTTGTCTTTTGTTGCCAATTCTTTTGGTGTTTTGGTCATGAAGTCCTTGCCTATGCCTATGTCCTGAATGGTTTTGCCAAGATTTTCTTCTAGGGTTTTTATGGTGTTAGGTCTTATGTTTAAGTGTTTAATCCATCTGGAGTTAATTTTAGTGTAAGGTGTCAGGAAGGGGTCCAGTTTCTGCTTTCTGCACATGGCTATCTAGTTTTCCCAACACCATTTATTAAACAGAGAATCCTTTCCCCATTGCTTGCTTTTGTCAGGTTTGTCAAAGATCAGATGGTTGTAGATGTGTTGTGTTGCCTCTGAGGCCTCTGTTCTGTTCCATTGGTCTATATCTCTGTTTTGGTACCAGTACCATGCTGTTTTGATTACTGTAACCTTGTAGTATAGTTTGACATCCAGTAGTGTGATGACTCCTGCTTTGTTCTTTTTGCTTAGAATTGACTTGGCTATGCGGGTTCTCTTTTGGTTGCATATGAAGTTTAAGGTGGCTTTTTCCAGTTCTGTGAAGAAGGTCATTGGTAGTTTGATGGGGATAGCATTGAATCTGTAAATTACTTTGGGCAGTATGGCCATTTTCACGATATTGATTCTTTCTAACCATGAACATGGAATGTTTCTCCATCTGTTTGTGTGCTCTCTTATTTCCTTGAGCAGTGGTTTGTAGTTCTCCTTGAAGAGGTCCTTTATGTTCCTAGTCTCTAGAGGAAAATATATAGCAATAAATGCCCACATGAGAAGCAAGGAGAGATCTAAAATTAACACCCTATAATCAAAATTGAAAGAGCTAGAGGAGCAAGATCAAAAAAACTCAAACCCTAGCAGAAGACAAGAAATAACTACGATCAGAACAGAACTGAAGGAGATAGAGACACAAAAAAACCTTCAAAAAATCAATAAATCCAGGAGCTGGTTTTTCAAAAAGATCAACAAATTACAGACCACTAGCCAGATTAATAAAAAAGAAAAGAGAAAATAATCAAATAAATGCAATAAAAAACGATAAAGGGGATATCACCACAGATTCCACAGAAATTCAAACCATCATCAGAGATTATTACAAACAACTCTATGCACATAAACTAGTAAACCTGGAAGAAATGGATAAATTCCTGGATGCTTGCATCCTCCCAAGCCTAAACCAGGAAGAAGTCGAAACCCTGAATAGACCAATAACAAGGTCTGAAGTTGAGGCAGCAATTAAGAGCCTACCACCCAAGAAAAGCCCAGGTCCAGATGGGTTCACAGCCGAATTCTACCAGACATAACAAAGAGGAGCTGGTACCTTTCCTTCTGAAACTATTCCAAATAATCCAAAAAAAGGGAATCCTTCCTAAATCATTTTATGAGGCCAACATCATCCTGAGGTACCAAAACCCAGCAAAGACTCAACAGAAAAAGAAAACTTCAGGGCAATATCCATGATGAACATAGATGCAAAAATCTTCAATAAAATACTGGCAAACCGATTGCAACAGCACATCCAAAAGCTTATCCACCATGATCAAGTAGGATTCATCCCGGGAATGCAAGGCTGGTTCAACATACGCAAGTCTATAAACATAATTCACCACATAAACAGAACCAAAGACAAAAGCCATGTGATTATCTCAATTGATGCAGAGAAGGCCTTTGACAAAATTCAATAGCCCTTTATGATAAAAACCCTCAATAAACTAGGTATTGACGGAACGTATCTCAAAACAATAAAAGCTATTTATGACAAACCAACAGCCAATATCATACTGAATAGGCAAAAACTGGAAGCATTCCCTTTGAAATCAGGGATGAAATATTGATCAAAGACAATAAGGAAATGAGTAGACTGAGAAAATTTAAGGAAGTTTTGCCACAATATTAAAATTAGGAGGAGAAAGGCATTTATTGAGACATCTCCTTTTAAGTTTACATCTCACTTGGTAGCTCATGCCCAGGCTTTGCCTCACTTGGTCTGAGAAAGCTTGAGTACCCACCATACCATCTGTCCTGTGAAAGGACTTCTCTGGTGAGATTTGTGGCCCCTGTTCATCACATCCTTTATCTGCCACTTTTATTTATTTCTGTGCTTCTATGCACCCTTCCTTTATTATCTCTACTGTGCCCCTGATGGGACAAAAATCATCTGATATTGTTGTTTTTGATTTATGAACTATTAGTGAAATTCACCAGTGATTGGAGTTTCATATTTGAGCACTTTAAGCATCCAAGGAATAGAAGCGTAACATCATTACCAGGTTTCCATAAGACCTGGAGCCACAATTGCAAAATTATCATATAGCTTTACCTAGTTCTCCTAATTTTGTTTCTTTTGAGATAAATTTATTCCTTGCTGTAATTTTCCTAAATATAACATTATCTATTTTTTCTCTCTTACCAGTCTTGTTCATATAGAGATCTGTATGATCTAGATCTAGATGTAGAGATCTAGACATATCATCTTGGACATTTCACTAACAGAATCAGTATTTTTTATGGCGGAATTGCTATGGATAAAGCATTGTGTTAAGTGGTGGATATAATTTATACGTGGATTCTGCCCTCATTTGTCTATTGTCTAATAATGTTAGTCAGAATATTTACATAAGTGCCTTTGTTTTAGGTATCCAAAGAGGATTTACACCAAAGAGTATTCAGAGGAGAGATAAGTCTCCTTTGGACTAGTTAGAGAAGGGAATAACTCAAAGCAGGACTGGCATTTAAAATATGGCTTTTCATATGACTTTGATTTTGAGAATGAAGATTAAGGGATAGAACATCCTGGGTAAACAAAACAGTACTTAGAAGGAAAGATGGGCTTACAATGGAGTTTGCAGAGAGAACAATAAATAGCTAGATTATGAGTTGGAAATGCTTTTAGTTGTGAGTACCAGGAAACCCCACTAAACAGTGGCTTACACATAGAATAGTTATAGCATATTTACAGGAAGCCTGAATATAGAGTGGCTCAGGATTAGTTCCCTGCCTTAGGCATGTCATTAAGAACCAATGCTATTTCCATTCTTCCACTTTTGCATCCTTATCATGCTGGCTTTTTGTTCTTGAACTTTCCCTTGTATCTCATTCTTTCTAGAACTGAAATGCATATTCATTTATGGACCATGGAGATAAATATGAATTTGCCATCATTTCAATAATAACCAACTATTTAAATGTAGAACATAATAGCTTAACCGCACTTTAAGCTACTTTGGATGGTAACTCATTTCCTGATTGTTAGTGGAACAAATCACCACAAAACTAGTGGCACAAACTCACCAGCTCACAGCTCTGGAGATCAGGAGTCCAAAATGGTTTTCACTGAGCTAAAATCAAGGTGTCAGGAGGACTGCGTTCTTTCTGGAAGCTCTATGGATAATTTGTTTTCTTGCCTTTTGCAAATTTTAGAGACTGTTCACATTCCTTGGCTTGTAGCCCCTTCCTTCATTTTCCTTCATTTTCAACACCAGCTACTGTGAGTGGAGTCCTCACATCACATCACTCTGCCATCCTCTTTCCCCTCCCTCTTCCACTTCAAAGACCCTTTGGATTACACTGGACCCATCCAGAATATCAAAGATAATATCCCTATTTTATGGTCAGCTCATTAGCAACCTTAATTCCTCTTTGTCATGTAACATATTTACAGGTTCTGTGGGTTAGAACTTGAACATCTTTGGGTAGCCATTATTCATCTACCACACACACACACAAAAGAGAATATTCATAATTTACCCAAAGTAAAAATAACAAAGTTTATTTGGCAGAAACAGTTCTAAAAATTATGCTATGGATGAGCTTTGTCTGCTCTTCTTTGAGATTTCTTTCCTTTCAATTACCCAGCCTTGCTCCTACCCCAAGTGGGCTTTTGGTTAAGCCATTCTCTTTTTCTCAATTAATCCCCTGCACAAACTTACTCACAAGAAAGGATCCAATAAATTCAGTCCTCTAGTAAGGGGGTATGTTGCTGATAGTTTAATTTATTATAGATATTCCCCTTCTAGGTTATATAGTTTAATAGTTGTTAACATGTCTAATTTTGGAGACAAATGTAAACATAGGAGAAGCATTGTGTTAATGGAGGTGCTTTTCAGAGCTCTGAGATTGAGCCATATAGAAAGCCAGCTATGTAAATGAGATCAATAGGATTGTGCTTTTGTTAAAGTTTCATCAGGAAAGAGAAATTTAAAATCTGGACGTCTGTAACAGCCTAGTAAATGATTGCCCTAAGCACTTACCTTAATCTAATGCTGCAACCTCTGGGAAACACAGAAAGTAAAATAAATTACAACTAAACCCTTTAACCATGCATTGTCCATAAAGCCAATGCTCTTCAGATAGGCCTTTTAAAATTCGGTCACCCAAAGGGAAGATACAAATTATTATATCGAGAATGAGAACTGGGTATTTGGCAAGATAGCCAAATAGGAACAGCTCCGATCTGCAGCTCCCAGTGAGACTAATGCAGAAGGTGGATGATTTCTGCACTTGCACTTGAGGTACCCAGTTCATCTCATTTAGGACTGATTAGACAGTGGGTACAACTGACAGAGGGCAAGCAGAAGCAGAGTAGAGCACTGCCTCAGCCAGAAGTACAGGGAACTGGGGACCTCTGTCCACCAGCCAAGGGAAGCCATGAGGAACTATGCTATGAGGGACAGTGCTATCTGGCCCAGATAGTATGCTTTTCTCATGGTTTTTGCAACCTGTAGACCAGGAGATCCCCTAATGTGGCTACACCACCAAGGCCCTGGGTTTCAAGTACAAAACTGGGAGGCTGTTTGGGCAGATACTGAGCTAGCAGCAAAAGTTTTTTTTTTTTTCTCAGACCCAGTGGCACCTGGAACCCCAATGCAGCAGAACTGTTCACTGTCCTGGAAAGAGGGCTAAAGCCAGGGAGCCAAGTGGTCTCACTAAGCAGGTCCCACTCCCATGGAGCCCAGCAAGCCAAGAACCACTGACTTGAAATTCCTGCTGCTGGCACAGCAGTCTGAAGTTGACCTGGGATGATTGAGCTTGGTTTAGGGGAGGGGTATCAGCCATTGCTGAGGCTTGAGTAGGTGGTTTTCCCCTGACAGCACTAAGGATGCTAGGAGGTCTGGGTTGGGCCTGGCAAAGTGGCTGTGGCCAGATTGCTTCTCTAGATTCCTCCTCTCTGGTCAGGGCATCTCTGAAAAAAAGGCAGCAACCCAAGTCAGGGGCTTATGGATAAAACACCCATCTCCCTGGGACAGAGCACCTGGAAGAAGGGGCAGAAATGTGGCACATATACATCATGGAATACTATGCAGCCATAAAAAAGAATAAGTTTCTGTCCTTTGCAGGGACATGGACGAAACTGAAAAGCATCATTTTCAGCAAGCTAACACAGGAATGAAAACCAAATGCCACATGTTCTCACTCATAGTTGGGAGTTGAAAAATGAGAACACATGGACACAGGGAGGGGAACATCACACATGGGGGTCTATCAAGGGGTGGAGGGAATGGGGAGGGAGAGCTTTAGGACAAATACCTAATGCATGCAGGGCTTAAAACCCAGATAATAGGTTGATGGGTGCAGCAAAACACCATGGCACATGCATACCTATGTAACAAACCTGCACATTCTGCACATGTATCCCAGAATTTAAAGTAAACTTTTTTTAAAAAAAGAATAAAAGAGCAAACATCACTGCAGATTCTAAACATTGAAAGAATGATAAAGACTTATTGTGAACAACTTTATTCCATTAAGTTCAACAGCTTAAATAAGACAGGCAAATTCTAGATACAAATTTTTCAAACTCTTTAATGAGGAAATAGAGAAATATGAATAGCTAAATATCTATTAAATAATTAAGTTCATAATAATAAACATACTCATTATGAAATTTTCAGGACCAGAGAGATTTCTTGTTGAATATTCCTGGAAAGAAATAAATAATACCAATTCCTCATAAAGTATTTTAAGAAAATTAAAAGACATTTTTTTCTACTCATTTTAAGATTTCAGATTACTGTGATATCGACACATTGAGAGAGACATTCCAAGAAAAAAAATTATAGATAGTATTTTTCAAGGTCATAGATACAAAAATTAAGAAAGTGTTAGCAAATTACATCTACTTATCATTATGTATGTTAATAATTCATGACTTTTTCAACAAACGGTACTAGGACAATTGGATATCCACGTGCAAAAGAATAAAGTTGGACCCGTATCATATGCAATATATAAAACTCAGGTAAAAATTGAATAAAGGCTTAAATGTAAGAAATAAAACTCTTAGAATAAAACATCAGATTCAATTTGCGTGACCTCAGATTTGGAAATAAATTTTTAGACATGACACCAATGCATGAACAACAACAATGACAAAAATGTTAAATGACCTCATCAAAATGTAAACCTTTTTTCTTCAAGTGATACTATCAAAAACTTGAAAACACAACCAACAATATAGGAAACAATATTTATAATTCATATATCTGATGAGAGACTTATACCTAGAATATGTGAAGAATTCTTACAAAAGCAAATGCAAATCAAGACACTAATGAGATACCACTTCACAAGCATTAGGATAACTGCAATCTAAAAGACGTGATATTTCTGGTTGTAGATCCTTGAGGAATTGCCACCTGTCTTCCACAATGGTTGAACTAATTTAGACTTCCACCAACAGTGTAAAAGCATTCCTATTTCTCCACATCCTACCCAGCATCTGTTGTTTTCTGACTTTTTAATAATCTCCATTCTAACCAGCGTGAGATGATATCAAAATTCAGATGGTTTTGATTAGCATTTTTCTAATGACAGTGATGATGAGCTTTTTTTCATATGTTTGTTGACTGCGTAAATGTCTTTTTCTGAGAAGTGTCTGTTCATATCCTTTGCCCACTTTTTGGTGGTGGTGTTTGTTATTTTTCTTGTAAATTTATTTAAGTTCTTTGTAGATTCTAGATATTAACCCTTTGTCAGATGGATAGATTGCAAAAATTGTCTTCCGTTCTGTAGGTTGCCTGTTCACTCTGTTAATAGTTTTTTTTTTCTTTTTTTCTTTTTTTTTACTGTACAGAAGCTCTTTAGTTTAATTAGATCCCATTTGTCAATTTTGGCTTTTATTGCCATTGCTTTTGGTGTTTTAGTCATGAAGTTTTTGCTCATTTCTATGTCCTGAATGCTATTGCCTAGGTTTTCTTGTAGGGTTATTATGGTTTTTAGGTTTTACATTTAAGTCTTTAATCCATCTTGAATTAATATTTGTATAAGGTGTAAGGATGGGGTCCAGTTTCAGCTTTCTGCATATGGCTAGCCAGTTTCCCCAACACCATTTATTAAATAGGAAAGCCTTTCCCCATTGCTTGTTTTTGTCAGGGTTGTTCACGATCAGATTGTTGTAAATATGTGGTGTTATTTCTGAGGCCTCCTTTCTGTTCCACTGGTCTATATCTCTGTTTTGGTACCAGTACCAGTTTTTTTGATCTTGCTGTTTTGGTTACTGTCATCTTGTAGTATAGTTTGAAGTCAGGTAGCATGATGCCTCCAGCTTTGTTCTCTTTACTTAGGATTGTCTTTGCTATACAGGCTTTTGGTTCCATATGAACTTTAAGTTATTTTATTCTGATTCTTTGAAGAAAGCCAATGGTAGCTTGATAGGGATAGCATTGAATCTATAAATTATTTTGGGCAGTATGGCCATTTCCACAATATTGATTCTTCCTATCCATGAGCATGGATTTTTTTTTCATTTGTTTGTGTCCTCTCTTATTTTCTTGAGCAGTGGTTTGTAGTTTTCCTTGAAGAGGTCCCTTATGTCCTTTGTAAGTTGTATTCCTAAGTATTTTGTTCTCTTTGTAGCAATTGTGAATGGGAGTTCACTCATAATTTGGCTCTTTGTCTATTATTGGTGTATAGGAATACTTGTGATTTTTGCACATTGATTTTGTATCCTGAGACTTTGTTGAAGTTGCTTATCAGCTTAAGAAGACTTGGAGCTGAGACAATGGGGTTTTCTAAATATATAATCATGTCATCTGCAAACAGAGAAAATTTGACTTGCTCTCTTTCTATTTGAATATCCTTAATTTTTTTCTCTTCCCCTGATTTCCCTGACCTGAATTTGCAATACCATGTTGAATAGGAGTGGTGAGAGAGGGCATCCTTGTCTTGTGCTGGTTTTCAAAGGAAATGCTTCCAGTTTTTATCCATTCAGTATGATATTGGCTGTGGTTTTGTCGTAAATAGTTCTTATTTTTTTGAGTTCTTATCAATACCTAATTTATTTAGAGTTTTTAGCATGAAAGGGTGTTGAATTTTATCAAAGGTCTTTTCGGTATCTATTGAGATAATCATTTGGGTTTTGTCATTGTTTCTATTTATGTGATGGATTATGTTTATTGATTTGCATATGTTGAACCAGCTTTGCATCCCAGGGATGAAGCTGACTTGATCATCATGGATAAGATTTTTGAAGTGCTGCTGGATTTGGTTGCCATATTTTACTGAGGACTTTTACATCAATGTTTATTAGGGATATTGGCCTAAAATTTTCTTTTTTTTGTTGTCTCTGTCAGGTTTTGGTAACAGGATGATGCTGGCCTCATAAAATGAGTTAGGATGAGGTATCTCTTTTTCTAGTGTTTGGAATAGTTTCAGAAGGAGTGGTACCAGCTCCTCTTTGTACCTCTGTTAGAAGTTGGCTGTGAATCTATCTGTTCCTGGAATACGATTATCGGGTATATACCCAAAGGATTATAAATCATTCTGCTATAAAGACACATGCACATGTATGTTTATCGCAGCACTGTTCACAATAGCAAAGACTCGCAACCAACCCAAATGCCCATCAGTGAAAGACTGGATAAATAAAATGTATGCACCATGGAATACTATGCAACCATTAAAAATGGTCAGTTCATGTTATTTGCAGGGATATGTATGAAGCTGGAAACCATCATTCTCAGCACACTAACACAGGAACAGAAAACCAAATACCACATGTTCTCACTCATAAGTGGGAGTTTAACAATGAGAACACATGGACACAGGAAGGGGATAATCACACACAGGGGTATTTTGGGGGTGGGTGGCTAGGGACAGGTTAGCATTAGGAGAAATACCTAATGTAGGTATTTCTGAGCTGATGAACTGATGGGTGATGAGCTGATGGGTGAAGCAAACACCATGGCACATGTATACCTATGTAACAAATGTGCACATTCTGCACATGTACCCTAGAACTTAAATTATAATTTTAAAAAGATAGTTGATTATAAATGTTGAAAATGTGGAAATCAGAAGTGTTGTACTTTGTGGGCCTGAATGCAAAATGTTGCATACACTTAAAAAAATAATCTGGTAATTTCTCACATGGTAAACATAGAATTACCCTATTATACAGCAATCCCACTCCTATGTATATATTCAAGAGAAAAGTAACATATGTCTACACAATCCCTTATACACAACTATTTATAACCACATTATTCTTAATAGCCAAAGGGTGGAAACAATCCAAGTTTCCACCAACTGATTAATTGATAAATAACATGTGGCATATCTATACAATGAGGGGAATTTGCTACAACATGGATGAACCCTGGAAACATCATGCCAAGTGGAAGAAGCCACTAACAAAGGATCACATATTATTATGGTTTACTGTGTGACATATTTAGAATAGGCAAATCAATAGAGAGCAGAAAATAAGCGAATGATTGTTTCTGTCTGGAGAGGTTGGGAGAATAGATATAACAGCTGAAGAGGACAGGCTTGTTTTTTGAGGTGGTAAAAATGTTGCAAAACTGACTGTGGTGATGGCTGCACAATCCAGTGAGTATACTAAAAATCACTGAATTGTACACCTTAGGTAAATTTTATGGTACATGAAGTTTATCTTACTAAAGCTGTCATAGAATAATAATAATTTTCCTAATGACTGCAAATACTGAGCAAATTTTTATTCACTTATTTGCCATTCCTGCATCATTTTTGGTAAAGTATCTGTCCAAATCATTAAAGTTTTTTTTAACTGTGTGTTTTGTCTTCTGTTACTGATTTGCAAGAATTTTATGTTATTTGCTTATTGTAGATACAAGTTTATTTTCACCTGTACTCTTTTGCAAATATTTTCTCCCATTCCTGGATTTTCTTTTCCTTTTATTAACAGTGTATTTTAATGAGAAAAAGCTTTAAATTATGATTTAACAGTGTTTTTAATGAGAAAAAGCTTTAAATTATGAAATACAATTTATCACATAAGACTTCTTGGCCTCTATAATTGCATGGGCCAATTCTCATAATCAAACTTCTCTTGTATATCTATATATATTCTATTGGTTCTGTTTCTCTTGAAAATCCAAGACATGTATAAACATATGCATATATGTACATACATACATTTTATCCTATTTGTATGTGCACATATGTATCCACACACATGTAGGCTTAAAGATTACAAACTTATAGATTTTTAAAAAATCTTTAAACCTATACATATGTGTTTATATAGGTATGCACATATGTTTATACATGTATTGGTACACAAATACTATATTTGTATAAATGTGTACATATGTAGTTTCTTCTATCCTTTGTATACATATACATATGTACATGTATATATGCAGAGAAGAGAGAAAACATTAAAACAAAATACTAGCAATTGTTGAATTTCCTAAATTAATTATTTTTAGTTGACAAAAATTGTACATATTTATTGTGTACAGCATATTTTGAAATACATATAGATCACAGAATGGGTAAATCAAGCTAATCAACATACATACCAACTCACATAGTTACTGTTTTTTAAGGGAACAGTACTTAAAATGTACTTCCTAAAAGATTTTCAAAAATACAATATGTTATTAACTATAGTCAACATGTTGTACAATAAATATCTTGATCTTATTTCTCTTATCTAGCTGAAATTTCATCTCCCCAACTTCCCTACCCCAAACCTCTGGTCACCATCTTTCTACTCTCTGTTTCTATGAGATGGACTTTTGTAGACTCTACAGTTGAGTTGTGCCTGGCATAGTTCATTAACATGGTGTCTTCCATCTTGTCTCAAATGACAAGATTTCCTTTTTGTAAAGGCTGAGTAGTAGTCTTCTGTGTGTATATAGCAAATTTTCTTTATTCTTTCATCCACTGATGAACATTTAGGTTGAGTCCATATTTTGGCTACTGCGAAAAGTGCTGCAATGAACATGGGAGAGCAGATACCTCTCCAACATACTAATTTCATTTTCTTTACAGATACACTTAGAAGTGAGATTTCTGGGTCATATGATAGTTCTATTTTTAGTATTTGAGGAAACTCCACACTGTTTTCCATAATGACTGTGCTTGTCTACTTTCCCACCAATAGTGTGCAAGGTTCCTTTTTCTCTACAATTGCTGAATTTGGTTAAAAAATATGAGAGCTCTTTGCAGTATCTTCCATTTTTTTGAACATTTAAAATCATATCAAAAATGTTTGAAATCTGATATAGATCCCAGACTTACATAAGAAGCAAATGTCAATTATCTTAAGAATGGAGAAAAACAAATTCACACACTGAAATCTATTCAGTAAGAAATAATGAACTGTGTAATACACATTTGTCTTAGTCTACTCAGGCTGCTATAACAAAATACCTGACACCAGGTAATTTATAAAGAACAGAAATGTATCTTTCACTGTTCTAGAGGCTAGGGATTCATGAACAAGGCACTGGCAAGTTTGGTTGTCTGGCACAGACTGTTCTCTGCTTTGCAGATGGTGCCTTGTTGTGCCATCCTCTGGAGGGGAGGAAGACTGTGTCCTCATGTAGTGAAAGGCAAAAGGTTAAGAGCATCAAACACCATGTCAAGCTGTTTTCATAAGGACCTTCTTCCCACTCATGAGGGAAGAACCTCATGACCTAATCACCTCCTATAGGCCCTAACTCTTAATACTACCACATTGGCTGTCATGTTTCAACACTTGAATTTTAGAGGGGACACATTCAAACCATATCAATGTTGCAACAGTATAAAACCCCCAAATGTTATGGTGTATGAAAAAATAAAAAATTCATACTGTATGATTCCATTTATGTAAAAATCAAGAACAGGTAAAATGAATTAACTTGCAATGATGAAAATTAGAAGTTTTTGCCAAAAGGGAATAGGGATTTATGGGGAGAGAGCGTAAAGGAACGTTCTGAGGTGATGAAAATATTCCACCCTCACAGGAATAGTGGTTACCCTGGTGTATAAATTCATCAAAACATGAAATTGTATGCTAAAAATCTGAACATTTCATTACACATAAATTTAATGTTTTTTGAAAATTCACTATACAAAGTTTGCAGTTAAAAGCAGAAAGAGAAAATTAAACATTGAAGAGTTTTAACCATGCTTTTGAGTTGTTCATGAAACTTCACCCATATGATCTCAGGTAATGTTTCCCTAGCCTGCGTTTAATTCTGATTATTGGCTTATTCTCTGCTCTACTCCATGAGTTATAACTTTAAATAATTTTTAGTTGTGCTAGCTACTAATATTAATAGCACAAGCTACTACTGTATTCATAGGCAAACTAATTTTAAAAATTACTTTTTAACTTTTCGAGCAATCAGGAACTGATAATCTCAATGCTTACTGGCTTTGGAATTTGGAAACAGCCTAACATGCTTGGACCACAGCTCTCCTGAGATTTAAGTAGGTTACCTCTAAGATTCCTTACAATTTCCAATTCTAATATTTAATTTCAACCACCAAGTATGATGTGGAAAGTGTTCCTCTTAGAGTCTCAAGTCATAATGCTTCACGTAGACCATCATTCTTGAATAGATTGTATATACACTATGATTTTCGCATGAAAAAAATAAGTTGAAGACATTTCATCCCTTGAAGAAGTTCCAATACGCATGTAGTTAAAGCTGCTGCAGTGTTAACACATTACAGACAGATAAAGTAAAACATTGCTAGCCTTACAAAATGTCTACGAAGAGACAAAGAGGTAAGCTGACTTGCTAAAGTTCTTTAGATGATTCACTTACAGAACTGAGAGTAGAAATTTTGTATCTTCTGTTTGACCCCCTTTAGTGATGTAGGGTCTTCTCAGAAGGGTCAGATTCAATTTTTGGATTCTTGGAAAGGTGCCATCATGAAGAACAAAACAAAACAAAAATCTTCACATCAACAAGGAGCCACCTGTCACTCTGCATTTTATTTTCTCTGCAGATTAGAATCTATAAGAACACACTTATTATTCATTCATGTCACTCCAGAGGGAGCCATCTAGCATGCGTCTGCTGTCATGAAAGACACTCTCAAGGAGATGCCTAAGGAGACAAACAGAAATCTTTTACACTTGGTGATGGAAGTGAATGTTTTCATGGAGGGCATGGAAAACTCCACATTGTCATGTGTATGTCTGACTGATCAGCTTCCACCTGCCTGTGTGGGATTCTGATGATGAGCCTATCTTCAGGTTTCCAAAATTACTGTCTAAGCTTTCAATTAGTCAGAAACTTGGTATGAATTTAGCCTTTGAATCTCAAGACACAAGCTACAGACCTGTTCTTTTATGTCACAATTAGCATAGCTCTCTGCAGACAGACCTAATTCTGGAAACCTTCCCAGACTAGCTATATCCTGAGGAATTCCAGAATTCCCTTTTCAGTATTCTTTTATTCACACTGCATCTCCTGGTGTAATATTTTCAAATCTAGAACAAAACATAAAGGAGAAATCTTGAAGACATTATGCTGAGTGAAATAAGACAGACAAAAAAGAACAAATAGTATGTGATTCTATTTAGATGAGGTACCTAGAATAGTGAAATCCACAAAAACAAAAAGTAGAATTGCGGACATCAGAAACTAGGAAAGAGGGAATGAGGAGTTACTGTTTAACAGGTACAGAGTTTCAGTTTGGAATAATGAAAAAGTTTCAAATCTGGATTGTGGAGGTTACACAGCAATGTGAATGTACTTAATGCCACTGAGCTGTAAATTTAAGAATGATTGAATAATAAATTTTATGTTATATATATTTTATCACAATAAAAAAGGAAGAAAATTTAAATTAGCTTATTCATATACATTAGATGTCCCACTGCCTGAGATTTATAAAAAGCTGCTGATAAGTGTTTAGGTAATTTTCACTTAGTGGTGCCTTTACACTGCAAAGCTTATATGTAGAAATGTTTTATCACTTGTGTAATAAAAATAGTCATCAGGTAATATAATCAGTAGTAAAAATGTACACATGTGGATCATACATTGCTAATGTGCTAAGAAGTGAGAAAATGAATGTACACATGTGTTAAATCTCAAGAATTTATATTACAAAGTTTCAAGAACACAGCTTTGAAATATTCTATATACGACCAACCCATTTGAAAACAAAGAATGACTACATGTAGAAAGAAGTATCATCTAAGATATAGATCTTCCCCCTGCCCATCACTGGTTAGAGCCCTGCTGGAGAATGATACATATTTAAAGATTAGGGAACTGAAGACGAACGAAGATATATTCTAGAAAGATGAAAGAGTCATCACAGAGATTTAAAAGCATTTAAAGGTGTTTTTAAAGCTTTGGAAACAACACCTATGAGGATAAAACTGATTTAAATTCTTGTAGAGCCAGATGCCTGTAATCCCAGCCACACAGGAGACTGAGGCAGGCAGATAGTTTGAAGCCAAGAGTTGGGGAACAGCCTGGTCAACATAGCAAGATAAAACTTAATTAAAAAATAAATAAGTTCATGTGGAAAGGGTACATGACATAAACATTGTTAAAGGGACCCTTCTCCATTTCAAACAACAGCCAGACACAGATAAGTCGACTTCAGCTCTAATAAGAGGGATTGTTTAGCTGTAAGAAAGGATTTCTCTCTATTCAGAATAGGAAGTCTCAGGAGCTCTCTCTCTGGAGCTCTTCAAAATTAGGGCAAATGTGCTTCTGTCTGGGATGACTTTGTTGCAGCCCTTCCTGAGGGACGGGGATTGCACCAATCTTCTCTTAAGGTCTCTTCCTGCTCTATGATTCTAGGATTAACCATGGGGACAGAGGCCACACTACCAGCTGTTTTAAAATGTTGTTAGGAAAGCAAATCGTTTGTGTGATTACATGACTAATGTTGTAGAACTTGTTGCTTTTCTTTTTTTTTGCCTTGAAATTATGCTGATAAATTGAGTAGTATCTTCACTATAAAAATGGGAAAACTCAGCTAATAGGGAAATTCTCTTCTGTAGAAACAATTGTGATTGTATTTAATACACATTAAATTCTACATCTATCTGTGAGGGGCACAGAGACATCCCATTTAAATGGCCAGCAGATAACTGAGGCCAGGGACATATTCATGTTAAATTAATTGCAGAGGAGGGGTCCATGGACCTCATTTACAAATAATTATCCTGTGCAAATGATTGCAAACAACTGGCTGAATTATGCACAAAAAGAAGCATCTTAAACCTGTAGCTGGGTTGCAGCATCTGGTTGTTTACTCCATAATTTTCCATTTATATAAGGAGATGCATTAACAGAAAGTACTTAGGGGAGATGAATTACAGAAAGAGCAATTCTAGAATTGAGTGACCGTATCTGGTTAGTAAAATTTAAATTTTTATTACAAAATATGACTACTGATAATGTTTTGCCTAATTCATTTTATTTATAATATCAAAGAGATTTCAACTCTGATAAATTTTGATTGCTTTAAAATTCAGGAAATATGGATCAAGAAGACTTTACTGTATTGGTTTAAGTTAGACATGGAGTTAGGAAACAGTGGTAGCAATAGCAGTCAAGTCTGCAGTTGAAACTTATGCCATTCTATTAATTGAGGCAAAGCTAGGAGAAAAAGGGAAATAATTTGAAAGTTATGTGATGGTTACAAAGAGTTAAGATAGTAGCATTCAAGCTCATCATATGCACACTTGAAATAGTATTTATTAAATTATTGTTCATAGTGGGAATGGGGGCACTGCTAAGGCTTGAGCCAAAACTGGTTCTTTGCTGATCTTACATAATTCTTCAATATATCTTCATTCACAGCATCCCTTATTAATTTAACCAAATTCATAAACCAGTGTAATGTTGCTCAGTGAGAAGGAAATAACTATATAGTGTCTTCATGAAGAAGAGTTAAATGACCCACTACTATCAACTGTTATACAGTGGATCTGCATGGGGAAAGGTTTGTTTGTGCGGAGAAAGGAAATAGAAATTTTCACACCTGTGGAGTGTCCAACATGGGACACCCTGGAGTCCCCAACATACCACTGAAGGGATGTTGCATTTCTAGGGGTAATAGAAATAATGCTGACTCCTTATTTTTATGTTTGACTGCTAATAGCTTTTAAGCCTCACCCCTCTTCTTTCGTCTTGTGCATCACATCTGGGAAAGTTGATAAAAAAGCCTGGGCACCCCCCTCCATCAACACCTGTGAGAGACAAACTTTAAAAGTCCCTGTTCACCCATGTGTAAGAACTCTCACACCAGCCCTTCCCACCTTCCACAATAATAATCCTCCTAAGTCATTTTCAGACCAGCTTAGGAAGAGTGCCTTGCTTTTCCCCCACGAAACTCCTTATTAATAAATGTTTTTATGCTCTCTTGGTGTGTATGTGGCATCCTCTGTTTTCACAGCGAAAACAAGTTTTGTGTGGGGAGTAAATCCTGATTTTGTAGGTTGGCACAACACCAGATAGCCCTAAGGACATTGGGACTCTACATGTTGGAAGAGGGGGAAGGGGTTGGGTACCAATAACAGTATTCTGCATGTTTAGCTACACCCACAGAGGTGAAGTAGAAGATGCTACAGAATTTTGAATTGGATGCCAATAGCTCTAAACTAAAGGCTTAGACTGTATCTAACTGTTTAGAAGATCAAGTAGAAATCTGGCTTATTTTATGATCCAGGAAATATTACAGTAACTCCAGGGAATTTTCATGTGTAGTTTTGATTAAAAGTGATGAAACAGTCTTAAGGGACTATTTTAATATTTGATATTTATGGATTTTTGGGTCAGTATCCCACCTTTATCTGGCTACATGACATATCCAGATAAAGACAAGATATTTTAAATTATCAATATTTTAAAACTTAGCATTATATGAGTAGATTTGCATATATATATATATATATATATATGAAACACAATTTGATAAAAGAATAATTAAGTTTATTGGATTACATTTCTCCAAATAAAATTCTAGTTAATTTATTCTCACCATAGAATAACTTAAGAGCAATTTAAAAAAAAGATTTAAAATACATTAGATATATAATATTTTTGTTTATGAAAGACAAATATGCTATATTCCTAACTTGAAAATATTTTCAGTATTATCTCCAAGGTTTTCCACTGTGAAGAGTTATCCTGCTATTTGGTCTAATTATAAATTAATTATTAGATTCATTTAGATATTAATTTGTCTAAAATGAACATTTATGAAGAGGAATTATTAGTGATAATGAATTCTGTATTAATATTCAGAAAACAGGACTAAGAGGGAAATATTGTCCACCTTCAATTCATCTTTAACTTTATCCCACTAATATAAATTCTCAAAGCATTCTTTAATTAATACCATTTCCATACTTTATATGGTTATCCAGGATTTTCAAGTTTGTTTTCCTGTCTTTGTGAAGGTTTTAATCAAAACAATGATGATATTTCAACTCTTTTATATTTAAACTCTTTATTCTTAAGAGCACTCTGTCCAACTTATTTGAAGCTTAGTTACTCTGCTCACTGCTGAGTACATCTTGACATTTTGAGAATGAATACAAGCCTCAAGAGAATGCACGCTTTACTCAGATCTAACAGCTGATCTCATTTAGTGATATATATAGTCATATTAAAGATGTATTAATTGCACTTCAGTATTAAATGTGACTGAAGGGTCTATGAAAAAGAGCTCACACATAATCATTTATTACTCTGACACCTTATCCTTTGCAAAGGCTCCTCTTGGGAGGTTGGATGGAATGTATCAACTGATAAGGAATAAATAAACTTATGCATTTTTAAAATCAGCAACAACTTTAGAATCCCTTCTGTGAGCCATCAACTACTCAGATTAGCTTTAATGGGGAGCTGTGTACCAAGAATCCTGACTTAGAACCTCCTGATTAGAACTAATTACATTTTTTTCAAATTCTTACTCAGGGAAGCATGCTTACTTAATGGTGAATTGTAACCTTTCAGAAACTGAAATTACAAAACAGTTTGAGGAATGGGAAAAGGTAGAGGAGGATGCAGTAGATGAAAAGGCAGTTTCATAACTGGAGGAAAGGGTAATAGCAGAGGAGTCCTGGTAAACCTGTGAAGGCATGCCATGAAGCAAGGATTTCTTTATGTTCTGTTTTGCACATCAGTTTTTTGCTCTTTTTGAAACTATAATAGGCTCTGAAACTGGCCTGAGTTATTTACATCAGAAGTGTTTTAACTTACAGTGTCCCTATAGTCTTTTGTCAGTTAAGTAATGACAGTAGCTTTTGTTCTCATTTCTTTATTCAGCCCATAATTTATCTACTAATAATTTAATCTTGTTTCCCATTCAATTTAACATGAGTGAGTAGCTGATTTCAAGATCCTTTAGGTGCATTTATCTTTTGTTAGGTAAGTCCTCAACATGTATTGCTCTCTATAGCAATACACATGGAAGATGATCTTTACATGTAACACAATGCAACATTTGGGTTCCCACACCTGTAATCACCCCTGGCATGTCAACATTGTGTCCTTTGCAACTCAAGAGAGGACATAGAAGCACATGTGATAAACAGTGAATTAACTTAGATACAATTTTGAATTTGCTCTATTAATGTTTCAAACATGCACAACGTAAATCTTTAATATTTAGGAAATACATCCTATGAGCATGTCACAAATAATAGAACAAGATATGAAGTCAATAATTACAGAATCATGAATGAGTAGCGTTTGTGCTACATAGGAATGGAGCATCTGGTAACGATCCATAGCACTCCCTACATAATGACATTTGGTGAAGGAATTCTCTACCTTCAAAGAGTCAAATTGCAAGTGCCAATCATCTGTCTCTTCTTTTTAAATAGAAATCTGAACTGTTGTCCTCAAAGAATATGATTCCTTACAGTCTACTTACATAATCACATTGATGCCTCCTCTATTTGTCAAGGCTATAAACATAGACTTGCCAAGTCACATTGGAAAGTTAGGCATGTTACTTCACTTTTATGACCTCGACACTTTTGAAGCTTAAAGGTATTTATTTGTGGAAATTATTTCCATTGGAGTTTTGCTAATGCTTTCTTTGATTGTTTTTAGTTTATTCGTTTTGGGCAGAGATATCACAGAAATAATGTTAAGTACATTCTTATTGTATTCTCTCAGGTGGTACACGTTTTTATGTGTACTGATGATGTGAGATCCTCCAGGGTCCACTGTAACTTCCTTTCTCTATAATTAATAGCATTTTATAGGAGGTAGGTTAGCTTTATGTGTCAATGTGGCTAGGCTACAGTACCTAGGTATTTAATCAAATACTAATCTAGCTGTTGCTGTGAAGGTTCATAGATGTGGTTAACATCTAAAATTGGTTGACTTTCAGTAAAAGAGATTACCTCACTAATGTGGGTGGGACTCATACAATCGGGAGAAAGTCTTTCAGAGCAAAACTGAGGAAGAAGAAAGTCGGCATCAGGACTTCAACATTGACTCCTGCCTGAATTTCCATCCTACTCACCTTCCCTGTGTGTTCTGTGCTTGCCAGCCCACACAATCTAATGAACGAATTCTTTGAAATAAATCTCTTAATATATGTGTATAATATATTAGTAACTATTAATTAATTATATATCTATTCCTTTAGTTCTGTTTCTTGGGAGAACCCTGATCTAACTGGTAGAGATTTGGATACTGGAAGTGATTTACAAGGAACAGAATCTTAGAGATGAGTTTTCTAAATTGGTTCTGTGAAGGTACTTTGAGATCATGAAATGCTCTGTTCCTCAACGAACTGTAAATTGATCCATTCCTTCATTTATATCAATATGGATTCATGGTTTTCTAATTTATCAAATGGCTTAGAGTATATTTTTGTAACAGCTTTATTGAGATATAATTCATATAGTGTACAATTCACCCATTTAAAATATAGAATTCACTGTTTTTAGTATATTCATAGAATTGTGCAGCCATCTGAATATTTTCCTGATCATAAAACAAAGTCCTGTATGATTTTAGCTTGTACTATACCACATACTCTCTTCTCATTGAGGTTTGGCAACCACTGATTGACTTTGTCTTTATAGATTTGCCTTTTCCAGGCATTTTATATAGATGAAGCCATATACTATGTAGTCTTTGTGACTGGCTTCTTTCACTTAGCATTATGTTTTCAAGGTTCATCTATATTGTAGCAGGTATCACTATATTGCCAAATGCCAGGGGTTTGTCCTAGATCCAGCTGCTCACTTTACAGAAAGCCAATCACTGAGACAATGAGTATTGGCAAGGAAGAAAGGCTTTAACGCAAGTGATGTCAGCTGGAAGACTGGAGACCAGTCTCAAGCCCATCTCCAAAACTGACTTAAGTTAGTGGTTTATATAGTGGAGAATTAGGGAGAGGTAATTAGGGAGAGGGAAGAGGAGTTGGTCAACAGGCAGCAGATGCATCTCATTGTCTAGATGTAGTGATCTGGGAAGGCTCAGTTCCTTAATACTATCTGGGAGCCCTGATTATTGGTCGATTTCCTGAGAAAGGAACTTACATAAAACAAATTTACATTTCTCAAGTTTCAGTTCTATGGGAAAATTGGGCCAATTTCAACTTCATCACTCTTATTTATGTTCAAATGATATTTCATTGTATAGAATGCCACATTTTGTTTATCTTTTAATTACCTGATGGAAATTCAGGTTGTTTCACTCTCTGGAGTCTGCTACCAAAGCACTTTTCCAGAATCATGAGACAGTACCCGTGTTTTAAAATCTCTAATTAATTACCCTGCAGTCTCTAATAGTGAACCCAAATTGTGGGGAGGAGGAAGAGTACAGATGGGGAATGGGACATGCTAACAGATACATTGCTAGTCAGTAAATAAGGCAGAAAATGTGTGAAAAGATAATCATTACTGTTATATATAGTAATACAAGGAAAAGGAAAACTACTGAGATGTCTAAGTGAAGATGACTAAGTAAGTTTTAATGCATTCATACAATGGAATATCATATGGGCATTAAGAATCACTTTGAAAAGTTTTTTTTAAAAAATGTCCATATCTATTTCTGAGTGAAAAGTCAGGGCTGCAAACCAGACATTTATTATGATCACATTTAAAAAGAATATACACTGTATGGTTTGGCTGTGTCCCCACCCAAATCTCATCTTGAATTTTCTCTCCCATAAAGCCCACACATTGTGGGAGGGACTGGCGGGAGATAATTGAATCATTAGAAAGAGTTTTCCCATGCTGTCCTTGTGATAGTAAGTCTCATAAGATCGATGGTTTTATAAAGGAAAGTTCCCTTGCACATGCACTCTTGCCTGCCGCCAACCTCCTTCACCTTCTGCCATGATTGTGAGGCCTCCCAGCCTGTGAGGACCGTGAGTCCACTAAGTCCCCTTTCCTTTATAAATTACCCAGTCTCAGGTATGTCATGATTAGCAGCATGAGAACAGACTAATACACTGTCCTTAAACTACAAAAAATAAACTCACATGCTGATATGGTTAGGCTCTGTGTCCCCACCCAAATCTTATCTTGAATTGTAATCCCCAGGTGTTAAAGACGGGACCTTGTTGTAGGTGATTGGATTATGGATGCAGCTTCCCCCATGCTGTTCTTGTGATAGTGAGTTCTCACAAGATCTGATGGTTTGAAAGTGTGTGGCAGTTTCCCTCTTTTTCTCTCCTGCCACCATGTGAGACGTGCCTTGCTTTCTCTTCACCTTCTGCCATGATTGTAAGTTTCCTGAGGCCTCCCCAGCCATGCAGGACTGTGAGTCAATTAAACCTCTTTACTTTATTAACTACCCAGTCTGAAGTAGTTTTTGATAGCAATGTGAAAGCAGACTAATATATTTGCCATAAATGTGATACATATACATTCAAAAACAGGAAGACACTGCTATTATACAGGTGTCTATTGCTGCATAATGGGATTAAGAGTATGTAATTTTTCTTCATATTTTGGTATATTCTCACATTTTTGACAGTGCAGTGGAGATCTGTTACTTTTACAAACAATAAAATTAATTGTTGATATAACCTCTCTAGCTGCCTAAAATGCTCTGGCACCCCGTGATTTGTGCAAAATACCTGCTTCCACAATTCACATCCTGCAATCTTGAATGGCAAAGTAAACTACAATCCCATCCCATGGATTTTCTTGAGAGAAAATGACAGCATCTTTGAGTTTGTTCAATGCCAGTAAAGTGGTTTGAAGATAAAAATTGCTACGTAAGTGCTAAGTATTGTTATTGATCATTAAGAATCACTCAACGTAGCATAAGTGATTCTCTTCATTACTGGCATGAAAGTCATTTTCTCTAGGCAAAGGCTAAGGATTTACTCATAATATTGACATTTTAAAAAGTGTATTACTAGGAGACATGATGTGCTGGAAACACTTATCTTTCCTTTCTCTTATGCCCTGAAATTGGAACTTTATATTTTGTGGAGTCAGGCCTGCATTAATTTGTGTCAAATGCTAATATTGCTATATTATAAATTTTACATGAAACTGCTGTATCAAGAAACTGTTTTCAAGAAACTGATTCATTTTAACAATGTCTTTGGTGCAGGTAAGTTTTGGTGAAGTGTTGGTCTACTCAGTACTGGATTGGTGACAACAGAATCTGGAAGGGATGATGTTAACTCAGACAAATAATTTTAGGGTTGAGGGGGAAGAAGGGAGGGTATCGATTTTGCGTGGGCTGGTGTAGGCCTGCCAAAAGAATGTTTTCTGAGTTTTTCTCTCTAGATTGATTGTCCTCTGTGTTTTATAGATATTCAATTGCTAATGATTACCTGCAAGGCAAGGATTACTGTTAAACATATTTGACAGAGAAACTAAAGCTGAGGGATTGTTACTTGATGGTTATCATATAGATAATAAATTTCTGAAAAGTGTCATGTTACCCTAGGGATAGGGATATTTGCATTGCCCACCTAGGTGATTAGGATTAAGCTGAGGAAGTAAAGAGATCAAATGGGGCAAAGCCCCGTCATTTCTAAGTGTTTCCTATGTTATTTCTACCTTTGATAATATCTTAAAATTCAATCTTATTAAACAAAGAGCTTTTTCCTGCAGGATTTCAGTGTGGTATGATGGAAATAAAATAGGATCAGGACATATAATTTCTATTCTTAGCTCTTTCTCCAAGTAATGACTGTTATTTTTTCTTCCATACCCAGTATCATAATAACGTATTTTATATGTAGGATAATAACATATTTTATACTTTCATTAGAATCATATGAGATTAACAGATGTGGAAAAATTAAAGTGTTAAATTATTTCTTATCCATACTATTGCCTTGGAGCATTTAACACTTGGGTTTATTCCCTGACATATTGAGAAGTTGGTGTAATAGTTGTCACATATTTCTTGTGTTTTCATTATCACTCTGCCAGTGGATTGCTAAGTCAGTGCACAGCATGCTTGAAAGAACCTTCCTGAGTACATGTGTGGTACAGGCCCTTCACATACAGTCTTTCAACTCTGCAGCCTCTGTAAATCTGTCTATTCACAATGAAGTATGTGCTTTCAATAGAAAAACAACTCCTTTAAAATATATTATTTTCTATTTCTGTTTCCACAGAAAGAAAACTTGCAACAATTTCTGTGACTTTTTTCAGGTTTCAAAATTAATAGAGGATCAAGTAGTTTACATATTTGTTACGAGTTGTTGATTAAATTCCAAGAGCAGAATACTCCCCTGCAACCATCATAAGGTATATGGACTCAAATTATAGAAAGGACTTAAGGAGCTTCTCTCAAATATGCTGAGGTGATTAATTCACCTGGCACTGCTAGTTTGAAAAACAATTTATACAATTATTTTTAAAAATTACCTCCTCCATGTACTCATAGTTTTCACTCACTCGTAAGCACTATGTAGTACTAATGGTTACTCAATCCACCAGAGCTAATATTAAAAGTCAAAAAACAGGAGAAAAAAAGCGGTACATTGCATTATTTTGCCCGTTATTTAGTTTATTTGCTTTATTCATATGTTTGATTCCTATTTCAGTCACATAGCTTTTGGGATTAAATCCAAGCAAAAGAATATAAAATCGTGGAGCTATGAAGTCCTTAATTCATTACTGCCATTATTGTATGAAGTAAAGTATAAGGAGCTCAACCACAAAGTAAATAAATACCTAAAGAAATCTACGTAGACCCTTTACACAAAGTTATCCGATTTGGACCACCTTAACATTTCCAAGTAATTAATCTCCAAGTCACTAGTACTATTAGCAGCAAATCTTTATCAAGTAGGGCTGTGACAGGAGGGTCATAGATCTATTGCTCCTCAGAGCCACAAGCAATGTTCACAGAGGCACAATTTACAATATAAGATTTTATTTTGTTCTAGACCATGGCCATACTCAGAAGCCAATCTACTGAAAAATGAAAAGTCTCTTTGGAGATTGTTGCACATTGGGAAATTTTCGAGCACTAGAAGATTGAGTGGTGCTGGTGGTGATAGATCTGTGGCTACAGGACTTACCAGATCTAAAGATCTGCTGCATTAATGACTCAAGACTATCATTTGAAATTGTCTTCGAAATTATCAGTTTAAGTAATTTGAATTCTAATTAAGGCTTTAACATTCTCATTTGAAAGAAAGAGTATATCCTTTATAGTCTATTATAACAATTTTTGACATGAGTTCCTAAGCTACTAAGTAGAGGTTGTTCAAAGAAAACATCTACTTAGTAACTTAGATGTTTACATGACATACTTAAACTTCACAGTTTGATTCATGGCTGTCAATACAGCTGTGAACAGCCTTATACTGATCTTCACTTTGAATCATTGTATTGTTCCTGCGTCTAGTCAACAGAAGAATAAGAATAAAAGGCGGCTCACTTTATTTATAAGAAAATTTAGTTTCCAAGAACAGGGTACTCAATTCTTTTTTTTTTTCTGAGCTTTCTTTTATATATATATATATATATATATATATATTTTTTTTTTTTTTTATTGCATTTTAGGTTTGGGAGTACATGTGCACAACAGGCAAGATTGTTGCATAGGTACACACATGGCCGTGTGATTTGCTGCCTTCCTCCCCCATCACCTGTATCTGGCATTTCTCCCCATGCTATCCCTCTCCAACTCCCCACTCGCTGCTGCCCCTCTGCTTTTTCCCCCGACAGACCCCAGTGTGTGATGCTCCCCTCCCTGTGTCCATGTGTTTGCATTGTTCAACACCCGCCTATGAGTGAGAATATGCGGTGTTTGATTTTCTGTTCTTGTGTCGGTTTGCTGAGAATGATAGTTTCCAGGTTCATCCATGTCCCTACAAAGGACATGAACTCATCATTTTTGATGGCTGCATAATATTCCATGGTGTATATGTGCCACATTTTCCCTGTCCAGTCTATCATCGATGGGCATTTGGGTTGGTTCCAGGTCTTTGCTATTGTAAACTGTGCTGCGATGAACATTCGTGTGCATGTGTTCATGGCTAGGAAGAATCAATATCGTGAAAATGGTCATACTGCCCAAAGTAATTTACAGATTCAATGCTATCCCTATCAAGCTACCAATGACCTTCTTCGAAAAACTGGAAAAAACCACCTTAAACTTCATATGGAACCAAAAGAGAGCCCGCATAGCCAAGTCAATTCTAAGCAAAAAGAACAAAGCTGGAGGCATCACACTCCCGGACTTCAAACTATACTACAAAGCTACAGTAATCAAAACAGCAATGTACTGGTACCAAAACAGAGATATAGACCAATGGAACAGAACAGAGGCCTCTGAGGCAACACAACACATCTACAACCATCCGATCTTTGACAAACCTGACAAAAGCAAGCAATGTGGAAATGAGTCCCTGTTTAATAAATGGTGTTGGGAAAACTGGCTAGCCATGTGCAGAAAGCAGAAACTGGACCCCTTCCTGACACCTTACACTAAAATTAACTCCAGATGAATTAAAGACTTAAACATAAGACCTAACACCATAAAAACCCTAGAAGAAAACCTAGGTTCTCAATTCTTAAGAAAAACATTCTTACTCAGTTTTAATTTGGACGAAGCTCATTCTACAGATTCAGTCTAGGTAAATGTCCAGAAATATAGTCTGTTTTATGGAGTTTTAAAAACTATTTAAGTAAAAATTGAATTCCATCAATATAAACAAAATACAATGCAAAGTACCATATTAGTCATTTAGATGCTGCAAAGATTAATAAAAAGGTCTACTTAGAAGCGTGAGTGTGCATGTATGAGAGAGAGCAAGAAAGAGAAAGAGAATGTGTGTGTCTGTGTGAGAGAGAAAGAGAGAGTGTGTGTGTGTGTGTGTGTGTGTGTGTGTGTGTGTGTGTTAACTTGGACATAAAATAGCACAGTAGGTCCATCTTCTGAGGAATTGAAAAAATTTACTCATTTATATCAAGGCAAATACATTGGTGTTCAATGAGGAAAGTCATTTGCTCCTTTGTGCTAGATGAGGAAATGCCTGATATTGTGAAAAGACGTTAAAAACACCTTCTCTTGCCATCACATGCATGGATACAGCACAGAACTGTCAGCATCTCTTACCCCTTGTTTGACAGGCTTTTATGTTGTTGAATGTGTATAAACTTCCATTCTTTTCCCTAGTTATAATGATGTTTTTAATGCTTTTTTTGTAGGTTGATTCTCAATGTTACAAGCCAAAAATTCATTAACTTTATAATGACATAAATATACTCAGTGCAGAAGCAGGTAATAAGCTAAGGTCACATTCCCCCTCCATGGTACCAACATCAAGACTCATGTGTCTGTGTACTCTACATTCATACACTCAAAACTGGGACAATTTTAGTATGCTTTTTATGTGAACCACACCTTTCAAGTAACAATTTCCTTGCTTTCCTTTATTTGTTCTTTTCTTCCTCTTTTACTTTTCAATAATATTGATTTCATTTTATCTTTTTATTTTGAAAAATAAGGCACATATATTCTTCATTATACCTCTAATAGGGTTACTGTGCATTCTACCTATCAAGTAGAAATCACTCCATTGTTCTTCTTTAAGGTCCTACCTCCTGTTCAGACAAGTTGACTTATTGCTTCACATTCAGCTTTTTAAAAAATTTCCTGGAGTGCCTAGCTGTCCTTCTTTTTATTGAACTCTGTGACTTTATTGTATCCTCCAATTATTCAACTGCCAGCATCAGGCATTGGCAAACTTTTCCTGTATCGAGGGGCAGATAGTAAATAATTTTAGACATTGCAAGACATTCAGTCTCTGTTGCTACTACTCAACACTGTTGCTGTGTTACAAAAATAGTCATAGACCATATGTAAATGATTGAGTGTGGCTGTATTCTAATAAACCTTTATTTACAAAAACAAGAGATGAGACAAATTTGGCCAATAAGCCATGGTTTGACAACCTCTGAGGTACACTATTCTTTCATTTGCGTGGAATCTGTGGTGTCTTTCCTCTAAGATCCCTATTTTCTTCTGCTCTCTCTAGAGTGGTTGTTTCCTACTTGGTTCAATTTCCATTAACTAGTGGCTGATATTGACTGCTCTCCTGAGATAGAGCCACTGTTTTGTGGAGCCTGTGTTTTCATTTTTCCTGATTTACTTCTTAACTGTTATGTCAACAGATGCTGACGAGGATGTGGAGAAATAGGAACACTTTTACACTGTTGGTGGGAGTGTAAATTAGCTCAACCATTGTAGAAGACAGTGTGGCAATTCCTCAGGGATCTAGAAATAGATATAACATTTGACCCAGTAATCCCATTATTGGTTATATAGCCAAAGAATTGCAAATTATTCTATTATAAAGACACACACACATGCATGTTTACTATGGCACTGTTTGCAATAGCAAAGACTTGGAACCAATCCAAATGCCCATCAATTATAGACTGGATAAAGAAAATGTGGCACATATACACTATGGAATATTATGTAGCCATAAAAAGGATGAGTTCATGTCGTTTGCAGGGCATGGATAAAGCTAGAAACCATCATTCTCAGCAAACTGACACAAGAACAGAAAACCAAACACTTCATGTTCTCACTCATAAGTGGGTGTTGAACAATGGACACGGGGGCGGGGGGGGGGGGACATCACACACCAGGGCCTGTCAGGGGATGGGGAGCTAAGGGAGGGGATAGCAGGGGGTGGGGGGCTAAGGGAGGGGACAGCATTAGGAAAAATACCTAATGTAGATGATGAGGTGATGGATGTAATAATCCACCATGGCATGTTTATACTTATGTAACAAACCTGCACATTCTGCACATGTTCTGCCAAATTTAAAGTATAATTTTTTAAATGTTGTTATGTCAACAGGTAATTAACCAATAAAAGTGCATTTGTGATTTTTCTGATTCCTTACTTGTCTGGAATATCTTTATTTTGTGCTCATCACTTGATTGGCAGTTTATCTAAATACATAAAAAATTTCATGTTGTGCAATTTGTCCTGAGAACTCTAACCACATTGAGGAGTCAGTGTCGAAGCATTCTGGCACTCTTGCTGAAAAGAAGTCTGATGTTGGTCTAAATTTTAGTCCTTTATTTCTGTTTTGTTTTTTCATCTGGGATAATTTTAGAGGATTCTTCTTAGTATAGAAGTTGTGGAATAAGATTGTATCTACATATGGGTCATTTTCATTCAGACTGCTCTTCACTGAGTAAAACATTTAAATCTAGAGCTAGTGTCCCTTTATTCCTAAAAAATGTATTTTAATTATTTGGCCATTTCTTCTTGTTTATGTTTCTCTTTTATTTTGGGGATTTCTATTAGCAGAAAATGTACTTGATTGTTGCTTTGTGTTTCTCATCAGTTATCTTAAAATTTTAATCACTGTCTGTGTTCAGGATGATTTCCACAATATTAACTTCCAAATATCTGAATTGTTTATTTCAGCATATTTCTAATGCCTAAAAGTCCTTTTGCACTCTCCAACTCTCCATTTTGGATACTATGCTTTTAATTCTAATAAGGCTAAAACAGCTTTGTGGCACTCTCTGAAGATACCAGACACTCTGTAAAAAGTGACTTTCTGTGGCCTCTTTGTTTCCCCCAGAACTATGTGTATCTCTGTGCACTTGGTCTTGCTGTTAGATCCCTCTTTTCTTCTTCTGTGCTCTAGACTGTCCGCCATTGATTGGTGAGCCTTGAGTGTTTGTTCATCACCACACAATGGGGCAATTGCCAAACAGACTGGAAACTCAGCTTACACGGGAAGGTTGTGTTGTCTGGCACACCTAGCAACACAGGTAACTGAGTGTGCAAGGATCTGGTCATTACTATGGAGGGAGCTAAATGTTTGAACACCTGAAGTTTATTTCCAGAATATCTATTCATACACCAGCTATACTGGCCATTATAGTTCTTACCATGCAGTTCATTCTATTTCTGCCCAGAATACAGTGTGTGGTGTGTGTGTGTGTGTGTGTGTGTGTGTGTGTGTGTGTGTGTGTGACAGACAGACACAGAGAGCAGTAGGAGAAGTAGTAAAAGGAGATCTGTCTGTGTGATTCTGCATGCAGGTGAGGTGTGGAGAGACTTTTTATGTGCAGAGACTTTTTATGTGCAGAGCATTAACTGAGTCTCCTGTCTCTAGCCAGGTTTTTCATGGCCCGCCTCTGTGGTTCTTCCTGATTAGAATCTCAGACTCTTAAGGGTTCCTCTGGTCAGGTTTAATCATCTGTCAGCCACTTCTATCTTCTCTGTTTTCAAGTTATTTGACAAAATTTCTCATGTGCATATGGGTACCCCTGTCATTCTCGTTACTGTTATCATAGTGCAGCTTTACAATTCCTACACTGGTTTTTGGAGAGGACCATGAAAGGAGGTTACAAACATAAATTATCAACTCTATTATGAATCTGGAAACCCTGATCCACATTTTTAAGAGTGAGGAAGGTCTTTATAGTTTATTCTCTTGTGATCAGTGTATTAAAATGCCTGTTTTCTATAACCCTCAATTTATGAGATACGTGGAATCGTTGGTCAACATCATGGGTAAAATAGTGGTATCACAGTAATAGCCTATAAATGACAAAATCCATATTGTCCTCCAAACTATCATACAAGATCATCATGAAACCAGAAAATTATTAAGCTCATTCTGAACTGGTTCTATAATCTACTAATTTTGCATAAGTATCCTACAGAAATGAGTGTCCAGAATCAGCATACCTTAAATACTAAACACAAACTTTTACTCATCTCCTATGGATCCACATAGATTCTTCTTAATAGTACATCAGAGGTTCAAGAAAAGAAAACATCTGGAAGTTTGAAACCAATAGCTCTCCATTTATGTGATACAATCTGAGAATTCTATTTTTCTTGAGGTAGTAGCAATACACTTAAAACAGCCTTGGTGTTACTGTTAGCTTGTAAGTCTCACACAGTTGAATTGCAGAAAAAGCAATTTTGCAATGTATTCATGGCATAAATATATGTATGATTTTGGGACATGAGTTTATCTGTAATAGCATGAATGTTTCATAATCCTTCTAGCATGTATGGGCACAAAAACATATCTAAATTTCTACTATTTCAGATTTATCTTTCCATGAGTTTCAACTATTCACTTTTCTTTCCAGCACAGGAAAATTTAAGACCCAAGAAATACGTGTTTTTGAAAGTTAGGAGAACATTTGTATTTCATGTCCTTTTGTCCCAATAGTATTGAAGTTTATTTTTTCTTAGATGGTGATTATAGGACTTAATACAAGACAGATAGCTAGATAAGATAGATAATAATAAGATAGATAGATAAATAGTTTATATATATGCTATCTTTAGAGAGAGTGAGAGATGGATATAGATAGATTTTTAAATTTTGTATCAGTACATGATGTTATATACTATATTTTTAAAATAATATTGTCTCAGAGCTTGAAATACATGTTTATTAGAAATATTTGCTTGCCAGAAAATGTATAGAAAAAGAAATCAATATTTGTTCATTGTTGATATATAATCAGTTGAAAAATTTAAGTTCCATTTGACAGTAAATTAAGCTTACTGATTAACTCTACTTTGTATTACAACCATTTTTACAAAACTATTTCCAATATATATTTCCAAGTCCTTCTGAGCTAACAGAGATATAGGTATTTATTTTTAACTCAATGTAACAAAATAGTGTCTTCAGACAGGTTATAAAGTGTAGAGATACCTTTGCTGGGAATCTGCATCACTAAATGATCAGAAAGACCTTAGAAGTTTTTGGTTCATTTCCTTTTGCTGTGTATAGTTTGTTTCTTAAAGTACAGCACTTTTTCTCAGAAAAAGAAGAAAGAAAGATCTACACAAAAAGAAAGAATAAATGACAATAAAATCATACGGAAAATCTAGAAAAACATAATTTACATACTACTATGCTTGATAAAATCACTGACTTGTTATATTCTTTGAATGATAACTTCAGGCTAGCAATAATGTATTTAGTACTACATGAAGAAAATTATTTCACATTATTGTCTGTCTATGAGTAAATGCACATGGTTTTTCTTATTTTCCCAAGAATGGCAATTTTGATGAGTACTAACCATGTATTAAAAGCAAAGTTTTCCTATTACTTGCTATGGCCTAAGGGTCCTTAATGCAAATCTGGAGGAAAGCAGTTGCTTTGAACCCCAGTTTGTTGAAAACTAATCCTTACAGGAAAATTTATCTTAGTTGAAGTAAAATTCTTTTCAGATATTAAAGTGAAAATCACAGAGTCATAAGAGTTTTTAGTAAGCACGTTTTCATTGTATATGTGAGATCATTTTAATTCTCTCTATATAATTTTTACAATCCCATCTGCTGCAGTAGGACTACATGTCATATTTCAGGCATTCCCCCCTCCCTACTAGATTTACACTGATGAAGTAATATTCCAGCAAAATGAACCAATGATTAGCTACATTGATAGCAATAGGAGCCACAGTTTAGAAGTGAAAATGACACTCGAAGTATTTTGCTAGATATGCATGGCAGGTGTTTGGCTCGAATAGCTTTAATCTCCTTTTACAAAAAGAAATGCCCTTCATCCAGCAAGCTGAATTTACGTTGGTTAAGATTCACCTTCAGTAAGCTGCAAAGAAGATAAAAAAGAAAACGCATGAAGACAACCACACCAGAAACACATTTATCTTATGGGTGCCTCCTAATTACTGACTTGTCACCATCTCCTGCATCCACAGATTGAAAGATGTACAGAAATGATAACAAAGCAAAATGATCAGAGTAATGTAAGTGAAAGGGCAGTCTGGCAATTCTCTCTTTCTCTCTGCTTGTGATTCTAGTTAGTTCCCAGGAACACTACACTAAAAAATGCAGCCATTTGTTTCTCCATCTATGTGTGGCACGAGGGTACAAACACAAGTGCTGTGCTCAGAGAGAAAGATCCCTGAAGAGCAGCTGCAGGCAACACATTCTGAAAAGAAACAAGATTTTAAAGCTATCATGTAGGACAAAATGTTTAATGTAAAGTTTTCAAAGATAAAAACACAATATGCTGTTGTAACAGAAAATGGATGAGTAACATTTCATTTTATGGTGTTAACCAAAAAGTATATAATGAAAGAGACTACAAATTAATAATTTTTATTAGGAGATCTGTATTCTTTACTGAGGAAGATTATCTATCTAACATCTATTTATCAATTATCTATCTATCATCCATTTATCTATTCTATGAGTACTCCGATATACATTTGAGGTGGCTTGAAATAAGAACTCCTAAAATAATTCACGAATAAAAAAAGACCAAATGATAGAAAATGAAGGGAGTGAATTATGTCAAGAAGCAGACTAACCAAAGAAAACCTATAATAATAGCTGCTATAAAATCTATTGAAAGTACATCTGAGATGGAGTCACGCCTGGAGTATGATGGAGCGATCTCGGCTCACTGCAACCTCAGCCTCCTGGGGTTAAGCAATTCTCCTGCCTCAGCCTCCCGAGTATCTGGGATTACAAGTGCCAGCCACCACGCCCTACTGATTTTTGTATTTTTAATAGAGACAGTATTTCACCATGTTGATCAGGCTGGTCTCAAACTCCTGACCTCCGGTGATCCACTTGTGTTGGCCTCCCAAAGTACTGGGTCTAGCCCTTCTTTCTTTATGTAGACCAAGTTTCTGGTATTTTCCTCTATCTGAGGAACATTTGTAACATTTCTTGCCTGGCAAGTCTGTTTTCAGAAGTTTCGCTCTGCTTTTTGTTTTTGTTGTTGTTGTTGTTGTTTTAATTTTCTTTTCTTTTCTTTTTTTTTTTTATTGTACTTTAGGTTCCGGGGTACATGTGCAGATCATGCAGGATTGTTGCATAGGTACATACATGGCAACGTGGTTTGCTGCCTCCATCCCCCCATCACCTATATCTGGCATTTCTCCCCATGTTATCCCTCCCCAACCTTCCCAACCTACACTGTCCCTCCCTAGCTCCCCGCAACAGACCCCAGTGTGTGATGCTCCCCTCCCTGTGTCCATGTGTTCTCATTGTTCAACATCTTCCTATGAGTGAGAACATGCCATGTTTGATTTTCTGTTCCTTTAATCTGAGAAAGTGTTTCTCCATCATTTTTCAAAGACAGTTTTCCTAGATATAGAATTCAAGGTTGGTGTTTCTTTCTTTAACACCTTAAATATTTTATTCCACTCTTTTGCTTACATGTTTTAGATGATAAGTGTGCCACTGGAGAGCTACTGGTGTGGTGACAAGGCACGAGGGAGGGGGAGTGTCTTACTAAATCTGTCTTTTAGTAAGCCTGTGTCTCAGGGTTTTCACAAGAGTTTCTCCAGTTGTATAATGACCCATCCCTCCCATCCCTACATTTATATTGCTCAGTCCCTTGGTAAAGGCTGCAGTGTTTCCCATCTATTTTCTTGAAGAACAGACCTTTGGTGGATATGTGTTTCACCTTACCAGACACTGGAAGTCTGGGAGAAGGCTGGAGTGGGGGAGGGAATCCTCTTTTTCCAGATGAGATAAAGCTCTGGAAACTTTCTTTCTCCATAGTAGGCTTTGCTATGGAGAAGGCTCTGGGTATATTTCACAGTGGTTACTCCTTCCCACTCCTCACCCTTCAACAGAGCCACAAAGGGATCTTTCTCAGACTCTCATGTAAGAACCTGGTGGGGTTTCTGTAGGAAAAGCCCATGGAAGCATGGGAGCCCTGAAGAGTGTGGCCCTATGGAACTCTCTCTCTCTCAGGTAATTTCACATTCAGCATCCAGCAATGCATTAAAATCAACATTAAGTGTCCCACTAGCTTATGGCTCCAGCAGTTTCTGCTCCAGGTAAACAGATTTGAGCTTTCTGTATATGCCTGTTCCTCCAAATGTAAGGGTGGCAGTTTGTCCTTCATTTTCTGATTTGTCCATTAAAAGTTATTGAATCTTCATATTCTGATTGGTCCATTAAACATTATTGATTTTCACTTTGTAAAGCTTTTCCTGTTTAAGAATGGGAGTGATGATTTCCAATTTCTTTACATGTGGGAGCTGAAGCTAAGGCCTCCTCAATCTATTTTTTTTAATTGTTTATGGTAAATGTATCTTTTTATTATTATACTTTAAGTAGTTCTGGGATACATGTGCAGAATGTGCAGGTTTGTTATATAGGTATACACGTGCCATGGTGGTTTGCTGCACCCATCACCCCATCATCTACGTTAGATATTTCTCCTAATGCTATCCCTCCCTTAGCCCCCAACCCCCAAAAGGCCCCATGCGTGATGTCCCCTCCCTGTGTCCATGTGTTCTCCTTGTTCAACTCCTGCTTCTGAGTGAGAACATGCAGTGTTTGGTTTTCTGTTCCTGTGTGTGTTTGCTGAGAATGATGGTTTCCAGCTTCTTCCATGTCCCTGCAAAGGACATGAACTCATCCTTTTTTATGGCTGCATTATATTCTATGGTGTATATGTACCACATTTTCTTTATCCAGTCTATCATTGATGGGCATTTGGGTTGGTTCCAAGTCTTTGCTATTGTGAACAGTGCTGCAATAAACATATGTGTGCATGTGTCTTTATAGCAGAATGATTTATGATCTTAGGGTATATACCTAGCAATGGGATTGCTGGGCCAAATGGTATTTCTGGTTCTAGATCCTTGAGGAGATCACCACAATGTCTTCCATGATGGTTGGCCTAATTTACACTCCCATCAACAGGGTAAAAGTGTTCCTATTTTTCCACATCCTCTCCAGCATCTGTTGTTTCCTGACTTTTTAATGATCGCCATTCTAACTGATGTGAGATGGTATCTCATTGTGGTTTTGATTTGCATTTCTCTAATGATCAGTGATGATTAGTTTTTTTTCATACGTTTGTTGGCCTCATACATTTCTTCTTTTGAGAAGTGTTTGTTCATATTCTTTGCCCACTTTTTGGTTGGGTTCTTTTTTTGTTTGTTTGTTTTTTTCTCTTTAATAGTGTGCTAGTATTTTAATGATTGCTCAACTATCTTCTATACATCCAGGTTATAAAATAACTTGAGATTTTATAAAGAAAATAATTGTGAACATGGTTTTATGTTGTACTTCAACTCATTTTGTGGGCTGTAATTTGAATTTACTTTATTTGCTTCCATTTAATGTGATGTGAAATCAATCATTGATTCAACTGGAGATGGCTTTCCCTGTGGAATCAACACTTTGTCACCTCTTTTCTGCTGTGATTAGGTTTCCCATTGTCACTCTCAGCTTCCTGGGATGCTGTCTCTCTTCCAGCTCACTTCCTCAGTGCCTGAAAATCATATAAACACAGGGCCATTGTCTATAGAAGACCCTAATTGAAGACTTGGTGATTAAAAAGGATGACCACAGCCACATTATGAGCAGAACATGGCTCGAGCATTAGACATCAGTGATCCTGGACCATCTCCCCCACAGGGAATTTCTCATTTGTCATTTTTTTCTTCAGACGTTTCCATGTGCCACTGTTTCAGAGGTCTCCTTTCTCATTTCTTCATATGTACCTCATTTCTGAGTTTTTCTCTTCTTGCCCAGACTGTGGAAAACAAAATTTCTGTCACTACATATTGGAATAAAACAGTTCTTTCTTTATCTCGGTCTTGCCCTTAACCAAAGACATATAAAAACAGAGAACGTTCTATCCTACAGATGTGTTATGCCACATCTCCAGAAGTCAGAAGCAGCTGCATAGAGTTTTTATTCATATATTTATCCCTCCTACTATATTTGAGTAAATTTTGAAGTATTGTTCTTGATTATTTCTTTGCATTCAGAAGACCTCTCTGGGGGTCAGATATGCAAGATGCTTCCATAGATGATTTGACTCATATGCAAACTATTTAATGATAACTGCTGTTAATATTTTGAAACATTTTATTGCATTTTTCTGGTTTTGATATCCCTTTTATTTTTTACTTTTTGACATTTAGCCTCATGTTTGAAATTTTCAAATGACATCCTTGTGGATCCAAATTTTAATCTGATTTTCTTTCTTTTTTTAAAAAGTCTTGTATAGTATTTATTTTAGTATACATCTACTAGCAACAAATTTTTTCACTTTTATTTATATAAACATGTTTTAATTTCTCATTTATTTCTGAAGAAAATTTCACAAAATATAGAATTCTGAGATGGCATAATTTTCTTTTCTTTTAGCACTTCAAAGATGTTGCTCCATTTTGTTTTGCCTTCACTTTTTCTGATAATGTGGCAACTGCTCTTATTAACACTTTACCTGTATGAAATGCCTTCTTTTTCTCTGAGCATTTTATTAAAGTATGTTTCATTTATCTTCCCTTTGCAGCAGTTTAACTATAATATAGCTGAGTGTGTTTACTTTGTGTTTATCTTGCTTGGAAATTTGTTTTACTTCTCTGATCTGTAAACTGGAGCATTTTACTAAATTTAAGAATTTTTTGGTATTATTAGTTTTAATATGAAAAAAATCTCTCTCTGGGATTCTAATTGCATATATGTCAGAATGCTAGATATTTGCCCTAAGGTTATTGGGTTATTGAGGCACTAGACTTTCCCTCTGCCCACTCCTCATCTCTTTGTCTCTAGGTTCTTTAGACTGGATAATGTCTCCTAATTTGTCTTCAAGGTCAGCATTACTTGTTTCTGTAATCTTCAATTTTTTCTTAAGCATATCCAATTAATGATCATTTCAGATATTTTACTTTTCTGTTAGAATTTCTCATTTTTATGTTATCTATTTTTCTGGTGACATTCTCTATTATTATTTTATTTTTCTTTAAGTCCTTGAACATATTCATAATATAGCATTTTAAAATCCTGGTCTAAAATGTTTGTACCGCAAAAAAATAATAAATATGTAAAGTGATTAATTTGTTAACTAGCTTGATTTAAATAATTCCATAATTTATATGTGTATATCAAAATATTACATTGCTTCCCATAAATATATACAACTATTATTTGTCAATTAAAAATAAAATTCTTAAAAAGACAATACCAGCAGATGAGCAACTGAAAAAAATATAATAAATCAAGTGCTAGCCTATTCTTAGCATCTGAGTCATCTTGAGGTATTTTACTTTTTCCATAGTAGGCCATATTTTTTCTCTTATTCGTGTGTTTTTTAACTTTTTATTGTATGCAGAACAGTGTCAATGATATAGGGACTTTAGATATGCTGGCTTGCTTTAGGGTGCTGAGTTGTGTTTTGGCAGGCAGCTAACTATTGGAAAATCCTTTGTTGTTTAAGTCTTGGTTTTACTCTTGGCTAGAAGAGATCTATTTCAGCCTTGAACTTAGTCCTGGGACATGGCCATTCCTCCAGAGCCTGTTTGGAGACATGTCCCTTCTGGAGTTACAAGTTAATGTCCAAGGTATTCAATAATGTCTTTCAACTCTGAATAAACCAGAATGTTAAATCTCCCAGTCTCGAGCTCTGGGAACATTTTATCTCTCAGCCCCAGAGAGGTTATCTTTGCTACATTTCACAGAAAGCCGTCTTGTGCATGTGCATTGTAACACTTGGCCACTAAAAGTTTGTGAATCTTTATGAAAACTTCTGCCCTCACTTACTCCTTCCCTCCCTCATTTTCAGTCTCTGTCACATAAATTTTCACCATGTCAAAAACACAGTGTCTTAGTCCATGTGTGTTGCCATAACAAAATACTACAAACTGGGTGATTTAAAATGAATAGCAATTTATTGGCTCACAGTCTTGTAGGCTGGGAATTCTAATATCAAGGTTCTGGCATCTGGCAAGAGCTTTCCTGCTGTGTCAACCCATGGTGGAAGAATAGAAGGGAAAAGTCAAGGTGAGAGAGAGCAAGAGATCAAACTTGCAGCCTTAAGTCCTTTTACAATTTGTTTTAATCCATTTAGCACAATGACTTAAACACCTAAACACCTCCCATTAGACCTCACCTCCCAACACTCTGGCAATGGGAATTAAGTTTCCAACACATACATTTTAGAGAACCTGTTGAAATCATAGCACTCAAAAACCCAACCGTCTTCCTCTAATGAGTAACACTGGTCCATAGCAAGAAAGTGTCTCTGGTAAGAAGCTAGAGTGATCTATTTTGTGTATAACATTTTATATTTGCACTCTTTCAAGGATCAGATAGCTGATCTACCTGATGTTTAATGCCTGAAAAGTTACTTTATGTATTTTGTTGTTTTACTGTTATTTTCATCAAAAGGACAATTCCAGTACCAGTTTACTATGTCATGGCCAGAAGTGTTAGTCTTTTAAGTTGTTACAACATTGTCATTATGCAGATAAGATACACAATTCTCCTTTTTTGTTAATTATGTTGCTTCCAAAGTCACTGTAATAATTAATGAGATAATAAAAATCATTAGATTTTTTTGTTTAAATTTGTTTTCCCTATTACAATTCCAGAACCAAAATTATGGACTTAAAAATATGTACATTTAAAAGATTCCTAATACATTTTACTAAATTTTTTCAAATAAAAAAATTGTGATGGTTTATAAATATGTAGACCAAGTCCCTGACACTTTTCTTTGAATGTTGACTGCATGTAGCAACATGCTTCTAATAAATAGCATATTATGGAAGTGACTGTGTATGACTTTCAAATTTAGCTCATAAAAGGCATTACAGCTTCCACTCTATTTTCTCAAATTACTGACCCAGGGGGAGGTCAGACACCACATAGTGAGGAACCTCAAGTAGCTCTGTGAAGAAGTCCACATGGTGATAAACTGAACCAGCCATGTGTGTGAGCCATCTCAGAAGGCCCTCCAACTCTAGCTGGCTTTCACCCCCAACAAAATCCTGACTAAAAATCCATGAGTAATCCCAAACCAATGAAACTACTCCCAGTGTCCTGACCCATAGACAATGCTGAGGTAGTAAATGTTAATTGATGTTTTAAGTCACCAACTTTGGGATAATTTGTGAGGCAGCAGTAGGTAATCAATATAAATGCCATCACAGCAATATATAAATTGTCACACTGTCATTAACACTGTCTGATGTCATTTTTTTGTTGTTATTTTGATAGTTTAAAAAAATGCTTTGTTTTATTTTCAAGGCTGAGTACTTCTATGGTTACATATATAGTTTAATATCTTCCTGTATACATAATAAACAGCTCATATTGTTTTTATATTTGCTAAGTGTTTGTGTATTTTTGACAGTTTTCCTTTGGTAATATAGTATTGTGTTTGGTTTTGCTTAATTTCTGGCAGTTTGATTTTACAACATGCTGTAAGATAAAGATTAAAATAGATCCTGCTAATATTTAAACAATCAAATGAACAGTATTCACTTAGTATATCATTTAAATCAATAGAAATATTGCTAAGTTTTTATTAGCCCCTTTTTTAGGTACCAAACTATTATGTCAACAGTATTATTTATAATTATTTTAATTTTGTAATTTTTTAATATATTATAAAGTTTATCTGTCTTTATACTTCTTTCACTTAACTTTCTCTTATGTTTTCTATTTGCTTTTTCATACAATCTTAGAATAATGTTGTCAATGTTCTAAAAACACATATAAATATCTATGCTTTTATACATCCCATTCCACATTCTCTCCTTTCAATGTGATGTTGACAGTCCTCCATGAGAATTGGATTTTGTGTTCCCTTCTCTTATATCTGGAGATGGGCATCTGTGGCTATGATGGAAGTGATATATGACTTCTGAGTTCAGGTTTAAAAGCCAATCAAACTTCTTTCTTTCTTCCTGGTATTTCCTCTCTCTCTCTCTCTCTCTCTTCTCTCTCTCTTTCTTTTTCAACATACATATCTTGGAATACCCGAGTTCACAGCTTAAGAGATCACATGGATAGACTATATAAAAGATGAGAAAGACACCCAGCTATTTGAGTCTTTTCAACCCAAGTACCAAATATATCAGTCAAAAATAATCCCAGCCCCCAGCTCTCATGCCTCCATACCTGCCACTGAATGGAGCAGAGACAAGCTATACCCACAGAGCCTTGCCTAGATTGCAGATTGAGAGCAAAATAAATATTTTTCTTATTCTAAACAACTAAGTTTTGGGGTATGCTTTTATGTAACCATGGTACCAAAGCATTCAATTTGTATTTTGTTTGGTGTTTGTTATATTCACTTTTGCAACAGTTAGGAAATAATGGACGGAGAAGTTGTTTCATAGAACTCGCAGAAAAAGCAGTAGAACAACTGTGTTAAATGCCCATCAGATATAAGGTGAGAACTAAACCAATCACAAACACCATTGACAGCTGCTCCATAGCCATTCTCCTTTTCTTCCTTGTTAAGAGAACACTGGTATTTTTAGATATCAGAGAAAATAGAGCAGAGATTGGGAGTTGGGGAGGTGGCTTGAGGGCTTCATCTTGAGGTTTCTTCATCTTCACAAGATGCTGATGGGGAGATATAGGTCTTATATCTACGTGACATCCACAGTCTTGAAGACAGAGACATTGCTTTTATTTGCTTTTTTTTTTTTTTTAAAGAGACTATCTTCCCATAAGTCATACAGCAAAAATATCCCTAACTGTTCCTTCAGAGACATGTGTCCAGTCTCACCTCTCAATCAATCACAAGGTAGACCGAAGGACTCTGCCAGAGTGAGGCTGCTCAAAGTCAGACCCTAGCACTGGAGAAGCACTGAGACTCTCCAGATGTTCTCATGCTTGAAAGAAATGTATGTTCTTTGCAGGTTTATAGGGGAACAGTAAGGAGTGGCAATTGGGTATTTAAACAAAAGTACCTTCCATACCAAATTACTCAGTCTGCTAAAGCCTTAGTTTCCTTTTCTGCAAGATAGAGATAATGATAGTATCAATTTAGTTGGGTTGCTGAGAGGATTAAATAGGATAATGCATAAAAAGTACTTAGTAAAGGACCAAGCATATTGTGAGGTTTTGATAAATGATGGTTATCATTATGGTCATTATTATTGTTATTATTAACAGTCATCCCAACACTCAGCAAATACTTTGGGGTATATATTAATTATGATGCACTAAAGTAAAAGGGGAGATTTGAGGACTAAATGACACATTAAATACATATAACGGTCCCTTGTGATAGAATTTCAGATATGAACATTAACTTCACCACAGCTGTAACACTATTAATTAAATTCTATCCTTTAACATGTAAATAGCTTTTGTAATACACATCTGCCTTCAGATTCTCCTGGTATCCCTGTTGCTCCCCCTAGGCATACTTTGGACATCTCTGGAAGTCTCCAAGAATATTTTTCATGCTGCACTTTTAAGATCAGCAGGTGTGCAATGAAGTTATTGTTGCTTCCTTGGAAATTACATGACTTCGAATCATCTTCTTTCTGAATAATACATACAGCACATAAATATGAAAGCTTCTTTCATTTGGCTCATTTAAGATACAAAGAAATACATTGAAAATCAAAATTGTACTTTTGTTTTCCTAAGAAATAAGTATGACATTATTCTGTTAATTTTGGTGATGAGTAAAATTATAGGCTAATTTTCTTTATTATTTACTTTTCTTGAGAGGAGTGAAACTTTTCCTCCAATCCCAGAGTGTTTTCAATGTTTCAACCTCTCCAAGTATTCAACATATGTACAATTATACATAAACAAATTTAGGCGTAGAAACAGGACAAGTAAATGTTAAGAAATCTGTAGATTTATCTCACAGTAATCATGAACTTAAATTAGCAACCTTCTAAAAGAAATGACAGAAAAAGATGGCTTTTCTATCACATCACATATAGGTACTGATTGCCTGCACTGTGTCTGTTTCTTACATACACATATTTTTTTGTTCTATTCTTACAGCAATCCCTCAAGATGAATATTATTTTCCTTATTCTATGAAGAAATGTAGGTCAAAAAGTCTAAGTAATATGCTAAGACAATACATTTAGCAAATGGGAGAAATAGACTTTATCCTGTCAACTTAAAAAAAAATACTGTTTATAAATTTAGAAGAGGAGACTTTGTTTCTCATAAATAGTTGCAGTCTACAGGGTAGCCATTCTGACAGGTTGGGAAGCATAGCCTCTGACCAGAAGCTCAAAACAGATACTTCAAGGCAGGGCCAAAGGCAACAGAAATATGCTGAGTGGGGTGACCAGTGATACATCTTTAGTAAGCTACAGAAGGAGTTATGAATATTTATGAAAGGAGAAACATGTACGTGCACAGTGGAGCTCCCTGTGTCTCCATGTTCCAAAAATGGCGATGATCTGAGGGTGTTTTGGGCCTTATGATATCAAAAGGCAAGGCAGAAGACATGAAAACCCTCACTGTACATTCTCCATAGACTAACCAGAACAGTAGTGGTCAGTGGTTGCATGTCAAGCACAAAAGAAAGGGTAGTATCAAGTGGTTGTTTGATATCAGTGGTGGAGTCTTCGGGAAAGCTGGTTTCCATTAGGCCCTTAGGGAAGAAGTCCAACTGTGGTTAGCAAAGGAGGTAGTCTGACTCCCTCATCCCATCATGGACAAGAATTCAGTTTCAGGGTAATTCTGGGGTCTTCTTGCCTAGAGATGGTTCATTCAGTCAGTTAGGGGGTTTAGAATTTTATTATTAGTTTACCATCCTCAAGTCTGATTTTTGCCTGATCTATCACGTAACTTAGCCCACAAATCATCAGTATTATCAAATATGGAATTTTAAGTATGTATTTTTCTTTTTTCTGTTATGTAAAATGTTTTGTGATGTTTTTCTATAGTGGCCTGATTCGCTAGCATTTTAAATCTGTAAACCAAAAAGTATCTGAGACAAATCTCAATCAGTTTAGAAGTTTATTTTTCCAAGGTTAGTGACATGCCCACGACACAGCCTCTGGAGATCCTGAGAACATGTGCCCAAGATGGTCAGGTTACAGCTTGGTTTTATACATTTTAGGGAGACATAAGACATCAATCAATACATATAAAATGCATATTGGTTCAGTCCAGAAAGGCAGGACAACTTGAAGAGGGGGGATTCCAGGTCATAGGTGTGTTCAAAAATATTCTGATGGCAATTGGTGAAAGGGTTTATCTGCAGACCTGTAATTGAAGTGTTTGGGTTGAAATAAGAGGTTGTAGAGACCAAGGATCTTATTATGCAGGCAAAGCCTCCAGGTAGCAAGCTTCAGAGAGAATAGATTGTAAATGTTTCTTATCAGACTTAAAAAGGTACCAGACTCTTAGTTAATCCTCTCCAGGGTAAGGAAGAAGACCTAGAAAGGAAAGGAGATTCTCTATAGAATGTATTTCCCCATAAGAGACGGCTTTGCAGAGTCATTTCAAAATATGCTGAAGAAATAAATTTTGGGGTAAAATACTTGGATTTCTTTAGGGCCTATCTGTCATGTGGGTGTCTTGTTGCTACAAAGAGTCAGTTTTGTTCCTCTTAAGATCTCTGTTTTAATGTTAATGGTGATCAGCTGTGCCTGAATTCCTAAGGGAGAAGGGTATGATGAGGCATGTCTGACCCCCGCTTTCCATCATAACCTGAACTCACATTTTGGGTTAACTTTGGAATGCCCTTGGCCAAGAGGAGGGGTCTTTTCAGTTGGTTGGGCAGTCTAGAATTTTATTTTTGGCATACAATTCTTTAAGAAAGTTAAGCCATTTTTCAAAGTACCTGCAATAGAACCTTATTTTGCTATTTTGGCTTGACACCACTGCCCATGAGAGCTCATTTTTCCCATGAAATATTTCACCCGTATATTTCACCTGAAGAGTCAGGCAGGGTCAGTAAAATAATTCTTCTTTGTCAAGTAATTCTTATTACCTAGTTTAAATTCTTCCTCAGAACATTGCTGGGAAAACATTTTGTCTTGCTCAAGATTTACTCTTTTTTCTAATCTTGAAGGTTTGTTCTTTTTTGGGCCAGGCATGGTATTTTGAAGTGGGAACATTTTAGAGAGTCAAATAGGATTTCTAAACATAGGAAACCCCAAATCTCAGTTTCTCCCAGGTGGCTACAATCCATCTATTATTTTTAATAAACTAGTTAATATTTTTTTTTTTACCTCACAGGTTTCTTTTTATTTTCAGAATGTGAAACTTAAACAACTTTGCTTTGCATATTTTATTATTATTTAAACATATACAACTTACTTAAATCTAGTAATTAGCTTTAAACTTACGTTTATCTTTTCTTGTGTGTGTTATCTTCCTACATGAGCAACTACTGAAAGAAATCTTGAAATTTTATATTTTTGGAGGTCTAGAGGCTGCTAATACCTATATTCAAGAATAATGTCTCAAGGAAATGATCCGGAAGTCCTTATAGAAATGGCATTCTAAAAACCCAGCAAAGACTTTCCCTTATTTAGGAGCTACAAGAATGGCATCCTCTTTAATAATCTAATATTACTGTCAATTAGGCATTTTAGAAGGGATGAGGAGAATTTACTTAGGATATTTAGATTATAAGTCTCTAGGCAATACTTCTACTTGTTTGTTAACCATATTGTCAATACTCAACAAATAGTACAATTGGACATTTTTAAAATGCATAAACACTTTCAGATCAGTAGGGGAAAAATGAAGCTCTATATACATTCTACTTTTCTGTTTTTATTCTCAAACATTGTTTGGAGAGCAGAGTGAAAAAAGGGAAGTAATGGGGACAGATGTTTGTCTAGATTTGAAAGATCTCTATAGTTAAATTTGACTTTGTCTTGATTCTAAAAAATCTAAAGTCCTGTGGACAGTAGATGCTATGTTTTGTTGCTTCATAATACTTTTCCAAGAGATGCAATTATATTTCAGAAAATGAAACAAGCCATCTTAGATAGAGATATGTCTCTTATTCCAAAGACCTTAAAGTTGAAGTGATTAAAATTCCTGAAAAATTAAGTTTCAATATTTTCTCACTGATATGGTGACCTAATTTTTCCTTCTACATGTTTTCCTCAATGAAGGGAATCTATGCAATTTGAAGCCTGTATTGTATTTTATCATGATGCTTACTGCAAATACAAAGATTTTGGAAATCTTTTCTCAGAAAATTTAATTTACTGCTGGGTTATACAATCTAGTGACATACAGAAACCATCTAAATTTTTAAGTAATCAATGTGGCTGGTGTTTTATTAATTGCTGTTAATCAGAAATTTGTGTAACAGCAATATGTCTCTCTTTGCAGACAAATGAGTTGCAAATTGGTTTTATTTTTGTCTTTTTCAAAAGCAGTTGGGTTTTCAAAGAGCAGTTGCTGCTGTTTGTTTAGACTCACTCACTTCGGCAAGGTTTGTGCAAAAGTAAATGAACAGCTATGCAGAAATACATGGTTTCTGTTATTTTTCTTCTATACTATATTATCCCTTCATTAAATATGAGAAAACATGTTTTAAAGAAAAGTAAATGTTTTACATGTGTCATTCATTTACTTCATAGTTTCAGTTCAGGAGTATAAATATGAAATGATCTTATTTTCTCCAACAACTCACTCCCCCAACTTTTCCATGTTAAATTCCCTTTCCTAATTCCTTAACACATCATAATCCTGTACTAACTTTAGCTGTTTGAACTGAATTGTTAAAACTTGGTCACATGTCTCCATCTCTGGTAAAGAAAAGCACACTTGTGACTTGTGACTTGAAGGTTTTCTATATTTCCCAGGCATTGACTTCCAGATTTTACTGCCTGATTGTGCGAAGATATAGGCCATAGTGGTCATCTCGCCCTGCCAGAAAAAGCCCGGGGGAGAGCTGGGAGGTGACCCTGTTTTCATTCAGCTTCCCCAGTGCCCCTGGGAGCCCTGCTGATTCATGTAAAAGAATTTGCTCAGTTCTTTTACATGCTTCTATGGAAACATTTATTTCTCAATAAAGCTATACCTATTTCAATAAATGAGAGTTAGTTGGGCCACAGATTGCAAACATTAAACCATTAAATGTAGGCCGTGGCTGCCAAACTTCATTGAAAGTAGTTTTGTGCTCCAGAGAAAACAGCTTGAACAGCTTCTAATGAAAAGTGTTGCTGTGCTTTTTAAAAGGAATTTCAAATATACAAGTGGAATTCTTGATGGAGCAAACTGAACATAAGGTCATTCTAGAACAACAATATGTAGAACAAATAGAACACCAGTAAATGCCATTAAGATCATGAATTCTCTTGCTGTGATGTTAATTCATTTAGTGGATATAGATCTTATGGTTGAGAAACTTCAATTAAGAGTAAAATCTGAACGCCGAAAAATTTTAGGTGAGATTTGCAATGATTCATAAATAATAAAAGAAAGCCTGATAAACAGATTTATTTGCATGTCACCTTTTGGTTTTTGTAACAGAATAGCAATTCATGCCTCTGTGTAGTTTTATGCAATAAAACAGAATACACAATTAAATGATCCAAATGAACATTTACTTGAACTGACTTGCAGGAATAGAGGAGCTTACAATACAATTATGCAACACTACCTTCTGTGATGTTATAAAGAAAGAAAAAGCACAAAATTCCTACAAAAATTTGCCTCTGTAACTCCTTTTTAAAAAATTGCATATATCTTGTAGGCATATCTAAAAAAATGTCCCTGTGCACAGAGAAAGTTTATTATTGATGTTATAAGAAATTATGGGTTAAATGCTTTGGAGTGACCTTGAACATGAGAGGCACTATAATGGCCATGCATTTGGTTTGTGATTTGACTGAGATGACCATGACAGGATGCCACAAAGTGCCCTATGGTTAGCACAAGAGTTCTAGATCCCTCACCCAAAAAGGATAAGTCTGAGACTGCAAGTTAAGTAGGATGATGGGGAAAGCAAGCCAACTGTATAAGGAAACATGGGAAGAAAAGATTGGCTGAAGCCAGAACAGCCCACTTAGACCAAAAGATAACCTTGAGCAGATACGTCATTGATTAGGATAATAGAGAGGAAAGATGGGAAAGCCCTTGTAGAGATACTACATTATCTGTAGTCTGCCTAATACTGAATTTATTTTATGTGATATAATATCTTTTAAGCCATTGTTTTGGGGCTTTTCTGTGATATACAACTCAGCCTAATGCAAACTGACACCAAATTTTAATTTAGAACTTATGAGCATAGCAATTGGAACATAAGAATATGCCAGATAGCTCCATTCTCACGAAATTTTCTACATCATGGGAAACATAAGTAATAATAAATTTAATTAATAATAATAATAGGATGTAAAAATGTAATAATCAAGGACTTACCTTAGAACTTTGAGTACATAGAGCAAGAGTGTTAAATACATCAGGATGAGCAAAGGTCTCCCTGAGGAAAATGTGACAGGTTTATGCATTACTGTGTTTAAGACAATACAGCCTTAATGTTTAATATTTAATGCTGATACATATGTGGACCATGTTCATGACCAGTAACGTGAGAGAAAAGCAGTTTGTTTTTCTTTCTCCTGCGATCAATTGCAGTCATCTATCCGTCACTATCAAGCATTCTTTTGTGAGACTCTTTTTCTGTATGCAATTTATATTTGTGATCACACACCATCATAGATGTCCTTAGAAGGTAGTCTTCCAGAAACACACTCTAAACAAAACTACTGAGTTTTAATGTTATAGACAAGAACAGCAGTAACATACTTTTCTCCTGGGGTGCCTTTCGAGATGACCTGAAATCATTTTTCCTAAGCGCGTGTGGACAGATGTACTTTTCAAATACAATACTCCTATATGGCACAAGTATATTATTTAGTTTAGAGCCAGTGCTGATTCAAAAAGTGCTTCAATAAAGGACAAACATGCTTCCAGAAAAATCCCCTTAAAAAGATATGCTTCTAGAGAAGAAAATAGCATTAAGGCGTCTTTTCAGAACAAATACCATAGCCCAAAACTTATTTTAGGAACAGAAATTTTCTTTGGTTGAGTTGTTTTAGGGACCTAATCTTTGTTTCTAGAACAATGTGCAATGTAGTAACAGTACCATTTCTTAATGGGCCATCTGATGTTTTAGTTTGTACATATAATTAATCATTTTATTGGTCTCCTGTGATAATAGAATTAATGGAGATAACATTTTCTCTCTGTATTTAAAATACTAAAGGACATTGAAGCTATTACTCTGAGAAAATGGCCAGTCCTACTGTATAGTAGCATAGGGCAGTTAGTGTAGTATAGTGAGCTGTGTTCACCTTTAACTGAAATATTGAGACAGAAGGTGTAGTTAGTAGTTTTTCCTGCTTACGGTTTTAATTTTACATCTGAATAAAATGAAAACAATCAGGTGACATATTTTTCTTCCCTTTAAAAGAGAGAATTACAGTTCCCTAAAATCAATAGCTGTCAATCACGGCCTAGACATAGTGTGATGTGCATGAATAATTAAAGACTGCTTTGTTAACCATGCAGAAGTGAAGTTAGCCATGCAAAGAGACACATTGTCAATTGCCAGCAATTTACTATGTTTTTGAAAACCTCAGGCAGCAATTTACAGAAAAGATTAGGCCAGTTACTGTATACATGTGACATTTTCTTGATTTAAGATGTAAACTGACACCTGGAGTTTGGAATGAGGTTATTAAGTTTACAAAAAGCCGCTTTTTGCTGAAAATGTCTATGTTTCTTCTCTGGGAGACCCCTGAATGCACACCCCTGCTGGGGCTAACCATGTGTATGCAAATGAGCTGGGTCACGGAAGGGTGGCACACCTTCTCTTGGGACGATTAAGTACCTACCTTTGCATCTTCACTGCTCAAATGTACTTGGCATCCATAAGAAAGCATGCCCATGGGCTTTTACTTCTTAGGGCTGATATTATTAGAAAGAAAGCACTGTGAATGCATTTTAATGGTCCTAAACCATCTCAGTAGATATAATTACTTTAATCTTGCATCAGAATTTATATTTTTTAGAATATTCTAAAGAATGTGGTGTGAGCAAAGTAGAACATCACCACGGGATATTGCAGTAATAATTGCCGCAGGCAAGATCCACTGATGAGTGCTAAAATTAATGGGGCAGTCTTTAAGGAGAAACAGGTTATCTGTATAGCCTCAAATTATCTCCCTCAAGATACTTATTAATTACTGTATTGGTTTTAACACATGTCCCCAGATTCTTTGATATTCCCTTCCTCCAGAAAGTGAAGCTTAATTCTGCTTCCTCTCCGTGTTTCTGGATTTAGTGACTTGCTTCCAAAGAATAGAGCATGTAAAGGTAAAAAGATAATTTTCCCATGGAAAAACCTGACAGGCAGCACTTTAACCAGGGGGTCAAGGTTAACATCATCTAGAATAAGTCATGTTGGTATCATGTATCCCCAATATGATGTGATGGGAAGAGAATTTGGCCTCTAAAATATCTTTCCCAAAATTCATAATTCCAATATAATCTAAAGAAAAATCGGAAAAAAAATCGAAATGAAAACATTCTACAAAGTATGTGTGCAGTATTCTTCAAAGTCTCTGCCAAGTTCATGAAAACCGGGGAAACACAATAGATTGTCACAGATTAGATATGCGACAAAGTTGACTAAATAAAACTTGGTGTTCTGGGCTGCATTCTGGAACAACAGCAAAAACTAAAACAGGGATTAGTGGAAAAATTAGTGAAATACAAATAAAGATTTTGGCTTAGTTAATAGTAGCATGGATATGAAAGTTGCTAATGTTAGGAGAAACCCAGTGAAGGTTATGTGGGAATGCTCTATACTATCTTTGTAACTTCTATATACATCTAAACTGTTTCAATACCAAAAGGTTTTTTTTTTTTTTTAATTTAAAGAAAAGAAATGATCAATGGATGATATGGGTTGAATTGTGTCTCTCCAAAAAGCATGTTGAGCTAACCCCCGATAGCTCAGAATGTAAACTTATTTGGAAATAGTGTCTTTGCAGATGTAATTAGTAAGATGAGGTCATACTGGAGTAGGGTGAAGCCTTAATCTAGTATGGCTGGTGTCTTCATGAGAAGACACGGGTATGCAAGAGAAGAATACCACATGACACAGGAGGCAAAGATGGAAGTGCTACGTCTACAAGTCAAGAACACTAAGAACTGCCAGCCTCCACTAGAAGTGAGAGAGAAGCAAAAGGTTGCCCTCTTACAGAATTCAGAGGGAGCATAGCTCTGCTAACACCTTGAGGTTGAACTTTGGATTCCAGAATTGTGAGATTGTCTTCTGTTGCTTTAAGCTGCCCTATCTGCTCCTTTAATGTAACTTTGTTATAGTAGAAAATTAATACAATTGAAAACTAAACTTTATTATTATGAGCCACTTAAAATATTTTTATTAATATTAAAGTTAGAAACAAATTCTTTTTTCTTGAATATTAGAAGAAACTGCATAAAGTTACATTTTCAGTAAAAATTGTAAACTTCAAGATGTCCTGAAAAATGGTGACTACCCAAAGAGAATTTATGGGACAAAGATTCCATAATTCAAATGCAGTGGTATATAGTATGGCATTGATAATTTCTCTGTGCTTTAGAAAAAATAAATAAACTTAGTGTATATTTCTAAATTTATTCTCAGTGTTTACATTAATTTATTAAACCCTTCAACATTTTCCTAGAAGTCCAAACCTTGTAAACCAAGGTTTTCCTTGTAATTCCTACTGTGAGATTGCATATGCCAATAGTCATCATAAAATACAAGTTGAAACTTTGTTTTCCATATGAGAAACTAGACGACATTTCCTTTTTTGTCTAGCAATAAAATAAATCTGAAGAGTGATTCTAACATCTTCTTCTGTCTTATGCAGCTTAATATGTTTCCATCATTTTCTCTAAATTTTTTCTTAAAGGGGAGAAGAATGAAGACTTGAATAAATTATTTTATTTTTCATCTCAGGTTTTCAAGGGTAAAATGTAAAATGGTAGAAGTCAAAACTGAAGTGGTTTGTGAATAGAAATTATTATTAGACCATTATTCTGACTCTATTAAGGATTTTTTTTGATATTTCAATAAGCGGCTTTTTTTTTCTCATTTCCGGTGGGGTTGGAAATGAATGACTCATGTTTGTTGAAAACAAATTATCAAAGTTTACATCCCCCTGTACATCTACATAAGATGGATAATATCCCAAATAGGTGAAGAGGCCTCAAACAGTTTCTCAGATTACAGGCATGAAGGCTACCTACAGTCAGGGAAGAGCACAGGCTCAGACACCTGAGTCTCCTGACTCTTAAGTCCTCACTCTGCTGCCTACTAGCAGGTGACTGAGCAAGTTATCTAACATCTCTGAGTCTTAATGTGTAATTCATTGTTTGAAAGATAAAGTACACTACATAGTAAACCTTTGCGGTTCATATCCATCAATATTTTAGAAATGAATAGTAAAATCATTTCAGAGGATATACATTCCTACTCTTCTTATTCTCCATGGATAATCTCCTTGATGATTTCGTCTGCTTTTCTATTACTAATTTCACCTCTCACTATTTCAGGGAAATGAACTCCCTAATCAATGCTAGACTTTCTTTATTGGGAACCTCATATTTTCAGATGGAGATTTCACATGCAAAAAGTCAAATCTATGTCTGTTCTGACTCTTCTCTGAAGTCTCATATTTCTTGCAATGGACAAAATAATAATGTTTGAACTCTTGGTCATCAACAAAAATGAAGTGCATGCTTACATCATCTCCAGCCTTGCTGTGGCCCTTCTTTCTGCTGTTGGACAGTTTGAATAAGCTGTGAATTCCTTGAGAACAGAAACCCTGTCATTTTCACCCTGTCATATTTCACCTAGGGACTGAGCAAAGTTTATGTCTTAGTCCATTTGCATTGCTCTGAAGGAATACCTGAAGCTGTGTAATTTACAGAGAAAAGAGGTTTATTTGGCTCATAGTTCTGCAGACTGTACAAGAAGTATGACAGTGGCATCTGCATCTGGTGAAGGCCTCAGACTGTTTCCACAGTGGTGAAAGGTAAAGGGTTGCTGGTGTGTGCCTATCTTTTTGTGCATACTTCTTCCTTTTCCTTTGAATAGATGCCCAGATTTCAACACAAAATTTAGCAGAGCCAAATAAATCATATCCAAACCATAGCACTGCATAATATTTGGTAGGTGATCCATAAATAGTTGTTAAATAAGTAAATGAATGAAGAACAAAAAAGTTTTTTTTCAGATTGGAAAGGTTAACTACAGTGGAAAGAGATGGGAAATCAAAGTAATGATAAGTGTTGTCACTAGTTGCTTGCCAGGCCCCGCATATATTATTTCTAATCTGTGCAACAGCCTCACAGGGTAGGTGTCAGTGGCTGCAGGAGAGAGGGACACTGCAGATAACAGAGAGGAACAGTGAGCCAAAGGGCAGTCCATGAGATGCCTGGTACAGTCATGCCCACAGCCCCTTGGGAACGAAGCTGCCAAAAGCTCAGCTCATCTTTGAGCACAGCTGCCATGTTCTCTGCCATGGATACCTTCAATGGCAGCCACTGGCTTGGAGGCTTTGGTGCGCAGAGGCTGCCATGCAGGGAGACTGGCAGGCCCCCACCTTGGAGAAGGCCCACCAGATCTGGAGGGTGGAAGATATGGAGAGGGCAGGCATCCCTCTAGGAGGTGCCAGTCTTTCCTGGTGGCCTCCCCCACTTCTCTATTCCTTTACGTCTAGTTAGCACAACTAACACAGACAAGAGAGGCAGGAGGGCTTAGTATTCACTTTCAGAGTTGGGACTTTCATCCCTCTTCTCTCAAAATAAAAATGTAGGATGGATTAAGCTACCCATGTTCAACTTAATTATAGTCAAAACCTTGGAATTACCTGTCTATGCTTTCCTTCACCTCTCTGAAATAAAACAGGTGACCTATGCAGGGACAGTAGAGAGGAAAGGGACAAAGGCAGGAAGAAACAAGACCTGGATATCTTAGCTTTGTCAAACATCTTTCAGATTTCCTACAGAGGAGGAGTGAAAAGAGAGAGGAGTGAAAGGATGAGCAAAAAGAAAACCCAAGCAAGAACCAAAGGGTTGCCCTAATGGCCTGTGACCACATGGCAAATATGTTAGGACGAAGGAGACAGAGGAAGAAAAAGGAGAGAAAGCAGAAAAGGGAATGTGGAAGGAAAGATGAAAGCGGGAATCCCAGGTGTTGTTCTTTGTAGGAGGCTCAGCTCAGGGAGCCTAAAAGACAGAAAGCTCAGAATTCAGACACAGAATAGACAACTGGTGAGAAATCCTGGTTCAGTTTGGGAGAAATTTGTACTGCCTCAAAAGTGGGAATCTCGGAGGATAAAAATAGTCCTCCTTCTCCATAGGCCTAGATCTGAAGATGAAAGAACATAAAGAAGAGACTATTTTACAAAGATATTTTGATACTTTAAATGCCTAGTAGGTTATATACCATGAAATTTTGCCATTGTGTCATCAGAGTTATATATAGTTTATTCTACATTCACTTTTATTCTAAGATTTGCACAAATTGTTAAAAACAATTACACATTTGAAGAAAATTCAAGGATACCAAAATAATAAAGTTCAGCATGTAGAGGTCAGTGTCACAGACTTAGGCCACCCCCAGGTGGTGACCACAGGAACTTGCCTCTATTCAAAGAAGGTAGAGTAGTTTTAGATTTGGGAGCTGTCTTAGGATAGTTTTACCATATTCTCACATGTTGATCTTTTAGTGATATGAATTGGAGATAAAATTGCTACGGAAATCACATAGTAGTGTGCGTAAGTACACCCAGAGGAAATAGGTGAGTAAAGTCCTATCTTCAGGTTAGTGTAAAATAAACTTACCTAAACATATCATATGCCCTGTACTCATTCCCTAGGGCTGCTATCGCAAATCACCACAAAGTGGGTGGCTTAAGACAATAGAAATTTATTCTCTCACAGTTCTGGAGGCCAAGAGTCTGAAATCAAGCTGTCAGCAAGGCCGCAGTCCTTCCAAAAGTTCTAGAAAAGAGTCCATTCCTTGCCTCATTCAGCTTCTGGCGATTCCAGCCATTTCTTGGTCAATCCCTGCCTCCTCTCTGTGTCTTTACGTCTCAATTGTCTTCCACCTTTCTCTCATAAGGGCACTTGTCACTGGATTTTGGGCCCATCTGGATATTCCAGGATGATCTCATCTCAGGACACTTAACCTAATAACATCTGCAGTGTTCCTTTTTCCAAATACGGTTCCATTTACAGGTTCTGAGTGGAGAATCTTCAGAGAGGAGAAGCACCATTCAACTCACTACATGTACCAAGTTAAAAATCCACACAATTAATAGGGTGATGCAGAGTACAAGAGTTTCTAGATTGCAATTTTTTTAATGCTGGGTTTTTATTTTTTTACTTTGTTTTCCTTGGCCCAAAAAAGTTGGAGGTTAGAAAATGTGATCAGGAACACCAAGTTTTCAATTCTATTAATAGTTGACACATATGCAGTACCTGTTTCACAATTGTGACCTTCTGTCCTCCAAATATTCTATAGCAATATATCATAATGCGAGTTTCTTGATGAAAATCTCAAGAAAAAGAAATGCAGGACTTACGTATTTCAAAAATTCCAAAGACCTTAAATAATTTAGCTTCTACAGAGACACAAGAACACCCCTGCACACACCCTGACACATATGTACCACCATGTACTTGCATTGCCTATTATGGTTCCCTGCCCAGGTAGTGCTAGAGTAAATAAATACCTTCCCACCCTCTAAAGATGAAATGTGCAGTAGCGCAGACCAGCTTAAATTTCTCAGAAATTTTGAAAAGTCACATCCTTAGCAATTCTAAGAAAAATGTGTCAGCCTGAATCTAAAACCCTCTCTTTAAAACTAATAAGACATTTGAGTAGATGTGAATTGTAGCTGCCTGTGTGACAGTATTTCAGCTGGTGTTGGTCAGTAACTCCATTGTCACCGATTGAATCATTTTTTTCTCCTCTAGACCCTTTCTCATACACTAGAATGTATTTATGAAAGCGTGGCTGACAAGTCCTAGAGAAATAAATTATTTATAAGTTTTACAGTGTATTGATTTTCTAAATAAGAGGAAACCATGCCATGGCGTAATTTCTGCTACAAAGAACTGCATGACAGAACTAAGTATGTTTAATTAATCTAAGATTCATATAGTATAATGATAGTAAATCATTACCATTGTTGTTAAATTACACAATTGTTAGTATATCTCACTGATGTGATTTGAGTAAGTGAAACACAAAACTGTACACTCCTATGATTATTTTTTAAGAAAATTTGATTTGTAAATGAAGTCCCTTTATTTTTATAAATTTTATTTTTATACACACCAACAAAAATCAAGTTTTTTAAAAATTAAATAAAATTCAGTATATTATTGAGAAAGTATTGTTTAAAGTTTATTATTCAAGTGAGGAATATCTTAATGACAAAATTAATTGCAGATAAAGCCAGAGATAAAACAAATATTTTCTGCTTTCATGGACTGGATCTTTGAAGAGCATCCCTGAGGTTGTTCAAAGGCTTCCTAGCAATTGTCACCTCTCTGTTATATGACACAAGCAAGCTTTAGAGAAATGCCTGGTACACAGTGGGACACACATGCAAATGAGCTTCCAATCTCAGCCAGCCTTTCTGGACTGGGTATTTCTGCCCAAATTCCACTATATCCTGCCACACAAGAAGGCTCCAATAGGAAGACTAATAAGTCACTGCTGGATATTGAAAATGAAGTCTGAAGTTTCCTGCCTAGAAAGGAAATAAAGAGCTCAACTGATGGCAGATCCCACAGAAAGTGTTCTTAAGGGCTGCATTTAGTGCTTCACCAAAAGGAATGTTCTGTGTCCACCTTTCTTGTCCTTTGAATTCTTATTAATTGAGGCAGATGGACTTCCAGGTCTTCCTAGTCCTACAAAGGGACTATAACTCCAAGAGTTCATGGTAAACTCATTCTCTAAGTCAGGATGCATTGTGGCAGTACAAAGACTAGGATAGAAAGGGGCCTTACAGAGGTTGAACCGTAAGGACTGCGGGAGTCACACTGGGACTTAAGGGATCCAGGACCTTCTGTCTTGGGCAAGATGGTGAGAACCAGAAAGAGGACATAAGGAACAAGAATGCACAGTGGAATCTAAAGTTTAGGTTTCTAAAAGATAAAATATGCTAACCATATTGTGTTGACCCCTCAGCCCATGAGAAATTATAAATGTGTCCTAGTATTCCTAGAAATGTACTTATAACAGGTTTTATTCAGTTCCCCCAAAACTGCCAAGTATATTTTGCTAACTGCTGACAATAATATTTTTAAAAGGTAAGACACCACATAGAATAGTCATAAGTTTTGCCTTTTCAAAATTTTGTAAAATCTCAGAAATATGCTTTCCTCCCAGATAAATGAGCCTAGAAAAGCTTTGAGTGATTGAGCTATACTAAGAGGAGCTAAAATCTTATGAAAGAAAAGGGCCACATTTCGTAGGTGTTTTTTTAGTAGTTATTATTGTTAATTATTATACATTTAGGAATAGACATTCAAACAAGGAAAAGGTACAAAATGAACAGTTAAAAATTGCCTAGTCCTACTCCTCGGACATTGTTTTAATTCTGGTGTTTATTCACACTGAATCTAAATTGGTTATTTACCTTAGAAAGAACACATATTTTTAAAGCTTATAAAGACCTTGAATTGTGTACAAAAAGTATGGCATATTGTGCTACTTTTAATATTTAAATAGAATGAGACTGAGTACAGTGGTTCATGTGTGTAATCCTAGCACTTTGGGAGGCTAAGGCGCGAAGATCACCTGAGGTCAGGAGTTCAAGACCATCCTGGCCAACATGGTGAAACCCCATCTCTATCAAAAATACAAAAGTTAGCTGAGTGTGATGGTGGGTGCCTGTAATCCCAGCTACTCAGAAGGCTGAGGCATGAGAATCCCTTGAACCTAGGAGGCGGAAGTTGCAGTGAGTTGAGATCATACCACTGCGCTCCAAGCTGGTGACAGAGCGAGACTCCATCTCAAAAATAAATAAATAAATAAATAAATAAATAAATAAATAAAATAAAAATAAAAGGTATCATGGGCACATAAAGGGTTTAAAACTCCTTTTAATATGGGTCAATCACCCGAAGCTTTTCTAGGCTCATTTATTTGGAGGAAAGCATATTTCTGGGATTTTACATAATTTTGAAAAGACAGAACTTATTACTATTCTATGTGTTACTTACCTTTTAAAAACATCAATAGTGAAATGTACTTGGCAGTTTTTTTGGACTGAATAAAACCTGCCATAAGTACATTTCTCGTGCATTTTAGGATGGCGTTTATAATGTTTCATGGGCTGAGGGGTGCAGTGATGAGATCAAAGCTCACTGTACCCTCAAACTGCTGGGCTCAAGTGATCTTCCTGACTCAGCCTCTGGAATAGCTGAATCTATAGTCATGTACCCACCTTTCCTGGCTGGCACATTAAGTTGTATAAAGTAATCATGGGTCAGGGAAGGGAATCATTTTACCAAACATAGAAACAAAAACAACACAAACAAAAAATTCAGAGTATCTCCTCTGAAAGATTTTCTCAAATTTATCATGTTTAAAAGCACTTTCATCTTCCATTCTGCTTATGAACCCATGACCATATACTTAGGTCTTCCTCACCAGGGGAGTTACCTCCTGCATCCGGGCACTGAAGGTGCAAGGAGAGTACCTGGAAATGAGAGAAACTTAGAGTTGGACAGACACTGAGACCACTGTGAGATGTGTCATAATGTGTTAATTATTCCCACCTAGAAATTTTATTTGATGCAGAGTGTCATTCTCTAAGTTTTGCCCAAGAGGACCCTCTGATCTGCAAGCAGGAGAGCCTGGTGAAATCCCAGAGCAGAAGACTGAATGAGTAGAGCGGGGCTTTAAGTGCTGGTGAATGCAGCTCTGACTGCCAAAAGTGACAATACCTGTGAATATTTTTGGTGCTTCTTTTTCTCAAACATGGCCCAAGTTAATGCTCATAACAAAAGGCAGCTCAGTTTTAATTGTTCAACACCAGGCTGCTTGTCAAATGCCTCTGATTCTACCCTCACTCCACAATCGAATGTTATGTAGCCATTTTTCCAAAAGTAGAACTGCTTTTTACATAGAGATAATCAATCATCAAGTCCCCCCATAGTACAGCCTGGATAGTTCAGATTGCTGTAAATTTATATGTAGGAACTTAGGTGCCCTGCATTTTCCCCAAAGTCAACTTCATTCCCATTCTTAGTTCTCCTTTGAACCATGTTGATGCTGAGTGGTCCCAACACTCTCGCCCCTGTGACTTAGCACGCTCATGCACAACTGGGCTTGCTGGGAAATTGGCCCTGGAGAATGAGTTTGTTTTCACCAATGTGCTCGCTTAGCTGAAACGTCTGCACTATTCTGTCACCTCCAGAGGCAGGAAAATGACTCAGTCACACTTTCACACCATCCTAATTAAGATGATATTTAAAATCAAGGGATTTGATGAGATCACCTGAGACTTACAAATATCAAAAAAAGAAAAGAAAAGAATTAAGGCTTGGGCCCTGGGAATTCTAATACATAAAAGCTGATCAGAGAAAGGAAGCCACTGAAGGAGCTGGAAGAGCTGGAGACAGGCAAGCCTGAGACAAGCCAGGAGGGCAGTGTCATGAAGAGAAAAAAGCGTTTCAAGAGGGTGGTGCCTGGTGAGCCAGGACAGATACTACTGAGAATTCAAATAAGATAAAGAAGGAAACTAACCATTGGTTCTGGCAGAATGGAAATCTCTGTTGTATTTAATAACAGCCCTGCAATGGACAGACTAGGAGAGAATCTCCCTAACACTGCATGGAAGGAAGAGTGACCAAGAGACCTTGGAGATGGAGACTGGCAAATGCTCCCATTTTGCTGCCAAGGTAAACAGGAAAATGAAGTAGTAACTGAGAGAAGACCAAGAATCAAGGGAGCATTGGATTTTTGCTTCTGCTGTTTGAAATATAGAAAATATTAAAATGCATTTGTATGTCAATGGAAATGATCAGTTTGGGGAGAAAAATCATTTTTTCAAGGGAGGAGGGCTAATTCCAGAGTATGAGCTAGAGGAGGTCCATCTAAAGCACAAGTGGAGGGATGCAGCTTAGACAGGCACAGGGACATTTACCAAGATGGAAGAGAATGTGTGTGCAGGAGATGTACAGAATTAGATTTAGTGATTGGAAGATGCAGTGATGTTTCTATTCTTGTTGCGTTTATATTCTCAAGGATGAATAAGATGAAGTCAAGATGAAAAAAATCCCCAAATAAGGTTATAAAAGTATACTAACTAAAAGTTCCAAAAAATAAATATTTAATAATTTTTTAATTAATCTTCACAAAGTGGAAACATATAGTACTGCTGCATTTCTGCTAAGAAAAAAATACTGACCTAAGATATAAGAAGTTTTCAATTTAAAAGTACTTTTTAGGCCAACTAACCCCTATTAAAAGGAGCTGCACTTGACCACATGGATGGATCTTTGTAGCTAAGAAATGTCTAATCACAATGACAAAAATGCTCTCAGTAATCAATTAACACTTTGTACCACGTTTGGAGGCTTGTGATAAATTGGTCTGAGGACAACTGTCATTTGGGAAAATTCTGTGTCACTTAAAGGCTAGTCCTGGTATCACATTCCTAGGCACAGAGAAACTTTTCTAGGATAGATTAAGGCACAAATTCACATCCACTTTTGAACATGGAAATTACAGAATTATTTTCATGAAAATACTTAGTAGGACTAATAATTAGAAACCTTTAGATATGAAGTTCCTCTTTGCTACAAGTCTGACACATTTCTTCAGTCTTCCCTCTAAAGAATTATTTCCCACTTAGCTATATGACACGTTATTCTAAGGTTGATGAAATACCCTCCATGTCTTTAAGCTCATATGTGGAAATGACTGGCAGCCACAGAACAGGCCCTGCCTCCCTGTTGGTGGCCAGAAGTCTCATGTTCATGTGTGGGAGATTGTATAGGGGGCACAAAGTTATGATAGGACTACAACTACACTGTGCTGAGGAAGACAATGTTTTAAAATAAGGGTAATTCAATTGCACTATTAAAACCTTGGAAATTTTGAAAACTGTATAGAAAGATCATTCAAAATATGACCCTGATGGCTGAGTGGCCTCCAGAGGTCACTGCTCCTCTCAGTCTCACCATCATTAAGGGACTCTTTTCTTCCACATGTCACTAACCTCTCCCTCTTTCAGACCTAACAGTGACAATCCCTGGCTGTTGTTTATATTCCAGATCTAACGTGTGTGGTTTTTTATACCATCTCCCTACCTTTCTAATTATTATTTTTTGTCCGTGAAACTACTTCAACACACTCTAATTTCAATGTGCCATTGATTTCCTCTTGGGATCTTGACTGATGCAAGTGTCAAAGTTTTACATAATTGTCTTTACTAGGGAACACTGACACCTGTTGGTCTTCAGGTAGGACACAAAAATGTTTTGTGTTTATTTTCTTGGTTGGAAAGTGGGTGAGTTCACAGCTAACTCCTTCACAATGGCATCTGCAAACAAGCTTCTACCATCTCTCTGACTCTGTTCCACTTACTAAGCATTTGAGTTTACTGCTCTTAGAGCCTCTTGAAAGAGTAAGTGAATCAGACATTCACGTAATAAAGTCAAAAGATTAGGGAAAACAAATATAAAGCAGAAATGTCGGTCACTACTAAAAGCAAAATAATGGCTATGTATTGATTTTAAATATTGATCTTACCTTTTTCTTTCTGAATGATTTTATGACATTTATTTTAAAGTAGTTTCCCAGAAATCAATATAAATTTTAAAGGCCTTCATTCTGCCTTGTCCGTGGCACCTGACACAATATTAGGTATAGGCAGATGATTTATTTCCATATTTATACATGCAGTTGTCTACATATACCTGTGTAGCTGTACATGAAGTCTGCTATTCATAGCTTTATCATCTTTAAAAATCATATTTTCAAAAATTTCTCACATATAGATTAAAATAACATTCAAAGGGAAATTATATTGTAAGTACTACTCACAGAAAGAGTCCACCTTGTTCTTTTGATTATGAAATACTCATCTAAGTGAAATCATAGCAGGATCTTTATTGTCCACAATGCTAATTAGAAGTCATTGGACAAGGGGAAGCTGATCAGTATAGGAATAGAGCTTGGGTAACTACTACCAAAATCAATTCACCACCTAATGATTTTGCAACATAAAGTTGAGTATCACAAGACCAGGGATAACTTCTTGGAAAAGCGGACAATGCAATTTGTTGAGGATGTTGTTTGCTTCATACTTAGCAAGAACTCAACCTAAGTCCTTGTGTTTATCCAAAATTATTACTGTATGTCTAGCACCTTTTAAGGGAGACATAAACAGCTAAACTCTACCAAGTAATATGTGAATAACACTGCTTATTCATTTACATTGGATAAATACAAGGAAGTCAGGTATTTTTCTGAGAAGAAGGTAGTAGCAGTAAAAAAGAAAACCTGTGTTTTTTAATGTCATCTTTTTAAAATGTGAATGTGGATAACTATACTTAAAGTAATGAAAAAGTAAGGATATTGTCTACACACATACACACAAACAAATACACTCATGGTTACACATATACACATGTACACAGACACTTAGATCCAAGTTTTCCAAATATTTTTCCATATTGAAGATAAATGAATATATTGATTTGAGTATTTGTTAAATATGAAACTGATATTGAAGCTAAAAGATTTACTTTCTTAAGCAGATCTTCTCTAGAGTCTAATTTAAAATGCATCACTGCTGTCATATCTGGTTTAGTTTGGACAATTAGAGTTCTATTGGAATTTTTACTCTATGCTTCCATTTTGTGACCATAAGACCAATTTTGTGATATAAAACATCAGGGAGAGAGATCCAAGATGGCCGATTAGCAGCAGCTCAGGATTGTAGCTCCCACTGAAAGCGCAGAGAGTGAGTGGATGCCACATTTTCAGACAAATTTTCATAGCCCACGGACTAAGACATTCTTGGCGGAGGAGCCCCACGGGTCACCAGCGTGACCCTTTTGGAGGGCGCGGCCGTTTTGCAGGCGCCCCGACGCGGCGGTTCTCACTCCGGAGTATACGGGACTGAGTGCCCTTTGGTTGGCATTTGGAGCTCCGGGAAAGCAGAGTCTCCCATTCAGCTGATTAAAAAGCAGACTGAAGTGGGGGAACCAGACCAGGAGATTCCCGGGCACAAAAGTGCCACGAATCTTAACGCCGCTATTTCAGCCAGCGTAGTGGGTCGCTGCAGGGGAAGGCTGGTACCCCCCTCCACAAAAAAAAATAAAAAATAAAAACAGCAGTTGGAACTGCTGAAGATTGAGAGTTTCACAGCAAGTACAGCTGAACCCGGGAAGGTCCAGCTCTGTGGGGGAGGGGCATCCACCGAAGGAAAATTAAGAAATAGAAAAAACTTTATCACCAACAAGCTGGACGTCCACTCAGAGACCTAATCTGAAAATCAGCAATTACACAGACGACAGGTGGATAAATCCACAAAGATGGGAAGAAACCAGCGCAAAAAGGCTGAAAACACCCGAAATCAGAATGCCTCTCCTCCTACAGAGGATTGCAGTGCCTCATCACCAATTGAACAAGGCCTGATAGAAAATGAATGTGAGGAATCAACAGAATCAGGCTTCAGAAGGTGGATAATGAGAAACTTCTGTGAGCTAAAAGAACATGTTCTAGCCCAATGCAAGGAAACTAAGAACCTTGAAAAAAGGTTTCACGAAATGTTCATGAGAATGGACAATTTAAAGAGGAATATAAGTGAATTAATGGAGCTGAAAAACACAATACAAGAACTTCGAGAAGTATGCACAAGTTTTAACAGTCGAATTGATCAAGCAGAAGAAAGGATTTCAGAGGTCGAAGACCAACTTAACGAAATAAAACGAGAAGACAAGATTAGAGAAAAAAGGATAAAAAGGAATGAGCAAAGTCTCCAAGAAATATGGGACTATGTGAAAAGACCTAATCTACGTTTGATAGGTGTACCTGAATGTGACAAAGAGAATGAATCCAAGCTGGAAAATATTTTTCAGGATATTATCCAGGAAAACTTTCCTAACCTAGCAAGGCAAGACAATACCCAACTCCAGGTAATACAGAGAACACCGCAAAGATATTCCTCAAAAAGAGCAACCCCAAGGCACATAATCATTAGATTCATCAGGGTTGAAATGAAGGAGAAAATACTACGGGCAGCCAGAGAGAAAGGTCAGGTTACCCACAAGGGGAAGCCTATCAGACTCACAGCTGATCTCTCAGCAGAAACCCTACAAGCCAGAAGAGAGTGGGGGCCAATATTCAACATCCTTAAAGAAAAGAACTTTCAACCCAGAATTTCATATCCAGCCAAACTAAGTTTCATAAGTGAAGGAAAAATAAAATTTTTTACAAACAAGCAAGTACTCAGAGATTTCATTACCACCAGGCCTGCTTTACAAGAGCTTCTGAAAGAGGCACTATATATAGAAAGAAACAACCAGTATCAGCCACTTCAAAAAACCCATCAGTAAGCTGCATCCAGATCCATCTTACATGCAAGGATATGCAGAGACTCAAAACAAAGGGATGGAGGAAGATTTGCCAACCAAATGGAGAGCAAAAAAAAAAAAAAAAGCAGTAGTTGCAATTCTCATCTCTGATAAAATAGACTTTAAAGTAATAGAAACCGAAAGAGATAAGAAGGACATTGTATAATGGTAGAGGGATCAATGTAACGGGAAGAGCTAACGACCCTAAGTCTATGCGCACCCAATATAGGAGCACCCAGATACATAGGGCAACTTCTTGGTGACTTACAAAGAGACTTGGACTCCCACACAACAATAGTGGGAGACTTTAACATTACATTGTCAATATTGGACAAATTAATGAGACAGAAGGTTAAGAAGGATACCCGGGACTTGAACTTAAACCTCAAACAAGTAAACTTAATAAACATTTACAGAACTCTCTACTCCAAATCCACAAAATATACATTTTTTTTTTCAGTAACACATCATATTTATTCTAAAAGTGACCACATGGTTGGGAGTAAATCACTCCCCTAGCAATTGCATAGCATTTCATAGGTTTAAATGAAATATTGGTTGGCTGTTTGTTTTGTTATTTTCCTCCCTTATTCCTTCCTGTCTCCATTGTATAACACAATTATTCGTATAAAAAAAAGCTTGAAAAAAAATAAAAAAATAAAAAATAAATAAAACATCAGTAACTAAGATTTTAAATATGAAGGCTTGGACAAAACAACTTTCAAAAATCACATTTCCCAGCTAATCTAAAGCCATTTACGTGTACACAAGAAATTAGTGTGATCATTTCCCCAAGATGTTAGTCTTTTCCAAAGCTCTTTCTTGTTCTATAATTTTTCTTGAAAATTATTACCTTAGAGTGAATTGAAAGATTTTGGGGGGATGAAATATCTTATGTGTTAAATACATTTTAATCAATTAAAACTAACCATAATAAAATAAAATAATGTAGCCATAGCTTAATAGTAGTTTATATTTAAAAATATACATTAATATGACATCCTAGTAATCCCAGTCATTGGTTTCCTAATCATACCCTCCAGAGAGGCCTTTTCACTTGTCCTCTACTACTCGGCATATATTCATTATTTTCTACAATATGCCTGACATGGTGCTAGACCCAAGGCTATCAAGAAAAACAGCATGCAGTCCCCTTCTCTTGAAGTACTCCTGTCCAAATAGGGGGAGAGAGGTGAGTGAATGTGATCGGAGGCATTTCCAGGAGCCATAGTAACAGACTTGCCTAGAGAGATGAGATGGGCAAGTTCATCAGAGGCACAACTGTTGAGCCATTGTTGAGCTAGAAGAGGCAGGTAAGTCTGGCGATTGAGGAAGACACTACTTCGTGTTATTTTTCATCGAGTGCTCAATCAAAAGAGCTTTTTAATTGTTGCAAAAATTCAAAGTCATTTTTCTTATATCGTGGGGAAAGTAGATGCAGAAATTGTTGACTGACAGAACTTTTTGGTCATATGTCTCCTAGACAATTTAATTTCTGAAGCCCACATTAATTTAGAGGTATAAATAAAATAGAGCTTAGAAAATGAGTTTCAGAGAGCTGAGCCAACTCTTTGCATAATATATGAGAAATTTATTTACATTTAAAACCGAAAAATAGTGTACAAAATAAAGACTTGTGTCTGTCTTCTGGTGCCTTTGCCTTTTTTTTCTCATTGCCTTCCAAAATTGCCAATTGAGACATTTAAACACTAAAGAGAAAGCAATTCTAGGAGATAATATGCTTAGACATTAAAAAATCTTTGCTGAGTACATCGTGCTTGCTCTAGACATTGAACTGGCACGTAGACGTTCCTGCTGGGCAGACCACTCCCTGTGCCACCAAGGCTCCTGCAGAACACCATGCTGAAAGTTAATTCGTGTATTTCTAATGCTTAGAGTTTACGGTTATGGTTATAATGCTTATACAGCACTGTATTCATCATTTTCAACATACTTAGATATTTATTAATTTTGATTCTTTGAAAATCTATTAAATTTTCTACATTTTCATTTTGTATAAGCCATGAGTCTATTTCATAGTTCTACAAATCACTATAAGCAATTTCTGTTGAAGGGATGATAAATTATACATATGACAACATATAAAATGGAAACAATGCCTATTCTCATATAAAGCAACAAAAAATCACCCCAAAAATTACAAAAAATAATGAGTCAAAAACTTTTCAAAATGAACAGAAGATTAAACCTTGCAGATTTCAATCACAAAATAAAACCCAGAGAGCACTGTGATCAGACACAGCAATGATTGATAACACTAAGAGACTCAAGTGTGTAAGAATGTAATATGTCTCCTGGCAACATCTGCACAAGTGATAGACCACACCCTGCCAGCAATCCATCCTAAATATTTCATCACTTACTCGCTTTGAAACCAAGTCTTTCAAACTTCAAGATAGTGAGGTTTAAACTCTATATTTTGTCACATCCAGCATGCAAGCAGAAAACGGAAAATATCTGAATATGTAATACCAATTACATTCACATCTCTGTGGTTTTATTTCTTAAAGCAGGTGATAATATATTCTGTGTTGGATGCCAATGTCATAAAACTCATTAAAATGCCACCTCCTATAATTTTGTAAGGAGAGCTGATAACACAATCAAAGAAAGCAAGACTTTGCACCTTCATTTTCTGAAATTTGGAGAATTTGATATCCAAGGGAAAAAAAAAAATAAGACTTTAAATGAGGGTTTTGTGGTGATGTTGTATTTTTATTAAATATATTTTAGGTACTTTTAAATCTGACTCACTGTGTCAGTTTCTGGGGAAAGCAATAATAAGCATTGTGGACAAAGGCCTGCCCTTATACCAAAATGAAAAGGACAGTTAAATAGCCTTTCTGATTAAATGCTATAGTGCAATGAGAGCAGACATGCAGGTACAGTGGGAGCCATGGCAAGAATCCTTGACCTGAACTGAGAAACAGATAGGGATCCAAAGGGCTTCCTGGAGGAAGAAGTATTTAGGCTGAGGCCTGAAGGATGAGCATAAGTTCAAGGTGAAGAAGAGAGAGAACACTGTCTGAGGTATAGAAAATAAACTAAGAGGTGAGAAAGATCCTGGGGCCATGAAAAAATAAAAATTCAGTAGGGCTGGATTCTGGATTGCATAAACAAGAAATATAACTGGAAAGATATGCCAAAGTAAAGATATTAAAGAATATTTAAGGACAAGAGAAAATCTTTGAGATGGGTGTTTTACAAGGATCACTCTCTAAAGAACACATTGAGAAAATTCAGGAGAGATAGATAAACAGCATAAGGAGGTTGTTGTGATAGAGATGGAATAAAGTTGATGAGGCTGAGGTAGACTTAGGAGATGGACATGGCCTGGTGAGAGATCGAATGTGCACAATGGGAAGTAAGAAGGAGCTAGGAGCCAGGCTTGACTCAGATATCTGATTCAAGCAACTTAGTGCACAATGATGTCATTCACAAAACTTGAAATGTCAAAACATGGGCAGTTCGTAGGGTAGAAACATCCATGACTTAAATGTTAGACATGTTGCATTTGAACACTTGTGAAGTATCCAAGTAGTGATTCCACCAAGATCTGGATCCTTGGTTCTGGAGCTCTGGAAAGAAGCCTAGGATGGAGATCTGGGAATCCTCAATAACAGGAATCGTGAGAGTCAATGAGATCTCCCCCCACAGAACATGGGTCATGAGACAAAATGAAGACCTGGAAAGTACCTCAGCAAATGCCAGCTTCGAATGATGGGCAGGGAAGTCTTGTGTCATATACCAAGTTTGCCAGCAAGTAAAGCTTGAGGCAAAGCTGTGTTCTAACACTTTATTTCTGGTGGAAGCCTAGGAGAATTCAGTGAGGGTAAAACAGAAGTCAAGGAAGAAGGTGATGCAACTTCAAGCTAGCCACAGCCCCACAGGGTAACGTAGCCAAGTGTTACTTTACACAGGACATCTCCAGAAAAGCCATGCAAAGCCCATGAAACAGTTTTTGTGTGTGTGTGTGTGTGTGTGTGTGTGTGTGTGTGTGTGTGTGTGTGTTTCAGGGCAAGAAAGCACAAACAATTTCCTTGCTTTTTTCCAGTTTCCAGTTTCTTGCTGATCAAAGTTCAGTCCCTGTGTGTTAACACTGCATATTTCTAGGTTCCAAGCAGCTGCTTGGAATAACTGAGCTCCCAGGGGTTTCACTGGGTTAAATGGGGCACTGGAGCTGCTGCCACTTTCCTAAGGCAGGGCCCAGGCAGGCTTTGCTGAAATCAGTGTCTTGTCCCCAGAAGAGGCAAAAAAGAAGAGTAGGTGACAGGGGATGAAGCAATGGAAGGGGCAGTCAGGACTTTATAATTGCTGTGATGAAGCAAGCAACCACTAGGCTTATCTAATTTGAGATCAGGGTACATTGGTGAGACTAAATATGAAGGTTTATCCAAACAAACCTGGGTACCAGTGTATGAACAGTGAATAGTACATCCTGTAAGGAGTCCACCCTAGAGGGTGGATGAAAAATTGAATAATGCCAAAGAAGTCGAAGAAAGTGTTTCATGGAGGAGTCATCTATGTAAGCATTTCTGATAAGTCAAATAGGATAAAACCTGTAGTTAATTTTAATGCATCGTCCCTTCTTGTGGCAAAGGCAATTAACATTTCCTGTGGGGGAACTATGCTGCTTTTACTCAGGATCGTGTGCTCTGTATTGATTGTAATCTATCTAGTGTCCCCAAGCTTGGAAGACGACCCAGACACAGCCAACAGAAATTCATCTTCCTGGTCTCCGGGAGGACGTGTACCAAGCCAGGTAAGTAAGGCACAATTTCGTGACTTTTGCGAGAACAATTGGGAAAAAGCTGTAAACCCAGACTTCTCAATTAAGTGATCCAAATGTTTCTTTTTTCCAAAAGCCAGTTTTAGCTGGATTTCTGTCACTTGTAACTGAGAGATTCCTGATAACTATAAGGACAGAAAAGTGTTCAGTGGATTTAGCACTGGAGCACTGATGACCTTGGAGAGAACTGTTGCGGTGATGCAATGCTGGAAGAAATCACAGTTATTTTTTGTCCTTTATCAACTCCCCAGATATAATTCACCTATTGGGAAAGTACTGAGAAGAATGACTTTAAAATGTTTAAAGTAGCTGTAGGAGGAAGCAAAATTAACAGCCACGCATGTGTTCTGTTTGTGTGTCTGCACAACTATCTTTCTGTTTACATCTGAGATGTCACCTTTCAGGTCAGGGAGTGGGAATATCTCAACTGCTGCTGGATTCCTGCTTCATCCACTGCAATTCCACACACTCCCACCTAAGCCTGAGAAGTATTTCCTTTGTAAATAAAACCCTTTTTTAAATACCCTAATTTGATCATTCCACCTCTTTTCTCTTGGGATCCTGACTGATCCAAAAGTCAAACTTTCATATGCTAATATTTTAAAAAGAATTGAAATCACTATATTCTGGTTAAGGAGTAGGGCTACTTTACTCTTCTTCTTTTTGTATTGTTTGTATTATTTTCAAGGAAGCATTTGAAACAGCTAAATCCTTCAAAATGGCATTCTTAGACAATCAGAAGAATATATCACTATTCATCTGTCTGTCTTTCTGCCTAATATCACCCATGTATATTCCAAAGTTATTAGAGAGTCAGGTTCGTGATTTTCAGGACTCTTTGTAGTATTAAATAAATCAGATATTTACCCAGTAAAGTCAATGAAAAGAAAAACAATGGGGTGGTTATTTTTGGTTATGGCTGAATACTAAATAATGGCTGCATACCAAATAATGGCTGCATATTCATTTTCAAATATTAATTTGCCTTCTATCTTAAATAGCATTTATTGGTTTTCCCCTAAAATAATTCCTAAGTGATTAATGTATATTTGGAAGGCCTTTATATTGCATCATTTACACCACCTAGGACACTGCTAGGTACAGAATAGGTCAGTAATAATTGCTGGCTCATTAATTTGTTTGTAAATTTGCATAATTAATTGTTTATACAGTTGTCTACATTCAGTATTATAGTTGCATATGCAAGCAGGTCATCCTTACATTTATTCCTCTGAAAAACATACACATTTCTGCATTGTCTTATTAGACAGATGAAAATAACATCCAGAAATGGGCAGTGTCACAAATACCACTTTGGGGAAAGGTCTTTAATTTGATCACCCCTCTACCCCTATAATCAACTCAATTCACACATTTAAATAACTTAAGACTTAGAAATAATTTTCAGACACTTAATCCAATCCAACTACCAATAAAAAAAAATCAGTTTAAAAGATAATATGCTTCCACATAAAAATGTCCTTATTAAACCTGTAATAGCTTTTTCTGAACATAAAACTGAAAGGCGAAAGTTAATTTACACATTGCCAACGTTTATTAAAAGATATTGTAAAATCCGTTTTTAACATTTGTATCTATATTTTTTAGGTTGATTTCTTTGGAAACCCACTCCATTTTTAAAATTTTCTCATTTATGATCTAAGCCCATATTACATTTAATAACCCTAAAATTGCCATCAGCAACTTCAATTCAACAGTTGATAAACTTTACAGTTTTTACAGCTGTTACAGAGTAACAAATGTAATGGAAATAATCTACACGTTCACATAAATTGAGACAGAATCTCACACACATGCTTGCACACAAACAGACCATTACAACTAATGCTGCAGGGTGGAGCTTGGATGGGAGCACTCAGTGCTGTCTCCAAGGGTGCCTCTGCAGTGCAGCTGCTGGGACCACCTGGGCACCTGAGCACCTGAAGCTTCGGAGAATAGCGAGGATCCTGGCTGCATTGCGGCCCCAACTTCCCTCTGGAGAAGCCAGAGAGAACCACCCCTGTCAGAAATATACTCTAAAATGGCTTTGAATGGTTGGGGAAGTCGTTTAATCTTCCTCTGGATCAACAGTCAGGTTTTTAGTTGTTGTTGTTAATTTTCTCAGTTATTCCGTATTTTGTTGGAAGAGCAGGGTGACAGTTACCTAATATTATTAATAATTATTCTTATGCGTGGCCTTCAGATGATACTGGGCAGAATCACCTAAAAAGACTGATGAAACTGATTGCAGATGCTAGTCATCATAAATACCAGAACACACGTGTTGCTGAAAAACTCTATCAAAAGGTGAAAATTCTTTGCTGAGTTATGACAGGACCTCGAAATCTAGAGAAAGGGGCCAGACACATCAGAGCTACATGGATCCAGGGTTGCAAGGAAGTGTTTATGAGCTCAAAAGAAAATAAAGACTTCTCTACTGTGGTATTTCACACCAAAGAAGGCAGAAACCAACTGTCTTGGAAAACAGTTAAAGCTTTTCAGTATGCTCATGACCATTATCTGGAAGACATGGATTGGTTCATGAAAGCAGATGATCATATATGTGTGTGTATATATATATATATATCGCACTGGACAACTTGAGATGGTTTCTCACAAACTATAACCCTGATGAAACCATTTATTTTGGGAGAAATTTTAAGCACCTCAGAAAACAGGACAACATGAGTGGAGGAGCAGGATATGTACTGAGCAAAGAAGCCTCGAGGAGATTAACTGATGCAGTTAAAACAAAAATGTGTACACCTGTATCCTTCTCTGAATACATGGTGCTAGGAGATGCGTGGACATTGTAAAGGTGGAACCAGGGGATTCCAGAGATCACACTGGAAAAGAGACTTTTCATCCCTTTTTACCAAAACAGACATTAATTACAGGTTTTCTACCTAGAACCTTTTGGTACTGGAAATATAACTATTATCCTTCTATAGAGGGTCTCAGTTGCTGTTCTGATTTTGCAATTTCTTTCTTTCTTTTTTGTTTTTTTTTTGAGACAGAGTCTCACTCCGTCACCAGGCACCAGGCTGGAGTGCAGTGGCGCGACCTTGGCTCACTGCAACCTCTGCCTCCTGGGTTCAAGCAATTCTCCTGCCTCAGCCTCCCATGTAGCTGGGACTACAGGCACGTGGCACCAAGCCCAGATAATTTTTTTGTATTTTTAGTAAGACGCGGTTTCACCATGTTGGCCAAGATGGTCTCAATCTCTTGACCTCGTGATCCGCCCGCCTCGGCCTCCCAATGCAATTTCTTTTACTAGGTTTATGCTACAGCTATGTATAAGTTAGAATACCTCATTTATCATCTTCATTCTTATGGTTATTTATACAGATATCAACCTACCTTACCTGAGGATCTATTATAGGAAATAATCAAAGCAAACAAAAAGAAGATCCAAAAGTAGACCTAAGAAACCCTCAAAAGAAACACATGAGAAAACAAAGATAGCATGACTAACATTGCAGGGAGGAAAGCTCTTCCCATCTTTGAAGAGAACACTAGGGTCCCAGTGAGCAATTCTTCCTAAGTGAACATTCCATATTAGAAAACTTCATAGGAGTGACTGTAATCTAAAGCATTAGCAGGAGCAGTGATCCACCAAAATTTCTTAGGATTTATTTACATTTTTAAAAAACTCTTTACATTAATATGGACACCAATTTATTTACTTGTGCTTTCTTAAACTGTAAGTGCACATCGTTTCTGTTAAACATCTAGAAATATCTTTAAACGTATACACAGGAAGTTAATATGCAGGCAGCATCCTTGAGCAACTTGCTTGAGCTCTGTGTGCCCCCATTTCCTCTCCTGTAGTTAAAGATAATAATGGTGCCCACATCACACGTTGTGCATGAGGATTATGAGCTGATATATGTAAGGTTCTTAAAGCTCTATGTGGCCCACAGTAAGTAGTCAACAAATAAAAGCTTTTATTATTATGCTATTGCCCTCAGGTATAACTATTTAAACTGAAAAACATACTTTAATCAAATCAGATATCTGATGTAATCAAATCAGATATTTTTGCATTTTATATAACATATAATAGCATTTATTGAGTGCCTACTGTACACCAAGCATTATAGTTGGGCAAAATACCTTTATTTCTCTAAAAGCGGATATGACCTCATATTACAGATGATGCCTGAGGATCAGATGACTTAGGCAACTTGCCCTGTGTTACAAAGATGGTAAATACCAGAACTAAGTTTCGTACTTTAAACCTTGTATGTTTTCAGCATGCCAGGCTTAGGGTTAGTGAGTTAGAATTATTTCCATCCTCACATGTCATGAATATGGCATCAGATAAGGCCAGTGATAGTGAAAATTAACTTAACAGATTTTCACATTGGTTCCCCAATTGTGATTTTCAAACTCTCACCTGGGCATTTGCTCAAATGAAGCTCTCAGAGATCCCAATCTCAGAAATTCTAGTTCTAGTATGGGGTATATAGGTGCCTTCCAGATACCCGAGGTCAGTGGTTCTCAAAGTGTGGTTCCAACCAGCAGCAACAGCAAGAGTGTCAGGAAATTTGTTGGAAATGCAAATCTTTAGACTCCATGCCAGACTTACTTAATAAAAGCTCTAGAGACTGGTGCTAAAACCAAGGTATTAGCAGGCAATCCAAGTGAGGCTTCTCTTGCTAAGGTTTGGGAACCATTTCCCTGGGCAGTTCTGATGCGAAAGATTCTTCAACCACACTGAGGATTACTGACCATTAGGTTAGAAATTTTTCAAAGACTTAAAGATGTTTTAAACCAGCGCAGTACAAGATTACACTATATTAAATGTAAAATATATTTTTATATTTTTTTATTTTTAGAGGTTTCTTGCTCTGCCACTAGTGGCATGATCATAGCACCCTGCAGCCTCTAACTCCTAACTCCTAGAATCAAGTGATTCTCCCACCTGAGCCTTCTAAGGAGCTAGAAGTACAGGAACCCAGCTCTGTAAAAGACTTTGGAGATAATTTTACTTAAAGGGTAAGGGAGCATTCATTTTGGCAAAATTATTTAACTTCTCATTTTTTCCAACACTCTCAGTTGATATGTTAATATTAACTCCAGAGTGACTAATACTTGGAGCATCAATAAAATCTATATCTTGAAAGTTAGAAATTCCACACTGGGGCAGGAGGGTATTTTAAAGCACTAAATCTATATTAATTCATTAAAAATATATAAATAAGTTTCATCTAAAAATATTCACAGTTGTTAAAAATTTAAACTATAAAATTTAAAAAATAAAAATTTTAAAAAAGTTGGGCGCGGTGCTCATACCTGTAATCCCAGCACTTTGGGAGGCCAAGACAGGTGGATTAAGAGGTCAGGAGATTCACACCATCCTAGCTAACATGGTGAAACCCCATCTCTACTAAAAATACAAAAAGTTAGCCGGGCATGGTGGCATATGCCTGTAGTCCCAGCTACTTGGGAGGCTGAGGCAAGAGAATCTTTTGAACCCAGGAGGTTGCCATCAGCTGAGATCATGCCACTGCACTCCAGCCTGAGCAACAGAGACTCCATCTCCAAAAAATAAATAAAATAAAATAAAGAGAGATAGCTGTAAGAACAATTTAAAACTAAAATTAAGAGGTTTATCTGTTGATAAGAAAGGGAGATACTTTTTCTCCTTCCCTTTTCCTATAAAACATGTAATATTAAGTGTTTTCTCCGTGTCTTTGAAATGTGTGTAAATCTTTCAAGAAGCTAAATAAGCCTCTTGCCAGCTTTTTGACCCAGAAATATTTTTCTCAAGGACCTGAGAGCCATCTCTTTGAAATGTAAACATCAAGGGAGGTGTTTATTCCTGTTTCCCAGTTTCTGTGCAAAAATGGGAGCTTAACATCAAGTATGCAACTCACTCCCGGTTGCAAAACAACCTCTTTTTTATAAAGATAGGAAAAATGTATTTTTCTTTGTATAAAACCAACTAACACAGATGATTACTCCAATTTCCTGCTTAATTTAGGATGAACTATTTAATAAATGCTACAGTCAAATCCTCTTATTTGAGGACTAGTTTTTGTGTATCTTGAAAACATGTATGTTATGGGTTGTATCTCGTAGGCTATATAAAACAGTGAGATTCCTTTCTGTTTTTGTAATGTCTTACTGGATTTCCTGTGATGCCCATCACATTCTGATTTAATGCTTATTCAATAATAGAACTGTTTTCTTTCTCTACTACTGGGAAAAGATTTTTCTTTTAATTAATTATATTGACCCAACATAGCAAAATGCTGTTTTGTAATATGTAGATGTTTCCTGCTTATTAATATTATCAATGAAAAACTTCATCACTTTCAAGAATCAGTTGACTTTCCTATATAACTAATAAAGCAAACAAACAAACAAAAAAAACTACAAATCTCATGAAGCACATAAAACCAAATTTCCTGATAGTGATATTTTATTTGCCATCTCTTGGAAATAGAAGATGTTTCTCACTTGTATACACAATTTTAGTGTGGTCTCAAGACAAAAGGCTTTTGCTGCCTTTGGTTTCTATTTACAATAGACTTCTATGTTCTAGTAAAAAGGGCATAAATAAAAAAGTAGGTTTTTGTCTCAGAGTTCGATTATTTACTATTGACTACCTTGAGTTACTGAGGTCATCTAGATACTGTAATAAAATTCAAAGTAAATTAGTAATATATATTTAATATTTTAAAATATGATAATTGACTTTAGCATTGAATTTTTCAAGTGGTTATTTCAACTTGAGTGATAGTTACTGAGTACTATTCATAAATTAAGTATAGTTTTTCATTTCCATAAGCCTATTGTTGCAGTAGGTAGTCAGGCAGACATGAACAGGGCAGAGAAGGGCACCCTGACACACCAAGAATGTTGGGCCATCATCAGTTCATGGTCAGATGAACTGTCTCTCTAAAATAATAAGTGGTCACAGCAGCACTGGGAAAGGCAGTCTCCTAATAGATGGAAGAACTTGAAACTGGTGATCACCTTTCCGATAAGATCTCAGGAGTTGGGCCAAAAGGCTCAAGCATGTGCACTAAGAGGTAAAACGGCGTCATTTAAGTGGTCTATGACCTTACTCTGGGAACACTGGACAGATAAAGGAACATGTGAGCATGTGCAGTTTTTGTAAACACTGTGCATGTAGCTGCTCCCAAGTGCTGGCAGGCCATTGCACATGTAGACAGCCCATCCCAAGGGAAAAATCAGGGGAGAAGTAACGACAGACCCCAAAAGTGTGCCAACATATAAAACCCCAAGTCAAGGTCAAACCATGCATTTGACTCTTTCACGTCACCTGCTTCACCCTCTTCTATGTGTACTTTATTTCCTTTCATTCTTGCCCTAAAACATTTAAATAGGCTTCACTTCTGCTCTAAACTTGCTTCAGTCTCATTCTGCCTTATGCCCCTCAGTAAAACTCTTTCTTCTAGGGAAGCAAAAATTGAGGTTGCTGCAGACCCATGTGGATTTACTGCCACTAACATACTTCGGTACCATGTGACTCAGATATGTCCCATCACTAACATACTTTGTTGCCACATGACTCAGATATATTCCATATTCCACAGTGGCAAGACACTTCTCTACCTCACCTTCTTTGGCTGGAGGGCTTTGAAAACCTTAAGTGGTTTTCCTTCTCCCTTTTGCTCTCTCTCTTACTAACCAACCTTCAGAAAGATTCCTCTCAGCCACAAGGGCTCTGCTCCCCCCTTGCTCTGCTAGCTCCTAATGACTTATCATACACTTTCTGTCCCTATTATGCCTCAGGGCTAAGTTTTTCAGTGGCTTTTGAAGCAGTTTGTCTGCCTAAATAGAGCCCTTTAAGGACCCTATCTACTTGTTTTTTTTGAGTTACCACTCCTTTGGGAGGAGGGAGACTTCTTCCTTTGCCATTTATGAACTCTTACCCCAAGCTCTAAGTCCTCTGCAGGTTACTACTTTACATCAAAAGGGCAAATAAACATTGCCCTGTTGAATCTGAGGGCTGCTGTTTTTGTGAGCATAGGAAGGCTTTCCATGAATATTCCTCTCACTTCCTCCTGTGGCCTCCATTTCTCTAATCACTTCCATGCTCTTCTCAATACGCATCAAGACCTTCCATGTTCTATTCCAAGGGAAGGAAGTTCAGCCCCCTTGCAACAGTTAACTGAAAAATAGGCTTCTCATCTAGTGAAAGAACACAGCAAATAGGAATCTGAGAAAGGAGATAATAATTTTGTTGCTAGAATGCTCTGAGCAAGAGTCACTACAAAGTCATGGAGGCAAGGATAGAAGCTGACCTATATCCTTAGCAAGGTAAAGCCTGGAGACATACAGAGTTGTGTGCTATGGGTTGCATCTCTTAGGCTATGTAAAAGAATGAGATTCCTTTCTGTCTTTGTAATCTTTTATTGGATTGTTTGTGATGCCCATCACATTCTAGTTTAATGCTTATTCAATAATAAAACTGTTGTCTTTCTCTATTACCTTCAGGAAGAGGATATTTCAGTTAAGAAAAGATTTTACTTTTCCCAACATAGCGAAACCCTATTTTATAATATGTATATGTTTTCTATGAATTAATATTATCAATGAAAAAATTCATCACTTTCAAAAATCAGTTAACTGTCCTATATAACCTAATAAAGGAAACAAGAAAAATCCAAATCTCATTAAGCTACCCTAGACAGAGTCAAACCTCATCTGCACTTTTGTCTAGTGTCCTAAGCTCCACATCTAATACATAGAGTCTTACCAGGTTTTTCATCAAAAGTGAAAGTCACCAAGAGTTAACTCTGTAACATGTGCTTGAGACTACTGCAAAACAGTTTTGCATGCAAGAAATGTAAGGAAAATAAAAAGTGCTTTTGGTAAAATATTGTAAGAAAACATGGGAATGTGGATCTTTGGCCAAGTTTGAAGGGTTAAAGGATTCTTTTAAGTTAGGTAGTATAAAGCTGAAGGTTTAAGTAAAATGTGGAAGGTTTGTGAAAAATTTTATCTTGTAAAATAAAATCTGTATGTAAACATATTGGCAAAATTTAAGGAATATTATTCAGTTTTTCTATAAATTGAACATTGCAATAAAAGCACAGCACAGTTTTCTCAAAGCACTGTTTTGCATTTTTTTTTTTTTTTTTTTTTTTTTTTTTGGCGATGGAGTTTCGCTCTGTTGCCCAGGCTGGAGGTCAATGGTGTGATCTCGGCTCACTACAACCTCTGCCTCCCAGGTTCAAGTGATTCTCCTGCCTCAGTAGCTGCCATTACAGGCACCCACCACCATTCCCAGATAATTTTTGTATTATTAGTAGAGTTAAGGTTTCACCATATTTGCCAGGCTGGTCTCGAACCCCTGACCTCAGGTGATCCACCCACTTCGGCCTCCCAAAGTGCTAGGATTACAGTATAATACATCTCACAAATAAAAGGCTTATGAGAATCTTACCTTATGTTCAAACTGATTTAAGATTTGAAGACTTGTCTATAAGGTTTTATTAAGAACTGAGTTTGACATCAATAGTACACTAATGCAAAGGTAAAAATCTGACTTTCTTTAGACTGTTTTTGTATAAATGTATTTTGGTATATGTTCCAAAGTTATGCAAAACTCCTCTAATTCTGATATGACTTAGCATATGTCATTAGTAATAATTATAATTATGTTAAATTATTGTGTACTTCAGAGATAACAAATTTCCTTGTCAATTGTGTCTTTGACTGTGGCTGCCCTTAGATATTTGTCATCCATATGCAAATACTGTCTTGTTTTAATCCTCTTTAAAAGATGATTTTATAATCAGCTGTATGCTTAACTGCAGGTTTCTGATAACTTTGGGGATTGTGACATTAGAATAAAGGGAAAACTTTCTGGATTCTCATGGAAAGTTGAAATGTTCATGAACATCAAGCAGAACAGGGGTTAACAGCATGGACTGAACTAATGAAAGACTGAAATAATTATTTTATATAAACTTTTTGTTTAAAATGTTGCTGATCCTTTGAGTGTTTTTCACAACCAAGAAAGCTTTTGATCTACTTACAGCTTTTAACAATTCAGTAAAGTATACTCCTATACACAAAACTTAAAGCATATTTGTTTCTCTCTACCTGATGTCTCCAGAATTTGGAAACAATTTGTGAGTATTCTTAAATAATGGCAATATAGTTACTTGCATAAGCGCAATAACAATCTGTTTTCTTTGCAAGAGGGCACAATTTGAGAAACTGGTTCCTGTACCAAAGCTTTCACTGGAATAGTATGCTTTCCTTTAAGGAATCCAATTTGGCTTACAGAGTCAATAAAACCCCTTGGGAAACCTAACCTCATACCTAGTCTATGCAGTTCCTGTACAGAATCCTTGACCTGTGGAAAGTAAAGAATGTCACTTTCTAAAAGGCCCAGAAGCCCCAAGTTATCATCTTGGGACCCTAAGAGGAGAGGAATTTATTCTCTTTTTAAGGCTTTACAAAAGTCTTATCTAAGATCTCTTATGGAACAAAGTTATATTAATACCAATTTTAAGAGGAGCCTATATGGCAAATAATTATTCTTGCTGTGTTTTATGCAAATAATCAGCCAAATAATAAGACTAAAGCTTATTTTGCAAACAAATCCATTTCATCATTATTTGCTTTTAATAAAAATGAGGATTGGAGAGAGAAAAATGTTTCAAAAACTATGGTGCATTTGTTATTAGATTCTAGACTCATCAATTGTTTTTGAGATTTTGTCTGCAATTTAGACTAACCCTGCATATCCCTGTGAACCAACCAGTGATGGCTGGCTGCAGCTCACAAGAAACAAAAGAGATAGGTAATGTAAAATTGTAGATCTAGCTTTTCTTCCTCATTTAGATTTTTTGTTCATTTAACAATTTAGATCATTTTGTTTACAGTTCTCTTTTACTGCCTTCATAATTATTTTCCATTTTTTAATCTTAGTGCTGCCTTCACAAGATTAATTTGGGTGCCATTAGTATGATTAGAATTTGTACAACTAACTGACAACTTTTTAACAATAAAATTTAGGTTTCACTGTGAGATTGAAAGTAAAAAGATCTCTTAAGAAAAATGCCGGAGGAGGATCCAAGATGGCCGATTAGGAGCAGCTGAGGATTGCAGCTCCCAGTGAAAGCGCGGAGGGTGAGTGGATGCCGCATTCCCAGATGGACTTTTATTGCCCACAGACCAGGAGATTCCAAGGGGGAGGAGCCCCACGGGTCGCCAGCGAGGCTGGTTAGGCCTGTGTGGCTGTTTTTGCTGGCGAAGCTTTTTTCGCCGGTGCTGCTGTTTTGGGCGGCGCCTGGTGCAGTGGTTCCCCATACAAAATACGTGGGTCCGGGTGCCATTTTAGCTGGCAATTGGAGCTCTGGGAAGGCAGAGCCGCCCATTCATCTGATTAAAAAAGGGGCCTGAAACAGGCAGCCAGGCCAGGAGATTTCCCAGGCAAAAAAATGCCACGAATCTCAGCGCCCATGGTTTCAGCCGGGGCAGTGGGTCACCGCGCAGGAAATCACACAGATCCCGGCGCCTTTTCAACAGGCAGCTGGAACACCTGGGAGACTCTGAGGCAGGGAGCCAGGTGATCAGGCTCGGCTCATCCCACCCCCCACAAAAAAAACAGCAATCGGAAACGCTCTGGATCGAGAGTTTCACAGCAAGCACAGCTGAAACCGGGACGGTCCAGCTCTGTGGGGGAGGGGCGTCCACCATTACTGAGGCAGTCTGCCACTACGGAGGTAGTTTGCCATTGCAGAGGCAGCCCGCCATTGCTGAGGCAGTTCTAACTACACCAGTATAAACAAGACTGCAGGGAAGTTCACATGGCAGCTGGGCGGAGCCCACAGCCGCTCTGTAAAGCCTCTCCAGGCAGTGACTAGGCTGCCTCATCGCTGGGCAAGGCAGCCCTGAGAAAAAGGCAGCAGCACAAGGGAAACTCATAAATAAAGCCCTAACTCCCTGGGACAGAGCACCTGGGGGAAAAAAGGGGTTTATGAGTTCTGCTGCAGCAGACTTAAACGTTCCTGCCCAGCAACTCAGAATGAACAACGGAGCTCACAGCTCACCACTTGAGCTCCTATAAAGGACACTCTGTCTCCTCAAGCAGCTCCCTGACCCCTGTATATCCAAAGAGACACCTCATAAAGGAGAGCTCCGACTGACATCTGGTGGGTATTCTTCTGTGACAAAGATAGCAGAAGAAGAGACTGGCAGCAACTCTTACTGTTCTGGAGCCGCTGCAGGTGATCCCCCAGGCAAGCAGGGCCTGGAGTGGATCTCAGCAGTCCTACAGCAGAGGGGCCAGACTGTTAGAAGGAAAACTAAGAAACAGAAAGAAATAACTTCATCATCAACAAACGGGACGTCCACTGAGAGACCCCATCTGAAAATCACCAACCACAAAGACCACACATAGATAAATCCACAAAGATGGGAAGAAACCAGGGCAAAAAGGAGGAAAACACCCCGAAACCAGAATGACCCTCCTCCTACAAGGGATCACAACTCCTCACCAGCAAGGGAACAAGGCTGGATGGACAATGAGTGTGATGAAATGACTGAATCAGGCTTCAGAAGGTGGGGGTAATAAGACACTTCTGTGTGCTAAAAGAACATGTTCTAACCCAATGCAAAGAAACTAAGAACCTTGAAAAAAGATTTGATGAAATGCTAATGAGAATAACCAACTTAGAGAGGAATGTAAGTGAATTGATGGAGCTGAAAAACACAACACAAGAACTTTGCGAAGCATACACAAGTTTCAACAGCCGAATCGACCAAGCAGAAGAAAGGATATCAGAGGTCGAAGATCAACTCAATGAAATAAAACGAGAAGGAAAGAGTAGAGAAAAAAGGGTAAAAAGGAATGAACAAAGTCTCCAAGAAATAGGGGATTATGTGAAAAGACCTAATCTACGTTTGATAGGTGTACCTGAATGTGACGGAGAGAATGAATCCAAGCTGGAAGATACTCTTCAGGATATTATCCAGGAGAACTTCCCCAACCTAGGAAGGCAGGCCAATATTCAAGTCCAGGAAATACAGAGGACACCACAAAGATATTCCTCAAGAAGAGCAACCCCAAGGCACATAATCGTCAGATTCACCAGGGTTGAAATGAAGGAGAAAATGCTAAGGACAGCCAGAGAGAAAGGTCGGGATACCCACAAAGAGAAGCCCATCAGACTCACAGCAGATCTCTCAGCAGAAACCCTACAAGCCAGAAGAGAGTGGGGGACAATATTTAACATCCTTAAAGAAAAGAACTTTCAACCCAGAATTTCATGTCCAGCCAAACTGAGCTTCATAAGTGAAGGAAAAATAAAATCCTTTGCGAACAAGCAAGTACTCAGAGATTTCATCACCACCAGGCCTGCTTTACAAGAGCTCCTGAAAGAGGCACTAAACATAGAAAGGAACAACCAGTACCAGCCACTCCAAAAACATACCAAATGGCAAAGCGCAGCAACACAATGAAGAAACTGCATCAACTAATGGGTAAAACAGCCAGCTAGCATCAAAATGGCAGGATCAAATTCACACATAACAGTATTAACCCTAAATATAAATGGGCTAAATGCCACAATCAAAAGACATAGACTGGCAAACTGGATAAAAAGCCAAAACCCATCGGTGTGCTGTATCCAGGAAACCCATCTCACATGCAGAGATACACAAAGGTTCAAAATAAAAGGATGGAGGAAGATTTACCAAGCAAATGGAGAGCAAAAAAAAGCAGGAGTTGCAATTCTCATCTCTGATAAAATAGACTTTAAACCAACAAAGATCAAAAGAGACAAAGAAGGACAGTACATAATGGTAAAAGGATCAATGCAACAAGAAGATCTAACGATCCTAAATATATACGCACCCAATACAGGAGCACCCAGATACATAAGGCAAGTTCTCAATGACTTACAAAGAGACTTAGACTCCCACACAATAATAGTGGGAGACTTGAACACCCCGTTGTCAATGTTAGACAGATCAACAAGACAGAAAATTAACAAGGATATCCAGGACTTGAACTCAGACCTGGATCAAGCAAACCTAATAGACATTTACAGAACTCTCCACCCCAAATCCACAGAATATACATTCTTCTCAGCACCACATCGCACCTACTCTAAAATTGACCACATAATTGGAAGTAAATCACTCCTCAGCAAATGCAAAAGAATGGAAATCATAACAAACAGTCTCTCAGACCACAGTGCAATCAAGTTAGAACTCAGAATTAGAAACTAACTCAGAACCGCACACCTTCATGGAAACTGAACAACTGGCTCTTGAATGTTGACTGGATAAACAATGAAATGAAGGCAGAAATAAAGATGTTCTTTGAAACCAACGAGAACGAAGACACAACATACCAGAATCTCTGGAACACATTTAAAGCAGTCTCTAGAGGAAAATATATAGCAATTAATGCCCACATGAGAAGCAAGGAGAGATCTAAAATTGACACCCAATCGTCAAAATTAAAAGAGCTAGAGGAGCAAGATCAAAAAAACTCAAAACCTAGCAGAAGACAAGAAATAACTAAGATCAGAGCAGAACTGAAGGAGATAGAGACATGAAAAACCCTTCAAAAAATCAATAAAACCAGGAGTTGGTTTTTCGAAAAGGTCAACAAAATAGACAGACCACTAGCCAGATTAAGAAAAAGAAAAGAGAAAATAATCAAATAGATGCAATAAAACACGATAAAGGGGATACCACCACAGATTCCACAGAAATTCAAACCATCATCAGAGATTATTACAAACAACTCTATGCACATAAACTAGTAAACCTGGAAGAAATGGATAAATTCCTGGACACATGCATCCTCCCAAGCCTAAACCAGGAAGAAGTCGAAACCCTGAATAGACCAATAACAAGGTCTGAAGTTGAGGCAGCAATTAAGAGCCTACCACCCAAAAAAGCCCAGGTCCAGATGGGTTCACAGCCGAATTCTACCAGATATACAAAGAGGAGCTGGTACCATTCCTTCTGAAACTATTCCAAACAATCCAAAAGGAGAGAATCCTTCCTAAATCATTTTATGAGACCAACATCATCCTGATATCAAAACCTGGCAGAGACTCAGCAAGAAAAGAAGACTTCAGACCAATATCCATGATGAACATAGATGCAAAAATCTTCAATAAAATACTGGCAAACCGATTGCAACAGCACATCCAGAAGCTTATCCAACATGATCAAGTAGGCTTTATCCCGGGGATGCAAGGCTGGTTCAACATACACAAATCTATAAACATAATCCACCACATAAGCAGAACCAAAGACAAAAACCACATGATAATCTCAATTGATGCAGAGAAGGCCTTTGACAAAATTCAACAGCGCTTTCTGCTAAAAACCCTCAATAAACTAGGTATTGACGGAATGTATCTCAAAATGATAAAAGCTATTTACGACAAACCAACAGCCAGTATCATACTGAATGGGCAAAAACTAGAAGCATTCCCTTTGAAATCTGGCACTAGATAAGGATGTCCTCTCTCACCACTCCTGTTCAATATAGTACTGGAAGTTCTAGCCAGAGCAATCAGGCAAGAAAAAGAAATAAAGGGTATTCAAATAGGAAAGGAGGAAGTCAAATTGTCTCTATTTGCAGACTACATGATTGTATATCTAGAAGACCCCATTGTCTCAGCCCAAAATCTCCTGAAATTGAGAAGCAACTTCAGCAAAGTCTCAGGATACAAAATCAATGTGCAAAAATCACAAGCATTCCTATACACCAATAATAGACTTAAAGACAGCCAAATCAAGAACCAACTGCCATTCACAATCGCTACAAAGAGAATAAAATACCTAGGAATACAACTAATAAGGAAGGTAAAGGACCTCTTCAAGGAGAACTACAAACCACTGCTCAATGAAATAAGAGAGGACACAAACAGATGGAGAAACATTCCATGTTCATGGCTAGGAAGAATCAATATTGTCAAAATGGCCATACTGCCCAAAGTAATTTACAGCTTCAACGCTATCCCTATCAAGCTACCAATTACCTTCACAGAACTGGAAAAAATCACCTTAAAGTTCATAGGGAACCAAAAGAGAGCCTGCATAGCCAAGTCAATTCTAAGCAAAAAGAACAAAGCTGGAGGCATCACACTCCCGGACTTCAAACTATACTACAAAGCTACAGTAATCAAAACAGCATGGTACTGGTACCAAAACAGAGATATAGACCAATGAAACAGAACAGAGGCCTCCGACGCAATACAACACATCTACAACCATCCAATCTTTGACAAACCTGACAAAAACAAACAATGTGGAAATGAGTCTCTGTTTAATAAATGGTTTTGGGAAAACTGGCTAGTCATGTGCAGAAAGCAGAAACTGGACCCCTTCCTGACACCTTACACTAAAATTAACTCCAGATGGATTAAAGACTTAAACATAAGACCTAACACCATAAAAACCCTAGAAGAAAATCTAGGAAAAACCATTCAGGACATAGGCGTAGGCAAGGACTTCATGACCAAAACACTGAAAGCATTGGCAACAAAAGCCAAAATAGACAAATGGGACCTAATCAAACTCCACAGCTTCTGCACAGCAAAAGAAACAGTCATTAGAGTGAATCGGCAACCAACAGAATGGGAAAAAATTTTTGCAGTCTACCCCGTCTGACAAGGGCTGATATCTAGAATCTACAAAGAACTAAAACAGATTTACAAGAAAAAACAAACAAGCCCATTCAAAAATGGGCGAAGGATATGAACAGACACTTTACAAAAGAAGACATACATGAAGCCAACAAACATATGAAAAAATGCTCATCATCACTGGTCATTAGAGAAATGCAAATCAAAACTACATTGAGATACCATCTCACACCAGTTAGAGTGGCGATCATTAAAAAATCTTTAAACAACAGATGCTGGAGAGGATGTGGAGAAATAGGAACGCTTTTACACTGTTGTTGGGAGTGTAAATTGGTTCAACCATTGTGGAAGACAGTGTGGCGATTCCTCAAGGACCTAGAAATAGAAATTCCATTTGATTCAGCAATCCCATTACTGAGTATATATCCAAAGGACTATAAATCATTCTACTATAAGGGCACATGCACACGAATGTTCATTGCAGCACAGTTTACAATAGCAAAGACCTGGAACCAACCCAAATGCCCATCGATGATAGACTGGACAGGGAAAATCTGGCACATATACACCATGGAATATTATGCAGCCATCAAAAACGATGATTTCGTGTCCTTTGTAGGGACATGGATGAACCTGGAAACCATCATTCTCAGCAAACTGACACAAGAACAGAAAATCAAACACTGCATGTTCTCACTCATAGGTGGGTGTTGAACAATGCGAACACATGGACACAGGGAGGGGAGCATCACACACCTGGGTCTGTTGGGGAAAAAGGGAGGGACAGTGGGGGGGTGGGGAGTTGGGGGGGGATAGCATGGGGAGAAATGCCAGATATAGGTGATGGGGAGGAAGGCAGCAAATCACACTGCCATGTGTCTACCTATGCAAGAATCTTGCATGTTCTTCACATGTACCCCCAAACCTAAAATGCAATAAAAATATATATAATAAAAAAAGAAAAAGAAAAATGGCTGCTAGAATTTAGAACGTTTGCCTATCTTAAAAATCTACCATATAAAATTAATTCTAGATAATCACTAAAAAATAGAGATTTTCTCCTGCCTGCCTTTTCTTTCAAAAAAACAAAATTCATTTGCTTCATTTATCTACTTCTTTATATAGGCATTTACAAGTACACTTAAGGAAACTAGAGGGCAAGTTGTTATTTCATTTATGCAAAATGTGGCTTATACTGCTTTTAAAAATAGAGTTATAAATTTATAAATCAAAATTGAAACAAAAATTTATCACATATTGGTATAAGAAATTTTACAGATTCTCCTTAGATAAACCAAATTTAAAACCAGCTTTAGAGTTGAATTGTACTATATTTCAACTCTCTTACCTCTGGTATTCAGTTTATATTAGTAAAATTTAAATAACTTTTCTAGACCCTGAAAATTAATGCTCTATATTAACCTAATATATTTTTAGAGAGAAATTTATTTTGCTGCTAAGCAGTGTGTTATACAACGCAGTGAATGTTTATGTGTTGGAATTTTTTAATATGCAATTTTATAGTACCACAAATGTTTTTAAAGACTCTGGGGATTTTCTTGTTGAGAAAAAGTATTTTGTAGAAATATTTTTAAGTGTCTTTTGGCCTTTTTTAATCATCAAGTTTAAGCTACTGCATTGAATAGTTAGCATGATAAAAAAATTAATGCTACATGAAATAATCTTTAACTGTATGTTAGATTAGGCAAATCACACACACACACACAATAAAATAAACTCCAAAAGAGACACGGTCGAAAATGTCTGCATTGTAAGTGTATACAAGGCTCTCTGTACACAAGCGATAGTCCCTGGGAAGTAATAAAAGTGAGTATTTAGTCAACTCACTTGCAGTGAAATTAATTCCTAAACTGTAGGTTTTAAGCCATATATTTCAGAAAAACCAGAATGTAGAATGTAAAGCAGGAAGCAAACAGATTTTAAAATATGTAATAGGGATTTAATCCACATTTTTGTGGTAATATTTCTTAGAAATTTAAGACATCTAGCTAAAAGCTTAGTGTTTTAAAAGTCAAAATACTATCTCATATAATTCTGTAAGAAGCGCTGTTAAAAGACTCTGCAAAGGCAAGATAGCATATACTAGTTTTGTGAAATTCCTTGGAGACAAAACTGGATGTTCTAGATTTGCCAAAAGGTCAAGAAATTAAAAAAAGAAAGAAAAAGAAAAAGAAAAGAAGAAAAGAAAATAAGAAAAAAAACTTATAAATATGTTTATACATTAGATATCTTTTTAAGCCAATTACTAAGCCAGGTTCTGGGAAAAGTGAACAGAGTAGCAAAGTCCTGACCTTATACAGAAATGAAAAGGATAATTAAACAGCCCTTCTGTTTTAGTGTTGTAATGCAATGAATGACAGCAGACATACAGGTGCAGTGGGAATCATGGCAAGAACTCCTGACCTGGACTGGAGGAATGGTTGGGGATCCAGAAGGACTTTCTGGAGGAAGGGGAATGTAGGCAGATACCTGAAACATGGATGTAAGTTAACAAGATGAAGAGAATAGGGAGGACTCTTTCAAGCAGAGGAAATAGCTTATGTGAAGACTTAAGAGGTAAGAGGGAACACAGGGCTCCCAAACCTCAAACTTCAATAGGGCTGGAACCTACACCCATTAGATTGTTGAGAGGCAAGCAATGAACCTGAAAATATAGGTGGATACTACAGGTGGAACATAAAAAAACAGACTACATAACATCAAAGAACATTCACCTAAGGAGGACTAAAAGCCTTCAGGATTGATATTTCAAAGAGACTGCTGTATGCATGATAGACTAGAGGAATGCAAGTGAGGTAGGCAGATGCCTTGCAGAGGTTTGTGATGGAGATGGAATGAAGTTGATAAGGCTGGGATTTAAAGGTGGTGGAGATGGAATGAAGTTGACAAGGCTGGGATTTAGAGGTAGAATTCTCAAGACCTGAAGAGAGACTAAATGTGCAGAGTGAGGAGTAGGAAAGGTAAAGAATCAAGGCGATTCTCAGATGTCTGATTTAGGCAGCTGTATGCATGGTAGTGCTGGTCACTAAGAAAGAAAACATCAAGATAAGAGTAGATTGAGTTTGGCATATGGATAAGTTTTGTGCATGTTGAGTTGGAGATGCCTGTGAGCCTTCTAAGTAGTGATGTCTGGAAAGTGCTAGATCTGCGGATCTGGAGCTCAGAAGCAGAACCCAAAGGAGATGAAGATCTGGGCATCATCAGATGACGATTAGTGATTGAAATCTTGGCATGAGTGATGTCTTCCCCAAAATATGTGTGTTGTCAGAAGAGGACTGACCTTGGAAGAACCCTACAGTGCACTGTAAATATGTGATCATCAGAGAAAGCTTGTCCTGTGTCTAAGCCCAGATTTCCTATGGGTAGTCGAGGTCAGGGGGTTGCTGAGGGATGTGCCGTAGCAGGACAGTAAGAATAAGAGACAAATAAAAGTGAGATAGGAAAGGCAGGAAAACAAACACGTGGTGATGTGCTACATAGTTTGCCATAGCCTCAAAAGAAACACAGTGTGGTATTTGGTTATACAAGACATCTCCAAAGAGATTTTGTGTAACCACTGCCCTGCTGGCACTCTCCTAATTGCTGCCTCTCATTGATCTCTCCGGTTGCCTGTGGATTGCTTTCCTGCATTTCTTAGTTATGCTAACCAACCCTTCTAGGTACCTATCAAGAAAGCAAAAGCCTCCATGGGTGTATTTAGCACTAATCTTGGTAAGAACTTCTAGTGCTCCCTTTACAGTAGGCACAGCAGAGGCTTTCATTTTTTTTTAAGTGCTACAGCATTTAAAGCAGGGACAGTTTTAGCTCTGTACTTTGAAAAAGTTGTGTGCTCCACAAATGAAAAGCTACTTTTGTTGTTACTTTTGGTCCCCAGGAGAAATGGGAGTCCTTTTCAGAGAGCATAGGAGACACATGAATCCTTTGCAGTCCTCTTATCTGCCTCTGAGGGTGAAATGAGAGAGCATGAAGCATTTTGGGGTGTGGCCAGGCACACAGGCTCGGTGCAGAGCAGAGCTGCTGTCCTGGTGGTGTGGCCCCAGTCATCATGAGCCATGTCTGAAAGAATTAATCACATTTCATATGCAAACATGCTCTGACTGTACCGTTGTTTTGAATGAGAGCATCATTGACAGTGCTTTAACCTAATTGTGTTTTATGTAATAATGCGTGGGCTTCGGTAGGAGGCAGGCTTAGGGAAGAAGGAGGGAGAATGGATGTGTGAATTCGGGAAAGGTGTCTCTTCCTTTGGAGCATGGATGGGTCTCCACCCGCCCACTCACCCTCTCAGCTGGGTATCTTTGTGTGGGCCACAGCATGTGCTACATTAAGCATCAACCCTGGTTGGGAATAGAGTCTACAGGGGAGAGGTTAGAGCTTCATTAAAGAAGCAACTCTCTTAAGTGACCTCCATTTAACTTACCTACTGGTCTCCATTCCTTCTGCAAAACATACTACTGGCAACTACTGCTGCATGTTTTTGTTATGGTTGTCTTATATGCCACTATAATTTGGTTCCCTCCATTTGGACTGAAAGCATACCGAGAGCCAATTGCGTGAATTCCTAAACCTGTTTGGACCAGTTAAATTTGTTACTGTAATCAAGTAAATTAATTGTTACATAAATGTAATATGCGTGAGAAAAGATACATAACTGACAGTCACTTAGTACTTACTGTGTGTTAGGTACTCTTCTAAGTACCTGACATCTCATCGCTTTCAACTGCTGTGTAGATAAAAGTAGAATGTTTTGGAAAAAAAATTGATAACAGTGAGTGCTACAGAAGTCACCAATGAATTAGTTATAAAGAAGATAGCAGTAAAAAATTTGGAGGGAAAATAAAAATCTTAGAAGGATCCTCCACCCACGTTACTCAGCAAATGTCTCCAGGATCTTATTCCACTTGGAAAGAAGCAAAATTAGAAATCAGAGTCAATATGTTACTTTCAAGCCTTAGGCCAGTCACTTTCTGTCTCTGTTTCTCCATTTTTGTACAGGGATTTATGTGGGCCTTAAGGCCAACTGGGAAACAATCCCTTTTTCAGCTCAGTGCCTGATTTGTTGAGTACACTTGTCAATCTGGACTTTAATACACCTATGATTTTGGGTTAACTCTATTACCTCTGCTAGAAATTAACACAGAAAATTCACAGTTGATTGACAAGAATGAGAATCAGTTCTAAAGATTTAAAATGTAACCAAATTCTTTGTTACTAAAAGAATGCTCAAGTGGACACAGATCACTCATTCTAACTTCATCAGCTATAGCACTAAAAAGGAGACAACTTTTTCAAAATACAGAGCAAAACCTGCGCCTGCTTTTAAGTGCTATAGCTCAGAGGAAAGACATACAATCTATTTTACAGGGATTTATGGGCCTGTACAAATAGAGGGTTTATAGTTTTTATAAAAATGATATTGTGAGTATATGTGTATTGTGAGTATATTATATGTATAAACATATAAATACGTTTATACATTAGATATCTTTTTAAGCCAATTACTAAGCCAGGTTCTGGGAAAAGTGAACAGAGTAGCAAAGTCCTGACCTTATTCAGAAATGAAAAGGAAAATTAAACAGCCCTTCTGTTTTAGTGCTGTAATGCAATGAATGACAGCAGACATACAGGTGCAGTTTACCTTTTTTTAACACAGTACAAATTGAGGGTGTATATTTTTTATAACAGAGTACAAATAGAGTGTGTTTATATTTTATAACAGTGCAGTAAGAGGATGTATATATTTTATAACAGAGTACAATATAGGGTTTCTACTTTTTATAAAAGACAATTTGGTGAGTGTGTATGTTTTGTATAACAGAGAAATAATAGACGGTGTATGTATTTATAACAGAGTACAAATAGAGAGTGTATATTTTTTATAACAGAGTACATATAGATGGTGTATATTTTTATAACAGAGTACAAATAAAGAGTGTATATTTTTATAACAGAGTACAAAAGAGAGGGTGTATATTCTTTATAAGAGTACAAAGAGTGGGATTGTATTGCTTATAAAAGATTATATTTTGAGTGTGTATATTTTTTATAACAGAGTACAAATATAGGGTGTATATTTTCTAAAACAGTACAAATAGAGGGTTTATATTCTTTATAATAGATTTCAGGCAGAGGGTTTATATGATTTATGAAAGACAATTTTGTGAATGTGTATATTTTTTATAGCACAGTGCAAATAGAAGGTGTATATATTTTTTATAACAGTACAAATAGAGGGTTTATATTTTTTATAAAAGACTAATTTGTGAGGTTGTATATTTTTTATATCACAGTAAAAATAGAGGGAGTATTTTTTTATAACAGAGTACATATAGAGGGTGTATATTTTTTATAACAGAGTACAAAGAGAGGGTTTATATTTTTTATAAAATCTATTTTGTGATTGTGTACAATTTTTATAACAGAGTAAAAATAGAGGGTGTATATTTTGTATAACAGAGTACAATAGAGGTTATGTATATTTTATAACATATTACAAATAGAGGGTGTATATATTTTATAACAGGGTACAATATAGGGTTTACATTTTTTGTAAAAGACTATTTTTTGAGTGAGTATATTTTTTATACCAGATTACAAATATAGGGTGTATATTTTTATAAGAGAGTACAAATAGAGAGTTTATATTTTTCAAAACAGAGTACAAATAGAGGGTGTATATTTTTATAACAGAGTACAAAGGGTGAATATTTTTTATAACAGAGTACCAATAGAGGGTTTATATTTTTTATAAAAATTATTTTTTAAGTGTGTATATTTTTCATAACAGAGTACAAACACAGTGATTATCTTTTTATAACAGAGTACAAACAGGGGGTGTATATTTTTATAACAGAGCACATATGGGGGGTGTATATTTTTAATAACAGAGTACAAATAAAGAGTGTATGTATTTATAACAGAGTACAAAGAGAGGTTATATATTTGTTATAGCAAAGTACAAATAGAGGGATTATATTTTTTATAAAAGACTAATTTTTGAGTGTATATGTTTTTTATAACAGAGTACAAATTGAGGGTGCATATATTTTAAAACAGAGTACAAATAGAGGGTTTATGTTCTTTGTAACAGAGTAAAGGTAGAGGGTTTATATTTTTTATAAAAGAGAAATTTGTGAATGTGTATATTTTTATAACAGGTTACAAATAGAGGGTGTATATTTTTTATAACTGTACAAATGGAGGGTTTATATTTTTTATAAAAGACTATTTTGTTAGTGTGTATATTTTTATACCAGAGTAAAAATAGAGGGTGTATATTTTTAATAACAGAGTACAAATAGAGGATTTATACTTTTTAAAAAAATCTATTTTGTGAGTCTGTATAATTTTGATAACAGAGTACAAATATGGGGTGTATATTTTTGTAACATAGTACAATAGAGGGTGTATAATTTTTATAATACAGTACAAATAGAGGGTGTATATATTTTATAAAACAGCACAATATAGGGTTTATATTTTTTGTAAAAGACTATTTGGGGGAGTGTGTACATTTTTTATAACAGATTACAAATAGAGGGTGTATATTTTTTATAACAGAGTACATATAGAGGGTGTGTATATTTTATAACAGAGTACAAATAGATTGTTTATAATTTTTATAAAATCTATTTTGTGAGTGTGTGTAATTTTTATAACAGATGGTGTATATTTTTTATAACAGAGTACAATTTGAAGGTGTATATTTTTTATAGCAGAGTACATATAGAGTGTGTATATTTTTTATAACACAGTACAAATACAGGGTGTATATATTTTATAAAAGAATACAATATAGGCTGTATAATTTTTATGAAAGACTAATTGGTGAGTGTGAATATTTTGTATAACAGAGTACAAATAAATGGTATATATATTATAATAAGGTAGAAATAGAGGGTGTATATATTTTATAACAGAGTACAAATAGAGGGTGTATCTTTTTATAACAGAGTACAAATAGAGGGTGTGCCTTTTTTCTAACAGAGTACATACAGACGGTGTATATTTTTTTATAACAGAGTATAAAAAAAGTATATTTTTATAACAGAGTACAAAGAAATGGTGTATATTTTTATAACAGAGTACAAATAGAAACTTTACTTTTCATAACAGTGTACTAATAGAGAGTGTATATTTTTATAACAGAGTACAAATAGAAGGTGGATACATTTATAACAGAGTACAAACAGAGGGTGAATATATTTTAAAACAGAGTACAAGTAGAGGGTGTATCATTTTATAACAGAGTACAAATAGAGAATGTGTATTTTTTCAAACAGGGTATATATAGAGGGTGTATATTTTTTATAACAGAGTATAAAAAAGAGTATATTTTTATAACAGAGTACAAAGAGATGGTGTATATATTTTACAACAGAGTACAAATAGAAGGTGGATATTTTTATAACAGTACTAACAGAGGGTGAATATATTTTATAACAGAGAACAAATAGCGGGATTAAATTTTCTATAAAAGACTATTTTGTGAGTGTGTATATTTTTTATAACAGAGTACAAATAGAGGGTGTATCTATTTATAAGGGTACAAATAGAGGGTGAATATTTTTTACAACAGAGTACGTATAGAGGGTGTATAATTTTTATAACAGAGTACAAATAAAGAGTGTATATTTTTATAACAGTACAAAGAGAGAGTGTATATTTTTTATAACAGACTACAAATAGTGGGATTATATTTTTTATAAAAGACTGTTTTGAGTATGTATATTTTTTATAACAGAGTACAAATAGAGAGTGCATATTTTTTAAAACAGAGTACAAATAGAGGATTTATATTCTTTATAACAGAGTACAGGTTGAGGGTTTATATTTTTTATAAAAGACAATTTTGTGAATGTGTATATTTTTATAACAGAGTACAATAGAGGCTGTATATTTTTTATAACAGTAGCAATATAAGGTGTATATATTTTATAACAGAGTACAATATAGGGTTTATGTTTTTTGTAAAAGACTAATGAGTATGTATACTTTTTATAACAGATTACAAATAGAGGTTATATAGTTTTCATAACAGGGTACAAATAGCGGGATTATATTTTTTACAAAAGACTATTTTTTGAGTGTGTATACTTTTTATAACAGAGTACAAATAGAGGGTGTATATTTTTTAAAACAGAGTACAAATAAAGGATTTATATTCTTTATAAAAGAGTACAGGTATAGGGTTCATATTTTTTATAAAAGACAATTGTGCAAACGTGTATATTTTTTATAACAGAGTACAAATAGTGGGTGTATATTCTTTATAACAGAGTAGAAATAGAGGGTTTATATTTTTTATAAAAGACTATGTTGTGAATGTGTATATTTTTCGTAACAGATACAAATAGAGTGTGTACATTTTTTATAACAGGGTGCAAATAGAGGGTGTATGTTTTTATAACAGAGTACAGAGTTTATATTTTTCATAACAGAGTACAATAGAGGATGCATATGTTTTATAACAGAGTACAAATAGAGGGTGTATATTATTATAACAGAGTACAAACAGAGGGTGAATATTATTTATAACAGAATAAAAATAGAGGGTTTATATTTTTTATAAAATACTATTTTGTGATTGTGTATATTTTTTATAACACAGTACAAACAGAGGTTGTATCATTTTATAACAGAGTACAAATAGAGGGTGTATATTTTTTAAAACAGAGTACATATAGAGGGTGTATATTATTTATAACACAGTACAAATAAAGTGTGTATATTTTTATAACTGAGTAGAAATGGAGGGCGTATCTTTTTATAACAGTACAATTAAAGGGATTATATTTTTTATAAAAGACTATTTTTTGAGTGTGTATATTTTTTATAACAGAGTAGAAATAGAGGGTGCATATTTTTAAAAATAGAGTACAAATAGTGGGTTTATATTTTTTATAACAGAATATAGGTAGAGGGTTTATATTTTTTATAAAAGACAATTTTGTGAATGTGTATATATTTTATAACAGAGTACAAATAGAGGGTGTATATTTTTCATAACAGTGCAAATAGAGGGTTTATATTTTTTATAAAAGGCTATTTTGTGAGGGTGTATGTTTTTTATACCAGTGTAAAAACAGAGGGATTATGTTTTTTATAACTGAGTACATATAGCGTGTGTATATTCTTTATAACAGAGTACAAAAAAGAGGGTTTATATTTTTTATAGAATCTATTTTGTGAGTGTGAATAACTTTTATACCAGAGTACAAGAGAGGGTGTATATTTTTTATAACACAGTACAAAAAGAGGGTGTATATGATTTATAACAGAGTACCATATAGGGTTTGTATTTTTTGTAAAAGAATATTTGGTGATTGTGTGTATTTTTTATTACATAATACAAATAGAAGGTGTATATTTTTATAACAGATACAAATAGAGGGTGCATATTTTTATAACAGAGTAAAAATAACGTGTTTATATGTTCTATAAAAGACAGTTTTGTGAATGTGTATAATTTTTATAACAGAGTACAAATACAGGGTGTATATTTTTTATAACAGTAAAAATAGAGGGTTTATATTTTTTATAAAAGACTATTTTGTGATGGTGTATATTTTTATACCAGAGTAAAAATTGAGAGAGTATACTTTTTGTAACAAGGTACATATAGCGGGTGTATATTCTTTATAATGGAGTATAAAGATAGGATTTATATTTTTTATAAAATCTATTTTGTGAGTGTGTATAATATTTATAACAGAATAGAAATAAAGACTGTATATTTTTATAGCAGAGTGCAAAGACAGGGAGTATATTTTTTATAACAGAGTACAAAAAGAGGGATTATATTTTTTATAAAAGGCTATTTTGGAGTGTGTATATTTTTATAACGGTACAAATAGCGGGTGCATACTTTATAAACAGTAAAATACAGGGTTTATATTCTTTATAACAGAGTACAGGTAGAGGGTTTATATTTTTTGTAAAAGACAATTTTGTGAATATGTATATTTTTTATAACAGAGTACAAACAGAGGGTGTATATTTTTTATAACTGTACAAATAGAGGGTTTTTATTTTTTATGAAGACTACTTTGTGAGGGTGTATATTTTTTATACAAGAGTCAAAATAGAGGGAGTATATTTTTTATAACAAAGTACATATACAGGGAGTTTATTCTTTATAACAGAGTACAAATAGAGGGTTTATAGTATTTATAAATTCTATTTTGTGAGTGTGCATAATTTTTATAACAGTAAAAATATTGGGTGTATATATTTTATAACAGAGTAAAATGATGGGTGTGTATTTTTTATAACACAGTACAAATAGAGGGTGTATATATTTTATAACAGAGTAAAATATAGGGTTTATATTTTTTGTAAAAGACTATTTGGTGAGCATGTATATTTTTTATAACAGTAAAAATGGAGGGAGTGTATTTTTTATAACAGACTACATATAGAGGGTGTATATTCTTTATAACAGAGTACAAATAGAGGGTTTATATTTTTTATAAAATCTATTTTGTGAGTGTGTATAATTTTTATAACAGAGTACAAACATAGGGTGCATATTTTTTATAACAGAGTACAATAAAGAGTGTATAGTTTTTATAACACAGTACAAATAGAGGGTGTATATATTTTATACCAGAGTAAAATATAGGGTTTATATTTTTTGTAAAAGACTATTTGGTGAGTGTGTATATATTATACAACAGATTACAAATAGAGGGTGTTTATTTTTTCTAACAGAGATTATATTTTTTATGAAAGAGTAATTTTTGAGTGTGTATATTTTTTATAACAGAGTACAAATGGAGGTTTATATTATTTATAACAGAGTACAGGTAGAGGATTTATATATTTATAAAAGATAATTTTGTGAATGTGTATATTTTTTATAACAGAGTACAAATAGAGGGTGTATATTTTTTATAACAGTACAAATAGAGGGTTTGTATTTTTTATAAAAGGCTATTTTGGGAGGGTGTATATTTTTTATACCAGAGTAAAGATAGAGGAAGTATATTTTTTATGACAGAGTACATATAGAGGGTTTATATTCTTTATAACAAAGAGACGGTTTATATTTTTTATAAAATCTATTTTGTGAGTGAGTATAAGATTTATAACAGAGTAAAATAAATGGTGTATATTTTTTATAACACAGTACAAATAGAGGGTGTATATAATTTATAACAGAGTACAATATAGGGTTTATATATTTTGTAAAAGACTATTTGGTGAGTGTGTATATTTTTTTAACAGATTAGAAATGGAGGGTATATATTTTTTATAACAGAGTAAAAACAGAGGGTGTATATTTTTACAACAGAGTACAAACAGAAGGTGAATATTTTTTTATAACAGTACAAATAGAGGGTTTGTATTTTTTATAAAAGACTAGTTTGTGATTTTGTATATTTTTAATAACTGAGTACAAATAGAAGATGTATATTTTTTGTGACAGAGAAAAACAGAGGGTGAATATTTTTATAACATAGTACAAATTGAGGGTGTATGTTTTAATAACAAAGTACAAATAGAGGGTGTATATTTTTTATAACAGAGTGCATATAGAGGGTGTATATATTTTATAACAGAGTACAAATAAAGAGCTTATGTTTTTATAACAGAGTACAAAGAGAGGGAGTATAATTTTTATAACAGAGTACAAATAATGGGATTATATTATTTACAAAAGAATATTTTTGAGTGTGTGTAATTTTTATAACAGGGTACAAATAGAGGGTGCATATTTATTAAAACAGAGTACAAATAGAGGGTTTATATTCTTTATAGCAGAGTACAGGTAGAGGGTTTATATTTTCTATAAAAGACTATTTTGTGAGGGTGTATAATTTTATACCAGAGTAAAAATAGAGGGAGCATATATATTATAACAGAGTACAAATAGAGGTTTTATATTTTTTATAAAAGACTATTTTGTGAATGTGTATGTTTTTTATAACAGAGTGCAAATACTAGCTGTATGTTTTTGAAAACAGAGTAAAAATAGAGGGTTTATATTTTTTATAAGAAACTATTTGGTGAGTGTTTTTTTTTATAACAGAGTGCAAAGAGAGATTGTATATTTTTTATAACAGAGTACAAATAGAGTGTTTATATTTTTTATAACAGTGTAAAAATACACGGTACATATTTTTTAAAACAGAGTACAAATACAGGATTTATATTTTTTATAAAAGACTATTTTGTGAGTGTGTGTATTTTTATAAGAGTGTACAAATAGATCGTGTATATTTCTTAGAGTAAAAATAGAGGGTGTGTATTTTTTTATAACAGTACAAATAAAGGGTGCATTTTTTTTATAACAGAATACAAATAAAGGGTGTATATTTTTTAAAACACAGTACAAAGAGAGGAAGAATATATTTTATAACAGAGTACAAATATAGGGTTTATATTTTTTGTAAAACACTATTTTATGAGTGAGTATGTTTCTTATAACAGAGTACAAAAAGAGGGTGTATATTTTGTGAAACAGAGTACAAACGGAGGGTGTATATTTTTTATAAAAGTCTATTTTTTGTTTATATTTTTTATAACAGAGTAAAATAAAGGGTGTATATTTTTTATAACAGTACAAATTGAGTGTGTATATATTTTACAATAGTACAAATGTAGGAATATATTTTTTGTAAAACTCTCTTTTGAAATTGTGTATATTTCTTATAACAGAGTACAAATAGAGGTTGTATATTTTTTATAACAGAGTACAAATATAGGGTGTATATTTTTTATAACAGAGTACAAATAGCGGGTTTATATTTTTATAAAAGACTATTTTGTGAGTGTGTATGTTTTTTATAACACAGTGCAAATTCTAGCTGTATATTTTTGAAAACAGAGTACAAATAGAGGGTTTATATTTTTATAAAAATCTAATTTGTGAGTGTGTGTGTGTTTTTTTAACAACAGAGTGCAAAGAGAGGGTGTAACTTTTTTATAACAGAGTACAAATAGAGGGTTTAAATTTTTTATAAAAGATTATTTTTTGAGAGTGTGTATTTTTTATAACAGAGTAAAAATAGAGGGTGTATATTTTTATAACAGCATAAATAGAGGGTGTATATATTTGTAACACAGTACAAATAGAGGGTGTATATTTTTTATAACACTGTACAAATAGAGGGTGTATATATTTTATAACAGAGTACAATATAGGGTTTATACTTTTATACTCACAATAAAAGACTTTTTTGTGAGTGTGTATATTCTTTATAACAGTGTACAAATAGAGTGTGTATATTTTTTCAAAAGACCAATTTGTGAGTGTGCATATTTTTTATAACAGAGTACAAATAGAGGGTTCACATTTTGTAAAACAGAGTACAACGGAGGGTTTATATTTTTTATAAAAGTCTATTTGTGGGTTTACCTTTTATAACAGAGTAGAAATTGAGGGTGTATATTTATTATAACACAGTACAAATAGTGGGTGTATAATTTTATAACAGAGTACAAACAAAGGGTGTATATTTTTTATAACAGAATACAAAAAGAGGGTGTATACCTTTTATAACACAGTACAAATAGAGGGTGTATATATTTTACAACAGAGTACAATATAGGGTTTATACTTTTATACTCACAATAAAAGACTTTTTTGTGAGTGTGTATATTCTTTATAACAGTGTACAAATAGAGTGTGTATATTTTTTCAAAAGACCAATTTGTGAGTGTGCATATTTTTTTATAACAGAGTACAAATAGAGGGTTCACATTTTGTAAAACAGAGTACAACGGAGGGTTTATATTTTTTATAAAAGTCTATTTGTGGGTTTATCTTTTATAACAGAGTAGAAATTGAGGGTGTATATTTATTATAACACAGTACAAATAGTGGGTGTATAATTTTTATAACAGAGTACAAACAAAGGGTGTATATTTTTTATAACAGAATACAAAAAGAGGGTGTATACCTTTTATAACACAGTACAAATAGAGGGGTGTATATATTTTACAACAGAGTACAATATAGGGTTTATACTTTTATACTCACAATAAAAGACTTTTTTGTGAGTGTGTATATTCTTTATAACAGTGTACAAATAGAGTGTGTATATTTTTTCAAAAGACCAATTTGTGAGTGTGTATATTTTTTTATAACAGAGTACAAATAGAGGGTTCACATTTTGTAAAACAGAGTACAACGGAGGGTTTATATTTTTTATAAAAGTCTATTTGTGGGTTTATCTTTCATAACAGAGTAGAAATTGAGGGTGTATATTTATTATAACACAGTACAAATAGTGGGTGTATAATTTTTATAACAGAGTACAAACAAAGGGTGTATATTTTTTATAACAGAATACAAAATGAGGGTGTATACCTTTTATAACAGTACAAATAGAGGGTGTATGTATTTTACAACAGAGTACAATATAGGGTTTATACTTTTTGTAACAGACGTTTTTGTGTGTGTGTATATTCTTTATAACAGTGTACAAATAGAGGGTGTATATTTTTTCAAAAGACTAATTTGTGAGTGTGTATATTTTTTTAATAACAGAGTACAAATAGAGGGTGTATATTTTTTGTAACAGAATTCAAATAGAGGGTGTATATATTTTATAACACAGTACAATTAGAGGGTGTATATATTTTATAACAGAGTTCAATATAGGGTTCATACATTTTGTGAAAGACTTTTTGTGATTGTGTATATTTTTTATAACAGAGTATAAATAGAACATGTATATTTTTTATAACAGAGTACAAATATATTTTATATTTTTAATAACAGTAAAAATAGATGATGTATATTTTTCATAACAGTGTACAAATATAGGGTGTATGTATTTCATAAAAAAGTACAAATAGACAGTTTCTATTTTTTGTAACAGAATACAAATAGATGGTGTATATATTTTATAACACAGTAGAAATAGAGGGTGTACATATTTTATAACAGAGTTCAATGTATGGTTTATACATTTGGTGAAAGACTTTTTGTGATTGTGTATATTTTTTATAACAGAGTAAAAATAGTGGGTGTATGTTTTTTATAACAGTACATATAAGGCTGTATATTTTTTATAAAATAGTACAAATACAGGGTGTGTATTCTTTATAACAGAGTACAAAAGGAGGGTGTATATTTTATATAAAATACGATTTTGTTAGTGTGTATATTTTTTATAACTGAGTACAAATAAAGGGTGTATATTTTTCATAACACAGTACAAATTGACAGGGTATATATTTTATACCAGTACTAATATAGGGTTATATTTTTTGTAAAACACTCTTTTGAAAGTGTGTATATTTCTCATAACAGAGTAAAAATACAGGGTGTATATTTTTTATAACAGAGTACAAATAGCGGGTTTATGCTTTTTATAAAAGACTATTTTGTGAGTGTGTATGTTTTTTATAACAGAGTGCAAATGCTAGATGTATGTTTTTGAAAACAGAGTACAAATAGAGAGTTTATATTTTTTATAAAAAACTATTTGGTGAGCGTGTTTTTTTTTTAATAACAGAGTGCAAAGGGAGTTTGTATATTTTTTATAACAGAGTACAAATAGAGGGTTTATATTTTTATAAAACACTATTGTGAGTGTGTATATTTTTATAACAGAGTATAAATAGAGGGTGTATATTTCTTATAACAGAGTACAAATAGAGGGTTTATATTTTTTGTAAAAGACTTTTGTGAGTGTGTATACTTTTGATAACAGGACAAATAGAGGGTCTATTTTTTTATAACAGTGTACAAATAGAGGGTGTATATTTTTTATAACAGTACAAATAGAGGGTGTACATTTTTTATAACAGAGTAAAAACAGTGGGTTTATATTTTTATAAGAGAATATTTTTTGAGTGTGTGTGTTTTTAATAACAGTACAAATAGAGGATGCATATTATGCATAACAGAGCATAAACATAGGGTTTATATTTTTATAGAATACTATATTGTGAGTGTGTATATTCTTTATAACATTGTACAAATAGAGGGTCTATATTTTTTATAACAGTACAAATATAGGGCTTATATTATTTATAAAAACTATTTGTGAGTTTGTATATTTTATGTAACAGAGTGAAAACACAGGGTGTATATTTCTTATTACAGGGTAAAATTTGAGGGTTTATATTTTTTCAAAATGACTATTTGGTTAGTGCATATATTTTCTATAACAGAGTACAAATACAAGTTGTACAGTTTTTATAACCGAGTACAAATAGAGGGTGTTTATTTTATAATGGAGTACAAATAGAGGTGTTATTTTTTATTAAAGACTATTTTATGAGTGTGTATATTTTTTATAACAGAATAATAATAGAGGGTGTATATTTTTTACAACAGGGTAGAAATTGAGGATGTATATTTTTTATACCAGAGTAGAAATAGAGGGTTTATATTTTTTATAAAAGAATAGTTTGTGAGTGTGTATATTTTTTATAACCAAGTGCAAAGAGAGGGTGTATATTTTTTTTATAACAGAGTACTAATAGAGGGTGAATATTTCTTATAAACAGAGTAAAAATGGAGGGTTTACATTTTTTATAACAGAGTAGAAATAGAGGGTTTATATTTTTTGCAAAAGAATATTTTGTGAGTGTGTTTATTTTTTATAAAGGAGTAAAAATAGAGGGTGTATATTATTTATAACAGAGTACAAACAGAGAGTGTATATTTTTATAACAGAGTACAAAGAGAAATGTTACATTTTGTATAAAAGAAAATTTAGGAGTGTGTATATTTTACATAACAGAGTACAAATAAAGGGTGTATATTTTTTATAACAGAGTACAAATAGAAGGTGTATATTTTTTATAACAGGGTACAAATAGAGGGTTTATATTTTGTATAAAAAAGAGTATTGTGAGTGTCTATATTTTTTTATAACAGAGTACAAATAGAGGGTGTAAGCATTCTATAACAGAGAAAAAATAGAGGGTGTATATTTCTTATAACAGAGTGCAAATAGAGGGTGTATATTTTTTATAAAGACTATATTTTGAGTATTTTTCTTATAACGGACAACAAATATAGGGTGTATGTTTTATATAACAGAGTACAAATAGAAGGTTTATATTTTTTATAAAAGGCTATTTTGTGAGTGTGTATATTTTTTATAACGCAGTAGAAATAGAGGGTGTGTATTTTATAATACAGTAAAAATAGAGAGTTTATGTATTTTATAATAGAGTGCAATTAGAGAGTGTATATTTTTTATAAAATACTGTATTGTGAGTGTGTATATTTTTAATAACAGAGTACAAAATCAGGGTGTATATTTTTTATAACAGAGTAAAAAATAGAGGGTGTATATTCTTTAAAAAAGACTATTATGTGAGTGTGTATATATTTTATAACAAGTACAAACAGAGGGTGAATATATTTTATAACAGAATACAAATAATGGGTTTATATTTTTTGTAAAAGACTATTTTGTGATTGTGTATGTATTTTAAAACAGAGTAAAAATAGAGGGTGCATAATTTTTATAACAGTACAATTAGAGGGTGTATATTTTTATAAAAGTACAAATAGGGCTTGTATACTATTTATAAAAGAATAAAGAGTAAGGGTGTATATTTTGTATAACAGAGTAAAAATAGAGGGTTTATATTTTTATAAAATACAGTATTATGAGTGTGTATATATTTTATGAGAGTAAAAATAGAGGGTGTATATTTTTTATAAAAGACTATGTTATGAGTGTGTATATTACTTATAACAGAGTACAGATGGAGGGTGTATATTTTTTATAACAGTAAAAATAGAGGGTGTATATTTTTTATACAAAAGACTATTTTGCAAGTGTGTATATATTTAATGACAGAGTACAAATAGAGAGTGTACATTTTTTATAACAGAGTAAAATAGAGAGTTTATATTTTTTGTACAACACTATTTTTGTGAGTGTGTATATTTTTTATAACAGTAAAAATAGAGGGTGTAAGTATACTATAACAGAGAAAAAATAGAGGGTGTATATTTTTTATAACAGACTGGAAATAGAGGGTGTATGTTTTTTATAAAAGAAATATATTTTGAGTATTTTTTAATAACAGAGTACAAACAGAGGGTGTATAATTTATATAACAGAGTAAAAATAGAGAGTTTATATTTTTTATAAAAGGCTATTTCTTGAGTGTGTATGTTTTTTATAACACAGTAAAAATAGAGGGTGTGTATTTTATAATACAGTAAAAATAGAGGGTTTATACATTTTATAATAGAGTGCAATTAGAGAGTGTATATTTTTTATAAAATACTGTATTGTGAGTGTGTATATTTTTAATAACAGTAAAAATAGAGGGTGTATATTCTTTATAAAGACTATTATGTGAGTGCATATATTTTTTATAACAGACTACAAAGAGAGGGTGAATATTTTTTATAACAGAATACAAATACTTGGTTTATATTTTTTGTAAAAGACTATTTTGTGAGTCTGTATATATTTTAAAACAGAGTAAAAATAGAGGGTGCATATTTTTTATAACACAGTAAAAATAGAGGGTTTATATGTTTTTTAACAGAGTAGAAATGGAGGGTTTATATTTTTTATAAAAGACTATTTTCTCAGAGTGTGTATTTTTTATAACAGAATAGAAAAGAGAGGGTGTATATTTTTTATAACAGAGTAAAAATAGAGGGTGCATATTTCGTAAAAACAGGGTACACATAGAGGGTGTACAGTTTTAATAACTGAGTAAAAATAGAGAGTTCATATATTTTATAACAGGATAGAGATAGGTGGTTTATATTTTTAATAAAAGACTATATTGTGAGTGTATATATTTTTTATCACCTATACAAATTGAGGGTGTATTTTTTTGATAACAGAGTACGAACAGAGGGTGTATATGTTTTATACCAGAGTAAAATTAGAGGGTGTATATTTTTTATAACAGAGTGCAAAATAGAGCATGTATATTTTTTATAACAGAGTAGAAATAGAGGATGTATATATTTTATAACAGAGCACAAATATAGGGTTTATATTTTTTCTGTAAAAGACTATTTTTTGAGTGTGTATATTTTTTATATCAGAGTACAAATAGAGGGTTTATATTTTCTATAACAGAGTAAAAATAGAGAGTGTATATATTTTATAACAGAGTACAAGTAGAGGGTGTATATTTTTTTAAAAGAATAAAATATAGGTTGTATATTTTTTATAAAATACTATTTTTGACAGTGTATATTTTTTATAACAGAGTACAAATAAAGGATGTATATTTTTTATATCAGAGTACAAATAGAGGGTATATATTTTTTTATAAAATACTATTTTTTACTGTGTATATTTTTCATAACAGAGTATAAATAGACTGTATATATTTTTTATAACAGTATAAAAAGAGGGGGTGTATATTTATTAACTGAGTACAAATATAGGGTTTATATTTTTTATAAAAGTCTATTTTGTGAGTGTGTATATTTTTTTATAACAGAGTACAAATAGAGGGTGTATATTTTGTAAAGCAGAGAAGAAATAGAGGGTGTATATTTTTTATAACAGAGTGCAAATCGAGGGTGTATATTTTTTATAACAGAGTAAAAATAGAGAGTGTATATTTTTTATAACAGTACAAATAGATGGTGTATATTTTTTATAACAGTAAAAATAGAGGGTGTATATATTTTTTAATGGAGTACAAATTGAGGGTTTATATTTTTTATAAAAGACAATTTTCTGAGAGTGTACATTTTTTATTTTGTTTTTTCTTTTATATATATATATATGTATTTGTTTTTATTGCATTTTAGGTTTTGGGGTACATGTGAAGAACATGGAAGATTGTTGCATAGGTACACACATGGCAGTGTGATTTGCTGCCTTCCTCCCCATCACCTATATCTGGCATTTCTCCACATGCTATCCCTCCCCAACTCCCCACCCCCCGCTGTCCCTCCCCTTTTCTCCCCGACAGACCCCAGTGTGTGATGCTCCCCTCCCTGTGTCCGTGTGTTCTCATTGTTCGACACCCACCTATGAGTGAGAACATGCAGTGTTTGATTTTCTGTTATTGTGTCAGTTTGCTGAGAATGATGGTTTCCAGATTCATCCATGTCCCTACAAAGGACACGAACTCATCATTTTTGATGGCTACATAATATTCCATGGTGTATATGTGCCACGTTTTCCCTGTCCAGTCTATCATCAATGGGCATTTGGGTTGGTTCCAGGTCTTTGCTTTGTAAACTGTGCTGCAATGAACATTTGTGTACATGTGTCCTTATAGTAGAACGATTTATAATCCTTTGGATATATACCCAGTAATGAGATTGCTGGGTCAAATGGAATTTCTATTTCTAGGTCCTTAAGGAATCCCCACACCGTCTTCCACAATGGTTGAAGCTAATTTACACTCCCACCAACAGTGTAAAAGCGTTCCTATTTCTCCACATCCTCTCCAGCATCTGTTGTCTACAGATTTTTTAATGATCACCATTCTAACTGGCATGAGATGGTATCTCAATGTAGTTTTGATTTTCATTTCTCTAATGACCAGTGATGATGAGCATTTTTTCATGTGTTTGTTGGCTTCATGTATGTCTTCTTTTGTAAAGTGTCTGTTCATATCCTTCACCCACTTTTGAATGGGCTTGTTTGTTTTTTCTTGTAAATCTGTTTTAGTTCTTTGTAGATTCTGGATATCAGCCCTTTGTCAGATGGGTAGACTGCAAAATTTTTTTCCCATTCTGTTGGTTGCCGATTCACTCTAATGACTGTTTCTTTTGCTGTACAGAAGCTATGGAGTTTGATTAGGTCCCATTTGTCTATTTTGGCTTTTGTTGCCAATGCTTTTGGTGTTTTGGTCATGAAGTCCTTCCCTACGCCTATGTCCTGAATGGTTTTGCCTAGATTTTCTTCTAGGGTTTTTATGGTGTTAGGTCTTATGCTTAAGTCTTTAATCCATCTGGAGTTAATTTTAGTGTAAGGTGTAGGAAGGGGTCCAGCTTCTGCTTTCTGCACATGGCTAGCCATTTTCCCAACACCATTTATTAAACAGGGGACTCATTTCCACATTGTTTGTTTTTGTCAGGTTTGTCAAAGATTGGGTGGTTGTAGATGTGTTGTGTTGCGTCGGAGGCCTCTGTTCTGTTCCATTGGTCTATATCTCTGTTTTTGGTACCAGTGCCATGCTGTTTTGATTACTGTAGCTTTGTAGTATAGTTTGAAGTCCAGGAGTGTGATGCCTCCAGCTTTGTTCTTTTTGCTTAGAATTGACTTGGCTATGCGGGCTCTCTTGTGGTTCCATATGAAGTTTAAGGTGGTTTTTTCCAGTTCTTCAAAGAAGGTCATTGGTAGCTTGATAGGGATAGCATTGAATCTGTAAATTACTTTGGGCAGTATGGCCATTTTCATGATATTGATTCTTCCTAGCCATGAACGTGGAATGTTTCTCCATCTGTTTGTGTCCTCTCTTATTTCATTGAGCAGTGGTTTGTAGTTCTCCTTGAAGAGGTCCTTTACGTTCCTTGTTAGTTGTATTCCTAGGTATTTTATTCTCTTTGTAGCAATTATGAATGGCAGTTGGTTCTTGATTTGGCTGTCTTTAAGTCTGTTATTGGTGTATAGGAATGCTTGTGATTTTTGCACATTGATTTTGTATCCTGAGACTTTGCTGAAGTTGTTTATCAGTTTCAGGAGATTTTGGGCTGAGACGATGGGGTCTTCTAGATATACAATCATGTAGTCTGCAAATAGAGACAATTTGACTTCCTCCTTTCCTATTTGAATACCCTTTATTTCTTTTTCTTGCCTGATTGCTCTGGCTAGAACTTCCAGTACTATATTGAATAGGAGTGGTGAGAGAGGACATCCTTGTCTAGTGCCAGATTTCAAAGGGAATGCTTCTAGTTTTTGCCCATTCAGTATGATATTGGCTGTTGGTTTGTCATAAATAGCTTTTATCATTTTGAGATACGTTCCATCAATAGCTAGTTTATTGAGAGTTTTTAGCATAAAGGGCTGTTGAATTTTGTCAAAGGCCTTCTCTGCATCAATTGAGATTATCATGTGGTTTTTGTCTTTGGTTCTGTTTATGTGGTGGATTATGTTTATAGATTTGCATATGTTGAACCAGCCTTGCATCCCCGGGATGAAGCCTACTTGATCATGGTGGATAAGCTTTTTGATGTGGTGTTGCAATCAGTTTGCCAATATTTTATTGAAGATTTTTGCATCTATGTTCATCATGGATATTGGCCTGAAGTTTTCTTTTCTTGCTGAGTCTCTGCCAGGTTTTGGTATCAGGATGATGTTGGTCTCATAAAATGATTTAGGAAGGATTCCCTCTCTTTGGATTGTTTGGAATAGTTTCAGGAAGGAATGGTACCAGCTCCTCTTTGTATGTCTGGTAGAATTCGGCTGTGAACCCATCTGGACCTGGGCTTTTTTGGGTGGTAGGCTCTTAATTGCTGCCTCAACTTCAGACCTTGTTATTGGTCTATTCAGGGTTTCGACTTCTTCCTGGTTTAGGCTTGGGAGGATGCCTGTGTCCAGGAATTTATCCATTTCTTCCAGGTTTACTAGTTTATGTGCATAGAGTTGTTTGTAATAATCTCTGATGATGGTTTGAATTTCTGTGGAATCTGTGGTGATATCCCCTTTATCGTTTTTATTGCATCTATTTGATTATTTTCTCTTTTCTTTTTATTAATCTGGCTAGTGGTCTGTCTATTTTGTTGACCTTTTCAAAAAACCAGCTCCTGGATATATTGATTTTTTGAAGAGTTTTTCGTGTCTCTATCTCCTTCAGTTCTGCTCTGATCTTAGTTATTTCTTGTCTTCTGCTAGGTTTTGAGTTTTTTTGATCTTGCTCCTCTAGCTCTTTCAATTTTGATGATAGGGTGTCAATTTTAGATCTCTCCTTGCTTCTCATGTGGGCATTTATTGCTATATACTTTCCTCTAAAGACTGCTTTAAATGTGTTCCAGAGATTCTGGTATGTTGTGTCTTCGTTCTCGTTGGTTTCAAAGAACATCTTTATTTCTGCCTTCATTTCATTGTTTATCCAGTCAACATTCAAGAGCCAGTTGTTCAGTTTCCATGAAGCTGTGCGGTTCTGAGTTAGTTTCTGAATTCAGAGTTCTAACTTGATTGCACTGTGGTCTGAGAGACTGTTTGTTATGATTTCCGTTCTTTTGCATTTGCTGAGGAGTGATTTACTTCCAATTATGTGGTCAATTTTAGAGTAGGTACGATGTGGTGCTGAGAAGAATGTATATTCTGTGGATTTGGGGTGGAGAGTTCTGTAAATGTCTATTAGGTTTGCTTGATCCAGGTCTGAGTTCAAGTCCTGGATATCCTTGTTAATTTTCTGTCTCGTTGATCTGTCTAACATTGACAACGGGGTGTTCAAGTCTCCCACTATTATTGTGTGGGAGTCTAAGTCTCTTTGTAAGTCATTAAGAACTTGCCTTATGTGTCTGGGTGCTCCTGTATTGGGTGCGTATATATTTAGGATCGTTAGCTCTTCTTGTTGCCTTGACCCTTTTACCATTAGGCAATGTCCTTCTTTGTCTCTTTTGATCTTTGCTGGTTTAAAGTCTATTTTATCAGAGATGAGAATTGCAACTCCTGCTTTTTTTTGCTCTCCATTTGCTTGGTAAATCTTCCTCCATCCCTTTATTTTGAGCCTTTGTGTATCTCTGCATGTGAGATGGGTTTCCTAGATACAGCACACCGATGGGTTTTGGCTTTTTATCCAGTTTGCCAGTCTGTCTTTTAATTGGGGCATTTAGCCCATTTACATTTAGGGTTAATATTGTTATGTGTGAATTTGATCCTGCCATTTTGATGCTAGGTGGCTGTTTTGCCTGTTAGCTGATGCAGTTTCTTCATTGTGTTGATGGTCTTTACTGTTTGGTATGTTTTTGTAGTGGCTGGTACTGGTTGTTCCTTTCTATGTTTAGTGCCTCTTTTGGGAGCTCTTGTAAAACAGGCCTGGTGGTGATGAAATCTCTGAGTGCTTGTTTGTTCGCAAAGGATTTTATTTTTCCTTCACTTATGAAGCTCAGTTTGGCTGGATATGAAATTCTGGGTTGAAAGTTCTTTTCTTTAAGGATGTTGAATATTGGCCCCCACTCTCTTCTGGCTTGTAGGGTTTCTGCAGAGAGATCTGCTGTGAGTCTGATGGGCTTCCCTTTGAGGGCAACCCGACCCTTCTCTCTGGCTGCCCTTAGCATTTTCTCCTTCATTTCAACCCTGGTGAATCTGACGATTATGTGCCTTGGGGTTGCTCTTCTTGAGGAATATCTTTGTGGTGTTCTCTGTATTTCCTGGACTTGAATATTGGCCTGCCTTCCTAGGTTGGGGAAGTTCTCCTGGATAATATCCTGAAGAGTATTTTCCAGCTTGGATTCATTCTCTCCATCACATTCAGGTACACCTATCAAACGTAGATTAGGTCTTTTCACAAAATCCCATATTTCTTGGAGACTTTGTTCATTCCTTTTTACCCTTTTTTCTCTACTCTTTCCTTCTCGTTTTATTTCATTGAGTTGATCTTCAACCTCTGATATCCTTTCTTCTGCTTGGTCAATTCGGCTGTTGAAACTTGTGTATGCTTCGCAAAGTTCTTGTGTTGCGTTTTTCAGCTCCATCAATTCACTTACATTCCTCTCTAAGTTGGTTATTCTCATTAGCATTTCATCAAATCTTTTTCAAGGTTCTTAGTTTCTTTGCATTGGGTTAGAACATGTTCCTTTAGCTCACAGAAGTTTCTTATTACCCACCTTCTGAAGCCTGATTCTGTCATTTCATCACACTCATTGTCCATCCAGCCTTGTTCCCTTGCTGGTGAGGAGTTGTGATCCCTTGTAGGAGGAGAAGCGTTCTGGTTTCAGGTGTTTTCCTCCTTTTTGTGCTGGTTTCTTCCCATCTTTGTGGATTTATCTATGTGTGGTCTTTGTGGTTGGTGATTTTCAGATGGGGTCTCTCAGTGGACGTCCCGTTTGTTGATGATGAATTTATTTCTTTCTGTTTCTTAGTTTTCCTTCTAACAGTCTGGTCCCTCTTCTGTAGGACTGCTGAGGTCCACTCCCGGCCCTGCTTGCCTGGGGGATCACCTGCAGCAGCTGCAGAACAGTAAGGGTTGCTGCCAGTCTCTTCTTCTGCTATCTTTGTCCCAGAAAAATACCCGCCAGATGTCCGTCTGAGCACTCCTTTGTGAGGTGACTCATTGGATATACAGGGGGTCAGGGAGCTGCTTGAGGAGACAGAGTGTCCTTTATAGGAGCTCAAGTGCTGAGCTGTGAGCTCCGTTGTTCATTCAGAGTTGCTGGGCAGGTACGTTTAAGTCTGCTGCAGCAGAACTCATAAACCCCTTTTTCCCCAGGTGCTCTGTCCCAGGGGAGTTAGGGCTTTATTTATGAGTTTCCCTGGTGCTGCTGCCTTTTTCTCAGGGCTGCCTTGCCCAGCGATGAGGCAGCCTAGTCACTGTCTGCCTACAGAGGCTTTGCTGAGCTGCTGTGGGCTCCACCCACCTGCCATATGACCTTCCCTGTAGTCCCGTTTATACTGGTGTAGTGAGAACTGCCTCGGCAATGGCAAACTACCTCTGTAGTGGCAGACTGCCTCAGTAATGGTGGACGCCCCTTCCCCACATAGCTGGGCCGTCCCGGGCTCAGTTGTGCTTGCTGTGAAGCTCTCAATCCAGAGCGCTTCCGATGGCTGTTTTTTTTGTGGGGGGTGGGACCAGCCGAGCCTGATCACCTGGCTCCCTGCCTCAGAGTCTCCCAGGTGTTCCAGCCGCCTGTTGAAAAGGCGCTGGGGATCTGTGTGATTTCCCGTGCGGCGACCCACTGCGCCAGCTGAAACTGTGGGCGCTGAGATTCGTGGCATTTTTTTTGCCCGGGAAATCTCCTGGCCTGGCTGCCTGTTTCAGTCCCCCCTTTTTAATCAGATGAATGGGCGGCTCTGCCTTCCCGGAGCTCCAATTGCCAGCTAAAATGGCACCCGGAGCCACGTATTTTGTATGGGGAACCGATGCGCCGGGACGCCACCCAAAACAGCAGCGCCTGCGAAAACAGTCGCGCCGGCAAAAAGAGCTGCGCCGGCCAAACCAGCCTCGCTGGCGACCCGTGGGGCTCCTCCCCCCTGGGAATCTCCTGGTCTGTGGGCAATAAAAATCCGTCTGGCAATGCGGCGTCCACTCATCCTCTGCGCTTTCACTGGGAGCTGCAATCCTCAGCTGCTCGTAATCAGCCATCTTGGCAGCAAGCGTCTTCTTCTTAAGTTTTTATGGTGTCAGGTCTTATGTTTAAGTCTTTAATCCATCTGGAGTTAATTGTAGTGTAAGGTGTCAGGAAGGGGTCCACTTTCTGCTTTCTGCACATGGCTAGCCATTTTTCCCACCATTTATTAAACAGGGGACTCATTTCCACATTGCTTGTTTTTGTCAGGTTTGTCAAAGATCGGGTGGTTGTAGATGTGTTGTGTTGCGTCGGAGGTCTCTGTCCTGTTCCATTGGTCTATATCTCTGTTTTGGTACCAGTACCATGCTGTTTTGATTACTGTAGCTTTGTAGTATAATTTGAAGTCCGGGAGTGTGATGCCTCCAGCTTTGTTCTTTTTGCTTAGAATTGACTTGGCTATGCGGGCTCTCTTTTGGTTCCATATGAAGTTTAAGGTGTTTTTTTCCAGTTCTTCAAAGAAGGTAATTGGTAGCTTGATAGGGATAGCATTGAATCTGTAAATTACTCTGGGCAGTATGGCCATTTTCATGATATTGATTCTTCCTAGCCTTGAACGTGGAATGTTTCTCCATCTGTTTGTGTCCTCTCTTATTTCATTGAGCAGTGGTTTGTAGTTCTCCTTGAAGAGTCCTTTACCTTCCTTGTTAGTTGTATTCCTTGGTAGTTTAGTCTCTTTGTAGCAATTATGAATGGCAGTTGGTTCTTGATTTGGCTGTCTTTAAGTCTGTTTTTGATGTATAGGAATGCTTGTGATTTTTGCACATTGATTTTGTATCCTGAGACTTTGCTGAAGTTGTTTATCAGTTTCAGGAGATTTTGGGCCGAGACGATGGGGTCTTCTAGATATACAATCATGTAGTCTGCAAATAGAGACAATTTGACTTCCTCCTTTCCTATTTGAATACCCTTTATTTCTTTTTCTTGCCTGATTGCTCTGGCTAGAACTTCCAGTACTATATTGAATAGGCGTGGTGAGAGAGGACATCCTTGTCTAGTGCCAGATTTCAAAGGGAATGCTTCCAGTTTTTGCCCATTCATTATGATATTGGCTGTTGGTTTGTCGTAAATAGCTTTTATCATTTTGAGATACGTACCATCAATAGCTAGTTTATTGAGAGTTTTTAGCATAAAGGGCTGTTGAATTTTGTCAAAGGCCTTCTCTGCATCAATTGAGATTATCATGTGGTTTTTGTCTTTGGTTCTGTTTATGTGGTGAATTATGTTTATAGATTTTTTTAGTATTTATTTTTTTATAACAGAGTACAATTAGAGGGTGTATATTTTTATAAAAGAAAAAAATGCAGGGTTTGTATTTTGTATAAAAGACAATTTTGTGAGTGTGCATATTTTAAATAACAGTAAAAATAGAGGGGTGTATATTTTTTATAACAGAGTAAAAATAGAGGTTGTATATTTTTTTTAACAGAGGACAAATAGAGGGTGTATGTTTATGATAACAGTAAATATAGAGGGTGTATATTTTCTATAAAAGACTATTTTGTGAGTGTGTTTTTTAAAAGAATGCAAATAGAGGGTGCATATTTTTATAACAGAGTAAAAGTAGAGGATTTATATTTGTTATAAAAGACTATTTTGTGAGTGTGTATATTTTTCGTAACACAGTAAAAAAGATAGAGTATATGTATTTATAACAGATTAAAAATTGTTGGTGTATATTTTTTGATATATAGTACAAATAGAGGGTTTATATTTTATATAAAAGACTATATTATGAGTGTGTATACTGTTTACAACAGAGTACAAATGGAGGGTGTATATTTTTATAACAGAATAAAATTAGAGGGTGTATATTTTTTATAACAGGGTAAAAACAGAGGGTTTATATTTTTTATGAAAGACTATTTTGCAAGCGTGTATAATTTTAATAACAGAGTAAAAATAGAGGGCATATATGTTTAATAACAGAGTACAAATTGAAGTTGTTCATTTTTTATAACAGAGTACAAATAGAGGGTGTATATTTTTTATAAAAGACTATAATTTCAGTGTGTTTTATTTTATAAAAGAATAAAAATATAGGGTGTATATTTTCTATCACAGACTAGAAATAGAGGGCATATATTTTTTACAAAAATTAATTTGTGAGTGTGTGTATTTTTTAAAACAGAGTAAAAATAGAGGGTTTATATTTTTGTAAAAGACTTATGTGATTGTGTATATATTTGTAACATAGTAAAAATAGTAAGTGTATATTTTTTATAACAGAAAATTTAAAAGGTGTATAATTTTGAAAACAGGGTAAAAATATATTTTATAACAGAGTATATATTTTATAACAGAGTAAAAACAGATGGTGTATATTTTTTATAAAAGACTATATTATGAGTGTGTATATTATTTATAATAGAGTACAGATGGAGGGTGTATATTTTTATAACAAAGTAAAAATAGAGGGTATATATTTTTTATAACAGGGTACAAAAAGATGGTTTGTATTTTTTATAAAAGACTATTTTGTGAGTGTGTATATATTTAATGACAGAGTACAAATAGAGGGTGTATATTTTTTATAACAGAGTACAAACAGAGGGTTTTTATTTTATATATAAGACTATTTTTTGAGAGTATTTGTTTTTTAAAACAGAATGCAAATACAGGGTGTATATTTCTTTTATAAAAGACTATTATTTGAAAGTGTATATTTTATAAAACAGAGTACAAATAGAGGGTTTATATTTTTTATAACAGAGTACAAATAGAGGGGTGTATATTTTTTATAACAGAGTACATATAGTGAATTTATATTTTTAAAAAAGGTAATATTTTCAGTTTATTTTTTATAACCGAGTACAACTAGAGGGCGTATATTCTTTATAACAGAGCAAAAATACAGGATTTATATTTTTTATTTAAGACTTATTTGGTGAGTGTGCATATTTTTTATAACGGAGTAAAAATAGAGGGTGTATATTTTTTATAACAGAGTAAAAATAGAGGGTGTATATTTATTATTACAGAGTAAAATTAGAGGGTTTATATTTTATGTAAAAGACTATTGTGTGAGTTTGTATATATTTTATAACAGAGTACAAATAGAGGGTGTATATATATTAAAACAGAGTAAAAATAGAGGTTTTATATATTTTATAAATCACAATTTTTTAGTGTGTGTATTTTTATATCAGAGTATACACAGATGGTGTATACTTTTTATAACAGAGTAAAAATAGAGGGTGTATATTTATTATAACAGAGTAGAAATAGAGGGTTTGTATTTTTATAAAAGACTACATTATGAGTGTGTGTATATTTCATAACAGAGTACAAATAGAGGGTGTATATTTTAATAACACACTACAAATAGAGGGTTTATTTTTTTAAATCTCCATTTTGTGAGTGTGTATATTTTTTTATAACAGAGTACAAATAAAGGTTGTATATTTTTTACAGAAGAACACAAATAGCAGGTGTATATTTTTTATAAAAGACCATTTTGAGAGTTTGTATATTTTTTATAACAGATTACAAACAGAGGGTGTATATTTTATATATCAGAGTAAAATTAGAGGGTGTATATTTTTATAACAGAGTAAAAAGAGCGAATGTTTTTTTTTATAACAGAGTAAAATTATGGGGTGTATATCTTTTTATAAAAGACTATTTTGTGAGTGTGTACATTTTTACAAAAGAGTACAAACAGAGGGTGAACATTTTTATACCAGAGTACAAATAGAGGGTTTATATTTTTTATAAAAGAGTATTTTGTGAGCATTTATATTTTTTATAACAGTACAAGTAGAGCATGTATATTTTTTATAACAGAGCACAAATAGAGGGTGTATATATTTTATAACACTGTAAAATTAGAGGGTGCATATTTTTATAACAGAGTAAAAATAGAATGTTTGTATTTGTTATAAAAGACTATATTGTGAGTGTGTATACTTTTATAATGGAATAAAAATAAGAGGGTGTACATTTTTTATAACAGAGTACAAATAGAGGGTTCATATTTTTTTGTGAAACACTATTTTGTGAGTGTGTATATTTTTATAACAGAGTAAAAATAGAGGGTGTAAGTATTGTATAACAGAAAAAATAGAGGGTGTATATTTTTTATAACAGAGTGCAAATAGAGGGGTGTATATTTTTTATAAAGATTATATTTTGAGTATTTTTTTATAACAGAGTACAAATAGAGGGTTTATATTTTTTATAAAAGGCTCTTTTGTGAGTGTGTATATTTTTTATAACACAGTAAAAATAGAGGGTGTGTATTTTATAATACAGTAAAAATAGAGGGTTTATATATTTATAATAGAGTGCAATTAGAGAGTGTATATTTTTATAAAATACTGTATTGTGAGTGTGTATATTTTTAATAACAGAGTACAAAATCAGGGTGTATATTTTTTATAACAGAGTAAAAATAGAGGGTGTATATTCTTTAAAAAAGACTATTATGTGAGTGTGTATATATTTTATAACAGAGTACAAACAGAGGGTGAATATATTTATAACAGAATACAAATAATGGGTTTATATTTTTGTGAAAGACTATTTTGTGATTGTGTATATATTTTAAAACAGAGTAAAAATAGAGGGTGCATAATTTTTATAACAGTACAATTAGAGGGTGTATACTTTTTATAAAACAGTACAAATAGGGCATGCATACTATTTATAAAAGAGTAAAGAGTAAGGGTGTATATTTTGTATAACAGAGTAAAAATAGAGGGTTTATATTTTTATAAAATACAGTATTATGAGTGTGTATATATTTTATAAGAGAGTAAAAATAGAGGGTGTATATTTTTATAAAAGACTATGTTATGAGTGTGTATATTACTTATAACAGAGTACAGATGGAGGGTGTATATTTTTTATAACAGTAAAAATAGAGGGTGTATATTTTTTATATAAAAGACTATTTTGCGAGTGTGTATGTATTTAATGACAGAGTACAAATAGAGAGTGTACATTTTTTATAACAGAGTAAAATAGAGAGTTTATATTTTTTGTACAACACTATTTTGTGAGTGTGTGTATCTTTATAACAGTAAAAATAGAGGGTGTATATTTTTTATAAAAGAATATATTTTGAGTATTTTTTAATAGCAGAGTACAAACAGAGGGTGTATATTTTATATAACAGAGTACAAATAGAGGGTTTATATTTTTATAAAAGGATATTTTGTGAGTGTGTATATTTTTTATAACAGTAAAAATAGAGGGTGTGTATTTTATAATACAGTAAAAATAGAGGGTTTATATTTTTTATAATAGAGTGCAATTAGAGAGTGTAAATATTTTATAAAATACTGTATTGTGTGTATATTTTTAATAACAGAGTAAAAATAGAGGTTGTATATTCTTTATAAAAGACTATTTTGTGAGTGTATATATTTTTTATAACAGACTACAAAGAGGTTGAATATTTTTTATAACAGAATACAAATACTTGGTTTATATTTTTTGTAAAAGACTATTTTGTGAGTGTGTATATATTTTAAAAGAGTAAAAATAGAGGGTGCATATTTTTTATAACAGAGTACTATTAGAGTGCGTATATTTTTTATAAAACAGTACAAAAGGGCGTGCATATTATTTATAACAGTGTAAAAAGTAAGGGTGTATATTTTGTATAACAGAGAAAACATAGAGGGTTTATATTCTTATAAAATACAGTATTATGAGGGTGTATATATTTTATAACAGAGTACAAGTAGAGGGAGTATAATTTTTATAACAGAGTACAATAAAATTTTATATGTTGTTAAAAGACTATTATGTGAGTGTGTACAATTTTAATAACAGAGTACAAATCGAGGGTGTATGTTTTTTTTACAGAGTACAGAAAGAGGGTTTATATTTTTTACAAAAGACTGTTCTGTGAGACTGTATATTTTTTATAACAGAGTAAAAATTGATGGTTTATATATTTTATAACAGATTACAATTAGAATGTGTATATTTTTTATAACAGAGTACAAATAGAGGGTTTATAATTTTATAAAAGACTACATTTTGATTTTGTATATTTTTTATAATAATAGAGGGTTTATATTTTTTATAAAAGACTACATTTTGATTTTGTATATTTTTTTTTATAACAGAGTACAAATGGAGGGTGCATTTTTTTTTATAAAAGACTATTATGTGAGTGTGTATATTTTTTATAACAGAGTATAAACAGAGGGTGAATATTTTTTATAACCGAGTAAAAATAGAGGTTTATATTTTTTATAAAAGACTAATTTACTAGTGTGTATATTTTTTATAATGGAGTACAAATACAAAGTGTATATTTTTTATAACAGCATACAAATAGAGGGTTTATGTTTTTTATAAAAGACTAATTTTTGAGTGTGTATATTTTTTATAACAGAGTACAAATAGAGTGTGTATATTTTTTATAAAAGACTATTTTTTTCAGTGTGTATATTTTAGATAACCGAGTACAAATAGAGGGTGTCTATATTTTATAACAGTGCACAAATAGAGGGTGTATATATTTTATAACAGAGTACAAATTGTATGTTTATATTATTTAAAAAAGACAATTTTTTGAGTGTTTCCTTTTTATAACCAAGTACAACTAGATGGTGTACATCTTTATAACAGAGTAAAATTACAGGGTTTATATTTTTTATAAAAGACTATTTTGTGAGTGTGAATATTATTATAACAGAGTAAAAAGAGAGGGTGTATATTTTTTATGACACAGTGCAAATAGAAGGTGTATATTTTTGAAACAGAGTACAAATAGAGGGTGTATATTTTTTATAAAAGACTATAATTTGAGTGCGTTTTATTTTATAAAAGAATACAAACATAGGGTGTACATTTTCTATAACAGAGTAGAAATAGAGGTTCTATATATGTTATAAAAATTAATTTGTGAGTGTGTATAATTTTTTAACAGAATACAAATAGAGGGTGTATAATTTTTATAAAAGTAAAAATACAGGGTTTATATTTTTTGTAAAAGGCTATTATGTGAGTGTTTATATTTTTATAACAGATTAAAAATAGAAGGTGTTTTTTATAACAGAGAAAAATTAGAGGGTATATATATTTTGTAACAGGGTAAAAATAGGGCTTGTATATATTTTGTAACAGAGTAAACATAGAGGGTGTATGTTTTTTATAAAAGACTATATTATGAGTGTGTATATTATTTATAACAGAGGACCAATGGAGGGTGTATATTTTTTATAACAGTAAAAATACAGGGTGTATATTTTTTATAACAGAGTACATAAAGAGGGTTTATATTTTTATAAAAGACTACTTTGCGAGTGTGTATATTTTTAATGACAGAGTACAAATAGAGGGGGGTATATTTTTATAACAAGAGTGCAAATGGAGGATGTATATTTTTTAATAAAAGACTATTATTTGAGTGTGTATATTTTATATAACAGAGTACAAATAGAGGGTGTATATATTTTATAACAGAGTACAAATTGAGGGTTTATATTTTTATAAAAGACTATTATGAGTGTGTCTATTATTTATAACAGAGCAAAAATGGTGGGTGTATATTTTTATAACGAAGTAAAAATGGAGGGTAAATATGGTTTATAACAGAGTAAAATAGAGGGTTTATACTTTTTATGAAAGACTATTTTGGAAGTGTGTACATTTTTAATAACAGACTACAAATAGAGGGTGTATATTTCTTATAAAAGAGTACAAATAGAGGGTTTATATTATTACAAAAGACTATATTGTGAGTCTGTGTATTTTTCATAACAGAGCATAAATAGAGGGTTTATATTTTTTACAACAGAGTGAAAATAGAGGGTGTATATTTTTTTATTACACAGTACAAATAGAGTGTTTGTATGTCTTATGAAAGGCTACTTTGCAAATTTGTATATTTTTAATAAAAGAGTACAAATAGAGGGTGTATATTTTCTCTAACATAAAAATACAGGATTTATATATTTTATATAAGACTATTTGTGAGTATGGATATTTTTTATCACAGAGTACAAATAGAGGATGTATATTTTTTATCACAGAGTATAAATAGAGGGTGTATATTTTTTATAACAGAGTACACATAGTGGGTGTATATTTTTTATAACATGGAACAAATAGAGGGTGTATATTTTTTATAACAGTAAATACAGAGGGTATATATTTTTATAAAAGACTATTTTGTGGGTGTATTTTTTTTTTATAACAGAGTACAAATAGAGGGTGTATATTTTCTATAACAGAGTACAAATAGTGGATTTACATTTGTTATAAAAGTCTAATTTGTGAGTATGTATATTTTATAAAACAGAGTGAAAATAGAGTGTCTATATATTTTATAATAGAGTATGAATAGAGGGTTTATATTTTTATAACAGTAAAAATAGAGGGTGTATATATTTTATAACAGAGTACAAATAGAGGGTGTATATTTTTCATAAAAGAAAATTTTGTGAGTGTGCATATTTTTATAACAGAGTACAAATAGAGGTGTATATTTTTTATAACAGTAAAAATAGAGGGTGTATATATTTTATAACAGTACAAATAGAGGGTTTATATTTTTTATAAAAGATTATTTTGTGATTGTGTATATTTGTTACAACAGAGTAAAAAAGAGGGTGTATATATTTTATAACAGTAAAAACAGATGGTGTGTATTTTTTATAACAGTACAAATTGAGGGTCTATATTTTTTATAAAATACTATTTTTTTGAGTTTGTATATTTTATATAACAGAGTAAAAATAGAGGGAGTATATTTTTTATAACAGAGTAAATTAGAGGGGTGTATATTTTATAAAACAGAGTAGAAATAGAGGGTGTATTTTTTTATAACAGAGTACAAATAGTGGATGAATATTTTTTATAAAAGAGTATTTTTGCGGGTGTGTTTTTTATTTTATAACACAGCACAAATTGAGAGTGTATATTTTTTAATAACAGAGTACAAATAGAGGGTGTATATATATATACATATATTTTAATTTTTTTTTATTGCATTTTAGGTTTGGGGGTACATGTGAAGAACATGGAAGATTGTTGCATAGGTACACACATGGCAGTGTGATTTGCTGCCTTCCTCCCCATCACCTATATCTGGCATTTTCTCCCCATGCTATCCCTTCCCAACTCCCCACCCCCCACTGTCCCTCCCCTTTTTCCCTCCGACAGACCCCAGTGTGTGATACTCCCCTCCCTGTGTCCATGTGTTCGCATTGTTCAACACCCGCTTATGAGTGAGAACATGTGGTGTTTGATTTTCTGTTCTTGTGTCAGTTTGCTGAGAATGATGGTTTCCCAGGTTCATCCATGTCCCTACAAAGGACACGAACTCATCGTTTTTGATGGCTGCATAATATTCCATGGTGTATATGTGCCACATTTTTCCTGTCCAGTCTATCATCGATGGGCATTTGGGTTGGTTCCAGGTCTTTGCTATTGTAAACTGTGCTGCAATGAACATACGTGTACATGTGTCCTTATAGTAGAACAATTTATAGTCTTTTGGATATATACCCAGTAATGGGATTGCTGGATCAAATGGAATTTCTATTTCTATGTCCTTGAGGGAATCACCACACCGTCTTCCACAATGGTTGAACTAATTTACACTCCCACTAACAGTGTAAAAGCGTTCCTATTTCTCCACATCCTCTCCAGCATCTGTTGTCTCCAGATTTTTTAATGATCGCCATTCTAACTGGCGTGAGATGGTATCTCAATGTAGTTTTGATTTGCATTTCTCTAATGACCAGTGATGATGAGCATTTTTTCATGTTTGTTGGCTTCATGTATGTCTTCTTTTGTAAAGTGTCTGTTCATATCCTTCCCCCATTTTTGAATGGGCTTGTTTGTTTTTTTCTTGTAAATGTGTTTCAGTTCTTTGTAGATTCTGGTTATCAGTCCTTTGTCAGATGGGTAGACTGCAAAAATTTTTTCCCATTCTGTTGGTTGCCGATTCACTCTAATGACTATTTCTTTTGCTATGCAGAAGCTGTGGAGTTTGATTAGGTCCCATTTGTCTATTTTGGCTTTTGTTGCCACTGCTTTTGGTGTTTTACTCATGAAGTCCTTGCCTACGCCTGTGTCCTGAATGGTTTTGCCTAGATTTTCTTCTAGGGCTTTTATGGTGTTAGGTCTTATGTTTAAGTCTTTAATCCATCTGGAGTTAATTTTAGTGTAAGGTGTCAGGAAGGGGTCCAGTTCTGCTTTCTGCACATGGCTAGCCAGTTTTCCCAACATCATTTATTAAACAGGGACTCGCTTCCACATTGTTTGTTTTTGTCAGGTTTGTCAAAGATTGGGTGGTTGTAGATGTGTTGTGTTGCGTCGGAGGCCTCTGTTCTGTTCCATTGGTGTATATCTCTGTTTTGGTACCAGTACCATGCTGTTTTGATTACTGTAGCTTTGTAGTATAGTTTGAAGTCCGGGAGTGTGATGCCTCCAGCTTTGTTCTTTTTGCTTAGAATTGACTTGGCTATGCGGGCTCTCTTTTGGTTCCATATGAAGTTTAAGGTGGTTTTTTCCAGTTCTTCAAAGAAGGTCATTGGTAGCTTGATAGGGATAGCGTTGAATCTGTAAATTACTTTGGGCAGTATGGCCATTTTGACAATATTGATTCTTCCTAGCCATGAACATGGAATATTTCTCCATCTGTTTGTGTCCTCTCTTATTTCATTGAGCAGTGGTTTGTAGTTCTCCTTGAAGAGGTCCTTTACGTTCCTTATTAGTTGTATTCCTAGGTATTTTATTCTCTTTGTAGCAATTGTGAATGGCAGTTGGTTCTTGATTTGGCTGTCTTTAAGTCTGTTATTGGTGTATAGGAATGCTTGTGATTTTTGCACATTGATTTCATATCCTCGAGACTTTGCTGAAGTTGTTTAACAGTTTCAGGAGATTTTGGGCCGAGACGATGGGGTCTTCTAGACATACAATCATATCGTCTGCAAATAGAGACAATTTGACTTCCTCCTTTCCTATTTGAATACCCTTTATTTCTTTTTCTTGCCTGATTGTTCTGGCTAGAACTTCCAGTACTATATTGAATAGGAGTGGTGAGAGAGGACATCCTTGTCTAGTACCAGATTTCAAAGGGAATGCTTCTAGTTTTTGCCCATTCAGTATGATATTGGCTGTTGGTTTGTCGTAAATAGCTTTTATCATTTTGAGATACGTTCCATCAATAGCTAGTTTATTGAGAGTTTTTAGCATAAAGGGCTGTTGAATTTTGTCAAAGGCCTTCTCTGCATCAATTGAGATTATCATGTGGTTTTTGTCTTTGGTTCTGTTTATGTGGTGGATTATGTTTATAGATTTGCGTATGTTGAACCAGCCTTGCATCCCTGGGATGAAGCCTACTTGATCATGGTGGATAAGCTTTTTGATGTGGTGTTGCAATCGGTTTGCCAATATTTTATTGAAGATTTTTGCATCTATGTTCATCATGGATATTGCCCTGAAGTTTTCTTTTCTTGCTGAGTCTCTGCCAGGTTTTGGTATCAGGATGATGTTGGTCTCATAAAATGATTTAGGAAGGATTCCCTCTCTTTGGATTGTTTGGAATACTTTCAGAAGGAATGGTACCAGCTCCTCTTTGGATATCTGGTAGAATTCGGCTGTGAACCCATCTGGACCTGGGCTTTTTTTGGGTGGTAGGCTCTTAATTTCTGCCTCAACTTCAGACCTTGTTATTGGTCTATTCAGGGTTTCAACATCTTCCTGGTTTAGGCTTGGGAGGATGCCTGTGTCCAGGAATTTATCCATTTCTTCCAGGTTTACTAGTTTATGTGCATAGAGTTGTTTGTAATAATCTCTGATGATGGTTTGAATTTCTGTGGAATCTGTGGTGATATCCCCCTTTATCGTGTTTTATTGCATTTATTTGATTATTTTCTCTTTTCTTTTTTTATTAATCTGGCTAGTGGTCTGTCTATTTTGTTGACCTTTTCAAAAAACCAGCTCCTGGATATATTGATTTTTTGAAGAGTTTTTCGTGTCTCTATCTCCTTCAGTTCTGCTCTGATCTTAGTTAATTCTTGTCTTCTGCTAGGTTTTGAGTTTTTTTGATCTTGCTCCTCTAGCTCTTTCAATTTTGATGATAGGGTGTCAATTTTAGATCTCTCCTTGCTTCTCATGTGGGCATTTATTGCTATATACTTTCCTCTAAAGACTGCTTTAAATGTGTCCCAGTGATTCTGGTATGTTGTGTCTTCGTTCTCGTTGGTTTCAAAGAACATCTTTATTTCTGCCTTCATTTCATTGTTTATCCAGTCAACACTCAAGAGCCAGTTGTTCAGTTTCCATGAAGCTGTGCGGTTCTGAGTTAGTTTCTGAATTCAGAGTTCTAACTTGATTGCACTGTGGTCTGAGAGACTGTTTGTTATGATTTCCGTTCTTTTGCATTTGCTGAGGAGTGATTTACTTCCAATTATGTGGTCAATTTTAGAGTAGGTACGATGTGGTGCTGAGAAGAATGTATATTCTGTGGATTTGGGGTGGAGAGTTCTGTAAATGTCTATTAGGTTTGCTTGATCCAGGTCTGAGTTCAAGTCCTGGATATCCTTGTTAATTTTCTGTCTCGTTGATCTGTCTAACATTGACAACGGGGTGTTCAAGTCTCCCACTATTATTGTGTGGGAGTCTAAGTCTCTTTGTAAGTCATTAAGAACTTGCCTTATGTATCTGGGTGCTCCTGTATTGGGTGCGTATATATTTAGGATCGTTAGCTCTTCTTGTTGCATTGATCCTTTACCATTAGGTAATGTCCTTCTTTGTCTCTTTTGATCTTTGTTGGTTTAAAGTCTATTATATCAGAGATGAGAATTGCAACTCCTGCTTTTTTTTGCTCTCCATTTGCTTGGTAAATGTTCCTCCATGTCTTTATTTTGAGCCTTTGTGTATCTCTGCATGTGAGATGGGTTTCCTGGATACAGCACACCGATGGGTTTTGGCTTTTTATCCAGTTTGCCAGTCTATGTCTTTTAATTGGGGCATTTAGCAAATTTACATTTAGGGTTAATATTGTGATGTGTGAATTTGATCCTGCCATTTTGATGCTAAGTGGCTGTTTTGCCCGTTAGTTGATGCAGTTTCTTCATTGTGTTGCTGCGCTTTGCGATTTGGTATGTTTTTGTAGTGGCTGGTACTGGTTGTTCCTTTCTATGTTTAGTGCCTCTTTCAGGAACTCTTGTAAAGCAGGCCTGGTGGTGATGAAATCTCTGAGTACTTGCTTGTTTGCAAAGGATTTTATTTTTCCTTCACTTATGAAGCTCAGTTTGGCTGGATATGAAATTCTGGGTTGAAAGTTCTTTTCTTTAAGGATGTTGAATATTGGCCCCCACTCTCTTCTGGCTTCTAGGGTTTCTGCTGAGAGATCTCATGTGAGTCTGATGGGCTTCCTTTTGTGGGTATCCCGACCTTTCTCTCTGGCTGCCCTTAGCATTTTCTCCTTCATTTCAACCCTGGTGAATCTGACGATTATGTGCCTTGGGGTTGCTCTTCTTGAGGAATATCTTAGCGGTGTTCTCTGTATTTCCTGGACTTGAATATTGGCCTGCCTTCCTAGGTTGGGGTAAGTTCTCCTGGATAATATCCTGAAGAGTATTTTCCAGCTTAGATTCATTCTCTCCGTCACATTCAGGTACACCTATCAAACGTAGATTAGGTCTTTTCAGATAGTCCCATATTTCTTGGAGACTTTGTTCATTCCTTTTTACCCTTTTTCCTCTATTCTTTCCTTCTCGTTTTATTTCATTGAGTTGATCTTCGACCTCTGATATCCTTTCTTCTGCTTGGTCGATTCGGCTGTTGAAACTTGTGTATGCTTCACAAAGTTCTTGTGTTGTGTTTTTCAGCTCCATCAATTCACTTACATTACTCTCTAAGTTGGTTATTCTCATTAGCATTTCATCAAATCTTTTTTCAAGGTTCTTAGTTTCTTTGCATTGGGTTAGAACATGTTCTTTTAGCTCACAGAAGTTTTCTTATTACCCACCTTCTGAAGCCTGATTCTGTCATTTCATCACACTCATTGTCCATCCAGCCTTGTTCCCTTGCTGGTGAGGAGTTGTGATCCCTTGTAGGAGGAGGGTCGTTCTGGTTTCCGGTGTTTTCCTCCTTTTTGCGCTGGTTTCTTCCCATCTTTGTGGATTTATCTATGTGTGGTCTTTGTGGTTGGTGATTTTCAGATGGGGTCTCTCAGTGGACGTCCCGTTTGTTGATGATGAAGTTATTTCTTTCTGTTTCTTAAGTTTTCCTTCTAACAGTCTGGCCCCTCTGCTGTAGGACTGCTGAGGTCCACTCCCGGCCCTGCTTGCCTGGGGGATCACCTGCAGCAGCTGCAGAACAGTAAGGGTTGCTGCCAGTCTCTTCTTCTGCTATCTTTGTCCCAGAAAAATACCCGCCAGATGTCCGTCTGAGCACTCCTTTGTGAGGTGACTCATTGAATATACGGGGGATCAGGGAGCTGCTTGAGGAGACAGAGTGTCCTTTATAGGAGCTCAAGTGCTGAGCTGTGAGCTCCGTTGTTCATTCAGAGTTGCTGGGCAGGTACGTTTAAGTCTGCTGCAGCAGAACTCATAAACCCCTTTCTCTCCAGGTGCTCTGTCCCGGGGAGTTAGGGCTTTATTTATGAGTTTCCCTGGTGCTGCTGCCTTTTTCTCAGGGCTGCCTTGCCCAGCGATGAGGCAGCCTAGTCACTGTTTGCCTACAGAGGCTATGCTGAGCTGCTGTGGGCTCCACCCAGCTGTCGTATTAACCTCCCTGTAGTCCTGTTTATACCAGTGTAGTGAGAACTGCCTCGGCAATGGGGAACTACCCCTGTAGTGGCAGACTGCCGCAGTAATGGTGGACGCCCCTCCCCCCACATAGCTGGTGAGTCCCGGGCTCAGCTGTGCTTGCTGTGAAACTCTGGATCCAGAGCGTTTCCGATGGCTGTTTTTTTGTGGGGGTGGGACCAGCCGAGCCTGATCACCTGGCTCCCTGCCTCAGAGTCTCCCAGGTGTTCCAGCCGCCTGTTGAAAGGGCGCCGGGATCTGTGTGATTTCCCGTGCAGCGACCCACTGCGTTGGCTGAAACCGCGGGCGCTGAGATTCGTGGCGTTTTTTTGCCCGGGAAATCTCCTGGCCTGGCTGCCTGTTTCAGTCCCCTTTTTTAATCAGATGAATGGGCGGCTCTGCCTTCCCAGAGCTCCAATTGCCAGCTAAAACGGCACCTGGACCCCAAGTATTTTGTATGGGGAACCATTGCGCTGGGACCCCACCCAAAACAGCAGCGCCGGGGGAAAACATTCACGCCTGCAAAACAGCTGCGCCGGCCAAACCAGCCACGCTGGCGACCCGTGGGGCTCCTCCCCCTGGGAATCTCCCGGTCTGTGGGCATTAAAAATCCATCTGGCAATGCGGCATCCACTCACCCTCCGTGCTTTCACTGGGAGCTGCAATCCTCAGCTGCTCCTAATTGGCCATCTTGGATCCTCCCCTGCGTTTATTTTTTTTATAACAGTACAAATAGAGAGTTTATATGTTTAATAAAAGTCTATTGTGTGAGTGTGTATATCTTTTATGACAGAGTACAAATGGTGTACATGTTTTATAACAGACTACAATAGAGGGTGTATATTATATATAAAAGAGTACAAATAAAGTGTGTATTTTTATAACTGTAAAATTAAAGGGTTTATATTTTTTATAACAGTGTACATATAGAGTGTGTTTGTATTTTATAACACAGTAGAAATAGAGGGCTTATATTTTTTTAAGTCTATTTTTTACTTTGTATATTTTTTATAACAGGGTAAAAACTGTGGGAGTATATTTTTTAAAAAAGAGTACAATTAGAGGCTGTATATATTCTATAACAGTACAAATTGAGGTTCTATATTTTTTATAACAGAGTATAAATAGAGTGCTTATATTTTCTTCTTTTTTATTGCATTTTAGGTTTGGGGGTACATGTGAAGAACATGGAAGATTGTTGCATAGTTACACACATGGCAGTGTGATTTGCTGCCTTCCTCCCCATCACCTATATCTGGCATTTCTCCCCATGCTATCCCTCCCCCAAGTCTATTTTGTTAGTGTGTATATTTTATATAACAGAGTAAAAACAGAGGGTGTATATTTTTTATAACAGAGTACAAATAGAGCATTTATATTATTTATAAAAGACTATATTGCAAGTAGGTGTATTTTTAATAACAGGGTACAAATTGAGGGTGTATATTTTCTATAAGAGAGTACAAATAGAGGATTCATATTTTTGTAAAGATATTTTGCAAGTGCATGTATTTTTATAACAGAGAAATATAGAGTGTTTATATTTTTTATAACAGAGTACAAATAGAGTTTGTATATTTCTTAGAATACAAATAGAGGTGTATATATTTTATAGCAGAGTACAAACATAGGGTTCATATATATTGTAAAACTATTTTGTGAGTGTGTATATATCTTGTAACAGACTACAAATAGAGGGTGTATATTTTTTATAACAGAGTACAAATAGAGGGTTTATATCTTTCATAAAAGACTATATTGTATGTGTGTATATTTCTAATAACAGAGTACAGATAGAGGGTGTATATTTTTCATGACAGAGTACAAATAGGGGGTTTATATTTTTTATAAAGATATTTTGCACGTTTGTATATTTTTATAACAGAGTACAAGTGAATATATGCTTTAAAACACAGTACAAATAGAGGGTGTATTTTTTTATAAGAGTAAAAATAGAGGGTTTTTATTTTTAATAAAAGACTATTTTGTGAGTATGCATATATTTTATAACAGAGTACTAATAGAGTGTTCATAGTTTTTATAACACAGTACAAAAAGACTGTGTATAGTTTTTATAAAAGTGCAAAGAGAGAGCTTATGTATTTTATAAAATACTATTGTGTGAGTGTGTATATTTTTTCTAACAGAGTACAAATGGTGTACATTTCTTATAACAGAGTACAATAGAGGGTGTATATTTTATATAACAGGGTACAGAGTGTGTATTTTTTATAACAGTGTAAAAATAGAGGGTGTATATTTTTTATAACAGTGTACATATAGAGGGTGTATATATTTTATAACAGAGAAGAAATAGAGGGTTTATATTTTTTGTAAAAGTCTATTTTTTAGTTTGTATATTTTTTATAACACAGTAAAAATTGTGGGAGTATATTTTTTATAAAAGAGTACAAATAGAGCGTCTATATTATTTACAAAAGACTATATTGTAAGTGCATATATTTCTAATAACAGGGTACAAATTATGGGGGTATATTTTCTATAACAGAGTACAAATAGAGGTTTCATATTTTTATAAAGATATTTTGCAAGTGTGTATATTTTTATAACAGTAAAATAGAGGCTTTATAGTTTTTATAACAGAGTACAAATATGACTGTATGTCTTTTATAACAGTGTTAGAGAGTGTATATTTCTTGTAACAGTACAAGAGACGGTGGATATTTTTTATAACAGAGTACACATGGGGGTTTATATTATTTATATTAGACTAGTGAGTGTGTTTATTTTTTATAACAGAATACAAATAGAGGGTGAATATTTTATAAAACAGAATAAAAATAGAAATTAACACAGAAAATTCACAGTTGATTGACAAGAATGAGAATCAGTTCTAAAGAATTAACATATAACCGAATCCTTTATCACTAAAAGAATGCTCCAGTGGACACAGATCACTCATTCTAACTTCATCAGCTACAGCACTTCAAGGGAGACAAGTTTTTCAAAATGCAGAGTTAAAACTGACCCTGCTTTAAGTGCTTTAATCAGGGACAGTTTTAGCTCTGTTCTTTGAAAAAGTTGTATGCTCTATAAATAAAAAGCTACTTTTGTTGTTACTGTTGGTCCCCAGGAGAAATGGGAGTCCTTTTCAGAGAGCATGGGAGAAGACATGAGTCCTTTGCAGTCTTCTTGTCTGCCTCTGAGGGTGAAATGAGAGAGTAGGAAGCATTTTGGGGTGTGGCCAGGCACACAGTTAGGCTCTGGGCAGAGCAGAGCTGCTGTCCTGGTGGTGTGGCCCCAGTCATCATGAGCCATGTCTGAAAGAATGAATCCCATTTCATATGCAAGCATGCTCTCTGTTGGACTGTGCTGTTGTTTTGAATGAGAGCATCCTTGACAGTGCTTTCACCTGACTCATTGTGCTCTATGTCATAATGCGTGGGCTTGAGTAGGAGGTAGGCTTAGGGAAGAAGGAGGGAGGATGGATGTGTGAATTCGGGAAAGGTGTCTCTTCCTTTAGAGCATGGATGGGTTCCAACCCCCCACTCACCCTCTCAGCTGGGTGTCTTTGTGTGGGCCACAGCCTGTGCCACATGAAGCATCAGCCCTGGTTGGGAATAGAGTCTACGGGGGAGAGGTTAGAGCTTCTTCAAAGAAGCAACTCTCTTAAGTGACCTCCATTTCACTTACCTGCTGCTCTCCATTCCTTCTGCAAAACATACTACTGGCAACTACTGCTGCATGTTCTGGTTATTGTGGTCTTACATGCCACTCTAATTTGGTTCCCCTCCGTTTGGACTGGAAGCATAGCAAGAGCCAATTGCGTGAATTCCTAAACTTCTTTGGACCAGTTAAATGTTTTATTGTAATAGAGTAATTTCATTGTTACATCAATGAAATATGAGTGAGAAAAACTAGATGACTAACATTCACTGAGTACTTACTGTGCATTACGTATATAGAAGAGAGTAACAATACAAGGTTTATATTTGTTATGAAAGACTATTTTGTGAGTGTGTATATTCTTTGTAACAGAATACAAATAGAGGGTGTATATATTTTTATAACAGACTACAAAGAGAGGGCGCATATTTTTTAAAATGGAGAATATACAGAGGATGCATATTTTCCATCAAAGACTATTTTTTGAGTGTGTACCTCTTTTCTAACAGAGAACAATCAGAAGGTGAATATGCTGTATAACAGAGTACAAATAGTGTGTTTCTATAGAGTTAAAGGACTTTTATGAGAGTGTGTATATTTTTTATGACAGAGTACAAATAGAGGGTGTATATATTTTCTTACACTGTACAAATGGAGGGTGTATACTTTTTATAACAGAGTACAAATACTGCTGTATGGTTTTCATAACAGTGTTAAAATAGAGGGTGTATATATCTTACAATAGAGTACAAGAGAGTTTGGATATTTTTTATACCAGAGTACAAATAGGGGGTTTATATTTTTTATGAGACTATTTTGTGAGTGTATTTATTTTTTTATAACAGAATACAAAGAGAGGGTGTATATTTTTTTAAAGCAGAATACAAATAGAAATTAACACAGAAAATTCACAGTTGATTGACAAGAATGAGAATCAGTTCTAAAGCATTAAAATGTCACCAAATCCTTTTTGACTACAAGAATGCTCCAGTGGACACAGATCACTCATTCTAACTTCATCAGCTACAGCACTTCAAGGGAGACAAGTTTTTCAAAATACGGAGCTAAAACGGTCCCTGCTTTTAGCACTTAAAGCAGGGACCGTTTTAGCTCCGTACTTTGAAAAACTTGTGTGCTCTAGCAATCAAAAGCTACTTTTGTTGTTACTTTTGGTCCCCAGGAGAAATGGGAGTCCTTTTCAGAGATCATGGGAGAAGACATGAGTCCTTTGCAGTCCTCTTGTCTGCCTCTGAGGGTGAAATGAGAGAGTAGGAAGCATTCTGGGGTGTGGCCACGCACACAGTTAGGCTCGGTGCAGAGCAGAGCTGCTGTCCTGGTGGTGTGGCCCCAGTCATCATGAGCCATGTCTGAAAGAATGAATCCCATTTCATATGCAAGCATGCTCTCTGTCGGACTGTGCTGTTGTTTTGAATGAGAGCATCCTTGACAGTGCTTTCACCTGACTCATTGTGTTCTATGTCATAATGCGTGGGCTTGAGTAGGAGGCAGGGTTAGGGAAGAAGGAGGGAGAATGGATGTGTGAATTCGGGAAAGGTGTCTCTTCCTTTGGAGCATGGATTGGTTCCAACCCTCAACTCACCCTCTCAGCTGGGTGTCTTTGTGTGGGCCACAGCCTGTGCCACATGAAGCATCAGCCCTGGTTGGGAATAGAGTCTACGGGGGGAGAGGTTAGAGCTTCATCAAAGAAGCAACTCTCTTAGCGACCTCCATTTCAGTTACCTGCTGCTCTCCATTCCTTCTGCAAAACATACTACTGGCAACTACTGCTGCATGTTCTGGTTATTGTGGTCTTACATGCCACTCTAATTTGGTTCCCTCCGTTTGGACTGGAAGCATAGCAAGAGCCAATTGCATGAATTCCTAAACTTGTTTGGACCAGTTAAATGTTTTATTGTAATTGAGTAATTTCATTTTTACATCAATGAAATATGAGTGAGAAAAACTAGATGACTAACATTCACTGAGTACTTACTGTGCATTACGTATATAGAAGAGAGTAACAATACAAAGTTTATATTTGTTATGAAAGACTATTTTGTGAGTGTGTATATTCTTTGTAACAGAATACAAATAGAGGGTGTATAATTTTTTATAACAGAATATAAAGAGAGGGTGCATATTTTTTAAAACGGAGAACATACAGAGGGTGCATATTTTCCATAAAAGACT